>WBRY01000005.1:0-600000 GCA_011800735.1 Peronospora destructor | reverse complement strand
TTGGCGTTGCCAAACGACTCGGGAGTCGATGTTCATACCGCTCGCAAGGACAGCCAGGTGGCTCATAAGGATCTTGGTAGTCTTTGTCTTACAGGCATCAGACTTACCATCGCACCAGAACGGACTGGTAACATTTCGACAGCCGCATGTGGTCGTAGGCAGCCGACGTGGCGTACACATGTGGGGGCTCTTCTTTGGGCTGGTTGAGATGCCACAAAGGTAGCTTCTCCGCGTAGAGATCAAGCAGCCACTTGTAAGGGTTGATGATGATGCAAATGATACCCGTATAGCGTAGTTCGAAGAGGAACCACTTCTTGATGTTGAAAGAATAGCAGCCTCGTGCAAGTACTTGAGTGTGATCATGTCCTCAATACCCTCGGGTCCGACGTTCTCTCACTTTTGGACAAGTTGTGCTTCGGTAAAACAGTGTACCGAAGCACAACTTGTCCAAAAGTGTTAATGGCTCATAATTTGTTGGCATTTATCAAGATAAAAACAACACGGCAGTCAACACGGTCAGACCAACTTGATCACTTAATTCGATATTGGACTGCAAATATGCACACGGCTACTCCATATGAAAAGGTGTCCTTGTTCATTTGATGGCATTAGCAACATACTAGTAGATCTTGAACCCTGCGTGAGACAAACCGAGAAACAAGGCACAGAAACAAAAGTCCCCGCCCTCAACATGTCGGCCATCCTCTTCCTGCTGCACTCTTCCTCATGACTAAACTAGGTGATAAACATACAGCTACACATTCAGGCATACCATTCATTTCGTATGCATCACTTGCCCTTCCTTTCTCTCATCGACCCCACTTGGAGGCTAATAACGTCTTTCAATCACGGACAGGACCTACCGCAGACCCAGACCACTTTTCAGCGGGTGAGAGCGACAGCAAGCCCCGTTTTGTTCAGTCCGCCCGACGCAATCTTTCTAATCATCGAGAAAGCAGGAGGCTGCCTTTCACTGGCCTCGTTTTTCATTGGAATCGCCCCACTCATATGTATACATACAACACGAACTCATCTGACATGATACCTCTTGGTAATCCCTTTGGAGGAAAAGCGCGGCTTAGACTTTAAAACAAAGGCTTTCAATGAAGAGGTAGGCTCCACATGTCCGGGCGGAAACCTACAAAAGACACAGCATGTAGGAACACATTGCATAGTTAGAGAGTGTACCATGTGGCTTGTTCTGAAGCTACTTCTTCTCCTTCTTGGGCACACGGTACGTGCCAACAACCACAGCGTGGTCGCGCTCGTACGGCTCCAACGTAAGTTGCTCGGCCGGCTTGAACTGTTCCTGCTGAAGCTTTTTCACCTCACGGGCAAACACCGCCTCAGGTGGGGCCGTAGAGTCAATGCAGCTAGCCTTGATAGAGATCACGAAGTGACCGCCGTTCTTCAGAAAATGCGAGGCGTTGATAGCCACGATACGAGCCTGGTCAGGCTGAGCGACATCAGCGAAGACGACGTCGACCATCGGCACAAGCATGCGGTACTTAAGCGGGTGACGAGCGTCTTCAATAATCGGTACAACGTTTGTCCGCGATTTGGCCATGTTGATGAGGTCACGGCCCACACGGTGGGAAAACTCAACGGCGTACACAGCGCCGGTAGGTCCCACGATGTCAGAGACGTGAGATACTGTAGTACCCGACGCACCACCCAAGTACAGCACCTTGGCACCAGGAGTGATCCAGATGTTGTCCACACCGCCGAGAATAGCAGCAGCGATCTTGGAACGGAATGGGTTCCACACACGGTATTCGACCTTCTCGGTGCCCTCACCCGAAGCGGCAGGAATATCCACAGAGATGCGCTTCTCGCCGTACACCGACTTGCCAGGGGTCGAGTTGAGCGTTACAAGAGCGTCCTCCTTGCCACGAGCAATGAAGATACCGGCGTGGCGATGAGGCTCCACGACGACCTTAGCGCCGCCAGCCATACCTCCACGGCCACCACCACGGCCACCACCACGACCTCCACCACGGCCACCACCACGACCTCCACCACGGCCACCTGGAGCGCCGCGACCGCCACCACGGCCGCCGCCACGTCCTCCCCCAAAGCCACGGCCGCCAGGTGCACCACCGCGACCACCTCCACGACCACCACCACGACCGCCACCGCGACCGCCACCACGACCTCCAAAACCACGTCCAGACATTCGGTTGAGCTTGCAACAAAGAGAAGAGATACGGAGAGAGATCGCTTGCTGATTCAGAATTGAGACTCAAGAGATTCAGTGACAACAAAATGACTGGACAGGTTCGATGATGCTCTGCCAGCCAACCAGATGTTGAGACTTATTTTAGCCAATCTTGATCGTCAAAAGAAAAGGTTCAATATTAGCCAATCGATCAGCTCCAAATGTTGAAGTATTACGTACTGCACCGTATGCTGTAGCAGTGTTCTGACTATTAAGTATGAGGACGTTTATATTCGCTAGCGTTGATGCTAGTTGTAAAGAGGAAGTCGGTAGCGCTGTGATAAAAGGATTCTGTCATTGTTTGTTGTGCTATCTCTCTCTACTGATGTGCTAGCTGTCTTACTCTTCACCTCTCCTATCGCTCTTGTCCGACCTTTGAATCGCCCTACACCTCTTCAAGTCGTCAGCCGTTACCTCAACCGTTTCGCATGCCAGTTTCCAACAGTTTATGCTGACTTGGTGGGACTGAGTCTAAACTATAATGACGAGTTCCTCCGCTACAATAACGTGTTCGGCTGCTGCGACTGACAAAGTGTGCCACCAGCGCTAATGCATCGAGAATTCAAGGTCCAGACAGAGTCTGGAGCGACAATCTCCATCCTAGCGGCACTATACAGTGTGTCACCCAAATTATTTTAAAAATGTGTTGCCTTGGGCTTTTTGCAAAGATTGAGTGCTGCTGAGTTTCTTGTTCGAAATGCAATCTCTTTCTTCGCTACGAAGACTATTTTCGGAATGAGGATGGAAATGGCTTGCTGGTTTCGCAGGAACCAATCCAAATTGCTAGCGTCGAGGTGAATGTGACTGCATGACGGACATATGCCTTGCGAGTCTACATGGCGTAAAGCAGACTACTGCAACAGGTTTGCACCTTTGACGAGAAGTGCATGAGTTGCACGAGTACAGTCTTGCGTTTTGTACGTGAATTTGAAGGCAGCATTCAAGAAAGCATGAAGTTCGAGAAACGACTTTTGCTGTAATTACAGCATATTGGCGATGGGAGTACCTGACATCCAGTAAAGTTATCTTCCTCTGACTTTATACACCAAAGAAGATGATTAGGCTTTGTTCCGCTCTCTTTGGCTTGAGTCAAAACGTAGCAGGGATGAGGGGCAGATATGTCGCTGTTCACTTGCATTTGGTTACTGCTCACTGGTTCTACTGAGACGGTCTGCATAGGAATGTTTGGGCCAAGCCTGATTGAGAGTGTTTGATCTGCTTCAGTCGTTTTTCCTACCTTTTCGCGCACTGAGTGTCGAATGATTTTGCGTGGAATGGTGGACAAGATTTCACTAGAGCACAAAGCCATATAATTAGTACGCTAGAGCGGCTGGTGGTGCACTGTAATAATTTTATTTAATTCCTCAGGCCAATTTCTCGGAGTTTCGTAACCGAGTGGTAAAAATAGGAGTACGAATAACATTCTCCACGCGGACACCAGATACGACTCTTCTTCTCTGCTTGTGTCTTTGTTGGCAAGACGAGCCTTTACCATGGTTCCATCGCGAAGCCATCGACCGACCCATGGATCCACGTCGAGCTTATACTTGATGCAATGACCGTTCTCCACAAGCACGCGACCTTAGGGCTCCACCACCACCTCAGACGCAGCGCCGCCACGGTTGTCTGGGGCTCGTGCATCGCTGTAACTTGTGTCGCACATGATAACATCCTGAAAAACTACATGTATTATTGCTACGATCTCTTGCACAGGTATCATGTTGCTGATGGGACTGCTTAATGACCGTTGGACAATTGCCGTGAGGTGTATGTCCAATGATCACACGTCGAATTCCATTTTCAGAAAGTTGAGACGCAATTGCGTCTGGAAGTGGAATTGGCATGCCGGACGCAACGAGATGTCGGCCCATGACAACACTGCCCGTGTAATCTGGCAGTACGTATTCAAGCAGTTCGTTTCCACCACAAGATGAACGGTCTTCACTCCATGTTGGATGTTCAATCCAATCCCGAACTTGATTTCTGTACCACGCGTTCAGTGTATCCACCCATTCCAATACCGAGTCAAAATGTTGTCCAACGAAAACCTTGGCACAATTTTTGGTGCGTATAAATGACTTGACATCAGCAGCTCTCGTCGCGCCTGCAGTCCATGACTCGCGAGCTGCGTGGAGAACGCTACTACCCCTTGCAGGTGCGTGCACCTCATTGCAGTAGAATGCGGCTCTACGCTTAAGCTTATTGTGAGTCGTCGTTATTATCGTAAACAAGCAGGTAGAGACCAAGCAGCTACGTGTACGAGTGTATCACACGTACGTTCCACCAGTAGAAGCTTCGACGAACACGCGGGCAACATTAGGCAGATGGACGCTCAAGACTGAAGGAATTGACGCTGTGGCAGGACAGCCTACTATTGTGGTGAATAGACGAGAGACGGCAGAGATGGCAACAATCGTGTGAATCAATGCTGTAGAAATTCTCAAGCTGTTTTTGGAAGTATTGATTGAACTGGACCCACATCTGTACTCGGACCACGTGATTGAGGTGTGTTCTTTGTCAACTTGTTGCTTTGCTTTTGTAAAGATCGCTCATTGATTTTTCTTTGCTGTGGTGGACAAGTTATCAGAAAACTAGCCATGACGTAGACGGACTGGAGATTACGAGAACTGGAAGCACGGCACATATAGTAAAGATCAAGCTACTGCCGATGCAAACCCCAGAGCGATTTATCATCTCGTCAGAATTGGAAGCAGCAATTGGTCAGTACATTGGCCCTGCCAAGGCATTTACGAAACAGGATATCGTGCTCGCGATGTGGGAGTACGGTCAACAACGCAACTTCATCAAAGAAGACACTGCCGAGTGGTTATTTGTGACAAGCGGATGGTGCAGATGCTCAAGTGTGTGTCGTTATCATTTACGTCTTTAGTGGCGCGTAAGCAGCATCTGACACCTATTGGCGCCATCAACCTCGAGTACACGCTGAACCTTTCAGCGGCATGTGAATTTGAGCTGCTGGAAGAGCAGTTCTTTGACGTTTCGGTTGCGGCAACGTCGAAACTGGATAGAACTCGGGCTCGCGCTCTCAAGCAATGTGAGGATTGCAGCAAGACCAAAGAAAGGAGATTGCACTGCTGAAGGAACAAGAGCTGGATATTCTAGAATGTTTGCAAATGTATACACGGAAGAAGGAATGGATGACCCAGTTCGCTCAAGACCCGTGCGGGTTTATGGTAGATGTGAAAAAGTCTCAGCTGGCACGATGAGGAGGTTTGCGACAATTTGCTTGTATGAGGTCTATTATGTGTATTGACGTGATATGTGTAGATTTTGATTGCCGAGACTCAACTGGACGAATTTAGTATTCCTCGTCCTTATCAGTTTACACAGCCTTGGGTTCGTGAGATAGTTGGAGATCTGCTCACGCCGCATCCCGCTAACTGAACTGCACATCAATATGTATCGTGAGGCATGAGTGCGATGGAGATATAAACGCAATTTGAGACCGCTGTTAGAACTTCAAATACCGGACGGAATACATGCTCCTTGCACAACAGCTTTACTTCAGTCAATTACTTTCGGCTTTTTTCAGATCTTCTTCACGTCCATCTGAACGCAACTTGTGGATCTGGTCCTTGTTCGTTCAGCTTAATTGCCGCAAACTTTCTTTATACGAGACAGGATCAATGACTGTCTACACTAATTCTGTAACTAGTAGCCCTCTAATTAACAACTAGGACAGTCGTTAATTACAAGGCTACTACTTACAGAGTGAGTGAACCACAACAAAAACGATCAAGACATGGAAGCTCAAACAGCTACAGCTCTTATAATTTATTTGACGTCGAAGCAGCAAGTGAGCTGCTCTTTGTATATACTTCATGAACGCAGTATCTAAGTTGCTATGTCATTGTACTATAAATGATGCAGTTCTGTAGTCCTGCTAACGCATCTTGATACGTTGTTACGTTGCTCCGTAAAGTAAAGCGAGCGGACGAAACTTCCAATCCTTCGATCACAAAAACTCAAATGCCAGCAGTCCACCGCTCAAGTAGCGGCCGCGCGAACAGTGGAGGTGGCGGTGTGGACCCAGTTACCCATTCTCACCCATTCTCTTGCCCGCCTCTGTACCATGATCGAGTCTGAAATGGCCGAGACGCTCATAAGCTTGTCGGCACCCGACGAGCGCAAGTTCACGGACAACCCGCTGTATGCAGCCGAGCCGCCGTCATCGTGGCAAGCCAGCAAGAAACGCGCCGTTGCAGCCTGAGACGCAAGCGTTGTCAACTCGTTGCCCTCGTCAAACTTTCTCCAGTCGCACGCTGAGTCATACAGCTCGCCAATTTTGCTCCTGCAGCTCAAGATCTAGGGGCGTCCGCTCACGTCCAGATCCCCGGGCGGGACAACGCTGACAGCAGCAGTAGCGACGTCGACATGGACGCTAGCGAAGCCATCGACCAGGTCTCGGAGCATCACACATGGTCATCCTATCGCTCTTCCTTTGACGGCCTCGTGGCTGCTGCAGCCTCCAACCATGACGACAATGACACTTACTCGTCATCCAACAGCCGACCCATTTCGATTCCCAAACGCGGTGGCAACAATAATAGGTATCACGAGTCGTCGTCGTCGCTTGATCGTACGCACGTCTTCTACGTCTTCGTATGGCAAGAAGCACGAGGCATGCAGCTTGTTGCGCATGTAGGAGGACGAGCCTTTTTTTGGTCGCGACTGCAGTCCCGCGGGTGCCGAAGAGGAAGACACGTGGTACGATAGCGACTTCAGACAATGCATGCGTTTGGCATCTGTGCGCTCGTCCGAAGATAGCGAGTACGGTGGTCTTGGTCGTCATCATTTGGAGGAGTTTATCCGCATGGAAGTCTCAGCGGTCAACGAGAGCGAGCAGCACAGAGAAGGCTCGTCCGATGGCAAGTACATTGGCAGCTACTCGCCAGAAGCTCGAAGAAAATGCACCGAACGTTTCCTTGAAAAGCGCAAACGCCGCGTGTGGGCCAAGAAAGTAGACTACGACGTTCGCAAGAACTTTGCCAACTCACACTTGCGTATCAAGGGTCCTTTCGTGAAGAAGGAGGACGAGACTTACGTGGTGTTTTCTTTGTTGCTTTGCTTTCCCACCCGTCTTCGTGTAGTTGTATAGAGAATGCATTGGGTCCAGCCCAACTGCATGTACGAAGCGGCTACTTGCCTTAGCATTATCAACCAACAATAAGATTTTTCTGAATCATTGATCCCATTATACCGCCAAGAAGATCACCTTGCAGTGTTAGTACGACACGACAACAACACATTAAGCTTTGGGGCCAAAAGTAGAGTCCTAGCACATAGAAAGATTCCTTGGCTGTGTGCTGATTTATACAAAAGAACCTGTTCTATACGGATACCCTTGGCCAATTAAGGTAGTCGGTTCTCGGAATTATGTCGCAGTTAAGAAAAGTTATCATTAGTTAAGGCAGTATCACTTTAGGGCAGTTCTACTGTAATCCTAATTTAAAGAGGTAGCATCGGATACTATTGTCTAGTCAGCCAATCAAAAAGGATTAATGGCCTTTCGTCTTGGCCCCAGTATAGTCGTATATAAAACCAATCATATTCATTTGCGAAGAAAAATTCTTGTCTCTTCATTCGAGAATCTTCTCAGTTCAAAAAGATGATAAAGCTGTTCTGCGCAATCGTTGGTGCGCGTGAGAGTGTGTTTCCGGTGGATATTGATGCAAGTCAGAGTGTGGGTGACTTAAAAGACGCGATCAAGGCGAAGAATGAAGACCTTCAATGTCCTGCGCGAAAACTGCAGCTCTTCCTGGCAAAGGGGACGAACGGCGCGTGGCTGGCCTCCAGCACTGAAGACGTCAAGGAACTGAAAAATGGTATGAAGACTCCTCTCATCGAAACGTTAACGCAAGAGGACCTAAAGCTGCAGGCGGAAGATTCGATTGCTGAGCTCCTCGAAGATATGGACGCTCCAAAAGCAAAAGAAATTCACGTGCTGGTGGTGGTGCCGGTGGACAGTATCCAGATACGTATCAAAGAGATTGGAAACGATGCCAAATACAAGGACGAGCTGACGCTTTACCAGCAGCGAGGGGAGCTGATCCAGCGGAACTGTAAGGACTATTGCCGGCCGATTTTGAGCAAAATCGACGCACTGTATGCCCTCTCTGACGAGTTTGCGATGCCGTTCATTTGCGTGGAAGGATCGTCTGGCATGGGGAAGTCGCAGCTGGCGTTTGCTTTGGGAGGAAGCCGCCCGTGGTTTTATTGGCCTATTCTCATTGGGACAGTTTCTCAGCGCTTGTATGAAAATTTCTCGTCAATTGCAAAAGCGTTCCGTCAAGTGACAGACGAGGATAGCCCAATGCAAAAGCTTGAGACGGACATTTTGAACTCCAGATCAAAATTATACGATACGGAGAGTCTGTGGACCTTTGGTTTCATTTATGAGTTGCTGAAGCATTGCAGTAAAGAGCAGAACCAGCAAGGAAAAATGATACGTTTTGAAGAGGAAATGTTGTTGAACGTGGAAAAATGCAATCGCGAGAAAGTCGTCGCTTTTTGCAAAAAGATGAAGGTTGAGAGGAAGGTCTTGCCTTTCTTTGTGTTGGATGAAATGACGCCGAACATCGACATTGGTGGCGGTGGAAAAAACTTGGCGGCATTCCAACGCAATATTTTTCGTGTGTGTGGTCTGGTTGTGGTTGTCATGGGGACTGACGCTAAGATCACCAATTTGGTTCGTCAGTCCAAGCGAAGCTATGATGAAAAGCATGCATGGATGACGGTTATTTCTCGTTTCCCTCCGTATCAAACAATTCCGTTTGCAGATGATGACAAAGAGACTGCATGGAATCATCTCCAAGCTAAGTATCCCGTCGTAAAAAGCATTGTGGTGAATTCTCGCGGGCGTTTTGCCAGGTATTTCGCCGACAGCGCGGTGGAATACGTGATGAAAAATTCTGCAAATGGTATCGAACTTTGCGATTTGCTGGATGTAGCATTTGATCATGTAAGCTCGGAGACACAGAACGGTAAACATTTCATGGGAGAGGAAGAGGGAAGGTATGCGCAGCTGGTGGCGATATCGTATACTAATGTGGCTGATGGTACGTCTCCATCTCTATGTAAGAAAAGGAAAACTGATGAGGATTTGGGGACCAAATGTATGCATCTACACTTTGCCAACCTAGTGGATGACTAGGTAACTGAAGTTGATATAGTAGGTGGCCGACTTATGCTTAATGACCAGGCGTGGAAACCGAAGTGTTGTTTCCCGGATATCAAGGAGGACGTGCTGCTTTACCTTGTGATACTGGGTGGAAAGACTTACTCGGGTTACTATGATCGTGTTTTTACTATGATCGTGAAGAGAGTACAGATCACTCGACATTAGGCATCTTCTCCGAGTACTTGGAAGGACATGGGTTCGCGCCAGATAAAAACAGAAGCGCGACGAGAAAGAATTATGAGACGTTCGAGAACATGGTCGCTCATATGATTTTCAGTGCGTCGCGGCGGAATGGAGTGCAAGGCATTCCTTCGATGACTTCTTCGCTGAGTTGCTCAGTGAATGCCAAGACGAAATACGGCCAGTGACAATGACCATTGGTCACACGAAGGAAACGATTGTTGCTAGCGATTTATTGGACAAGTACGCTGATCTGGTGGCTTTGTCTCGCTCGAAGATTCCCTTCTTGGCTCCACCGAATGCTGAGTGGCCGCCATACATCCTAGATACTCGCGCTGAGGGTTGCAACTTCGGTCATCTCGTTCGTGCTACGAATGCTGAAAGGTGTGACATTTACGTGCGCAACATGGAGGACCATTCTAAACCGCCACTTTTTCTGTGTGAGTGCAAGCATTGGAAGGATAACGTGGGCTTTGGTGCGATGAATAAGATCATTGATGGGCTAAAGAAGTATTGGGAGGAGAAATGGGCAGTCGCATTGGTGTTCTGTGTGAAACTAGCATCCTTTCAAAAGGAGTGGAACCGTATGGAAGTCGGCTGCGTCAAGGCCAATTGCCGAAGTGGCCGTGTTGATTAGGTTTTCCAGCCGGCCAAAGAAAAACGAAAGAAGCTTGTCATCGTTATGGAAACGGGGCCTTTGAAGGTAGGAGTGCGTAGCAAAGCGTGATTGAGCCAGTCCGTCGCCTCGCAAATCTCTGCGTTGCGAGCACAACAGAATCTGTTCACCTCTTTTTGCATGTCAACTTTTATCACGTCACTCGCTTGTCGTTGGTACTGATCGCTTTCCCAGATTGTCCGAATCAGAGATTGTCGCAGCTTTTAACTGTCTACTAAAATTTCTTTTGGATTCGTTGTTTGTTTCTTACTCTTACACCTTAACACATGTTGATACTTAAATTGTTGCCCCTCGATATAGTTTGCCATGCGTGGAAAGCGACCACATGACGAGCTATGCAAAAAACGTAGCAGAAAACTAGAGTCGGTACTGATTCTTAGTTGCTTCTAGTTGTGAACATCTTTGTGCTCTCGAATACTACTTGTACTTACCTGAAGTAGAGTACACGACCTAATGCGCACCTCAATCCTAACGAAGAAAAGTTCACTATCTATGCACATAAGATCGTCTGCCTTGGTTGCACACACCATGAACCCGCGCGTTCGGATGAGCTGTATGTCAAGGTGAAAGCCATCATCATCGCTTCCCAAATGTCAATTTAACAAGCTCCAAGCGCGAATAGCTCGCTCCAGAAACGAGCATCATGTAGCCATCCGATATTTTGGCAGATAGCGCGATGAGAGCGTCTGCGGCGGTATGGGACATGCTCGTGCTCCAGAACATGTAGAACAAATCTTCCATCTCCTGCCACTTCTCGGCTTCCTCTCCACCTTGCTCCTCATCCAGACAAGCGCAAAATTAGCGTAGCAATCATCTCCGTAAGGCTAAAGTATTATGACTACTTTTCCGGAAATGGCTCGTCTTCTTTCGAGACAAGATAACGCAGCCTACCAGGATAATCAGTATGACCAAACCGAATATCTGCAGCTGAATACGATGACAAAGCGCAAGTCGTCGAAGACACGGTACCTTTCGTATTTGATGTACATCGGCAATAAAGGCCCACACCAGCGACAAGAATCCGTACATGACCTTGCCATGACCATTTGTAGCAGAGAACAAGTCCAGATGCTGAACTTCGCCCTTTGCGATAGAGTACGCTGTGTTTAGCGCTTCGAAACGCTCACGTGAACGCGACAACAGTGATGCAGATTGGCCGTTACTTGGTCCACCAAGAATAATCTACAAAACAAGAATGGTACAACATGCAAAGCATCAGACAAATACAGCGTGCCTTATTTAAAGCCAGCAAACGTCAGCACTCACTACAAAAGCTGCAGGATTGCTTGGTGCCATGCATTGAACCTTGCAGCACTAGTCCATGCAATCATAAATCAATCTTCCTCAGTATCTACTCCACGCATTCTTCGGCAACAATCCGTCACCTCCGAATGCCACTATTGTTCCCACTGCTTTAAACGTATTTCGTCATCTCCCAGCCTTAAATTTAAATGGTCTTCGTATGTGAATAAAAATCTAACGAATGCTGGAAGTATCAGAGCTTTTTTGGTTTCTCAATTCTCACCACTGCGGGCCTGTGGTCTACTCAGATGACTGTCGTGAAACTACGTCCTTTTCCTTAGTCTGAAGGCAATACCCCGTATACAACCACGTCTTTTATCATCCACAGTGTCGGAAACACCGTAGTTGAAACTTCATTTAGTTGTTCTAAACAAAGCTTTGATCTCTTTGTAGTACCAATTGAAGCGTTATTGGCGCGTAAATCAGACGGAAAGGAGTCAGAGTCAGTCGCAATAACTGATAACAAGACGAGTAAAGAGTCATTTCTGAAGAAGACGCTACGAAAAAGCTAGTCAAGCACCCACTGATGCAACGAAGACCCAAAGATGAAAGGTTTTTGTCATTTCATTGGCTGAACCTTTTCATTCTCACCAGAACAACGGCAGACTGTTGGGAACGCTTTGCAGACTTTGTCGTCATTAATGTTGCCGATGCAACAGATACACTACAGTTATCAAGATGAGGATGAGATGCAGCAGCTTATGGCGCAGAATGATAATTATTCAGTTTGGAAAATGCGTCACTTCGCTTTGCGACCCGCGCAGACATCATGGGCATACAAAACGTGAGACAGTCACATGAAGCAAGCCAAGAGCGTGGAGCCAATGATATGGCAGTGACTGAGGCGATTGAGCGCGACCTGGCGGCGGAAAAACAAGCATTCTTTGATGGAAGAACAGCAGCAACAGCAGGACAAGCCAGTTGAACAGCGAGAACAAATTGATCGTGACAACTAGTCGGGTGCTAACCACTACGGGTTGCCATATTCATCATTCCTGTCGGACCTTTATGAACAAGAAGAATTGAGGCAGCAAACAACGAGACGAGATTCGTTTTTGAGAGCAGTCGGATGGGGAAATACTGATGTTTGACGATTAATCAGCTCTATCAAAGAATACGAAGTGTCTGAACAAGGCGGTTCTTCCTGCAAACGTCGAGAACATTTTGCTTACGGAAATCGTGCGGCGACTCACTTTGGAATCTGTGTGCTATTTGTTTCAACGATTCTGTGCGTGGAATGACGGCTCATTATTGCAGCCAAGGCAAAGTTTAGCGCATAAACCATCTTTAAACATTGTTGCTGCTGACTTACGCAGAAGTTGCGGATCCAGCAAAAGCACCCGTCACAGGATTCTTAACGAACAAAGCCGAAGCTAATGACAACCAAGCAAAACAGGCAACAGTGAAAACCGCAGCATCATCGCGTGTTCCAGGTACAAACACTAACGCCTTTTCGAGATCAATTAGCGCAGCTAGCAGATGCTGGAATGATACTTCCTTCTGCAATAGAGGAAAAGCTGTGCGAGCTAGAGGCAAAGGTCACGTTTTACATACGACAGACCCTACAGTATCACAAGCGGAAAAACACACGACCAAGAGGTGAAGAAGCTTGCTCTCGAGCGTGGCAGTTTGAGCGGTTTCAGCAGAAGCAACGACTTCCAATCGAGAACGAATTGGAAGCGCACTAAAATGGCGAAGCGTCAGGAACGGCAATGGAAGTTGTGTATGAATGCTACTATCCCTCACCAGGATCGAAAAGATTGCAGGGAAACCGAAATGCTGAAGGCGCACATCGTGAAGATGAGGATTGACGAGAAAGTGAGCAAGAGCAAATGGAAGGCTGGAAATGACAACGTGCGTCAGCGTGTTTTGGTAAGCAGCTGATTACGGAGCTTCTGATGGTTGCATGCTAAGAATTTTTCCACTTATGCGTGACTCTGCTGCATATCTGTATAGGAGTTGGAGGAGAAAAACCGTGAGCTAGCTGATGAAATTAAGCTTCTGGAGAAGGGTGTCGTGAGACGGTGAAGAACAACTAAGACTATGCTTTTTACCTGCAATCGCGATCCGCAAGCCAAGTTTTGGTTTAATAGCTTAATCATTAGTGAATATATGGAGTGATTCTTCCTGTAACTTTGTATGCTACTGACAACCCGCTCTGTCGAAGCTAACCAGAACCATCGAGCTGCTTGTGGACACACTGGCTAACCTCGTCCGATTGCACTCATAAATGGTGTTAATGGGCGTAGCAGCAAACGACCAGGCAAAGCAAAAGACCATAAGCTCGACGCCGTAAAAGCGTGTCTCGTAGGGCTCTCAAAGGCTTTTCTTGCAAAGTGCCTTGTTATCTTGCAGAAAAAACTGACCCGGCGTCTCGTTTGGACATCGAAAACCGCTTACCTGCGACATAATGACTCATCGTCATCAACAGCGTACGAAGCGTGACTCTGTTTACTTATACACTAGCTCGCTTGCCAGACCTGCGGTCAAAAATTTGGGCATCAAGGCCGTGGCAGCACTAGCACATGGCAGCACTAGCACGTGCAACAGTGAAGGCGTTAGCTGTAATGCAGCAGAAGATTCCTACGCGACAGCTGACCGCGTTGTTTAGACCTAGAACAAGCTGAAACACCTGGTGATGGGATCCTATATAGCGAGCTGCCTATGGAGGCACAACATACTGCTTAGACGGATAGAGGAGACTACTAGATAGATGCAGTTTTTAGCACAGTGATAGAGGTAACAAGGCTAGGTAGTCCTAGAATAGTCTGATACGAGGTAGTTTTAGAACATTCAATGCAACAGAGTAACGCTTTCTTTTATTTTCGTTATCGTTGCACCAGTTGAGAGACGTTGGTCACTTCTCTCAAAAGAATAAATACAGCTCTGTGTAGATCTCCTTTGCAAGTTTTGGTACCTATCACCATCTTAAAGGTCTTACTCGGAAAATAGCCCACTTTTCAATAAAACCCCTAAACGTCAATTAGTACGTCTTCATTGTCGTAAAAAACCAAGTGTCTAAAGATTTCCCAAGTACCACATGACTCAGTCCCCGGTCGCTACGTCCACGTACGGCACGCAGCTAGAACTAAAGCCCAATACGCAATCCAGCCCACCCCGCCGTCTCTCGCAATGGTACATTAATATTGCCATGATCAACTTTGTCGAATTTGCGGCGGAATCCTCGCGCGGTGTGGTATTGGCGACCCTCTTCCTCTATACCAAGTCACTGGGTGGAGACTTGGCGTTCATGGGCATGCTCACGTCGCTCTTTTCAGTAGGAAGATTGATCTCGTCTACGGCCTTTGGATGGATGTGTGATCACTATTCTTTCTGCTCGGTCTACATCGTGTCATCGGTTATTTGTCTCGTGGGGAACCTCATCTACGTCTTCGCTGACCAGCACGTGACCGGCAGCTTAACGGCACTAGCTGTCAGTCGGTTTGTCGTGGGCTTTGGGGCTGGCAACCGCAGCGTCTGTCGAGCGGACGTGGCGTCGATCACGACGATCAATCAGCGGCTCACATACTTGACGATGCTGGCGACAGTCGTGTTCTTTGGCTACGCGTTGACCCCTGGTCTTGGTAGTCTGGTGGCCAACACGGACTTGTACATTCTGAGCATTCACCTGAATAAGTTTACATCACCAGGTATGATCCTTGTGGTGTTCAACCTGTTGACAATTGCAGGCATGATGACACTATACGACGGGTCTATTCAGACTCGAGACGGTCCATCGGTATCCTCACCAGATGCTACTACAAATAGAACTCTGAGCAATATGACGACGATGCCGGACCACGTTGTGAACATTGGAGCTGTGGTGTTCATCTTCCTCAATTTCAACGCACGCGGCATATTATCGGTGTTCGAGACAGTAAACATTCCGTTGTTCCTTTAGGTGACGAGAAGTGACCCGGAGAGCGTGGATGCCGTGGTGGATGCATCCAACTTCCAGTTTTATTTGGGACTGTTGGGCTTGCTGTCGTACTTTTCTATCGAGACCTTCCGTCACAGTTTATCCGATGTGAACTGGGTGCAGCTAGGCTTCCTAATGCTGCTTGCAGGTAACCTGGTCCTGGTAGTGGTGCCAGTGGCCCTGTCATTTCTACACTTGGCAGTGGCGGAGTTTCTTGTCTGGAGTGTTGGCTGTCCGATCACGACCGCGGTTGTAGTGGCTGCCTTCTCTAAACTTCTTGATGGTCGCCCTCAGGGTACGCTGATGGGTTTCCTTGGCTCTGCCGGTTCCGTTTCGCGCATCATTTTGCCGCTTTTGCCTGCGGCCTTTCCGACACTGACTCCTGTCTTTCTGATCAATATCACGCTGTGTGCACTTAGCGTTGCGCTGCTGTACTGGTACAGCGGTGTGGTTTATAAAACGAAGATGACGATGCTTGCTGACGTCGAGAACGAGCTCCAAATCACATCTCCCCCGAACGACCTGCGTTCACCATTAGGTTCCCACAGGGTGGATTATGATGACAAGTAACGCTGTAACATATTGTGAGCAATCATACGATGCGACGCTTGTTATTAAGCTGTACGTGGGCCTTATGCCCGACCATCCTATCCGTACATCAGCAAATTCATTCGGGACCGATCGCAGCTTCGTTTCGTATGTAAACTCATTACTTTCCACTGCTTGCATTAACAAATTCATATTTAGGTACTCAAACCTACATCACCTTGTGGAGTAATGCCCATGACGCTGTCAACAACTCGTCCACGACGTTTACTACACGCCGCGTCAGTACAACAGCGTACCAAGAGTAAAAGAACTTCTTACAGCCTTCTTTCAAATGTGACGGCAACTTCGGTGAGGAACCAGTCACCGGACCATCTTGGACACCTCGCATCAGCATAGACCCTAGGTCAAGGTTCACGCGTATGCAATGGAATGCGTGTAGCGTGAGATACCTATATTGGAAGTCACTAGCAGTTTCTGAGCCCAACTGCAACAATTTCGGAGACTTCGACAGATGGCGAAAGACCGGAACATGTCCAGGAGGGGCAAGGCCGGAACATGTCCAGGAGGGGCAAGGCCGGAACAAAGTTGAAGATACTTTCCATGATTGCATCGGATCAGCTGCCTGCTGTGTAGGACTCAATTTTCGTTCGGTTGGCCAGTAGCATCACACGTATGACATTCCTGAAGCACGTGTTTTGTAGCACTTTAGAGCTCGCTAAATGTGGTTGCGACCAAGATAAGGCAAACAGATACTCACGTGTCAAGAACAGATGGACTTCATCTGGAGAGTCCAAACAGATCATCTGCTCAGCTAAGTTTCGCTGAACTGGTAAAAGTTGTTTGCCGCAGTTTGCTTACCATCGAGTCCTTTTTGTGCTTGGAAGGCTCTCACCCCGCCCTCGATCGTCTCTATGCGGTCACCCATTTCGTTTTCTACCAAGCCCAATTCTCGCGATGACAGCATCTACCTACGGTGCCGCCGAGCTGCGGAAAACGCTGACGCTAGCCCACCCCACCGTCTCTCGCAATGATACATTAATATTGCCATGATCAACTTTGTCGAATTTGCGGCGGAATCCTCGTGCGGTGTGGTATTGGCGACCCTCTTCCTCTATACCAAGTCACTGGGTGGAGACTTGGCGTTCATGGGCATGCTCACGTCGCTCTTTTCAGTAGGAAGATTGATCTCGTCTACGGCCTTTGGATGGATGTGTGATCACTATTCTTTCTGCTCGGTCTACATCGTGTCATCGGTTATTTGTCTCGTGGGGAACCTCATCTACGTCTTCGCTGACCAGCACGTGACCGGCAGCTTAACGGCACTAGCTGTCAGTCGGTTTGTCGTGGGCTTTGGGGCTGGCAACCGCAGCGTCTGTCGAGCGGACGTGGCGTCGATCACGACGATCAATCAGCGGCTCACATACTTGACGATGCTGGCGACAGTCGTGTTCTTTGGCTACGCGTTGACCCCTGGTCTTGGTAGTCTGGTGGCCAACACGGACTTGTACATTCTGGGCATTCACCTGAATAAGTTTACATCACCAGGTATGATCCTTGTGGTGTTCAACCTGTTGACAATTGCAGGCATGATGACACTATACGACGGGTCTATTCAGACTCGAGACGGTCCATCGGTATCCTCACCAGATGCTACTACAAATAGAACTCTGAGCAATATGACGACGATGCCGGACCACGTTGTGAACATTGGAGCTGTGGTGTTCATCTTCCTCAATTTCAACGCACGCGGCATATTATCGGTGTTCGAGACAGTAAACATTCCGTTGTTCCTTTAGGTGACGAGAAGTGACCCGGAGAGCGTGGATGCCGTGGTGGATGCATCCAACTTCCAGTTTTATTGGGACTGTTGGGCTTGCTGTCGTACTTTTCTATCGAAACCTTCCGTCACAGTTTATCCGATGTGAACTGGGTGCAGCTAGGCTTCCTAATGCTGCTTGCAGGTAACCTGATCCTGGTAGTGGTGTCAGTGGCCCTGTCATTTCTACACTTGGCAGTGGCGGAGTTTCTTGTCTGGAGTGTTGGCTGTCCGATCACGACAGCAGTTGTCGTAGCAGCGTTCTCAAAGCTGCTGAGTGGCCGACCACAGGGTACGCCCATGGGTTTGCTTGGCTCGGCTGCTTCTGTTTCACTTATTGTGCTACCACTTCTACCTGCCGCTATTCCGACATTGACGCTAGTCTTCTGGATCAACATGGCTCAGATAAGGCGGATTTCCCGGCTAAGTAAGGCGTGGCAACTTTGCAGCTTGAGCATATTGGATCAGCAAACGACACGAATAATTTGCATTTCTCTGAAGTTGTAATCATAGGTATTCGCGTTTATGAAGTCTGCCGACGTCACCTCGGCAGACTTTATAACGCAATACATCGCTTACCGTCCTTCAGCAAGTTGAAATTACAGATTTCCACGCTCGCATGCCATTTCATCTTCAAAGTTACAGCTGCGTCTGCGATGCACCCATTTCCATCCAGGCGACAAACGCCGGACTACAATTCGAGTTGCTTGCAGATACTAAGAGACTTCAACATGAGCGGGTCAGAAGTACCGCAGAACAGCATCTCTGCATTCTGACAGCACCTCTGAAACACATATCATCTTGATGACATTCACACCAAAGATCAGAGAGAGCATCTCTGCCGATCATTTGGTAACTGAATCAAAAACATATGTAGCAATGATACTTTTCGCTTTCTGTTTCTGCCGCAGCAGTTCTTTACCAGGCTTTAGATGGCGTCGACCCACAACGTGTTACGGTAAATCTCGCCGTGAAAGCAATTCCACACAAAGTGACTTTGCCTCTCTCAGCTATATCTTCGTGCCAATCAATAGGCAAGCGGTACAAATTACTCCAATTCTTTGTGATACTGCATCCTAAGACATGAAGTACAAACGATTGGAGCCAAGGCTTGTGCTTCGCATTGGAAAAGCTTTTGGCGGTAGTGAGCGTTGCGTTTCAGGTCTCCTGCACAGCTGTTCCGATCGACAAAGATAAAGCGGACTATCCGACAGTTACCCCACCGTCTGAAAATAAGCAGCCGAGGAGTGTCGTCGCCTGGCCGGGCTTCCAGCCATCAATATCTCCCACGCGATTATGGCTGGTATCTGGTACTGCCAACTGCTGCTACGTATGCGACGTTGTCAATTATGTAATCCTAACAGTAGTTGCCTAAAAACAAGCAGCAAATAACGTGGCGCAGGAAGCTGCGTGGTGGCAGGCAAGCCTAACTGGATCGTCTTCCTAAATTCTAGCTTGATGTGATTCCTATTTATTGGAGACCCTCCGGTCTGCAGGTGGAAAGGACGATGTCTTTAAGTAGTACTGTATGAACGAGCTTTGCAAACGTCGAATAATTGAACCTGTGGCTTTCCTCGCGGAGAATCAGGTGATGTCTCAACTCAAGTGTCACTACAAGTATTTGTGTTTGTAAGTAGTAGCAAGTTCGTTGGGTTATTTCAATACAATCTCCGTTTGGCTATAACTTTAGCATCAATTTACCAGATTATCCTGACAGCAATGTGACTAATGGATCGCTCTGCCGCTCGACCCGGCTCCGACCACCGTTATGAAGTGTTAGGCGTGAAGTGTATAGAGGCTAGCAAGAACAATAAGGGGTTTGTCGCCTGCGGATCGGACAGGAGGTTTGCGATATTCGGCACCCAGACAAACCACCTCATCTGTCTATACAGTAAAACCACCCTCTGACTTTGACCCGGTATATCATAGTGAGTATGCTGACATGACTCATTCTACAAGCTCTTGCACTCAAACTTTCCCACGTATCGGGCGCAATCCAAGTTCACTTCCCATTTTGCTAAGCCAACTCGACGGCACCACCAACATCTCCGATATGGTGAACAAAGCACTGTCTTTTGGCGGAGGTGGAACGCTCTACGGCACAACATTCAACAGCAACTCGGAGTCCGTACCGCTCGTTGTCAAGCCGTCGCCGTTGCAATCGCCGCGCCGACTAGCGCAGTGGTACACTAACATGTGCATGATTAACTTCCTCGAGTTTGCGACCGAGTCTGCGCGTGGTATCGTGCTCCCAACGCTTTTCTTGTACACGTCGTCGCTGGGCGGTGACCTGGCTTTCATGGGATTTATCAACGCGCTCTTCTCACTCGGTCGGCTCTTCTCGTCTACCGCGTTTGGCTGGATGTGCGACCGCTACTCGTTTCGCTCCGTCTACCTCATATCGACTTTCATTTGCCTTGTAGGCAACGTTATCTACCTACTTGCTGACAAGCACATGGCCAGCAGCTTGACTGCGCTGGCTGCGAGTCGGTTCATCGTGGGTTTTGGTGGAGGCAACCGCAGCGTGTGTCGCGCAGATGTCGCGTCCATCACGACGATCAACCAACGCCTTCCGTACATGACGATCCTCGTCTGTGTCGTGTTCTTGGGCTACGCACTGACGCCCGGGCTCGGCAGTCTCGTGGCCGACACTGACCTGGTCTTCTGCGGCTTACTGTTGAACAAATTCACATCCCCCGGCATGATTCTAGTCTTATTGAACGTACTAACGATCATCGGTATCCTGACGGTATACGATGACAGCATCACAGTGGAGGACGGACCGAAAGAGGAAGAGTCCGAGGAAGGTTTGATTAGCAACACGCTCAATAACCAAACGGTGATGCCGGACCGGATTGTGAACATCGGTGTTTGCGTGTTCATCTTCTTGAACTTTAACACGCGCGGTATTTTGTCAGTGTTCGAGACCGTTAATGTGCCATTGTTCATCAAGGCGACGGGTAGCGACCCGGACAGCGTGAGTGCCGTAATAGACGCGTCGAACTTTCAGTTCTATCTTGGTCTACTGGGCCTACTGTCGTACTTCGCCATCGAGTATTTCCGCCACAGCATTCGCGACGAGAATTGGGTGCACCTGGGCTTTGCCACGGTGCTAGCTGGTAACATTCTGCTAGTCATGGTGCCCAATAGCTTATCATTCACACAGCTGTCGTTTGCCGAGTTCTTGGTGTGGAGTGTGGGTTGCCCCATCTCGACCACGGTAGTGCTTGCGGCATTCTCGAAACTATTGGGCGGACGTCCACAAGGAACGTTTATGGGTCTACTCGGTTCAACGGCATGTATCTCACGCTGCGTGCTGCCGCTTCTTCCCGCTGTGATGCCGACTCTGATCCCGGTCTTTTGGATTAACATTGTGCTTTGCACCAGCAGTATTGCATTGCTAGGGTGGTACACAGGGTTGGTACATCGGACAAAGTTGGCGATGCTGGCGGACGTCGAGAACGCTTACCAGGTGATATCTCCTCCTAATGACCCGCGGTCTCCGCTCGGGTCCGACAAGGTGGACTTCCCCGAAAACAACTAATGTGATATCTCCTGCTTTCATACGCTTAACGAGCTCGATAATACATACCCATGTGTCTGCATTCATTCAAGTAGTTAGTTGTATGAGTTACATCAGTCTAAAGGTATTTAATGTTATCGGTATACTGGGCGCTTATAAAACGTATCACTCCTTCACATAATCTAAGTAACTGCGTATCTAGCCGGGCACGAGATGTACATCGGTGAAGTCTCTTGACTCACTTCCCAGTTGGCTGCCAAGAGGCGAAGGCCTCCACATATCGGTCCTCTTACCTTGAGCGGAAAGTCTCCCATCATGAGCCAAAGTTGAAGGGGCGAGGCCTTCTCTCCGTTACGTACGCCACGCGGCGTTACACCTTGACAAAGCATTGGCAGGAATCAACAAGTTCCTGTCCTTCTCCGTTCCACCTCCTAGTCGCCGGCCCGTTCGCCAAGCGCGACTTCCAGTCTTACAAAGCGGACTCCCCTAGAGTATGATTCTCTTCGTTCCAATGGAGCCGCATGTCATATGGGGCTGCTTATTGAGGGATAAATATCGCCTCCAAAGTGAATGTAGACTTGTATTTAAATATTTTACGAAGATAAAATGGCAAGAGAACAAGTTGGTGAGAAACGGCGGCGTAGTTCCAGCAGAGGTCGAAGCGAAGACGTAGGCGACCTGATGCCAAACAACGTCAACCGATTCGTCGAGATTGGTTTGCGGAGGAGTACGACCTCATTCAGATTGGCAGCATCGATGGCACGGACACGACACGTGCTTCCTCGTCCAGTGATCCATTGAGAAAAGCTGTCTTGATATCCATCTGATGAACGATGAGGCGATACTTGGCCGCCAAATTTAGAAGTGCTCGAATTGAAGTAAACTTGGCCACCGGAGCAAATGAATTACGTATCGTTCTCGAAGCCCCTTCTCCTTACAAAATCTAACACCTCACGACAAAGGCCTGGTGCGTGCATTAAACGCTTGCTATGATGCGAGGAAGGACTCACAGATCCAGGGCGACCCGTACGCGACGTTATTCGTGGATCGTTTGCACTTTGATACTACGGAGGAGACGCTCTGAAAATTCTTCGATGATTACGGAGCTATTCGGCGTCTGCGTCTTGTTCGCGACAAATAGACCAATAAGTCCAAGGGGTACGCGTTCGTCAAGCTCGAGCACGAAAGGGATTTTGAACGCGCCTACAAACACGCACATCAATACGTGATCGACAGTGCTGTAATCTTGGTGGACTTTGAGCGCAGTCGGGTCATGAAGTCATGGAAGCCGCGCCGACTTGGCGGCGGCTTGGGTGGGACGAAGGAGTCGGGCCAACTTCGCTTTTGTGGGATAAACCGGCCGTTTAAACCGCCATTGGGTCTGCACTGAACTCACTGCACAGGTTTCGAATTAGTTGGTACATTTTGTGTACTGTTGCGCTACTATTAGCTGAGTTGGAGGTAGATTTTTAGAGGCCTCGGTGACAGTCCCGAATATTGGCGTCGATATGAGTTTTGGCGATTATCAAAAAAACGTATTGCAGAAGAAGGATATGTATCCTCGGTTTGTTGTGCGATATTCTACGTAACGGAGTGAAATAGCCCGTCGACTAGTATCGCGCGTTTTACATTACCCTGGTGCACGTAGTAGCACTCCCCCACATTGCATCGAAACTACAGCTCGACTTGACAAAACATTACGTTGTACACAGTTGACAACACGGCAGAAAATCTCTGACGAGAAGCACTCTAAACAAGAAACAGGAGGCATTCGAGCTTGTGGGGCTGTCGCGTGCTGATCAGCAGCCGCTATTTCGGTGATGGCGGGTGTGTTTCGAAGTGCAGCTGCAATGAGACGCATCAAATTATGAGAAATCTCTCATCTCTGTGGGTGACAGTGGTGCGAATGCTGCTACTAAGATGCTTGGCGTCACGCTTGAACCTGCACTACCATGCGTGCTGTGAATGACATGAATGATGTGGCTAGCGTGCCGTTGAAGAAAGAGCTGACTATGGATTACCGTGACGCACGTGCAAATGCTACCGTGTTTGACTGGCTCGTGATCACGATACCCGTCCTCGCTGATGATGCCAATATGGCAAACCACGTAGGTGTACTCGATATTTTCAATTTTGGGCACTTCTACATTAAGGAAGTGAGTCAAGAGACTTCACCGATGTACATCTCGTGCCCGGCTAGATACGCAGTTACTTAGATTATGTGAAGGAGTGATACGTTTTATAAGCGCCCAGTATACCGATAACATTAAATACCTTTAGACTGATGTAACTCATACAACTAACTACTTGAATGAATGCAGACACATGGGTATGTATTATCGAGCTCGTTAAGCGTATGAAAGCAGGAGATATCACATTAGTTGTTTTCGGGGAAGTCCACCTTGTCGGACCCGAGCGGAGACCGCGGGTCATTAGGAGGAGATATCACCTGGTAAGCGTTCTCGACGTCCGCCAGCATCGCCAACTTTGTCCGATGTACCAACCCTGTGTACCACCCTAGCAATGCAATACTGCTGGTGCAAAGCACAATGTTAATCCAAAAGACCGGGATCAGAGTCGGCATCACAGCGGGAAGAAGCGGCAGCACGCAGCGTGAGATACATGCCGTTGAACCGAGTAGACCCATAAACGTTCCTTGTGGACGTCCGCCCAATAGTTTCGAGAATGCCGCAAGCACTACCGTGGTCGAGATGGGGCAACCCACACTCCACACCAAGAACTCGGCAAACGACAGCTGTGTGAATGATAAGCTATTGGGCACCATGACTAGCAGAATGTTACCAGCTAGCACCGTGGCAAAGCCCAGGTGCACCCAATTCTCGTCGCGAATGCTGTGGCGGAAATACTCGATGGCGAAGTACGACAGTAGGCCCAGTAGACCAAGATAGAACTGAAAGTTCGACGCGTCTATTACGGCACTCACGCTGTCCGGGTCGCTACCCGTCGCCTTGATGAACAATGGCACATTAACGGTCTCGAACACTGACAAAATACCGCGCGTGTTAAAGTTCAAGAAGATGAACACGCAAACACCGATGTTCACAATCCGGTCCGGCATCACCGTTTGGTTATTGAGCGTGTTGCTAATCAAACCTTCCTCGGACTCTTCCTCTTTCGGTCCGTCCTCCACTGTGATGCTGTCATCGTATACCGTCAGGATACCGATGATCGTTAGTACGTTCAATAAGACTAGAATCATGCCGGGGGATGTGAATTTGTTCAACAGTAAGCCGCAGAAGACCAGGTCAGTGTCGGCCACGAGACTGCCGAGCCCGGGCGTCAGTGCGTAGCCCAAGAACACGACACAGACGAGGATCGTCATGTACGGAAGGCGTTGGTTGATCGTCGTGATGGACGCGACATCTGCGCGACACACGCTGCGGTTGCCTCCACCAAAACCCACGATGAACCGACTCGCAGCCAGCGCAGTCAAGCTGCTGGCCATGTGCTTGTCAGCAAGTAGGTAGATAACGTTGCCTACAAGGCAAATGAAAGTCGATATGAGGTAGACGGAGCGAAACGAGTAGCGGTCGCACATCCAGCCAAACGCGGTAGACGAGAAGAGCCGACCGAGTGAGAAGAGCGCGTTGATAAATCCCATGAAAGCCAGGTCACCGCCCAGCGACGACGTGTACAAGAAAAGCGTTGGGAGCACGATACCACGCGCAGACTCGGTCGCAAACTCGAGGAAGTTAATCATGCACATGTTAGTGTACCACTGCGCTAGTCGGCGCGGCGATTGCAACGGCGACGGCTTGACAACGAGCGGTACGGACTCCGAGTTGCTGTTGAATGTTGTGCCGTAGAGCGTTCCACCTCCGCCAAAAGACAGTGCTTTGTTCACCATATCGGAGATGTTGGTGGTGCCGTCGAGTTGGCTTAGCAAAATGGGAAGTGAACTTGGATTGCGCCCGATACGTGGGAAAGTTTGAGTGCAAGAGCTTGTAGAATGAGTCATGTCAGCATACTCACTATGATATACCGGGTCAAAGTCAGAGGGTGGTTTTACTGTATAGACAGATGAGGTGGTTTGTCTGGGTGCCGAATATCGCAAACCTCCTGTCCGATCCGCAGGCGACAAACCCCTTATTGTTCTTGCTAGCCTCTATACACTTCACGCCTAACACTTCATAACGGTGGTCGGAGCCGGGTCGAGCGGCAGAGCGATCCATTAGTCACATTGCTGTCAGGATAATCTGGTAAATTGATGCTAAAGTTATAGCCAAACGGAGATTGTATTGAAATAACCCAACGAACTTGCTACTACTTACAAACACAAATACTTGTAGTGACACTTGAGTTGAGACATCACCTGATTCTCCGCGAGGAAAGCCACAGGTTCAATTATTCGACGTTTGCAAAGCTCGTTCATACAGTACTACTTAAAGACATCGTCCTTTCCACCTGCAGACCGGAGGGTCTCCAATAAATAGGAATCACATCAAGCTAGAATTTAGGAAGACGATCCAGTTAGGCTTGCCTGCCACCACGCAGCTTCCTGCGCCACGTTATTTGCTGCTTGTTTTTAGGCAACTACTGTTAGGATTACATAATTGACAACGTCGCATACGTAGCAGCAGTTGGCAGTACCAGATACCAGCCATAATCGCGTGGGAGATATTGATGGCTGGAAGCCCGGCCAGGCGACGACACTCCTCGGCTGCTTATTTTCAGACGGTGGGGTAACTGTCGGATAGTCCGCTTTATCTTTGTCGATCGGAACAGCTGTGCAGGAGACCTGAAACGCAACGCTCACTACCGCCAAAAGCTTTTCCAATGCGAAGCACAAGCCTTGGCTCCAATCGTTTGTACTTCATGTCTTAGGATGCAGTATCACAAAGAATTGGAGTAATTTGTACCGCTTGCCTATTGATTGGCACGAAGATATAGCTGAGAGAGGCAAAGTCACTTTGTGTGGAATTGCTTTCACGGCGAGATTTACCGTAACACGTTGTGGGTCGACGCCATCTAAAGCCTGGTAAAGAACTGCTGCGGCAGAAACAGAAAGCGAAAAGTATCATTGCTACATATGTTTTTGATTCAGTTACCAAATGATCGGCAGAGATGCTCTCTCTGATCTTTGGTGTGAATGTCATCAAGATGATATGTGTTTCAGAGGTGCTGTCAGAATGCAGAGATGCTGTTCTGCGGTACTTCTGACCCGCTCATGTTGAAGTCTCTTAGTATCTGCAAGCAACTCGAATTGTAGTCCGGCGTTTGTCGCCTGGATGGAAATGGGTGCATCGCAGACGCAGCTGTAACTTTGAAGATGAAATGGCATGCGAGCGTGGAAATCTGTAATTTCAACTTGCTGAAGGACGGTAAGCGATGTATTGCGTTATAAAGTCTGCCGAGGTGACGTCGGCAGACTTCATAAACGCGAATACCTATGATTACAACTTCAGAGAAATGCAAATTATTCGTGTCGTTTGCTGATCCAATATGCTCAAGCTGCAAAGTTGCCACGCCTTACTTAGCCGGGAAATCCGCCTTATCTGAGCCATGTTGATCCAGAAGACTAGCGTCAATGTCGGAATAGCGGCAGGTAGAAGTGGTAGCACAATAAGTGAAACAGAAGCAGCCGAGCCAAGCAAACCCATGGGCGTACCCTGTGGTCGGCCACTCAGCAGCTTTGAGAACGCTGCTACGACAACTGCTGTCGTGATCGGACAGCCAACACTCCAGACAAGAAACTCCGCCACTGCCAAGTGTAGAAATGACAGGGCCACTGACACCACTACCAGGATCAGGTTACCTGCAAGCAGCATTAGGAAGCCTAGCTGCACCCAGTTCACATCGGATAAACTGTGACGGAAGGTTTCGATAGAAAAGTACGACAGCAAGCCCAACAGTCCCAATAAAACTGGAAGTTGGATGCATCCACCACGGCATCCACGCTATCCGGGTCACTTCTCGTCACCTAAAGGAACAACGGAATGTTTACTGTCTCGAACACCGATAATATGCCGCGTGCGTTGAAATTGAGGAAGATGAACACCACAGCTCCAATGTTCACAACGTGGTCCGGCATCGTCGTCATATTGCTCAGAGTTCTATTTGTAGTAGCATCTGGTGAGGATACCGATGGACCGTCTCGAGTCTGAATAGACCCGTCGTATAGTGTCATCATGCCTGCAATTGTCAACAGGTTGAACACCACAAGGATCATACCTGGTGATGTAAACTTATTCAGGTGAATGCCCAGAATGTACAAGTCCGTGTTGGCCACCAGACTACCAAGACCAGGGGTCAACGCGTAGCCAAAGAACACGACTGTCGCCAGCATCGTCAAGTATGTGAGCCGCTGATTGATCGTCGTGATCGACGCCACGTCCGCTCGACAGACGCTGCGGTTGCCAGCCCCAAAGCCCACGACAAACCGACTGACAGCTAGTGCCGTTAAGCTGCCGGTCACGTGCTGGTCAGCGAAGACGTAGATGAGGTTCCCCACGAGACAAATAACCGATGACACGATGTAGACCGAGCAGAAAGAATAGTGATCACACATCCATCCAAAGGCCGTAGACGAGATCAATCTTCCTACTGAAAAGAGCGACGTGAGCATGCCCATGAACGCCAAGTCTCCACCCAGTGACTTGGTATAGAGGAAGAGGGTCGCCAATACCACACCGCACGAGGATTCCGCCGCAAATTCGACAAAGTTGATCATGGCAATATTAATGTATCATTGCGAGAGACGGTGGGGTGGGCTAGCGTCAGCGTTTTCCGCAGCTCGGCGGCACCGTAGGTAGATGCTGTCATCGCGAGAATTGGGCTTGGTAGAAAACGAAATGGGTGACCGCATAGAGACGATCGAGGGCGGGGTGAGAGCCTTCCAAGCACAAAAAGGACTCGATGGTAAGCAAACTGCGGCAAACAACTTTTACCAGTTCAGCGAAACTTAGCTGAGCAGATGATCTGTTTGGACTCTCCAGATGAAGTCCATCTGTTCTTGACACGTGAGTATCTGTTTGCCTTATCTTGGTCGCAACCACATTTAGCGAGCTCTAAAGTGCTACAAAACACGTGCTTCAGGAATGTCATACGTGTGATGCTACTGGCCAACCGAACGAAAATTGAGTCCTACACAGCAGGCAGCTGATCCGATGCAATCATGGAAAGTATCTTCAACTTTGTTCCGGCCTTGCCCCTCCTGGACATGTTCCGGCCTTGCCCCTCCTGGACATGTTCCGGTCTTTCGCCATCTGTCGAAGTCTCCGAAATTGTTGCAGTTGGGCTCAGAAACTGCTAGTGACTTCCAATATAGGTATCTCACGCTACACGCATTCCATTGCATACGCGTGAACCTTGACCTAGGGTCTATGCTGATGCGAGGTGTCCAAGATGGTCCGGTGACTGGTTCCTCACCGAAGTTGCCGTCACATTTGAAAGAAGGCTGTAAGAAGTTCTTTTACTCTTGGTACGCTGTTGTACTGACGCGGCGTGTAGTAAACGTCGTGGACGAGTTGTTGACAGCGTCATGGGCATTACTCCACAAGGTGATGTAGGTTTGAGTACCTAAATATGAATTTGTTAATGCAAGCAGTGGAAAGTAATGAGTTTACATACGAAACGAAGCTGCGATCGGTCCCGAATGAATTTGCTGATGTACGGATAGGATGGTCGGGCATAAGGCCCACGTACAGCTTAATAACAAGCGTCGCATCGTATGATTGCTCACAATATGTTACAGCGTTACTTGTCATCATAATCCACCCTGTGGGAACCTAATGGTGAACGCAGGTCGTTCGGGGGAGATGTGATTTGGAGCTCGTTCTCGACGTCAGCAAGCATCGTCATCTTCGTTTTATAAACCACACCGCTGTACCAGTACAGCAGCGCAACGCTAAGTGCACACAGCGTGATATTGATCAGAAAGACAGGAGTCAGTGTCGGAAAGGCCGCAGGCAAAAGCGGCAAAATGATGCGCGAAACGGAACCGGCAGAGCCAAGGAAACCCATCAGCGTACCCTGAGGGCGACCATCAAGAAGTTTAGAGAAGGCAGCCACTACAACCGCGGTCGTGATCGGACAGCCGATGCTCCACACCAAAAGCTCCGCAAGTATTAGACGAACAAACGTCACGGGAGCAGGCATCACCACCAGTAGAACATTTCCAGAAAGCAAAAACACGAATCCAAGTTGCACCCAATTGACGTCTGTGATGTTCTTGCGGAAGCATTCGATGGAGAAGTACGTAACGAGTCCCAGCAGACCCAAGTAAAACTGAAAATTGGAGGCGTGCACAACAGCGGCAACACTGTTAGGGTCGCTACCTGTCGCTTGAAGAAAAAGCGGGATGTTTACTGTCTCGAATACCGACAGAATGCCACGAGCAGTGAAGTTCAGGAAGATGAATACTAGAGCACCAATGTTCACAATACGTTCGGGCATAGACGTTAGGTCGGACAACGTATTTGTCGTGGCAGTAGTGTTCGGGGACTCGAGCGGGCCATCGTGGATGTCAACAGACGAGTCGTATGCGGTCAGCATGGCAATAATCGTTAGCAAGTTGAACACCACAAGGATCATGCCTGGCGAGGTGAACTTATTGAAGTGGATGCCACAAAAGACGATATCCACTTTCGCTACAAGACCACCGAGCCCTGGCGTCAACGCATAACCGAGGAACACGACCGTCGCCAGAATTGTTAGGTAGCGCAAGCGCTGGTTGACGGTGGTCATTGCTGCAGCGTTGGCACGACAGACACTACGGTTGCCAGCTCCGAAGCCCACGGTAAAGCGACTCACAGCCAATACCAATAAGCTGTTAGTTACGTAGATGTCTGCCATGAGGTAAAGGATATTGCCGAGCAGGCAGATGCCTGACGACACGAGGTAGACCGAGCGGAACGAGTAGTGGTCGCACATCCAGCCAAAGACCGTGGACGAAAGGAGTCTTCCTACCGAAAAGAGTGACGTCAATAGACCCATGAAGGCCAGATCTCCACCCAGCGACTTGGTGTAGAGAAAAAGGGTGGCTAATACCACACCGCGCGACGATTCAGCCGCAAATTCGACGAAGTTGATGAGCGCCATATTGATGTACCATTGAGTGAGGCGACGACGAGGGCTGGACACATAACTCTTGTGTGTGTCGGTTAACGCGGCGTCACTGGGTATGCTAGCTCTGGAAAGGGGCGTTGGGTGTTGTATCATTGCAATGAGTTCTTTTTGGCAGCAGATGTTGAAATGGTTGGCAGCGAGACATCGATAACGAACGCGCTTTGACGGCAAAGCCGACGCCAATTATTGGTTTTTGCTGTTACATACCATAGACGAGGCGTAAGTAAAAATGATTTGGTTTGAGTAAGAGAACAAAAACGGAGATTTCGTTGGTGTGTGTGACACCAAGCAGACTAGAGTTAGGGTGGCTCTCTGGCTACGGTGCGTGCCGATCATGTCGGCAGCATAAATAGTACTGACCAAGTTGGAAAGATAGGAGCGGCGCTATTTACCGCTTGCTTAGCAATTTCCAGCATGCAATCCAAATGACCCTGCGTTGGTTCTTGCTTGTCTAGGAAGATTTTATCATAAGTGTACTATGCGAAGCCACCCTTATCCAAAAGTATCAAGCCAAGAGGCTGGAACGCTAAATATTTTATTTTGACAGACGTCAAAGCCGGTGCAACATCATTTTGAGTATCACCCCAATTGAATACAATGATTGGCATCGAATACTTCATCAACTGAGACACGTGAGATTGCAGCTCGTATCACTCCATCGACGAACTTGTCCTAACTTAGTGTATCTCGTGTGTCAATAGAATCATCCTAACTCCGATCAAGCTATTGCTAAAATGGCGCTGGAGCTGGTCAGGACCGCGGAGGTGCGCTGTAATTCCCTCCTGTATCATGCATTACGTCGTGTCCTTCGCCCAATTAACGCAGTCTCTTTTCTCTCGAACATGTAGAAATCACTCGGTGACTTCTTTGTGCACGATGACGCGCTCGCTTGTCTGGATCGACTGCATCGCCACACACTTGAGGTTGTAGAGAACGTGCTCAAGGCCCCACGGCCGCAAGATTTCACGCTTAATGTACTGGATTTGGCGGTACAAAAGGTAGCAGAGAAACTTTCCTGGAAGCTTATGACGGAGGCCCAAGCCACACTCAGTAGCGTGGGCGTCCCGGCACTGCTGGATCTGTGCATCGCAGGTGTGACCAGCAGTTTCCTCGTCAACAGTACACCGTACAAGATACTGGAGGATTTAATGGAGGGTCAGACTATCAGTGCATGTGAGAAAGTGTGGGAGCTGCTTGAGTCCCGCAAGGACAAACTTACGATGGTGTGTGACCGGCTTTCGTCTCTTATTCGTAGCTGCTTGTTGCTGAGACTGACACGATATTTGTTTGATCGAGCAGTCAGATTTTATTGCCGAGAAAGGTCGGACTACCAAGGCATCACTGTGCCTGCTGCGGATGTGTAATTCTTTGCTGCGTCGTCTGTCCAAGACTCACAACAGCGTGTTCTGTGGCAAGATCTTGATTTTCTTGTCGTTCACGTTCGCACTGTCCGAGCGCTCAGCAGTCAATCTTACGGGCAAGGCGAACGTGACCAATGTGACTGTTTATGAAGATGAAGATGCGTTCGACTTGGCTGAGGCTTCCGACACCGCAAAGGCTGCTGAGGTTATGCCTCGATTGGAGGTGATGAGCACATTTTTTCATCCATGCAGTGCGTTTTTATGGAAAAATGGGCTGACAATTCATGTATGGCGCTAGCAGATTGATAACGATCCAAGCACTGACGTGGGTCCAATTGACTACAACCTCTATCGCACCTTTTGGAATTTGCAGATCTTTTTTTGCGAACATCAGATGGTCGTCCAATCAGCGGAGAACTGGGAGAAGTTTGTACGTGTGGTGATTGATGATAGCTGCGTGCTTAAAATGACTTGATGACCAACCTTGCTCCATTGGTATGTAATGTACGCAGTTCACTGAACTGAATGTAGTGTTGGCAGCTTTTGAAGGCAATCCATTCTCACCGGACGATCTGGAGCGTTCAAGAGACTTAAGTGGTGGTCCTATGCACTCGGCGGATGTCACTATGCACGAATCAACAAACGACATTGGCAAGAACGCAATAGAGCAGGGATCGCAGGAGCACTTTTTCCAGCCCAAGTATTTGACCAATAGCCGTCTCTTTAGGCTGCAGCTCCGTGACCCGATCCTGCGCGAAAGCATGCTGACACAGTTTCTTATCCTTTTCAACGACCTCGCTAGAGCAAAGACCCCTACCGGTAGCATCACGCCGAAGGCAAAATTAGCTGATCTGACTGAGCGCGTAGTTGCATTGTTGAAGCAAACACCATCTGATGGAGAAGGCTTCAGCGATATGGTGGCATACGTTCTCGAGCGTGAGCGTAATTGGGTTAAGTGGAAGCAGGAAAAGTGTCCTGGGTACGAGAAGTATCCCTCTGCGACGGAGAATGAGTCTTCGACTGTTCCCGAACCAGCGATGAAACATGTTTGTCGGCATTTCACCTCCCCCTTGCTGGAGCAGATTCTGTCCGAGAGTTCGAAGCCTTTGCAGATCTTGGAGAAGATCAAGGGTAAAGAGCGAGGTGCGTCATTGAGCTTGTTTGTGCTTTGTTTGGTTTAGTCAACCAGTCGTCTCATTCTTGGTTTGGTTCTGGAATGCTAGCCAACGAGGTTTCTATGACAGCGTATACAGACCGCTTTAAAGAAGCTTGGGACCCCGAGAGTGGGATCGAAGAGGAGTATTGGCCAGACAAGGATGAGATGGTGTGCTGGCGAACGATGCGCGCTGCTATGAAGGCAAGCGTGAATCATTTGGACTTGGCAGTTAAGGGCACGGGCCCACTAGTCAAGGGTATCCTTGGAATTTACGCTATTGACGAGAACAAAGAGTCTACGGATGCTCCAGCCTCGTTGCTCAAATCTGTGGATGGTGAAGCCGATACGGTGAGAGAAGAGCAAAACGAAGAGAAAGAGTCATACCACGAAGCGTCCAAAACAAGCTTATCCGGCACTAAGCGGGACCGAAGCGACTCTTTCAAGCGTGCACAAGATGGCAACGAACCACCGGTGAAGCGAGAGCAGATGGGACATGTACGCCGTGACGACGACATCGAGGTGCGTATATGATGTGCTTGACGTGTAAAGCATACTAACTCATTAAGCGATTGAACAGGATGGCGAAGAAACATAAGCGTCTAAACTTTGCGGCAACAACTTCTTGATTGTGTTATAGCTCGACCTGTTTATTCTACAAATATTGGTGCTCATTCTTTGGTCATAAATAAGGGAGGAAACAAGGAGGATTGCAACGATGAATTTGATGAATCGCTTCAATGTACACAATGTGCTCTTGCTACAAGCAAGAGCACATTGTCTACTTAGGTATTCTGAACTATGCAGCTGAAAACGATTGACCTGCTTGTAAAAAAACAGCCAGCTGCTACAAGATGACCCATATGCTGCTATGATGAGCTTTTACAACCACCTGCTGTTGCTGCTGGTGCTTGGCGACGACGAGTGCAAGCATCGTAGCCTGTCTGTTGGCAAATCTGACATTGTCGGCGTCACACCGAAGCTTTCGCAACATGCTCAAACTGTGACAAAAGCCGCTGTGTTAACCCTGTTGGCTGCCCACGTATCTGAACTTGCATAGGATTGCGGATACCGGCCTCCGAGACAGCCGAAACATGATCAAGCAGCAAACGTTTGCGATAATTGGGGCATTGTCCTCTTCGAAAGATATCTCAATATGAGCATACATCCTCTCCTCGTGCTAATTCTCATTTCATTCAAATGAAGCTCCATTATTCCTCTTTTGTGCATTTAGCAACAACAACAGCATAATTTTTCTTCTATACATAGACTCATTCCTTGTGCCTTGTGCTAAATGCATGTGCAAGCTGTAGAAGTGGTGCAAAGCTGTTCATTCTGGTTAAAATGCATCGTTATTGACATTCTAAAAGAAAATGCTGAACCTTCTAAATTTAGGATCTGTGATGATGATGATGATGTAAGCAAAAATAAATAGTACCTCTCTAATTAAGAATACGCTGTGATAGACGTGCGCATTTTTTTGAGTCCACATACGGCCATGTTCTCTTTATGTAAACATGGTGTACAAACGAATATAAACCAATCCAAAGCGCATGTACATCAAATTCCACCAATAATCGATCTCGTCATTCAGTCGGTCGCCCCAAGCTCTGCCGGAAGCGCTCCGCGTTGGCCTCTCTCACTGTGTCAGTGCACCTCCTCTCTCTCGCCGTGCAGTAGCTTAACTTCAAGCTCTTCTAGCTCTGCACACGTTACTGCAAGTACAGCGTTCTGATTCCGCGTTCAAAAGCCGTGATAGCAGCCTGATCTAAGCTACATTATTAAGCTCTACAATCGACCAGAATGAGTGATAATTGGCGTTTAGATGTGAAATTTCAAGGTCACTCTATTGACCTCGTGGGACGTCTTCCGGCCGAGAAACGTGCGCTATTACGGGACTTTCCGCGCCGTTTGGCAGTTGGTACTAAAGCCAAGTTGTCGGCGATCCCTCTCAAGGGTTTTTTCTGTAAATTCTTTGCGAAAAACAGCGAAGAATTGAAAGTTTACATGAAGAAACATGAGTGTGCTTTGTGTGCACAATTTGTGGCTTCGACATTTAATTTCACGCTGTATCTGCTGGTACCAATGGCATTAAAAGGTCTCAAATGTCTGCATCGATTACGGAAGAACGGTGTGTGTGGGTGTTTATTAATGGATGCAAAAGTAGTGTTATCAAGAGAGAGATTTGATCGTTAGAAACTAACGTCTTTTTTGTGTTTTGTTATGTGTATACAGGAGCAAGTCCAGATTCAATTAAATCTCTTTATACGGACCGAGAGGGTGTGGTGATTGGATTTATTGTGTCGGAGGTGAATGTCGAGATGGAAGAAAAGCTGCATGAACGAATGAAAGTAATGGAAGAATTGGAATCGACGGCTAAGGCAATGTCGCATACGTTTGGCGACCCTATGTTGGAGTTTGATTTGCTGATCGATCAGTTGGATACCAAGCCATCGGCTATTCAGGTGCGTTTTATGTTGCTCGCGAGAAGAAAGAGGCTGGTGGCGATGACTGAGCGATGGATGTGGTTATATGTTTTTATGTAGGCCTGTTCGAAATTTATTGTTCGGCATCAGCACTTGCACGTCGCTATTTGTCAGAAGCTAGCTCAGACAATGGACGCGATGCAGTCTTTGAAGGCACGAGCGAGTATTGTGTACGTTGTTCACGATGTAGTCAAATCGGTGCGTGCAAACTACCCGCAGAAGGACCGTAATGCTAAGATGCGTGAATCTGCGCTAGTACTATCGCTTGAAAAGATTCTGTTCCACCTGGTGCAAAAACTAAACGGCGATGCAAAGCACAATGTACGTATGCGCACGATTGCTTGCTTTTTGTGCATATGTTTTGCTTGTACTAGTGACTAACACAGGTACCTTTCGTTTTTTGTAGCCAAATATTCGGGCAGTATTTGAGTTTTGGACAAAATGGGGATTGCAGTACTCGGTGCCAGTAAAAGATGAGGCGGATGTAAAATACGACCGCATGCTCAAGATTGATGAGACATTCGAGATGTTGCAGCGTGAGGTATCGCTAGCGTCCGATGCTCCATCATCGCCTATCAAACCGTCAGCGCCCCCCGAGGTTGTGGCATTTATGAAAAAGCACAACATTCAGCCGGGCCCGTGGGAAATTTACCTAGGACGTGCGTCACCTCAGGAAATGAAAGAGCTTGACTCAGTCCTTGACTTGAATACGAAGTATTTTGGCTTCAACCACTGGGATCCGTCCGAGAAGGGAGGTAGACGCGGTGGTGAGATGTTTCTGCACCATTATACCAAGTCAATGATGTCTTGGTTGCTGCATGCATCGACATCAACGTCACGTACAAGCTCTGAGAAAAGAAAATGTGCCAAAGACTCTTTCATTTTGCTTCGAGATGCATTTTTATGCACGTGGGATCTTGATCCAACAGCAGCGCGTGCGGTTTGCGACATTGATCGCTCATTATTAGACGACATGTGGAAGAAAATGGAGTTTGTGAAGTGTCAGAATCCTTCAGCATTTGTATTTGGAAAGATCAGACGGGTGAAGACAGTTCAATTTGCAAATAGTCCTGCGACCGATGCAATTCTCAAGACAGTCGAACACGAGTCCAAGGTGAATTCGAGCGCACTGGTTACAGAGCTTATTAAGGTATTTAAGCTGGACACAATGGCGCGCGAAATGGTTGCCAAGGTCAAGTCGAAATCTGATTTATGCTATATTGCAAAAGAGCTTTGCAACCGTTGCCGCCATCTCATGGTGGCAAACCCGTCTGTGCACATGGTCAAACTTTGCCAAAAGGTACATGCGGCTAATAATCCGATGAAAGCTTACTCTTCCGCCATGAAAAGTATGATTTCTCGCCAGATGAAGATGTCTGCAATATTTGACAAGGATGTTAAGTACGTTTGTGTGCGTTGTTGAGTGACGGCACTGAACTACACTAATAGTTTGTGTTTGCGTATTATCAATTCAGAAAAAAGCGAAAGTTGGAGGGCAATAGCGTTTCTTCTTCTCCCGTCACTGAAAGTGAAGCCTCTAGTTCTCCCAACTTCGATCTCACAGATGCTGAACTGGCTGCTGTGGAGCGACGCATCCCAAAGCCTCCGAAGTTGCGGTTCAAAAAGGTTGACCTAAAAACAATCACGTATCAGGAGACGAACGATAATGGCACAGTTGGTGTTGCGGTGTCCGGTATTCCTGATGCTGGAAGAGGACTGTTCAACTTGTCAACCCACACATGGCCGGCGTTTTCGGTTGTCTGCATTTTTGGTGTCCGACGAATTACGAAAGAAATGCATCATGATGGCCTGAATAAGGTAGCACGATGCGGAGAGCTGGGAGAGACTTTTGTCGTTGTTAATGGCACTGTGCGCGATGTAGACAAGTTTCAAACACAATACGGCCACCGTTTGATGCCTTTTGACGGTTTGGTGGACGCGGATGGATCGGTTGGTGGGTTCCCAAATGACCGTGTGTATGAGTACTCTGCGGACGTTTATTGGGACGCATCTGGCTTTTACAACAACTGCATTCTCGTGCCCGGCTGTGTGATTGAGAACCCGCAGGATACGACGAGTCCAATCATATTGAATCAACTATATATCGTCACGTGGAAGGAGGTAGCAGTGCGCGAGGAGTTTTTCTTGGCGTACGGAACGTCGTATTACGAGGAGGATGGGAAAACTGTACCACAAGTGAGGGAAGCAGCATCTACTTAGCGAAATAGAAGCAGCAAGGCTGAACAGTTAGTATCGCTATAACGTAACCTAAGAAGAACGACCCTATAGAATCATCGATGATCTCCAGCGTTTCTTCAGCGTCTGCTAGCTTTGGTGCTTACACGCATGAACCGGAATCCTCCTTATCAGGTAACTCCTGATCTTGTTTCATTCTCTTTACATTACGCCGACACAATTCGACGCTATCAATTGACGCTCGCTCCACACGACTTTATCGTCGAGATACAATCGACACACGGGGCACGTGTGTTGGATATTTAACCACACAAGCACGCATCCTGTGTGGTAGTTGTGGTTACACGGTAGACGCAACGTCTTCTCGTCAGCCAAATGGCCGCAGCAGATTGGGCACTCGGAGCTGGCATCAACAGTGTCTCCACAGTCTCGCACGGCTCCACTGGCACTACCGTTGGCGAAGCTGCTGGATTTTGATATCGGAAGATGCGATCAATCGCGTTGGCACGGTGGTATTTGATGTCGAGGGAAATCCTCGAGAAGGTGTCGTGTCTGTCATTGGTTGTCGTGTCCTAGAACGGCTTGCACTAAGTCGTTCACATACGTCTGAAACGCATTACGCTGGTCGTACGGTTTGCCAGTGTTGGCAAAGCCCCATAATCGGCGTGTCACCACCGACGTTCCAAGACAGGCGCTGCACATGGCCACAGCACGCAGGGTTCCTGCAATCGCGTTGAGCACCCACTTATGACGCATGACGCTGTCCGAGACGTACAGCACGAAGCACACTAGTGATAAGGGCCTCTGACTCGAGAAAAGTCCAGCACGCGCAAGCTGAGTCTCATGTTGTTTGGCTGGTGAACCTGGGGTCACTACCACACGGGTGGTCTTCTTTGGGGATCGCTTCATGGTGCAGTTGTCCGCACAAACGAAACTTTTTGTGCCGATGACGTCTTCGAGTGAGATGAACACCATAACACTTGCAGTCTCAGAGAAAGTCAATCCAACAACCTTTAAGGAGTGGTGAGCGGTAATGATCAACTTGGTATTAGCTCCAGCAGACGGCTCAACGGCGTATGCCGTCTTGCCAGCTGCTGCGCTCGCAACGTGACGACAACTTTGAATTGAATGCGACTTGTCACCATTACAAACAGGTCCCGCGTCGAGGATTTGCTCTTTCTTTCGGACAATGGCTTGCATGAGCCGTTGGACGTACATCCACTACAGTCGACAAGTCTGCAGGTCATTGCTCACTTAGCCAGGCTTATGCCAGTGAACCCATCGAATCTTTTCTTCCCGAGCGCATCTGTATCAACAATCGGACATCAAAGCGACAAGCCATGCAGACAAGTCGTAAGATAACAAACTTCAGGTAACATAAGCAAGGCTGCTGCGCAGTCTTCAGTAGTATTACGTTTACGAATGCACAAAAATTATCTGTCGACATCGTCGTCGTCGCTCTTGTTGTTTTGCAACTCCACTTTCTCTAGTATCCGACGATTCTCAATGTCGCGCAATTTCTCGCGCAAGTCCTCGGCCGTGTAGCGGCTATCAAGCGTCCTGTACTTTTTGAGCTGGATGACGCCCACCATCTCGCGCACCATCCCACGTCCGCGTTTGATCGCCTTCTTAATCGCCAGAGGGTCAGTAAGATCACCGTTTGCAAAGAAAGCAGTCTTGATCTTCTTGCGCACGTGGTTCAGTCCCAGTGGATAGTCGCGTCCAACGAGCAGGAAGCGCTTGTATAGGTCACGCACCTTTGGATTCATCTTTTTAACTGCGGATTCCTAGTCAAAATAACCCAAACGACAAGCATGAGCCAATCAAAAGCTGCGATTCCCTTACCACTCACTCGTAAATAAGAGTTAAAGAGCATGAGCTCCGAGGTGAACCGCCGAATTGTGCCCGACGTGGCTACAGCGCTGCTAACTGTCAAAATTGGGGACGTATCACGTACATCTCGCAAGCACTTGGCAATCATCACCTTTGGCTTCCAATTGTCCGAGGGACTGGATGTATTCCGCGCCAAAACAGATTCGTGCACGGATAAGGCGCTGGACAATTTCCGGGGCGAACGCCATGTGCGCGAAGACCAGGCGATCTATATGCGCCCGGGAGCTCACTCCAAACAGGCGGAGCTAGTGGAGATCATGCCCGGCAACTTTGAGAGTCGTGTGGCCAGGAGCTACAAAAACTACCTTAAACGTAAGACCGATGAGCCGTTCCAGTGCGAAATCTACGTGTACGTCAAAAAGGTTGCGCTGCCAAGACGTCGACGAGTGAAGGAAGCAGTTATCGCCACTGCAATGGCAGAGCAAGTATCGCAACATGGAGACTTCACACAGAGCGAACGGTTAGCTGGTGGAATGTTGGGAACTGGTACTGTAGTCTCGAGAGACGTACCGGGACTCAAGCGGAAGCGGTCAGTGGGCTCCGAAGAGGATGAGGATCACGAGACCCTGCAGGAACATGTCGATGACGGTTACTATCGGACGGTGCGCATGGTTGTGAACGGAGCTGTCGTGCCAATACAAGTCAATGTGCAGGATTTACTTGTCTGTTTCGCGTCATTCCAGCAGCAAACGCTGTTTAGCTCGACTGGTGAAGATGTTCTCCGTGACCACGACCGAGGTGCCCATTAAGCTGCTGACCCCGGTGACGATGGTAACAAATTCAATCAGCAAATTGGTGAGTGCAAATGCTGTCGTTTTCAGGGGAAGTTTCGTCATAAAGCAGCACGCATGCTTCTATCGTATATATTGGGCGGATCCATCCCTAGCGCTTGCTTTTCTACAAATGTACTTGCTACTGCTACTACTTCCAGCGTGTTGCTATCTTGTTTTTCTTGTCCTTGTCCACAAACCTTAGTCTTAAGCATCATCTCTTCTTTTCGTCTGCTTCGAAGTTTGAATTTTATGCTCAGAGCATCGGACGGGAGGCTCAGGCGTATGATCGGCCAACCGTGGCAATCCGAATCAAATAACGTACCATGCAGCTAAGCTGCATACTTCGGCAAAGTATCTCACAATCCAAAAATCCAAGAATGTAAATCCGAAATGCAAAAAACAGCAACAAAACCGTGCGTTCCGGAAGGCACACGGAAGTGATAGGATAGGCATCGAAAATAGAGCGTGACACACAGCCCAGCCCCCATTTAATACTCCGACGGTGGCAACCCCGTTGCATTAAAACTGCTCCAGGATGACCCAGAATCCCGTCGCGGTGGACGTCCAACTGACGTTGAACGCTTGTCCTCCATATTCCTTAAGTAACGGTATTGACTGGGGGGTGGCATGTACTGCTGTTGCTGCTGAGCCAAGTCATACTGCTGGGGTTGAAAGCCGAACTGGTGATGTCCAACCTCACCTGCTCCTCTCGACGAGTGCTGCAACTGAATCTGGTGTTGAGGCACGAAACTCTGTTGCTGAGCTGGAGGAGGAGGCTGCGGCTGGAAAGAAATCATTGATGACGGCTGGTGATGCTGTTGGTACTGTTGCTGGTACTGATGCTGAAGTTGAAGCTGTTTTTCCATCGAGACCGCCGGTGGCGGTGGGATGGATGACGTTGGGCCAAACTCTCCACCAAAGCCGGAGCTGCTGGATGCAGCAGCAATCTGCGCCGTGTTGCTCTCCACCGTGCGCAAGTCATTCTGTCCGTGTGCAAAGCGGCACTCCTCCCTCGAGTAATTGCAGTTACCTTTCAAAAAGTAATAGCACAGCTCGGTCTTGTAACTCTGCAATCTAGGAGCTGCAGGAGGCAGAATCGGCTGGCTGCCTCCACCGACGCCGCTTGCGCTGGCTCCGTCGCGCAGGTCGTTCACTCCGTGAGCCATCGCGCAATCGCGACGAGGTTTCGTGCATGTGCCATTTTCATAAGATTGGCAGAGGCGAGTCTTGTAGGTGGGTCCATGCTTGCTGATGCTACCACCTAGGCTCGATCCGCTAGAACGCACCAAATCACTCTCCCCGTGGGCAAACGAACAGGTGCGCCTTGTCTTGTTGCACTTGCCTTGCATATAGTACATACAAATCTCCGTCTTCCAGTTGTTCAAAGATCCTGATGGAGGCCCGCTCGGTCCACTCTGACTGCTGCGGTGCAAGCTTGTCTTGTTGTGACCAGCTGGAGATGACCGAGACGGCAAAGGCAATGTCATTAATACGCCGCTTTCTACTCTTCCTCCAGCTCCAACAGCCGGGTTCAAGCTCGGGTGAGAGCTCAATATGCTGTCGATGGCTGCTGATTCCAATCCATCAAAGCGCCGCAAGATCATTTCCAACTCCTCAATCGGGATAGCGCCAAAAAGCTCCGACAGCATAGACACCTTCAGAGCTGAAACTGCCGAAAGCGTCGACACTCTCCCTCTATCAGCCTGGCTTGTCTCCTTTTTTTCGTCTCCTGTACCGTCGTATGTGCATTGTCGATTTACGGTCGAACCAGTCGGTAAGGCTGCGAGCGACAGTGATTTTATGTCGTCTTTCAGTTGAAACATTGAAGGCGACACTTTCTCCTCACTGAGCGTGTCGACGGCGAATGGCCTGGCGTGTTTGGGCGTTAGTTGAGGTGAATCCAGCAACGCAGACGGCAAAAATTGGCCTATGAGAGTGCTGCCGAGTGTCCGTGTGCTCGAGGACGTTGATGGAGAATCGTCGTCGTTAACACCCTCTTGATCACCTGTATCTCGAGACGATGTTGATGGATAAAAGTCAAAACCCATCAGATTCGGCCCTTTCGGGCCATCACCGGCTGTACCTGGTCCACTGGCACCATCGGCAGAGCCGGCAATGGGCTTGTTTGGTGAGTTCCACACGTTATCACTTTGTTTTTCTTGCAGCAATAGAGACTGTGGAGATCGACCACTTCCACCGTCTGAGCCGGTATCGTCCCTGCTGCGTCTTTGTTGCAGTTCCTTAATTTCATTCTTGGCGTCGATAAGCGCCAGACGTTCGTCTACAAGATCACGTTTCAGTTTGGCCGACAACGTACCAAAAAGTGCTACGCGTTGCTTTAAAAGACGCTGCTCCTCGCGGAGGCCGTCCACGATCTGTTGCAATTGCCGTACTTGCAACCGCGAGAGCTGCAGCTCGCGCAGAACGCGGTGCACGTCGTCACTGTCACCGTCGTCGTTCCTGGGCAGCTGTTCGTCACCAGGTGCAACAGCGGCACCGCCTTTCTCCATCTTCATAGACATAGCCAGTGTCCAGGGACAACAGATCACACATCAGTCAGTCAGTCAGAGCAGAAGACAAGCCGCAAATTAGACTAGCCAGCAGCTGGGTGAATTCATGCAACATGACTAACTAAACGAAAGTCCACCGTTGGTGGTAGCCAAGATTTAGACTAAAATGTTCAGCCAACACTTAACAAATGTCATTAACACTTACCCATGCAAACTTGGAGTCGGGCTCGACATCAACGCCGTAATCGCGTCTAATGTCCGATACGACCTGCAATAAAATGCATCGTCGCGAAGACAAGTCGAGACAGACACATACTTATCGTCAGTGATTTGATCGCATTCTGAAATCTGGAAGCTTCTGCTCACAAACAAGGTAAAAGGCAAACGAGCGGCGAGAGTGCCGCTGCGCTCTTCTCATTCCTGCGTTGCAAACACCACCCCGTTTGCACCGTTTAGCACGCACCTGGATGAGAGATGACTGAAAGGCCTGGCTGAACTCGGTGACTACACGGTCCAGCAGCTCGCTGGTTCCGGACGTCAGAGCCATTTGCTGCTGCTCGGTAGAGACCGATGCTTTGGAGGTGGCGTTCAGAGGTGCCGGTTCGTGCTGCGACTCGGCCGATGAGCCTGATGCGATAGCCATGTCAACTGCTACGCGAAAGTGCTACGGTCTAGCGAGCGTAACGGTCAAGTGGATGGGTTGAGTTGAGTGACTGAGTTGCTGACTGAAAGGTCTGTGGGTAGTGGTTTGCGGTTAGGTCGGTTCGTTTGTGCTACTGCCCATGCAGCAAATGCGCGGGCAGACGCAGAGGCCGCAGGATGTCAAGTAGCTCACGGAAGAGAAAACCACTTGGGTCAGGACCGGCTTTCGTTCGCTTTTTTGCTCAGCTCGAAGTCCTGAGCGGCGTCTCTTCTGCTTTTTTCGAGATGGTCGCCGATCAAGTCGAGCAAGTCTAGACTGGCTGGCAGAGAGGCGAGCAAGGTGAAAAGCGAGTACACGATGGACTAAATCCGGGCAGGATCAGCCTGCTCTTGCCTGCTGTAAGCCGTTTTGCCACGTAATATGTCACGTACTCGCCATTAATTTTTTGGAGCCCGTGCTGGCGGACAGGCGAGGCGCAAGCATTGTGTTTGGCAGGCTCTCTGATGAAACAGGTAGCTAGCTACAAATTTCAAGTGTCAAGACTCACTCCGACCGTATGGATACAGATATCATAGGCTTGTGCAGGTTATCAGGAACGAAAAGGGGGGACCAAAACAGAATTTTGTCAGGCATGTCGCTAATGCTCCATGTGACGAACTGTTTTTATCCCTGGCTGACAAACTATGTGGTAGCTGGCGATACGTTTGTTAGCAAACTCATGCGGCTATAGGCTTTTGCTGGCAGTGCGTTCAACTGGCGGTTCGACGCCCAGCGTGCATTCAGTAGTGAATTGGGATGCAAGAGAATGCGATTGGGAAGGGCAACAGATGCGAGAATGCCCAGCATCTGGAGTGCTGCATATCGGTTTGTCGTTATTAACGGAAGCAGCCATCTTCCAGCTCGAGCATTGGAAAGTCGTTTGTCTTCAATATCGCCAACGACAGGTAAAAAAAGATCGGTCTCCTCAATGAGTCTATGATTTGCAGCGTGAACATACCGATGAGTGATGGTCACCGAGTAACGTGTCTCAAATTGTCGAGAAGCTGAAAAGTTGATTTTTGTAAAACACAATTGTAATAACATTATCCACGATGTTTACTGTTTTAAAACACATGTCCTGGTTTTCATTTGCAAAACAACAGACATAGTGAAGTTAAATGAAGGCAAGCAGTTTCGAGTAAATATCAATTTATAAAAGGTCACTGCTGACCCGCTATGCGATACCTCGTGGTGGCGTCTGACATCACGGCCTACTCTACATCTTGTAGCTCCCTCGTTACCCTCTTTACAATCTGTACGCAATCCGCTGCTGAATTTTGGGCACTGTTTACTCCTATTGTGCTGCACTGAAACATGTGCCATGATGGTTTCAATAGAGATATGGTATATGTCCAATTCTTACCATTGGGCATATATAATGTCTCTACTCTGCGACGTGACTCGTAGAGCTAAGAGATAGGAGATTATTTATTTTTGTCATACTTCATACTCTTGCATGGGCTCGTTGCCTCATCAGTTACCGTATCATTACTGGACTTACACACCTCTCATTCCAAACCATCCCTACTACCCATTAATCCATTTAAAACGTCAATACTGCATTGCGGTGAAGCGGATCAAAATGATTGGCTGGTCGAGTGACCTTCAATATAACGACGTGATCCCGTTACATAATTTGCGACCTTAAAAAATTTGGGCAACGCAAATCGTATTACTTTTTGTAATGCATAATTAGCAAGGCAATCTCTTCTCTACCAAATATACTATCAGTCAACAGAACCTAGATATTAGTTTTTGTATTCGATTTAGCTATTGACATTTGAATATATGATATACAATTCCTTTTTCAAACCATTTCTGTTTAATTGCACGCTTCCTGCTCTAAAAGTGTACGTGAGATTCGATGGTTGTCCGCACACTGTCATCAGCGTAGACGTATGACAACACCGACTAATGCCACATATCCCAAACTTGTCTGTTGGCTTTATTAAGGTTGGATTACGATAAAAGCTTACCACGGCCGAGTATTGCTTTGAGCAAGAAAGGCTGTGGGCTTCGTGACGATGAATCTGAGACTACAAGAGGACAACGTCCTCCGACTGCATCAAAGTTTTAATGAAATTACCTTGATGACGCGATTGCATTAGAATTGTGACACCAGCTCTCGCTTTCCTCGGCGCATAGTGTGCCTCAGGAGAAAACTCCTTATACTCATAATTCGTTTCGTAAATGTAGTGCTGTTACTGGTGCATCTCGCTTCTGCTTTGGAGTAGCTTTGGTTACTAATCATCTGAAAGAGCTCAACCCGGTGTTATCAAAGCGATACGCTCGAAAAGGCCTGTGGCTAGACCACCGTCCAATACACGACACGAGTATAAATTAGAGCCTCGTGATGTTAACGACGTCGTTCATCAGCCCGCCGGTCAATGTCTGGACAGGACTACAAGCTACGACGCTAAATGTCATTGCGACGCGGGTGGTTCTCCGTGAGAACTTATACTCCTCAGCTGACTACTCATCAAGCGTCTCAACGCTCACACACGTGATGCTTCTGTGCCCTCCATAAAAACTACTTCAGTCGTTGTGTTTTTCAGGAAACTACTGAAGAAAATGATGCGTTCGATGGGTGCAAAATGCACGTCGTAAACGTCAGAAGCAGATACTCGACTCAAGCGTAAGCTTTGCTGTAAACTTTTCAAAGCGAAAGCGAAACTCCAATCGCCTGCCTTTTGATTTGATAAGCAAGGTAAACCTTACTATGCTCCTTTAAGCGTTGCGGCTTCGCGATCTAGTGCTCCTGCTGCCATGGAGCCTTGGGTCAACATCAGAGCTTGGATGTTACTTGCTGGTGAAAAGCGTGCAGCGACAGACGTGTCCATCTCCATGACATCAGCACTCCTGGTCACGGCGATCAAAAGGGTTCACGACGTTAAACAATCTTGCCGAAGAGGGATCTCAAACTCTCACGAGTTTTCCGATGAAGGATGCCCACGTTACTTCACCAGATATTGGTTGTGGCCTTTGCAACGACTTCGGTTTAAAAGACTCTCCATATTGCCTTGCTCATCAAGCAGAGCCGGTGATGGTCAGTGCACCGATGGAGTCATACAATGAGCCAACGTCGATGATTCGTAAAGCCGAGTCAACTGCTTGTCGACCTGACGCATGAAGTGCAATACCTTCGTGAGACCTTCTATAGAGCTAAGACGAATTGCGATCACACATGGGTCTCAACAGGATTGCTTTTGATCGCCTATTATCAGAGCATATGCTAGAATCGACGATAATCACCTTTCCCGATGTGCCGCGAATACTTCGGGCACCAAACATCAACCACTCCACTACCTGTCAAGTGTTGGAAGAAGGCTCAATGAGCGGGTAGACTGATTTGAGTTCACAGATTTGCTTACCAACCATGTCCAGATGCTCAAATTTGGTCAAGCGCGACCTGAGGTCAACTGAGCCTATTGCTTCGGTTGCAACGGCTACCCGTGGCTCAGCCAGCTGTGCAGTATTCGGCGCAAGCGCTTCATATTCACTTGGGCCAGATCCCGTTACGGGATACCCAAGCCAACATGGTCAAGTTGTAGTGCCTTTGAGGGTACATGTCGTAGTGTTGACAAACGAGAGTAGTTAACACTGAAATATTTACTTTTCCTTCTACCTACTTTGCAAGTGCAACATCTACTTCTAACAGGTTATGAACCCAACAGAACATGTTGGTGGCGCGGCTCGTGGAGTCACATCCGCTGTGGTGGTCGATGGTCAAGACACGACTATTGATCACCAACTGGAAGAAAAGTCGGCAGTGCCCCCGGCGGCACTAGACAAGATGCTCGCCATGCTCGGTGATTTGTCGGAAAGGATGGGTAGGACGGAATCCTCCCAGGCCGGACAAGTCGAAAGACAACGCGAAGACTCTGCGGAGTCGAGCATCTTTGATTCGGTTTTGGGGTCGAGGGCAGGTATGAACCTCCAGGCTTTGGAGCCTACCCCTCCCCTCAAGCGCTCACCGAATGTCTCGCCAGCCACCTATTTTGGTGCCCGGCGACCAGCGTTTGCTGGAGATCAGATGGTTGACGTGCCGGCTCAGGGCAACAACAACCATGGAATTGCGTAAAGACACGAGCCTGGCCTTCATGAAGAGGGTGTACCTCCGGGGCCTTACCCTGGCATGTGTATGCCAGGTCCTGTGTTTTTTCCAGCCCGGGCAAGTGCGTGAAGGTGTGCCGGATGGGCGTCAGCGAAAGTTGGTGTGGAGAAGTGGCTCAAGAGAAATGGGACTTAATACTGATCGTGGACTAATTGACCAATCAGAAGCCGAGTCGTTAGGTCCGATCAGTACCTGTCGCACCCTGGACCCTTCAAACGTGATATGTGGGTCAAAGTGATATTATTTCTCGATCGTCGATCAGCATCAGATCGTCGATCAGTATCAGATCGCGATCGGCGACCCATATGGTGGTTAGGGTTATCTCGGCAAACAGATATTGGACACGTGGCATATACTATCGTATAGAAAGGCATAGTCATAGGTTTTAGCTTTTATTGGTTAACATTAAACAGAGTTCGATTATACTTCTAACACACGCGTCGACTTCTCTCTTCCGGGCAGGATCTTTAGCCTCCCGACGTCAAGAACTTCGACAGCGTCTACAGAAGGAGTAACACCCCTGGATATTTTGGACAGAGTTCAAGCGACTCTCAATCTCCTCCCAAACTGCGACTGGACGCAGCAAACAAGTAAAGGCAAGGCCCCGGCACCAAGAGATCAAGTGGTCAGAAGACAAGCCGGTGGACAAGGAAGCGATCTAAAGGGTAGATTGCGGCGATTCAACAAGAGCGCCCAAGTAGCCTGCGATCTCGTGAGGAATTTCCACGCGATCGTTCCTATCCCCAAACCCAATCAAGACTCGACATCCTCCAAGTCACCGAGAAGAGTACAATTCGCCCTGCCGACGGGTACACAAGGTGAGGAAGGCAAGAAAATACTACACACGGAATCGGGGTATCCCCTCCGTAGTCGGTCGTCTGGGCGCCGTTGGTTAGTGGTGATCACATCGTCAAATTTGTGATTGCACTACGCCACATTGGCACTGCAACCTTTCGACGGAAAGGAGCTCTATTATGGACTTGGTAGCGGTTTTCTCGAGTGGAGTAAAGAATTCGTGCCGCAAGTTGGTTTCTCCGAGCGTGCCTGCGGTTTTGTGTGGCCCGAAGACATCAAGGTTGATGTCCTTGGTCAACACTTCCAGGACCGCTCAGAAGTACTATCGTCGGCAGGTGGAAACTTGGTGGTCTGAGAGTCAAACCTTAGAGCATGCAATGTAAAGATTGCTCCAGACTTTCAACACCAAGACAACATCTGCCCAGAGCGTGAAGCTGTTCACTGCGGTCAAGTCATCGCAGCGAAGTTGGACAGAACATTTTTGTACCTTACTGCGGTGAGTGACGCTTGCGAAGGCGCGGACAATCTTGTCCTGGATAACATTGTCCACTACGCAGATCCGTCGATGCTCACGACGATGTTATCACGTCTGGATTTGTACAGGATCGATTTCCTTCGACTGGCGGAAGAGTTGGCTCAATTTGCCCAGTCAACAGAGATCGATGTTCGAGTCAAGCAGTTCGGTCGAGACGTGGTGAACGTTGTCGAGCCGACCAAGGACGTCAAAAAGTCTGATCGCGCCAAGAAACACCAGGAGGATCAAGGTTCAAAAAGGTGCTACATATGTGGCAACACCGGACACCTCAAAGCAACTTGCACGAAAAGGAGCAAGAAGAAGCAAGATGCTGATTTTGTCCTCGCTGTTCAAGATGCAGAAGAAGGGTAGACTCACTCGAAATCCGATTGGATACTGGACAGTGGCTCAGGACATCATTTGGTTAATGACCTGAGCCTGCTAGAAGATGCGGTTGACTGCAAGCATAAATTCTTCACCGCAGCTTCCGATGAGGGACCCCTCAGGATCACGAAACAAGGAAGTGTGCTGATCCAGGTCAAAGTACTTGGATTCACTAAGATCATCCGACTTCTCGATGTTTAATACGCTTCCAATTTGGGGCGCAACATCATTTCTTTTGGGAAACTGGAATTGAAGGGTGCGTACTTGAATATCGAAAAGAGAGGCGTGTTATGGTCTCCCATCCTGGTGGTGCACCCATCATGGATGTTGAACGCATTAACAATGTGTTAATTGTGAAGGTTTTCGATGAAATTTCGATGGACGATTTTCATGGATTTAGCTCACCATGGCAGTCATGGCGATTGTAAACGGTGATGAATGCGAACAGAACTCGAAAGTTCAACATGGAAGCTTGCTACAGTTCCATCAGCGTTTGGGTCATCTGTCTTACGACACAAAATTAAGATGGCCTGCGACCCTGCCTCTGGTATCAAACTAACTGATACTAAGCGTATCAACTGCTTGGCCTGCGCACAAGGCAAGCAGACGTAGAATGTACAGTCACGCAAGGACAGTGGAATGAATTCGCTAATAGATGTGATCGGTGGGGTCATCTGTTCAGACTTCGAAGGTCCCATCACTCCCCGTGATCGGCTCGGCAATAGGTATCTGATCAACTTTGTCGATCATCGGTCAAACTATTGTCGGGTCTTTCTGGTGAAAACGAAGGATGTCGCTGCGATGAATTTCAAGCACTTCCTGTCGGCTTTTGAACGACGATTTGATTGCCGTATCCACGTTCTTCGTACAGACGGTGGAGGCGAATACAAACCTCTGAGCGTGTTTTGCAAGGAAACTGGATCTCTCGCCAAATCAGCAAGCGCGACAACCAGACCAGTAACGGCGAAGCTGTAAGGATGCATCGTACCATTATGAACAATGGGCGCAGTATGGTGTTTGCAAGTGGACTACCCTAGGAGTTTTGGCGCTGAGTACGCAGCTTACATCCTCAACCGAAGCCCCACCAAGGCAAATGAAGGTGGCATCTCACCGATTGAGATGCTCACCAAGTGGCAGCCAAACCTCAACGACATCATGGTTTTTGGTTCTACATGCACACTTCACCTGCATACGGACAACAAGTCGCTGGGTGTGCGTGGAAAGCGGCTATTATCATCGGAAAGAACGATGAGACGAAGGGGTACCGTGTCTACCTACCGAAGGAGCGTGTCGTGGTGATAACTCAGCACGTTCAGAACATTAAAACTCTGACGGATATGCAAGACAGCCAAGGTGCGACAGATTCGCATTGTACTGAAGGTCAGGAGGAGCTTGAAGATGGACATGGCGAACATCCAGCAAGAGTCGTTCGTCCTAATGGACACGTGATAGACACCTAACACGGTCGCGATGCAAGAACATGTACAAGTCAAGTGATGAAACTGAAGTTGTTGATGTTCAAGACGTTATCAGCACCATTATTGGACCCGACCCAAGAAATTACGGCGAAGCTGTGGAGAGTCCTTCCAAGGACAAGTGGGTCGTGGCGATCAACGAAGAGCTGACAGCATTGGAAGAAAATGGTGTGTGGGCAGTGGTGGCTCCACCCGAGGGCTCACACGTCCTCCACAACAAGTGGGTGTTCAAGACGAAGACCGACGCAGATGGAAATGTGGAGGGATCCAAGGCAAGGCTTGTTGCCTGTGGAAACGAGCAACTATTTGATATTGATTACACGTTGACGTTCGCTTCAGTCATGGAGCTCGGTACTTTGAAGGTTATCTTGGTGCTCTCGCAACGATGGAACGTTCCAGCACGTCATGGCGACGTTCCAAACGCATATGTCAAGGCGGAAAAGGAGAAAGACCTTGATGTTTACATGAGAGTACCAAGTGGCATGCAAGTCAGTCAAGACATTTTGAATGAACACGGAGTGAAGGATAAAAACATCTCGCTCTATTGTTGAAGAAGTCTCTATACGGTTTAAGACAGGCCGGGCGTTTGTGGAGCAAACTGTTGCACTCGAAGTTTATCGACCTGGGCTTCAAGCAGTGTACAACGGACATGTGCCTGTACGTAAAGAAAAACGATGAAGATGTGACGATTGTAGGAGTCTACGTCGACGACCTGTTGGTTACGGGTACTTCAACTGAAGTCGTCGAGCTTTTCTTCAAAAACATGATGTCTCACAAATAAAGGACTTGGGCATCGTCAACAAATTCCTGGGCTTACGAATATTGTTGGATGCCGAGTTCGGATACGTGCTGGATCAAGAAGTTATGATAGGCCGGACATGCAAGCATCAAGTCTTTTCAGTCCCTCGTTGGGAGTCTGCTTTGGATTGCACGTTGCACTCGGCCAGATATCTGTTTTGCAGTGCACCATACTACCAGGCAGACATACAAGCCAATGATGAAGAATTGGAAGATGGCCAAGCGAGTCGCAAGATATCTGAAGGATTCGAAGTCGTTGAAGTTGTGCATTGATAGTGCAAGAAATTCGGCGGACCAAATCAAGCTCGAAAGCTGGAGTGACGCGGACTTCGCCGCGGACAAGTTGGATCGAAAGTCGGTATCAGGCTGCGTGCTGACGATGGACGGTGCAGCGTGTCATGGGTGTGCAAGAAGCAAACTGGTGTTTCGCTTAGCACCATGGAGGCCGAATTCATTAGGCTGGACGCGAGCTTCTAGGACTCAGGTAGCTGCTATTCGGGGAGCTGGACAAGCCAATGCCCATGTGGATGGACAACCAAGCATCAATCAAGCAACTAGAGAGTGAGAAGAGCACCTCAAACGCGAAACACGTCGACATTCGTTTCAAGTTTATCTGCCACTATGCTCAAGCAAAGGTCGTGCAGCCCAGTTTTGTCAAGTCTGGGGACATGATTGCGGATCTGTTGACTAAAGCACTACCAGCACCGAGGATCATAGATTTGCGCGGAATGTTCAAGTTGAAGGCCATCCAGGGTGACGTCGAAGAGGAGTGTTAGAAGATATTGTTTCTGACAGGTCACGAGGGTTTTGAAGTTCAACTGCAACACCACTGACTGGTAAGTTCCGACCTCACCTGATTGGCTGTTAAGTAATATCTTGACAGGTGGGACAAGAAGGTACGGTCGCCGAGAGACGAGGTGTGTAACGAGGAGAGAGCCCCGTTACCGTCGTGCACTCTAAGGAGCGTGAGGAAGCGCTCTTGTTTATAACGTAAATATAACTCTGTTTATTGTTGGTTTTTGGTTATGATTCGCAGTAAGTGCGAATATGTTCCCTAGCTCATGGGAAGCACTCAAATATAGACCTATTTATTATCGGCTAATTATTGAGTCTGGCACCCCAATAATAAACCAATAATAAATAGACGTGCAGTATCCGCTAATCGGATACTGCCTACCTACTTATGTAATTATGTATTAAAATCTATATCAGCTGATGTAATAGGTTGCACCATTACATTCTGGAGGCCCGCCCAAAGAGCGCCGAGCCCAAATCAGCGCGCGAACGCTTCGCGGCACAGTCATGCGAATCCCTTCGTGCTTCGGTCAACCCTGTCTATGATATCGCTCGTGAGTACGCCGATATCTTTCCGGAGAAAATTCCCGCTGAGCTTCCAGGGGATCGTGGAGCGCTATGTTTTTAAACATTCAACTTGCATGTGTTAAGCATACCGATAGCATTTATTCTGAGCCAGGATCAAACTCTATTTAAATTTTGATCTCGTGCCAGGATCGAAGTATTGTGTGACGCGGCAGTGGCCGTTACCGCGTGATCAAGTCATCGCAATTGATGAAATTTTTGAGGGCCGCCGTAAGGCTGGTCATGTTCGCGAGAGTATCTCGCCGCATTCGAGTCCGACTTTCTGTGTGAAGAAAGCTGCCGGCGGTTGGCGCATTGTACACATTTTAACAAGCTAAATGACGCCACGATCCCGGCTCAAAACGCCGATTGCTCGCAAAGACATGGTATTGGATACCATGTCCGCGTACTAGGGCAGCATAAACTACTACCAACCACCCTACCTTGGACTGTCTGCTGCCACAGTATGCTACCACTGTAGGCTGCTGCCACAGTCTGCTACTACTGTAGTCTGCTGCCACAGTCTCTGCTTACCTGCTGTCACTTATGACTGTGACGTAAAAAACGCTATTGAGAGCAAGCGAGACCTGCTACAATGATGCAAAGAGTGGCTGATTTGGTTGATTTGCTGAAGCCGCCGTGTGGCACTTGCGATTCAATATCTGCTGCAGTCTTTTACGAGAGTTGTATGCGAAACGCTGCCTGAGAAAGGCTCAGCGATTGTAAAAGCGTGCACCGAACGTGTGTAGCGCGTTTCATGCATATTGCAGCAAGGGCCGTGATGTGGATGTGATAGATGAATGAAGCGAGAGAGAAACATGAAAGGTGAAAAAGGCCCGTGCAAACGCGTGAGCGAGCAGACGCCGCGCAGAAACGCACGGAAGCTCCAGCCAGTGGTGTAGGCATGTCAGCGGTGGGATTTGAACCCACGAGTGCGAACACAGTAGAACTTGAGTCGACCCACTTAGACCGCTCGGGCACACTGACGAATATCATATACGCTACTGCCACAAATTTATACACACACTATATCACCAACTATCAACAAACCATTATCACACCATCAACAACCATCAACAACCATCAACAACCATCAACAACCCATCAGCAACCCATCAACAAACCGCTCACAATCATCAAGGATCATCATCAAACACGACAAACCATCACCTATCATCAACACATTCAAATGTCAATACTGCATCCTCAGTAACGCAGCTATACTCAATAATATTCGACACACATAAAGTCGCTCAGCACTAGTGTTGCTGCTTTTGGTAGTCACTGTTCACCTGTCGACGGGACGGCATTGACACTCAGCAAACCTAACCTTTCCTTGCTTTCGCGCTCTTTCATCGTGACGCGTTTCTTGCTACTGCGTTCTCTCACCAAGGAACATAGCAGATCGGAGGCATACCTTGACGTCGATCAGACCCAGTGCATTCCATCTACTCGTACTAGGGCAGCATAAACTACTACCAACCACCCTACCTTGGACTGTCTGCTACCACAGTATGCTACCACTGTAGGCTGCTGCCACAGTCTGCTACTACTGTAGTCTGCTGCCACAGTCTCTGCTTACCTGCTGTCACTTATGACTGTGACGTAAAAAACGCTATTGAGAGCAAGCGAGACCTGCTACAATGATGCAAAGAGTGGCTGATTTGGTTGATTTGCTGAAGCCGCCGTGTGGCACTTGCGATTCAATATCTGCCGCAGTCTTTTACGAGAGTTGTATGCGAAACGCTGCCTGAGAAAGGCTCAGCGATTGTAAAAGCGTGCACCGAACGTGTGTAGCGCGTTTCATGCATATTGCAGCAAGGGCCGTGATGTGGATGTGATAGATGAATGAAGCGAGAGAGAAACATGAAAGGTGAAAAAGGCCCGTGCAAACGCGTGAGCGAGCAGACGCCGCGCAGAAACGCACGGAAGCTCCAGCCAGTGGTGTAGGCATGTCAGCGGTGGGATTTGAACCCACGAGTGCGAACACAGTAGAACTTGAGTCGACCCACTTAGACCGCTCGGGCACACTGACGAATATCATATACGCTACTGCCACAAATTTATACACACACTATATCACCAACTATCAACAAACCATTATCACACCATCAACAACCATCAACAACCATCAACAACCATCAACAACCCATCAGCAACCCATCAACAAACCGCTCACAATCATCAAGGATCATCATCAAACACGACAAACCATCACCTATCATCAACACATTCAAATGTCAATACTGCATCCTCAGTAACGCAGCTATACTCAATAATATTCGACACACATAAAGTCGCTCAGCACTAGTGTTGCTGCTTTTGGTAGTCACTGTTCACCTGTCGACGGGACGGCATTGACACTCAGCAAACCTAACCTTTCCTTGCTTTCGCGCTCTTTCATCGTGACGCGTTTCTTGCTACTGCGTTCTCTCACCAAGGAACATAGCAGATCGGAGGCATACCTTGACGTCGATCAGACCCAGTGCATTCCATCTACTCGTACTAGGGCAGCATAAACTACTACCAACCACCCTACCTTGGACTGTCTGCTACCACAGTATGCTACCACTGTAGGCTGCTGCCACAGTCTGCTACTACTGTAGTCTGCTGCCACAGTCTCTGCTTACCTGCTGTCACTTATGACTGTGACGTAAAAAACGCTATTGAGAGCAAGCGAGACCTGCTACAATGATGCAAAGAGTGGCTGATTTGGTTGATTTGCTGAAGCCGCCGTGTGGCACTTGCGATTCAATATCTGCTGCAGTCTTTTACGAGAGTTGTATGCGAAACGCTGCCTGAGAAAGGCTCAGCGATTGTAAAAGCGTGCACCGAACGTGTGTAGCGCGTTTCATGCATATTGCAGCAAGGGCCGTGATGTGGATGTGATAGATGAATGAAGCGAGAGAGAAACATGAAAGGTGAAAAAGGCCCGTGCAAACGCGTGAGTGAGCAGACGCCGCGCAGAAACGCACGGAAGCTCCAGCCAGTGGTGTAGGCATGTCAGCGGTGGGATTTGAACCCACGAGTGCGAACACAGTAGAACTTGAGTCTACCCCCTTAGACCGCTCGGGCACACTGACGAATATCATATACGCTACCGCCACAAATTTATACACACACTATATCACCAACTATCAACAAACCATTATCACACCATCAACAACCATCAACAACCATCAACAACCATCAACAACCCATCAGCAACCCATCAACAAACCGCTCACAATCATCAAGGATCATCATCAAACACGACAAACCATCACCTATCATCAACACATTCAAATGTCAATACTGCATCCTCAGTAACGCAGCTATACTCAATAATATTCGACACACATAAAGTCGCTCAGCACTAGTGTTGCTGCTTTTGGTAGTCACTGTTCACCTGTCGACGGGACGGCATTGACACTCAGCAAACCTAACCTTTCCTTGCTTTCGCGCTCTTTCATCGTGACGCGTTTCTTGCTACTGCGTTCTCTCACCAAGGAACATAGCAGATCGGAGGCATACCTTGACGTCGATCAGACCCAGTGCATTCCATCTACTCGTACTAGGGCAGCATAAACTACTACCAACCACCCTACCTTGGACTGTCTGCTGCCACAGTATGCTACCACTGTAGGCTGCTGCCACAGTCTGCTACTACTGTAGTCTGCTGCCACAGTCTCTGCTTACCTGCTGTCACTTATGACTGTGACGTAAAAAACGCTATTGAGAGCAAGCGAGACCTGCTACAATGATGCAAAGAGTGGCTGATTTGGTTGATTTGCTGAAGCCGCCGTGTGGCACTTGCGATTCAATATCTGCTGCAGTCTTTTACGAGAGTTGTATGCGAAACGCTGCCTGAGAAAGGCTCAGCGATTGTAAAAGCGTGCACCGAACGTGTGTAGCGCGTTTCATGCATATTGCAGCAAGGGCCGTGATGTGGATGTGATAGATGAATGAAGCGAGAGAGAAACATGAAAGGTGAAAAAGGCCCGTGCAAACGCGTGAGTGAGCAGACGCCGCGCAGAAACGCACGGAAGCTCCAGCCAGTGGTGTAGGCATGTCAGCGGTGGGATTTGAACCCACGAGTGCGAACACAGTAGAACTTGAGTCTACCCCCTTAGACCGCTCGGGCACACTGACGAATATCATATACGCTACCGCCACAAATTTATACACACACTATATCACCAACTATCAACAAACCATTATCACACCATCAACAACCATCAACAACCATCAACAACCATCAACAACCCATCAGCAACCCATCAACAAACCGCTCACAATCATCAAGGATCATCATCAAACACGACAAACCATCACCTATCATCAACACATTCAAATGTCAATACTGCATCCTCAGTAACGCAGCTATACTCAATAATATTCGACACACATAAAGTCGCTCAGCACTAGTGTTGCTGCTTTTGGTAGTCACTGTTCACCTGTCGACGGGACGGCATTGACACTCAGCAAACCTAACCTTTCCTTGCTTTCGCGCTCTTTCATCGTGACGCGTTTCTTGCTACTGCGTTCTCTCACCAAGGAACATAGCAGATCGGAGGCATACCTTGACGTCGATCAGACCCAGTGCATTCCATCTACTCGTACTAGGGCAGCATAAACTACTACAAACCACCCTACCTTGGACTGTCTGCTGCCACAGTATGCTACCACTGTAGGCTGCTGCCACAGTCTGCTACTACTGTAGTCTGCTGCCACAGTCTCTGCTTACCTGCTGTCACTTATGACTGTGACGTAAAAAACGCTATTGAGAGCAAGCGAGACCTGCTACAATGATGCAAAGAGTGGCTGATTTGGTTGATTTGCTGAAGCCGCCGTGTGGCACTTGCGATTCAATATCTGCCGCAGTCTTTTACGAGAGTTGTATGCGAAACGCTGCCTGAGAAAGGCTCAGCGATTGTAAAAGCGTGCACCGAACGTGTGTAGCGCGTTTCATGCATATTGCAGCAAGGGCCGTGATGTGGATGTGATAGATGAATGAAGCGAGAGAGAAACATGAAAGGTGAAAAAGGCCCGTGCAAACGCGTGAGCGAGCAGACGCCGCGCAGAAACGCACGGAAGCTCCAGCCAGTGGTGTAGGCATGTCAGCGGTGGGATTTGAACCCACGAGTGCGAACACAGTAGAACTTGAGTCGACCCCCTTAGACCGCTCGGGCACACTGACGAATATCATATACGCTACTGCCACAAATTTATACACACACTATATCACCAACTATCAACAAACCATTATCACACCATCAACAACCATCAACAACCATCAACAACCATCAACAACCCATCAGCAACCCATCAACAAACCGCTCACAATCATCAAGGATCATCATCAAACACGACAAACCATCACCTATCATCAACACATTCAAATGTCAATACTGCATCCTCAGTAACGCAGCTATACTCAATAATATTCGACACACATAAAGTCGCTCAGCACTAGTGTTGCTGCTTTTGGTAGTCACTGTTCACCTGTCGACGGGACGGCATTGACACTCAGCAAACCTAACCTTTCCTTGCTTTCGCGCTCTTTCATCGTGACGCGTTTCTTGCTACTGCGTTCTCTCACCAAGGAACATAGCAGATCGGAGGCATACCTTGACGTCGATCAGACCCAGTGCATTCCATCTACTCGTACTAGGGCAGCATAAACTACTACCAACCACCCTACCTTGGACTGTCTGCTACCACAGTATGCTACCACTGTAGGCTGCTGCCACAGTCTGCTACTACTGTAGTCTGCTGCCACAGTCTCTGCTTACCTGCTGTCACTTATGACTGTGACGTAAAAAACGCTATTGAGAGCAAGCGAGACCTGCTACAATGATGCAAAGAGTGGCTGATTTGGTTGATTTGCTGAAGCCGCCGTGTGGCACTTGCGATTCAATATCTGCCGCAGTCTTTTACGAGAGTTGTATGCGAAACGCTGCCTGAGAAAGGCTCAGCGATTGTAAAAGCGTGCACCGAACGTGTGTAGCGCGTTTCATGCATATTGCAGCAAGGGCCGTGATGTGGATGTGATAGATGAATGAAGCGAGAGAGAAACATGAAAGGTGAAAAAGGCCCGTGCAAACGCGTGAGCGAGCAGACGCCGCGCAGAAACGCACGGAAGCTCCAGCCAGTGGTGTAGGCATGTCAGCGGTGGAATTTGAACCCACGAGTGCGAACACAGTAGAACTTGAGTCGACCCACTTAGACCGCTCGGGCACACTGACGAATATCATATACGCTACTGCCACAAATTTATACACACACTATATCACCAACTATCAACAAACCATTATCACACCATCAACAACCATCAACAACCATCAACAACCATCAACAACCCATCAGCAACCCATCAACAAACCGCTCACAATCATCAAGGATCATCATCAAACACGACAAACCATCACCTATCATCAACACATTCAAATGTCAATACTGCATCCTCAGTAACGCAGCTATACTCAATAATATTCGACACACATAAAGTCGCTCAGCACTAGTGTTGCTGCTTTTGGTAGTCACTGTTCACCTGTCGACGGGACGGCATTGATACTCAGCAAACCTAACCTTTCCTTGCTTTCGCGCTCTTTCATCGTGACGCGTTTCTTGCTACTGCGTTCTCTCACCAAGGAACATAGCAGATCGGAGGCATACCTTGACGTCGATCAGACCCAGTGCATTCCATCTACTCGTACTAGGGCAGCATAAACTACTACCAACCACCCTACCTTGGACTGTCTGCTGCCACAGTATGCTACCACTGTAGGCTGCTGCCACAGTCTGCTACTACTGTAGTCTGCTGCCACAGTCTCTGCTTACCTGCTGTCACTTATGACTGTGACGTAAAAAACGCTATTGAGAGCAAGCGAGACCTGCTACAATGATGCAAAGAGTGGCTGATTTGGTTGATTTGCTGAAGCCGCCGTGTGGCACTTGCGATTCAATATCTGCCGCAGTCTTTTACGAGAGTTGTATGCGAAACGCTGCCTGAGAAAGGCTCAGCGATTGTAAAAGCGTGCACCGAACGTGTGTAGCGCGTTTCATGCATATTGCAGCAAGGGCCGTGATGTGGATGTGATAGATGAATGAAGCGAGAGAGAAACATGAAAGGTGAAAAAGGCCCGTGCAAACGCGTGAGCGAGCAGACGCCGCGCAGAAACGCACGGAAGCTCCAGCCAGTGGTGTAGGCATGTCAGCGGTGGGATTTGAACCCACGAGTGCGAACACAGTAGAACTTGAGTCTACCCCCTTAGACCGCTCGGGCACACTGACGAATATCATATACGCTACTGCCACAAATTTATACACACACTATATCACCAACTATCAACAAACCATTATCACACCATCAACAACCATCAACAACCATCAACAACCATCAACAACCCATCAGCAACCCATCAACAAACCGCTCACAATCATCAAGGATCATCATCAAACACGACAAACCATCACCTATCATCAACACATTCAAATGTCAATACTGCATCCTCAGTAACGCAGCTATACTCAATAATATTCGACACACATAAAGTCGCTCAGCACTAGTGTTGCTGCTTTTGGTAGTCACTGTTCACCTGTCGACGGGACGGCATTGACACTCAGCAAACCTAACCTTTCCTTGCTTTCGCGCTCTTTCATCGTGACGCGTTTCTTGCTACTGCGTTCTCTCACCAAGGAACATAGCAGATCGGAGGCATACCTTGACGTCGATCAGACCCAGTGCATTCCATCTACTCGTACTAGGGCAGCATAAACTACTACCAACCACCCTACCTTGGACTGTCTGCTGCCACAGTATGCTACCACTGTAGGCTGCTGCCACAGTCTGCTACTACTGTAGTCTGCTGCCACAGTCTCTGCTTACCTGCTGTCACTTATGACTGTGACGTAAAAAACGCTATTGAGAGCAAGCGAGACCTGCTACAATGATGCAAAGAGTGGCTGATTTGGTTGATTTGCTGAAGCCGCCGTGTGGCACTTGCGATTCAATATCTGCTGCAGTCTTTTACGAGAGTTGTATGCGAAACGCTGCCTGAGAAAGGCTCAGCGATTGTAAAAGCGTGCACCGAACGTGTGTAGCGCGTTTCATGCATATTGCAGCAAGGGCCGTGATGTGGATGTGATAGATGAATGAAGCGAGAGAGAAACATGAAAGGTGAAAAAGGCCCGTGCAAACGCGTGAGCGAGCAGACGCCGCGCAGAAACGCACGGAAGCTCCAGCCAGTGGTGTAGGCATGTCAGCGGTGGGATTTGAACCCACGAGTGCGAACACAGTAGAACTTGAGTCGACCCCCTTAGACCGCTCGGGCACACTGACGAATATCATATACGCTACCGCCACAAATTTATACACACACTATATCACCAACTATCAACAAACCATTATCACACCATCAACAACCATCAACAACCATCAACAACCATCAACAACCCATCAGCAACCCATCAACAAACCGCTCACAATCATCAAGGATCATCATCAAACACGACAAACCATCACCTATCATCAACACATTCAAATGTCAATACTGCATCCTCAGTAACGCAGCTATACTCAATAATATTCGACACACATAAAGTCGCTCAGCACTAGTGTTGCTGCTTTTGGTAGTCACTGTTCACCTGTCGACGGGACGGCATTGACACTCAGCAAACCTAACCTTTCCTTGCTTTCGCGCTCTTTCATCGTGACGCGTTTCTTGCTACTGCGTTCTCTCACCAAGGAACATAGCAGATCGGAGGCATACCTTGACGTCGATCAGACCCAGTGCATTCCATCTACTCGTACTAGGGCAGCATAAACTACTACCAACCACCCTACCTTGGACTGTCTGCTGCCACAGTATGCTACCACTGTAGGCTGCTGCCACAGTCTGCTACTACTGTAGTCTGCTGCCACAGTCTCTGCTTACCTGCTGTCACTTATGACTGTGACGTAAAAAACGCTATTGAGAGCAAGCGAGACCTGCTACAATGATGCAAAGAGTGGCTGATTTGGTTGATTTGCTGAAGCCGCCGTGTGGCACTTGCGATTCAATATCTGCTGCAGTCTTTTACGAGAGTTGTATGCGAAACGCTGCCTGAGAAAGGCTCAGCGATTGTAAAAGCGTGCACCGAACGTGTGTAGCGCGTTTCATGCATATTGCAGCAAGGGCCGTGATGTGGATGTGATAGATGAATGAAGCGAGAGAGAAACATGAAAGGTGAAAAAGGCCCGTGCAAACGCGTGAGCGAGCAGACGCCGCGCAGAAACGCACGGAAGCTCCAGCCAGTGGTGTAGGCATGTCAGCGGTGGGATTTGAACCCACGAGTGCGAACACAGTAGAACTTGAGTCTACCCCCTTAGACCGCTCGGGCACACTGACGAATATCATATACGCTACTGCCACAAATTTATACACACACTATATCACCAACTATCAACAAACCATTATCACACCATCAACAACCATCAACAACCATCAACAACCATCAACAACCCATCAGCAACCCATCAACAAACCGCTCACAATCATCAAGGATCATCATCAAACACGACAAACCATCACCTATCATCAACACATTCAAATGTCAATACTGCATCCTCAGTAACGCAGCTATACTCAATAATATTCGACACACATAAAGTCGCTCAGCACTAGTGTTGCTGCTTTTGGTAGTCACTGTTCACCTGTCGACGGGACGGCATTGACACTCAGCAAACCTAACCTTTCCTTGCTTTCGCGCTCTTTCATCGTGACGCGTTTCTTGCTACTGCGTTCTCTCACCAAGGAACATAGCAGATCGGAGGCATACCTTGACGTCGATCAGACCCAGTGCATTCCATCTACTCGTACTAGGGCAGCATAAACTACTACCAACCACCCTACCTTGGACTGTCTGCTGCCACAGTATGCTACCACTGTAGGCTGCTGCCACAGTCTGCTACTACTGTAGTCTGCTGCCACAGTCTCTGCTTACCTGCTGTCACTTATGACTGTGACGTAAAAAACGCTATTGAGAGCAAGCGAGACCTGCTACAATGATGCAAAGAGTGGCTGATTTGGTTGATTTGCTGAAGCCGCCGTGTGGCACTTGCGATTCAATATCTGCTGCAGTCTTTTACGAGAGTTGTATGCGAAACGCTGCCTGAGAAAGGCTCAGCGATTGTAAAAGCGTGCACCGAACGTGTGTAGCGCGTTTCATGCATATTGCAGCAAGGGCCGTGATGTGGATGTGATAGATGAATGAAGCGAGAGAGAAACATGAAAGGTGAAAAAGGCCCGTGCAAACGCGTGAGCGAGCAGACGCCGCGCAGAAACGCACGGAAGCTCCAGCCAGTGGTGTAGGCATGTCAGCGGTGGGATTTGAACCCACGAGTGCGAACACAGTAGAACTTGAGTCGACCCCCTTAGACCGCTCGGGCACACTGACGAATATCATATACGCTACCGCCACAAATTTATACACACACTATATCACCAACTATCAACAAACCATTATCACACCATCAACAACCATCAACAACCATCAACAACCATCAACAACCCATCAGCAACCCATCAACAAACCGCTCACAATCATCAAGGATCATCATCAAACACGACAAACCATCACCTATCATCAACACATTCAAATGTCAATACTGCATCCTCAGTAACGCAGCTATACTCAATAATATTCGACACACATAAAGTCGCTCAGCACTAGTGTTGCTGCTTTTGGTAGTCACTGTTCACCTGTCGACGGGACGGCATTGACACTCAGCAAACCTAACCTTTCCTTGCTTTCGCGCTCTTTCATCGTGACGCGTTTCTTGCTACTGCGTTCTCTCACCAAGGAACATAGCAGATCGGAGGCATACCTTGACGTCGATCAGACCCAGTGCATTCCATCTACTCGTACTAGGGCAGCATAAACTACTACCAACCACCCTACCTTGGACTGTCTGCTGCCACAGTATGCTACCACTGTAGGCTGCTGCCACAGTCTGCTACTACTGTAGTCTGCTGCCACAGTCTCTGCTTACCTGCTGTCACTTATGACTGTGACGTAAAAAACGCTATTGAGAGCAAGCGAGACCTGCTACAATGATGCAAAGAGTGGCTGATTTGGTTGATTTGCTGAAGCCGCCGTGTGGCACTTGCGATTCAATATCTGCTGCAGTCTTTTACGAGAGTTGTATGCGAAACGCTGCCTGAGAAAGGCTCAGCGATTGTAAAAGCGTGCACCGAACGTGTGTAGCGCGTTTCATGCATATTGCAGCAAGGGCCGTGATGTGGATGTGATAGATGAATGAAGCGAGAGAGAAACATGAAAGGTGAAAAAGGCCCGTGCAAACGCGTGAGCGAGCAGACGCCGCGCAGAAACGCACGGAAGCTCCAGCCAGTGGTGTAGGCATGTCAGCGGTGGGATTTGAACCCACGAGTGCGAACACAGTAGAACTTGAGTCTACCCCCTTAGACCGCTCGGGCACACTGACGAATATCATATACGCTACTGCCACAAATTTATACACACACTATATCACCAACTATCAACAAACCATTATCACACCATCAACAACCATCAACAACCATTAACAACCATCAACAACCCATCAGCAACCCATCAACAAACCGCTCACAATCATCAAGGATCATCATCAAACACGACAAACCATCACCTATCATCAACACATTCAAATGTCAATACTGCATCCTCAGTAACGCAGCTATACTCAATAATATTCGACACACATAAAGTCGCTCAGCACTAGTGTTGCTGCTTTTGGTAGTCACTGTTCACCTGTCGACGGGACGGCATTGACACTCAGCAAACCTAACCTTTCCTTGCTTTCGCGCTCTTTCATCGTGACGCGTTTCTTGCTACTGCGTTCTCTCACCAAGGAACATAGCAGATCGGAGGCATACCTTGACGTCGATCAGACCCAGTGCATTCCATCTACTCGTACTAGGGCAGCATAAACTACTACCAACCACCCTACCTTGGACTGTCTGCTGCCACAGTATGCTACCACTGTAGGCTGCTGCCACAGTCTGCTACTACTGTAGTCTGCTGCCACAGTCTCTGCTTACCTGCTGTCACTTATGACTGTGACGTAAAAAACGCTATTGAGAGCAAGCGAGACCTGCTACAATGATGCAAAGAGTGGCTGATTTGGTTGATTTGCTGAAGCCGCCGTGTGGCACTTGCGATTCAATATCTGCCGCAGTCTTTTACGAGAGTTGTATGCGAAACGCTGCCTGAGAAAGGCTCAGCGATTGTAAAAGCGTGCACCGAACGTGTGTAGCGCGTTTCATGCATATTGCAGCAAGGGCCGTGATGTGGATGTGATAGATGAATGAAGCGAGAGAGAAACATGAAAGGTGAAAAAGGCCCGTGCAAACGCGTGAGCGAGCAGACGCCGCGCAGAAACGCACGGAAGCTCCAGCCAGTGGTGTAGGCATGTCAGCGGTGGGATTTGAACCCACGAGTGCGAACACAGTAGAACTTGAGTCTACCCCCTTAGACCGCTCGGGCACACTGACGAATATCATATACGCTACCTGCCACAAATTTATACACACACTATATCACCAACTATCAACAAACCATTATCACACCATCAACAACCATCAACAACCATCAACAACCATCAACAACCCATCAGCAACCCATCAACAAACCGCTCACAATCATCAAGGATCATCATCAAACACGACAAACCATCACCTATCATCAACACATTCAAATGTCAATACTGCATCCTCAGTAACGCAGCTATACTCAATAATATTCGACACACATAAAGTCGCTCAGCACTAGTGTTGCTGCTTTTGGTAGTCACTGTTCACCTGTCGACGGGACGGCATTGACACTCAGCAAACCTAACCTTTCCTTGCTTTCGCGCTCTTTCATCGTGACGCGTTTCTTGCTACTGCGTTCTCTCACCAAGGAACATAGCAGATCGGAGGCATACCTTGACGTCGATCAGACCCAGTGCATTCCATCTACTCGTACTAGGGCAGCATAAACTACTACCAACCACCCTACCTTGGACTGTCTGCTGCCACAGTATGCTACCACTGTAGGCTGCTGCCACAGTCTGCTACTACTGTAGTCTGCTGCCACAGTCTCTGCTTACCTGCTGTCACTTATGACTGTGACGTAAAAAACGCTATTGAGAGCAAGCGAGACCTGCTACAATGATGCAAAGAGTGGCTGATTTGGTTGATTTGCTGAAGCCGCCGTGTGGCACTTGCGATTCAATATCTGCTGCAGTCTTTTACGAGAGTTGTATGCGAAACGCTGCCTGAGAAAGGCTCAGCGATTGTAAAAGCGTGCACCGAACGTGTGTAGCGCGTTTCATGCATATTGCAGCAAGGGCCGTGATGTGGATGTGATAGATGAATGAAGCGAGAGAGAAACATGAAAGGTGAAAAAGGCCCGTGCAAACGCGTGAGTGAGCAGACGCCGCGCAGAAACGCACGGAAGCTCCAGCCAGTGGTGTAGGCATGTCAGCGGTGGGATTTGAACCCACGAGTGCGAACACAGTAGAACTTGAGTCGACCCCCTTAGACCGCTCGGGCACACTGACGAATATCATATACGCTACCGCCACAAATTTATACACACACTATATCACCAACTATCAACAAACCATTATCACACCATCAACCATCAACAACCATCAACAACCATCAACAACCATCAACAACCCATCAGCAACCCATCAACAAACCGCTCACAATCATCAAGGATCATCATCAAACACGACAAACCATCACCTATCATCAACACATTCAAATGTCAATACTGCATCCTCAGTAACGCAGCTATACTCAATAATATTCGACACACATAAAGTCGCTCAGCACTAGTGTTGCTGCTTTTGGTAGTCACTGTTCACCTGTCGACGGGACGGCATTGACACTCAGCAAACCTAACCTTTCCTTGCTTTCGCGCTCTTTCATCGTGACGCGTTTCTTGCTACTGCGTTCTCTCACCAAGGAACATAGCAGATCGGAGGCATACCTTGACGTCGATCAGACCCAGTGCATTCCATCTACTCGTACTAGGGCAGCATAAACTACTACCAACCACCCTACCTTGGACTGTCTGCTGCCACAGTATGCTACCACTGTAGGCTGCTGCCACAGTCTGCTACTACTGTAGTCTGCTGCCACAGTCTCTGCTTACCTGCTGTCACTTATGACTGTGACGTAAAAAACGCTATTGAGAGCAAGCGAGACCTGCTACAATGATGCAAAGAGTGGCTGATTTGGTTGATTTGCTGAAGCCGCCGTGTGGCACTTGCGATTCAATATCTGCTGCAGTCTTTTACGAGAGTTGTATGCGAAACGCTGCCTGAGAAAGGCTCAGCGATTGTAAAAGCGTGCACCGAACGTGTGTAGCGCGTTTCATGCATATTGCAGCAAGGGCCGTGATGTGGATGTGATAGATGAATGAAGCGAGAGAGAAACATGAAAGGTGAAAAAGGCCCGTGCAAACGCGTGAGCGAGCAGACGCCGCGCAGAAACGCACGGAAGCTCCAGCCAGTGGTGTAGGCATGTCAGCGGTGGGATTTGAACCCACGAGTGCGAACACAGTAGAACTTGAGTCTACCCCCTTAGACCGCTCGGGCACACTGACGAATATCATATACGCTACCGCCACAAATTTATACACACACTATATCACCAACTATCAACAAACCATTATCACACCATCAACAACCATCAACAACCATCAACAACCATCAACAACCCATCAGCAACCCATCAACAAACCGCTCACAATCATCAAGGATCATCATCAAACACGACAAACCATCACCTATCATCAACACATTCAAATGTCAATACTGCATCCTCAGTAACGCAGCTATACTCAATAATATTCGACACACATAAAGTCGCTCAGCACTAGTGTTGCTGCTTTTGGTAGTCACTGTTCACCTGTCGACGGGACGGCATTGACACTCAGCAAACCTAACCTTTCCTTGCTTTCGCGCTCTTTCATCGTGACGCGTTTCTTGCTACTGCGTTCTCTCACCAAGGAACATAGCAGATCGGAGGCATACCTTGACGTCGATCAGACCCAGTGCATTCCATCTACTCGTACTAGGGCAGCATAAACTACTACCAACCACCCTACCTTGGACTGTCTGCTGCCACAGTATGCTACCACTGTAGGCTGCTGCCACAGTCTGCTACTACTGTAGTCTGCTGCCACAGTCTCTGCTTACCTGCTGTCACTTATGACTGTGACGTAAAAAACGCTATTGAGAGCAAGCGAGACCTGCTACAATGATGCAAAGAGTGGCTGATTTGGTTGATTTGCTGAAGCCGCCGTGTGGCACTTGCGATTCAATATCTGCTGCAGTCTTTTACGAGAGTTGTATGCGAAACGCTGCCTGAGAAAGGCTCAGCGATTGTAAAAGCGTGCACCGAACGTGTGTAGCGCGTTTCATGCATATTGCAGCAAGGGCCGTGATGTGGATGTGATAGATGAATGAAGCGAGAGAGAAACATGAAAGGTGAAAAAGGCCCGTGCAAACGCGTGAGTGAGCAGACGCCGCGCAGAAACGCACGGAAGCTCCAGCCAGTGGTGTAGGCATGTCAGCGGTGGGATTTGAACCCACGAGTGCGAACACAGTAGAACTTGAGTCTACCCCCTTAGACCGCTCGGGCACACTGACGAATATCATATACGCTACCGCCACAAATTTATACACACACTATATCACCAACTATCAACAAACCATTATCACACCATCAACAACCATCAACCATCAACAACCATCAACAACCATCAACAACCCATCAGCAACCCATCAACAAACCGCTCACAATCATCAAGGATCATCATCAAACACGACAAACCATCACCTATCATCAACACATTCAAATGTCAATACTGCATCCTCAGTAACGCAGCTATACTCAATAATATTCGACACACATAAAGTCGCTCAGCACTAGTGTTGCTGCTTTTGGTAGTCACTGTTCACCTGTCGACGGGACGGCATTGACACTCAGCAAACCTAACCTTTCCTTGCTTTCGCGCTCTTTCATCGTGACGCGTTTCTTGCTACTGCGTTCTCTCACCAAGGAACATAGCAGATCGGAGGCATACCTTGACGTCGATCAGACCCAGTGCATTCCATCTACTCGTACTAGGGCAGCATAAACTACTACCAACCACCCTACCTTGGACTGTCTGCTGCCACAGTATGCTACCACTGTAGGCTGCTGCCACAGTCTGCTACTACTGTAGTCTGCTGCCACAGTCTCTGCTTACCTGCTGTCACTTATGACTGTGACGTAAAAAACGCTATTGAGAGCAAGCGAGACCTGCTACAATGATGCAAAGAGTGGCTGATTTGGTTGATTTGCTGAAGCCGCCGTGTGGCACTTGCGATTCAATATCTGCTGCAGTCTTTTACGAGAGTTGTATGCGAAACGCTGCCTGAGAAAGGCTCAGCGATTGTAAAAGCGTGCACCGAACGTGTGTAGCGCGTTTCATGCATATTGCAGCAAGGGCCGTGATGTGGATGTGATAGATGAATGAAGCGAGAGAGAAACATGAAAGGTGAAAAAGGCCCGTGCAAACGCGTGAGCGAGCAGACGCCGCGCAGAAACGCACGGAAGCTCCAGCCAGTGGTGTAGGCATGTCAGCGGTGGGATTTGAACCCACGAGTGCGAACACAGTAGAACTTGAGTCTACCCCCTTAGACCGCTCGGGCACACTGACGAATATCATATACGCTACCGCCACAAATTTATACACACACTATATCACCAACTATCAACAAACCATTATCACACCATCAACAACCATCAACAACCATCAACAACCATCAACAACCCATCAGCAACCCATCAACAAACCGCTCACAATCATCAAGGATCATCATCAAACACGACAAACCATCACCTATCATCAACACATTCAAATGTCAATACTGCATCCTCAGTAACGCAGCTATACTCAATAATATTCGACACACATAAAGTCGCTCAGCACTAGTGTTGCTGCTTTTGGTAGTCACTGTTCACCTGTCGACGGGACGGCATTGACACTCAGCAAACCTAACCTTTCCTTGCTTTCGCGCTCTTTCATCGTGACGCGTTTCTTGCTACTGCGTTCTCTCACCAAGGAACATAGCAGATCGGAGGCATACCTTGACGTCGATCAGACCCAGTGCATTCCATCTACTCGTACTAGGGCAGCATAAACTACTACCAACCACCCTACCTTGGACTGTCTGCTGCCACAGTATGCTACCACTGTAGGCTGCTGCCACAGTCTGCTACTACTGTAGTCTGCTGCCACAGTCTCTGCTTACCTGCTGTCACTTATGACTGTGACGTAAAAAACGCTATTGAGAGCAAGCGAGACCTGCTACAATGATGCAAAGAGTGGCTGATTTGGTTGATTTGCTGAAGCCGCCGTGTGGCACTTGCGATTCAATATCTGCTGCAGTCTTTTACGAGAGTTGTATGCGAAACGCTGCCTGAGAAAGGCTCAGCGATTGTAAAAGCGTGCACCGAACGTGTGTAGCGCGTTTCATGCATATTGCAGCAAGGGCCGTGATGTGGATGTGATAGATGAATGAAGCGAGAGAGAAACATGAAAGGTGAAAAAGGCCCGTGCAAACGCGTGAGCGAGCAGACGCCGCGCAGAAACGCACGGAAGCTCCAGCCAGTGGTGTAGGCATGTCAGCGGTGGGATTTGAACCCACGAGTGCGAACACAGTAGAACTTGAGTCTACCCCCTTAGACCGCTCGGGCACACTGACGAATATCATATACGCTACCGCCACAAATTTATACACACACTATATCACCAACTATCAACAAACCATTATCACACCATCAACAACCATCAACAACCATCAACAACCATCAACAACCCATCAGCAACCCATCAACAAACCGCTCACAATCATCAAGGATCATCATCAAACACGACAAACCATCACCTATCATCAACACATTCAAATGTCAATACTGCATCCTCAGTAACGCAGCTATACTCAATAATATTCGACACACATAAAGTCGCTCAGCACTAGTGTTGCTGCTTTTGGTAGTCACTGTTCACCTGTCGACGGGACGGCATTGACACTCAGCAAACCTAACCTTTCCTTGCTTTCGCGCTCTTTCATCGTGACGCGTTTCTTGCTACTGCGTTCTCTCACCAAGGAACATAGCAGATCGGAGGCATACCTTGACGTCGATCAGACCCAGTGCATTCCATCTACTCGTACTAGGGCAGCATAAACTACTACCAACCACCCTACCTTGGACTGTCTGCTGCCACAGTATGCTACCACTGTAGGCTGCTGCCACAGTCTGCTACTACTGTAGTCTGCTGCCACAGTCTCTGCTTACCTGCTGTCACTTATGACTGTGACGTAAAAAACGCTATTGAGAGCAAGCGAGACCTGCTACAATGATGCAAAGAGTGGCTGATTTGGTTGATTTGCTGAAGCCGCCGTGTGGCACTTGCGATTCAATATCTGCTGCAGTCTTTTACGAGAGTTGTATGCGAAACGCTGCCTGAGAAAGGCTCAGCGATTGTAAAAGCGTGCACCGAACGTGTGTAGCGCGTTTCATGCATATTGCAGCAAGGGCCGTGATGTGGATGTGATAGATGAATGAAGCGAGAGAGAAACATGAAAGGTGAAAAAGGCCCGTGCAAACGCGTGAGCGAGCAGACGCCGCGCAGAAACGCACGGAAGCTCCAGCCAGTGGTGTAGGCATGTCAGCGGTGGGATTTGAACCCACGAGTGCGAACACAGTAGAACTTGAGTCTACCCCCTTAGACCGCTCGGGCACACTGACGAATATCATATACGCTACCGCCACAAATTTATACACACACTATATCACCAACTATCAACAAACCATTATCACACCATCAACAACCATCAACAACCATCAACAACCATCAACAACCCATCAGCAACCCATCAACAAACCGCTCACAATCATCAAGGATCATCATCAAACACGACAAACCATCACCTATCATCAACACATTCAAATGTCAATACTGCATCCTCAGTAACGCAGCTATACTCAATAATATTCGACACACATAAAGTCGCTCAGCACTAGTGTTGCTGCTTTTGGTAGTCACTGTTCACCTGTCGACGGGACGGCATTGACACTCAGCAAACCTAACCTTTCCTTGCTTTCGCGCTCTTTCATCGTGACGCGTTTCTTGCTACTGCGTTCTCTCACCAAGGAACATAGCAGATCGGAGGCATACCTTGACGTCGATCAGACCCAGTGCATTCCATCTACTCGTACTAGGGCAGCATAAACTACTACCAACCACCCTACCTTGGACTGTCTGCTGCCACAGTATGCTACCACTGTAGGCTGCTGCCACAGTCTGCTACTACTGTAGTCTGCTGCCACAGTCTCTGCTTACCTGCTGTCACTTATGACTGTGACGTAAAAAACGCTATTGAGAGCAAGCGAGACCTGCTACAATGATGCAAAGAGTGGCTGATTTGGTTGATTTGCTGAAGCCGCCGTGTGGCACTTGCGATTCAATATCTGCTGCAGTCTTTTACGAGAGTTGTATGCGAAACGCTGCCTGAGAAAGGCTCAGCGATTGTAAAAGCGTGCACCGAACGTGTGTAGCGCGTTTCATGCATATTGCAGCAAGGGCCGTGATGTGGATGTGATAGATGAATGAAGCGAGAGAGAAACATGAAAGGTGAAAAAGGCCCGTGCAAACGCGTGAGCGAGCAGACGCCGCGCAGAAACGCACGGAAGCTCCAGCCAGTGGTGTAGGCATGTCAGCGGTGGGATTTGAACCCACGAGTGCGAACACAGTAGAACTTGAGTCTACCCCCTTAGACCGCTCGGGCACACTGACGAATATCATATACGCTACCGCCACAAATTTATACACACACTATATCACCAACTATCAACAAACCATTATCACACCATCAACAACCATCAACAACCATCAACAACCATCAACAACCCATCAGCAACCCATCAACAAACCGCTCACAATCATCAAGGATCATCATCAAACACGACAAACCATCACCTATCATCAACACATTCAAATGTCAATACTGCATCCTCAGTAACGCAGCTATACTCAATAATATTCGACACACATAAAGTCGCTCAGCACTAGTGTTGCTGCTTTTGGTAGTCACTGTTCACCTGTCGACGGGACGGCATTGACACTCAGCAAACCTAACCTTTCCTTGCTTTCGCGCTCTTTCATCGTGACGCGTTTCTTGCTACTGCGTTCTCTCACCAAGGAACATAGCAGATCGGAGGCATACCTTGACGTCGATCAGACCCAGTGCATTCCATCTACTCGTACTAGGGCAGCATAAACTACTACCAACCACCCTACCTTGGACTGTCTGCTGCCACAGTATGCTACCACTGTAGGCTGCTGCCACAGTCTGCTACTACTGTAGTCTGCTGCCACAGTCTCTGCTTACCTGCTGTCACTTATGACTGTGACGTAAAAAACGCTATTGAGAGCAAGCGAGACCTGCTACAATGATGCAAAGAGTGGCTGATTTGGTTGATTTGCTGAAGCCGCCGTGTGGCACTTGCGATTCAATATCTGCTGCAGTCTTTTACGAGAGTTGTATGCGAAACGCTGCCTGAGAAAGGCTCAGCGATTGTAAAAGCGTGCACCGAACGTGTGTAGCGCGTTTCATGCATATTGCAGCAAGGGCCGTGATGTGGATGTGATAGATGAATGAAGCGAGAGAGAAACATGAAAGGTGAAAAAGGCCCGTGCAAACGCGTGAGCGAGCAGACGCCGCGCAGAAACGCACGGAAGCTCCAGCCAGTGGTGTAGGCATGTCAGCGGTGGGATTTGAACCCACGAGTGCGAACACAGTAGAACTTGAGTCTACCCCCTTAGACCGCTCGGGCACACTGACGAATATCATATACGCTACCGCCACAAATTTATACACACACTATATCACCAACTATCAACAAACCATTATCACACCATCAACAACCATCAACAACCATCAACAACCATCAACAACCCATCAGCAACCCATCAACAAACCGCTCACAATCATCAAGGATCATCATCAAACACGACAAACCATCACCTATCATCAACACATTCAAATGTCAATACTGCATCCTCAGTAACGCAGCTATACTCAATAATATTCGACACACATAAAGTCGCTCAGCACTAGTGTTGCTGCTTTTGGTAGTCACTGTTCACCTGTCGACGGGACGGCATTGACACTCAGCAAACCTAACCTTTCCTTGCTTTCGCGCTCTTTCATCGTGACGCGTTTCTTGCTACTGCGTTCTCTCACCAAGGAACATAGCAGATCGGAGGCATACCTTGACGTCGATCAGACCCAGTGCATTCCATCTACTCGTACTAGGGCAGCATAAACTACTACCAACCACCCTACCTTGGACTGTCTGCTGCCACAGTATGCTACCACTGTAGGCTGCTGCCACAGTCTGCTACTACTGTAGTCTGCTGCCACAGTCTCTGCTTACCTGCTGTCACTTATGACTGTGACGTAAAAAACGCTATTGAGAGCAAGCGAGACCTGCTACAATGATGCAAAGAGTGGCTGATTTGGTTGATTTGCTGAAGCCGCCGTGTGGCACTTGCGATTCAATATCTGCTGCAGTCTTTTACGAGAGTTGTATGCGAAACGCTGCCTGAGAAAGGCTCAGCGATTGTAAAAGCGTGCACCGAACGTGTGTAGCGCGTTTCATGCATATTGCAGCAAGGGCCGTGATGTGGATGTGATAGATGAATGAAGCGAGAGAGAAACATGAAAGGTGAAAAAGGCCCGTGCAAACGCGTGAGCGAGCAGACGCCGCGCAGAAACGCACGGAAACTCCAGCCAGTGGTGTAGGCATGTCAGCGGTGGGATTTGAACCCACGAGTGCGAACACAGTAGAACTTGAGTCTACCCCCTTAGACCGCTCGGGCACACTGACGAATATCATATACGCTACCGCCACAAATTTATACACACACTATATCACCAACTATCAACAAACCATTATCACACCATCAACAACCATCAACAACCATCAACAACCATCAACAACCCATCAGCAACCCATCAACAAACCGCTCACAATCATCAAGGATCATCATCAAACACGACAAACCATCACCTATCATCAACACATTCAAATGTCAATACTGCATCCTCAGTAACGCAGCTATACTCAATAATATTCGACACACATAAAGTCGCTCAGCACTAGTGTTGCTGCTTTTGGTAGTCACTGTTCACCTGTCGACGGGACGGCATTGACACTCAGCAAACCTAACCTTTCCTTGCTTTCGCGCTCTTTCATCGTGACGCGTTTCTTGCTACTGCGTTCTCTCACCAAGGAACATAGCAGATCGGAGGCATACCTTGACGTCGATCAGACCCAGTGCATTCCATCTACTCGTACTAGGGCAGCATAAACTACTACCAACCACCCTACCTTGGACTGTCTGCTGCCACAGTATGCTACCACTGTAGGCTGCTGCCACAGTCTGCTACTACTGTAGTCTGCTGCCACAGTCTCTGCTTACCTGCTGTCACTTATGACTGTGACGTAAAAAACGCTATTGAGAGCAAGCGAGACCTGCTACAATGATGCAAAGAGTGGCTGATTTGGTTGATTTGCTGAAGCCGCCGTGTGGCACTTGCGATTCAATATCTGCTGCAGTCTTTTACGAGAGTTGTATGCGAAACGCTGCCTGAGAAAGGCTCAGCGATTGTAAAAGCGTGCACCGAACGTGTGTAGCGCGTTTCATGCATATTGCAGCAAGGGCCGTGATGTGGATGTGATAGATGAATGAAGCGAGAGAGAAACATGAAAGGTGAAAAAGGCCCGTGCAAACGCGTGAGCGAGCAGACGCCGCGCAGAAACGCACGGAAACTCCAGCCAGTGGTGTAGGCATGTCAGCGGTGGGATTTGAACCCACGAGTGCGAACACAGTAGAACTTGAGTCTACCCCCTTAGACCGCTCGGGCACACTGACGAATATCATATACGCTACCGCCACAAATTTATACACACACTATATCACCAACTATCAACAAACCATTATCACACCATCAACAACCATCAACAACCATCAACAACCATCAACAACCCATCAGCAACCCATCAACAAACCGCTCACAATCATCAAGGATCATCATCAAACACGACAAACCATCACCTATCATCAACACATTCAAATGTCAATACTGCATCCTCAGTAACGCAGCTATACTCAATAATATTCGACACACATAAAGTCGCTCAGCACTAGTGTTGCTGCTTTTGGTAGTCACTGTTCACCTGTCGACGGGACGGCATTGACACTCAGCAAACCTAGCCTTTCCTTGCTTTCGCGCTCTTTCATCGTGACGCGTTTCTTGCTACTGCGTTCTCTCACCAAGGAACATAGCAGATCGGAGGCATACCTTGACGTCGATCAGACCCAGTGCATTCCATCTACTCGTACTAGGGCAGCATAAACTACTACCAACCACCCTACCTTGGACTGTCTGCTGCCACAGTATGCTACCACTGTAGGCTGCTGCCACAGTCTGCTACTACTGTAGTCTGCTGCCACAGTCTCTGCTTACCTGCTGTCACTTATGACTGTGACGTAAAAAACGCTATTGAGAGCAAGCGAGACCTGCTACAATGATGCAAAGAGTGGCTGATTTGGTTGATTTGCTGAAGCCGCCGTGTGGCACTTGCGATTCAATATCTGCTGCAGTCTTTTACGAGAGTTGTATGCGAAACGCTGCCTGAGAAAGGCTCAGCGATTGTAAAAGCGTGCACCGAACGTGTGTAGCGCGTTTCATGCATATTGCAGCAAGGGCCGTGATGTGGATGTGATAGATGAATGAAGCGAGAGAGAAACATGAAAGGTGAAAAAGGCCCGTGCAAACGCGTGAGCGAGCAGACGCCGCGCAGAAACGCACGGAAACTCCAGCCAGTGGTGTAGGCATGTCAGCGGTGGGATTTGAACCCACGAGTGCGAACACAGTAGAACTTGAGTCTACCCCCTTAGACCGCTCGGGCACACTGACGAATATCATATACGCTACCGCCACAAATTTATACACACACTATATCACCAACTATCAACAAACCATTATCACACCATCAACAACCATCAACAACCATCAACAACCATCAACAACCCATCAGCAACCCATCAACAAACCGCTCACAATCATCAAGGATCATCATCAAACACGACAAACCATCACCTATCATCAACACATTCAAATGTCAATACTGCATCCTCAGTAACGCAGCTATACTCAATAATATTCGACACACATAAAGTCGCTCAGCACTAGTGTTGCTGCTTTTGGTAGTCACTGTTCACCTGTCGACGGGACGGCATTGACACTCAGCAAACCTAACCTTTCCTTGCTTTCGCGCTCTTTCATCGTGACGCGTTTCTTGCTACTGCGTTCTCTCACCAAGGAACATAGCAGATCGGAGGCATACCTTGACGTCGATCAGACCCAGTGCATTCCATCTACTCGTACTAGGGCAGCATAAACTACTACCAACCACCCTACCTTGGACTGTCTGCTGCCACAGTATGCTACCACTGTAGGCTGCTGCCACAGTCTGCTACTACTGTAGTCTGCTGCCACAGTCTCTGCTTACCTGCTGTCACTTATGACTGTGACGTAAAAAACGCTATTGAGAGCAAGCGAGACCTGCTACAATGATGCAAAGAGTGGCTGATTTGGTTGATTTGCTGAAGCCGCCGTGTGGCACTTGCGATTCAATATCTGCTGCAGTCTTTTACGAGAGTTGTATGCGAAACGCTGCCTGAGAAAGGCTCAGCGATTGTAAAAGCGTGCACCGAACGTGTGTAGCGCGTTTCATGCATATTGCAGCAAGGGCCGTGATGTGGATGTGATAGATGAATGAAGCGAGAGAGAAACATGAAAGGTGAAAAAGGCCCGTGCAAACGCGTGAGCGAGCAGACGCCGCGCAGAAACGCACGGAAACTCCAGCCAGTGGTGTAGGCATGTCAGCGGTGGGATTTGAACCCACGAGTGCGAACACAGTAGAACTTGAGTCTACCCCCTTAGACCGCTCGGGCACACTGACGAATATCATATACGCTACCGCCACAAATTTATACACACACTATATCACCAACTATCAACAAACCATTATCACACCATCAACAACCATCAACAACCATCAACAACCATCAACAACCCATCAGCAACCCATCAACAAACCGCTCACAATCATCAAGGATCATCATCAAACACGACAAACCATCACCTATCATCAACACATTCAAATGTCAATACTGCATCCTCAGTAACGCAGCTATACTCAATAATATTCGACACACATAAAGTCGCTCAGCACTAGTGTTGCTGCTTTTGGTAGTCACTGTTCACCTGTCGACGGGACGGCATTGACACTCAGCAAACCTAGCCTTTCCTTGCTTTCGCGCTCTTTCATCGTGACGCGTTTCTTGCTACTGCGTTCTCTCACCAAGGAACATAGCAGATCGGAGGCATACCTTGACGTCGATCAGACCCAGTGCATTCCATCTACTCGTACTAGGGCAGCATAAACTACTACCAACCACCCTACCTTGGACTGTCTGCTGCCACAGTATGCTACCACTGTAGGCTGCTGCCACAGTCTGCTACTACTGTAGTCTGCTGCCACAGTCTCTGCTTACCTGCTGTCACTTATGACTGTGACGTAAAAAACGCTATTGAGAGCAAGCGAGACCTGCTACAATGATGCAAAGAGTGGCTGATTTGGTTGATTTGCTGAAGCCGCCGTGTGGCACTTGCGATTCAATATCTGCTGCAGTCTTTTACGAGAGTTGTATGCGAAACGCTGCCTGAGAAAGGCTCAGCGATTGTAAAAGCGTGCACCGAACGTGTGTAGCGCGTTTCATGCATATTGCAGCAAGGGCCGTGATGTGGATGTGATAGATGAATGAAGCGAGAGAGAAACATGAAAGGTGAAAAAGGCCCGTGCAAACGCGTGAGCGAGCAGACGCCGCGCAGAAACGCACGGAAGCTCCAGCCAGTGGTGTAGGCATGTCAGCGGTGGGATTTGAACCCACGAGTGCGAACACAGTAGAACTTGAGTCGACCCCCTTAGACCGCTCGGGCACACTGACGAATATCATATACGCTACCGCCACAAATTTATACACACACTATATCACCAACTATCAACAAACCATTATCACACCATCAACAACCATCAACAACCATCAACAACCATCAACAACCCATCAGCAACCCATCAACAAACCGCTCACAATCATCAAGGATCATCATCAAACACGACAAACCATCACCTATCATCAACACATTCAAATGTCAATACTGCATCCTCAGTAACGCAGCTATACTCAATAATATTCGACACACATAAAGTCGCTCAGCACTAGTGTTGCTGCTTTTGGTAGTCACTGTTCACCTGTCGACGGGACGGCATTGACACTCAGCAAACCTAACCTTTCCTTGCTTTCGCGCTCTTTCATCGTGACGCGTTTCTTGCTACTGCGTTCTCTCACCAAGGAACATAGCAGATCGGAGGCATACCTTGACGTCGATCAGACCCAGTGCATTCCATCTACTCGTACTAGGGCAGCATAAACTACTACCAACCACCCTACCTTGGACTGTCTGCTGCCACAGTATGCTACCACTGTAGGCTGCTGCCACAGTCTGCTACTACTGTAGTCTGCTGCCACAGTCTCTGCTTACCTGCTGTCACTTATGACTGTGACGTAAAAAACGCTATTGAGAGCAAGCGAGACCTGCTACAATGATGCAAAGAGTGGCTGATTTGGTTGATTTGCTGAAGCCGCCGTGTGGCACTTGCGATTCAATATCTGCTGCAGTCTTTTACGAGAGTTGTATGCGAAACGCTGCCTGAGAAAGGCTCAGCGATTGTAAAAGCGTGCACCGAACGTGTGTAGCGCGTTTCATGCATATTGCAGCAAGGGCCGTGATGTGGATGTGATAGATGAATGAAGCGAGAGAGAAACATGAAAGGTGAAAAAGGCCCGTGCAAACGCGTGAGCGAGCAGACGCCGCGCAGAAACGCACGGAAACTCCAGCCAGTGGTGTAGGCATGTCAGCGGTGGGATTTGAACCCACGAGTGCGAACACAGTAGAACTTGAGTCTACCCCCTTAGACCGCTCGGGCACACTGACGAATATCATATACGCTACCGCCACAAATTTATACACACACTATATCACCAACTATCAACAAACCATTATCACACCATCAACAACCATCAACAACCATCAACAACCATCAACAACCCATCAGCAACCCATCAACAAACCGCTCACAGATAATGGTTTGTTGATAGTTGGTGATATAGTGTGTGTATAAATTTGTGGCGGTAGCGTATATGATATTCGTCAGTGTGCCCGAGCGGTCTAAGGGGGTCGACTCAAGTTCTACTGTGTTCGCACTCGTGGGTTCAAATCCCACCGCTGACATGCCTACACCACTGGCTGGAGCTTCCGTGCGTTTCTGCGCGGCGTCTGCTCGCTCACGCGTTTGCACGGGCCTTTTTCACCTTTCATGTTTCTCTCTCGCTTCATTCATCTATCACATCCACATCACGGCCCTTGCTGCAATATGCATGAAACGCGCTACACACGTTCGGTGCACGCTTTTACAATCGCTGAGCCTTTCTCAGGCAGCGTTTCGCATACAACTCTCGTAAAAGACTGCAGCAGATATTGAATCGCAAGTGCCACACGGCGGCTTCAGCAAATCAACCAAATCAGCCACTCTTTGCATCATTGTAGCAGGTCTCGCTTGCTCTCAATAGCGTTTTTTACGTCACAGTCATAAGTGACAGCAGGTAAGCAGAGACTGTGGCAGCAGACTACAGTAGTAGCAGACTGTGGCAGCAGCCTACAGTGGTAGCATACTGTGGCAGCAGACAGTCCAAGGTAGGGTGGTTGGTAGTAGTTTATGCTGCCCTAGTACGAGTAGATGGAATGCACTGGGTCTGATCGACGTCAAGGTATGCCTCCGATCTGCTATGTTCCTTGGTGAGAGAACGCAGTAGCAAGAAACGCGTCACGATGAAAGAGCGCGAAAGCAAGGAAAGGTTAGGTTTGCTGAGTGTCAATGCCGTCCCGTCGACAGGTGAACAGTGACTACCAAAAGCAGCAACACTAGTGCTGAGCGACTTTATGTGTGTCGAATATTATTGAGTATAGCTGCGTTACTGAGGATGCAGTATTGACATTTGAATGTGTTGATGATAGGTGATGGTTTGTCGTGTTTGATGATGATCCTTGATGATTGTGAGCGGTTTGTTGATGGGTTGCTGATGGGTTGTTGATGGTTGTTGATGGTTGTTGATGGTTGTTGATGGTGTGATAATGGTTTGTTGATAGTTGGTGATATAGTGTGTGTATAAATTTGTGGCGGTAGCGTATATGATATTCGTCAGTGTGCCCGAGCGGTCTAAGGGGGTCGACTCAAGTTCTACTGTGTTCGCACTCGTGGGTTCAAATCCCACCGCTGACATGCCTACACCACTGGCTGGAGCTTCCGTGCGTTTCTGCGCGGCGTCTGCTCGCTCACGCGTTTGCACGGGCCTTTTTCACCTTTCATGTTTCTCTCTCGCTTCATTCATCTATCACATCCACATCACGGCCCTTGCTGCAATATGCATGAAACGCGCTACACACGTTCGGTGCACGCTTTTACAATCGCTGAGCCTTTCTCAGGCAGCGTTTCGCATACAACTCTCGTAAAAGACTGCAGCAGATATTGAATCGCAAGTGCCACACGGCGGCTTCAGCAAATCAACCAAATCAGCCACTCTTTGCATCATTGTAGCAGGTCTCGCTTGCTCTCAATAGCGTTTTTTACGTCACAGTCATAAGTGACAGCAGGTAAGCAGAGACTGTGGCAGCAGACTACAGTAGTAGCAGACTGTGGCAGCAGCCTACAGTGGTAGCATACTGTGGCAGCAGACAGTCCAAGGTAGGGTGGTTGGTAGTAGTTTATGCTGCCCTAGTACGAGTAGATGGAATGCACTGGGTCTGATCGACGTCAAGGTATGCCTCCGATCTGCTATGTTCCTTGGTGAGAGAACGCAGTAGCAAGAAACGCGTCACGATGAAAGAGCGCGAAAGCAAGGAAAGGTTAGGTTTGCTGAGTGTCAATGCCGTCCCGTCGACAGGTGAACAGTGACTACCAAAAGCAGCAACACTAGTGCTGAGCGACTTTATGTGTGTCGAATATTATTGAGTATAGCTGCGTTACTGAGGCTGCAGTATTGACATTTGAATGTGTTGATGATAGGTGATGGTTTGTCGTGTTTGATGATGATCCTTGATGATTGTGAGCGGTTTGTTGATGGGTTGCTGATGGGTTGTTGATGGTTGTTGATGGTTGTTGATGGTTGTTGATGGTGTGATAATGGTTTGTTGATAGTTGGTGATATAGTGTGTGTATAAATTTGTGGCGGTAGCGTATATGATATTCGTCAGTGTGCCCGAGCGGTCTAAGGGGGTCGACTCAAGTTCTACTGTGTTCGCACTCGTGGGTTCAAATCCCACCGCTGACATGCCTACACCACTGGCTGGAGCTTCCGTGCGTTTCTGCGCGGCGTCTGCTCGCTCACGCGTTTGCACGGGCCTTTTTCACCTTTCATGTTTCTCTCTCGCTTCATTCATCTATCACATCCACATCACGGCCCTTGCTGCAATATGCATGAAACGCGCTACACACGTTCGGTGCACGCTTTTACAATCGCTGAGCCTTTCTCAGGCAGCGTTTCGCATACAACTCTCGTAAAAGACTGCAGCAGATATTGAATCGCAAGTGCCACACGGCGGCTTCAGCAAATCAACCAAATCAGCCACTCTTTGCATCATTGTAGCAGGTCTCGCTTGCTCTCAATAGCGTTTTTTACGTCACAGTCATAAGTGACAGCAGGTAAGCAGAGACTGTGGCAGCAGACTACAGTAGTAGCAGACTGTGGCAGCAGCCTACAGTGGTAGCATACTGTGGCAGCAGACAGTCCAAGGTAGGGTGGTTGGTAGTAGTTTATGCTGCCCTAGTACGAGTAGATGGAATGCACTGGGTCTGATCGACGTCAAGGTATGCCTCCGATCTGCTATGTTCCTTGGTGAGAGAACGCAGTAGCAAGAAACGCGTCACGATGAAAGAGCGCGAAAGCAAGGAAAGGTTAGGTTTGCTGAGTGTCAATGCCGTCCCGTCGACAGGTGAACAGTGACTACCAAAAGCAGCAACACTAGTGCTGAGCGACTTTATGTGTGTCGAATATTATTGAGTATAGCTGCGTTACTGAGGATGCAGTATTGACATTTGAATGTGTTGATGATAGGTGATGGTTTGTCGTGTTTGATGATGATCCTTGATGATTGTGAGCGGTTTGTTGATGGGTTGCTGATGGGTTGTTGATGGTTGTTGATGGTTGTTGATGGTTGTTGATGGTGTGATAATGGTTTGTTGATAGTTGGTGATATAGTGTGTGTATAAATTTGTGGCGGTAGCGTATATGATATTCGTCAGTGTGCCCGAGCGGTCTAAGGGGGTAGACTCAAGTTCTACTGTGTTCGCACTCGTGGGTTCAAATCCCACCGCTGACATGCCTACACCACTGGCTGGAGCTTCCGTGCGTTTCTGCGCGGCGTCTGCTCGCTCACGCGTTTGCACGGGCCTTTTTCACCTTTCATGTTTCTCTCTCGCTTCATTCATCTATCACATCCACATCACGGCCCTTGCTGCAATATGCATGAAACGCGCTACACACGTTCGGTGCACGCTTTTACAATCGCTGAGCCTTTCTCAGGCAGCGTTTCGCATACAACTCTCGTAAAAGACTGCAGCAGATATTGAATCGCAAGTGCCACACGGCGGCTTCAGCAAATCAACCAAATCAGCCACTCTTTGCATCATTGTAGCAGGTCTCGCTTGCTCTCAATAGCGTTTTTTACGTCACAGTCATAAGTGACAGCAGGTAAGCAGAGACTGTGGCAGCAGACTACAGTAGTAGCAGACTGTGGCAGCAGCCTACAGTGGTAGCATACTGTGGCAGCAGACAGTCCAAGGTAGGGTGGTTGGTAGTAGTTTATGCTGCCCTAGTACGAGTAGATGGAATGCACTGGGTCTGATCGACGTCAAGGTATGCCTCCGATCTGCTATGTTCCTTGGTGAGAGAACGCAGTAGCAAGAAACGCGTCACGATGAAAGAGCGCGAAAGCAAGGAAAGGTTAGGTTTGCTGAGTGTCAATGCCGTCCCGTCGACAGGTGAACAGTGACTACCAAAAGCAGCAACACTAGTGCTGAGCGACTTTATGTGTGTCGAATATTATTGAGTATAGCTGCGTTACTGAGGATGCAGTATTGACATTTGAATGTGTTGATGATAGGTGATGGTTTGTCGTGTTTGATGATGATCCTTGATGATTGTGAGCGGTTTGTTGATGGGTTGCTGATGGGTTGTTGATGGTTGTTGATGGTTGTTGATGGTGTGATAATGGTTTGTTGATAGTTGGTGATATAGTGTGTGTATAAATTTGTGGCGGTAGCGTATATGATATTCGTCAGTGTGCCCGAGCGGTCTAAGGGGGTAGACTCAAGTTCTACTGTGTTCGCACTCGTGGGTTCAAATCCCACCGCTGACATGCCTACACCACTGGCTGGAGCTTCCGTGCGTTTCTGCGCGGCGTCTGCTCGCTCACGCGTTTGCACGGGCCTTTTTCACCTTTCATGTTTCTCTCTCGCTTCATTCATCTATCACATCCACATCACGGCCCTTGCTGCAATATGCATGAAACGCGCTACACACGTTCGGTGCACGCTTTTACAATCGCTGAGCCTTTCTCAGGCAGCGTTTCGCATACAACTCTCGTAAAAGACTGCAGCAGATATTGAATCGCAAGTGCCACACGGCGGCTTCAGCAAATCAACCAAATCAGCCACTCTTTGCATCATTGTAGCAGGTCTCGCTTGCTCTCAATAGCGTTTTTTACGTCACAGTCATAAGTGACAGCAGGTAAGCAGAGACTGTGGCAGCAGACTACAGTAGTAGCAGACTGTGGCAGCAGCCTACAGTGGTAGCATACTGTGGCAGCAGACAGTCCAAGGTAGGGTGGTTGGTAGTAGTTTATGCTGCCCTAGTACGAGTAGATGGAATGCACTGGGTCTGATCGACGTCAAGGTATGCCTCCGATCTGCTATGTTCCTTGGTGAGAGAACGCAGTAGCAAGAAACGCGTCACGATGAAAGAGCGCGAAAGCAAGGAAAGGTTAGGTTTGCTGAGTGTCAATGCCGTCCCGTCGACAGGTGAACAGTGACTACCAAAAGCAGCAACACTAGTGCTGAGCGACTTTATGTGTGTCGAATATTATTGAGTATAGCTGCGTTACTGAGGATGCAGTATTGACATTTGAATGTGTTGATGATAGGTGATGGTTTGTCGTGTTTGATGATGATCCTTGATGATTGTGAGCGGTTTGTTGATGGGTTGCTGATGGGTTGTTGATGGTTGTTGATGGTTGTTGATGGTTGTTGATGGTGTGATAATGGTTTGTTGATAGTTGGTGATATAGTGTGTGTATAAATTTGTGGCGGTAGCGTATATGATATTCGTCAGTGTGCCCGAGCGGTCTAAGGGGGTAGACTCAAGTTCTACTGTGTTCGCACTCGTGGGTTCAAATCCCACCGCTGACATGCCTACACCACTGGCTGGAGCTTCCATGCGTTTCTGCGCGGCGTCTGCTCGCTCACGCGTTTGCACGGGCCTTTTTCACCTTTCATGTTTCTCTCTCGCTTCATTCATCTATCACATCCACATCACGGCCCTTGCTGCAATATGCATGAAACGCGCTACACACGTTCGGTGCACGCTTTTACAATCGCTGAGCCTTTCTCAGGCAGCGTTTCGCATACAACTCTCGTAAAAGACTGCAGCAGATATTGAATCGCAAGTGCCACACGGCGGCTTCAGCAAATCAACCAAATCAGCCACTCTTTGCATCATTGTAGCAGGTCTCGCTTGCTCTCAATAGCGTTTTTTACGTCACAGTCATAAGTGACAGCAGGTAAGCAGAGACTGTGGCAGCAGACTACAGTAGTAGCAGACTGTGGCAGCAGCCTACAGTGGTAGCATACTGTGGCAGCAGACAGTCCAAGGTAGGGTGGTTGGTAGTAGTTTATGCTGCCCTAGTACGAGTAGATGGAATGCACTGGGTCTGATCGACGTCAAGGTATGCCTCCGATCTGCTATGTTCCTTGGTGAGAGAACGCAGTAGCAAGAAACGCGTCACGATGAAAGAGCGCGAAAGCAAGGAAAGGTTAGGTTTGCTGAGTGTCAATGCCGTCCCGTCGACAGGTGAACAGTGACTACCAAAAGCAGCAACACTAGTGCTGAGCGACTTTATGTGTGTCGAATATTATTGAGTATAGCTGCGTTACTGAGGATGCAGTATTGACATTTGAATGTGTTGATGATAGGTGATGGTTTGTCGTGTTTGATGATGATCCTTGATGATTGTGAGCGGTTTGTTGATGGGTTGCTGATGGGTTGTTGATGGTTGTTGATGGTTGTTGATGGTTGTTGATGGTGTGATAATGGTTTGTTGATAGTTGGTGATATAGTGTGTGTATAAATTTGTGGCGGTAGCGTATATGATATTCGTCAGTGTGCCCGAGCGGTCTAAGGGGGTAGACTCAAGTTCTACTGTGTTCGCACTCGTGGGTTCAAATCCCACCGCTGACATGCCTACACCACTGGCTGGAGCTTCCATGCGTTTCTGCGCGGCGTCTGCTCGCTCACGCGTTTGCACGGGCCTTTTTCACCTTTCATGTTTCTCTCTCGCTTCATTCATCTATCACATCCACATCACGGCCCTTGCTGCAATATGCATGAAACGCGCTACACACGTTCGGTGCACGCTTTTACAATCGCTGAGCCTTTCTCAGGCAGCGTTTCGCATACAACTCTCGTAAAAGACTGCAGCAGATATTGAATCGCAAGTGCCACACGGCGGCTTCAGCAAATCAACCAAATCAGCCACTCTTTGCATCATTGTAGCAGGTCTCGCTTGCTCTCAATAGCGTTTTTTACGTCACAGTCATAAGTGACAGCAGGTAAGCAGAGACTGTGGCAGCAGACTACAGTAGTAGCAGACTGTGGCAGCAGCCTACAGTGGTAGCATACTGTGGCAGCAGACAGTCCAAGGTAGGGTGGTTGGTAGTAGTTTATGCTGCCCTAGTACGAGTAGATGGAATGCACTGGGTCTGATCGACGTCAAGGTATGCCTCCGATCTGCTATGTTCCTTGGTGAGAGAACGCAGTAGCAAGAAACGCGTCACGATGAAAGAGCGCGAAAGCAAGGAAAGGTTAGGTTTGCTGAGTGTCAATGCCGTCCCGTCGACAGGTGAACAGTGACTACCAAAAGCAGCAACACTAGTGCTGAGCGACTTTATGTGTGTCGAATATTATTGAGTATAGCTGCGTTACTGAGGATGCAGTATTGACATTTGAATGTGTTGATGATAGGTGATGGTTTGTCGTGTTTGATGATGATCCTTGATGATTGTGAGCGGTTTGTTGATGGGTTGCTGATGGGTTGTTGATGGTTGTTGATGGTTGTTGATGGTTGTTGATGGTGTGATAATGGTTTGTTGATAGTTGGTGATATAGTGTGTGTATAAATTTGTGGCGGTAGCGTAAATGTTATTTGTTAGTGGGTAGCTTGGTTGTGTCGACCACTCAGCGGCTGGAACAAAGGATGACACTCTTAACCTTCCAGCCGCAATTGAATCGCGTGTCGGAGCGTCACTTAAGCTCCTTGAGCCCGACACTTATCTAGAGCGCATTTAGGAGCAAAGCCAAGCTCAACAAGAGAAAAAAATTGGGTGAGCTCACGAAGCTGCAAACTACGAACAACCTATGCGTCGCCTTCCTGGCGACGCATAGGTTCCAATGACTCCATCATTTTGTGTCAAGTATGACACAAAATGATGGAGTCATTGGAATCTTTACTTGTCAAGAAACAATGGAGCAGCCTCGACATGAGACGCGACAGCGCTGGATCTGTGGGGGCTTTGCGGTGCTCGTGTGCGTCATAATGCTCCGAGGTTCCATGCACAAGATTCCTCAGCGTGGCGTCGTGGTGATCAACACGTGGCCGTTTGTGAACGCAACCCGCGCAGGTTTCCAGGCTCTGCAGAGATCGAGCAGCCACTCGCACGCATTGGACGCCATCACACGTGGCTGTAACCGCTGCGAAGTGGACCAATGCGACTTCACAGTTGGCTACGGAGGCAGCCCAGACTCTAGTGGGGAGACGACTTTGGACGCCATGATCTTGGATGGGTCCACGATGGAAATGGGCGCGGTGGCGCAGCTGCGACGTGTGAAACCTGCAATCGAAGTAGCACGCGCAGTTATGGAGCACTCGTCTCACAGCATTTTGGCTGGAGACGGCGCGCTGGCGTTTGCCAAGATGATGGGGTTCGAGGAGACGCCGCTAGACACGCTGCACTCGCGGGAGATCCACGAAAACTGGCTTGATAGCAAGTGCCAGCCCAATTATTTCCGCAACGTTGTGGGGCAAAATAATGCGTGCCCACCGTATAAGCCATTGACGTTGCAACATGAAGTGTATACGGGACTACAAGGCCAATCGTTGCTGCGTTCGGCCAGCAGACAGAACAATGCTGCTGTAGAAAGGTTGATCACGACAGGGAACCACGACACCATTGGGATGGTGGTTCTGGCAGAGAATGGACACATGGCAGCTGGAACTAGCTCCAACGGAGCAATGCACAAAATTGCAGGGTAAGTTTTGATAGCATTGGCTTGTTTTTCCTGTCGTATTCCAACGCTGACAGTATGCTACTATCTTTAAGACGTGTTGGTGATGCCGCGGTGCCAGGTGCTGGAGCTTATGTGGACTCATCCATTGGTGGAGCTGCTGCCACTGGAGACGGCGATGTAATGATGCGCTTTTTGCCTGCATATTTTGCTGTTCAAGAAATGAAGAGAGGTGTTCATGTGCGAGTCCTACATATGAGTAGCAGTGCATAATGTTTGCCATACTGACTGAGATCTTGTTTGATAGCCGCGGAAAGCATGTGAAGACGCCCTTCACCGAATTGCGGCAGTCTACCCCTACTTTCTGGGAGGTATCGTATGCTTAAATCGGCTTGGGGAATATGGTGGAGCTGGCTACGGGTGGGAGTTTGAGTATTCTGTGCAGGCACGCTGGATGTCGGAGCCAGAGGTGATACATGTATCGCCGCTGTCACGCCCGTCATGAGGTAACATCACATGCAAAGCGAACATTGCACAGCGAATATTGTCTTGGTAACCAACAAAGCATATTTTAAAGCGATCAAACTCCCGATCTATCTACTAACGTCCTTGTCCCTTTTCGATGTAAAGAGATTATAAGAGGGACCTGCGTGGCGGCAAATGAATGAAAAGAAACCAGGAAACACGCAAGTCACCAATCCCAGCGCGTTGGAGAACGAACACGCGAGACGTCGTATCCATTTACAAGAAGTACGGCACCAGCGCACGCTGATTAAAGCCATCCATTGATTCAGCAACCTGAACAGTCAAACAATAACCATCACATCGTGAGCACTAAATAAAACATGACCGAATAACACAAAAGACAGTATCACTCATTGTACCTCACGGAACAGCTTGAAATCACGCTCGAGGTTCTCATCAAATGACAGGATGGCTGCCACATTACCGCATCGGTAGCAGTAGTTGGGCGCCGACCAGACCGTCACGAGACTATTGTCGAACATGTACTTGTAACCTTCCTGCACAAGCTGATGTGCACGACAGATAAGGTCTAGTCCATTAATCTGGCTGAACTCCTGTGTGACCTTGGCACCGAACAAATAGCCAGCACCACGCGGACTCATCGCCCACGTCTCGATATCCTCCGGGTCGGACCACATGAGGTCACAGAATGATCCTTCATGCGGGATCTCCTGCTGACGTTCTATTGTCCGGATCTGGTCAAGCGTGCGAAGCTCTGGCGATAATCCTCCGTGCACACACAGCACGCGTCCGTCAATGATAGCAGCCAAGTTGAGATAGTCAAACACGTCCGTGCAGAACTTCCAAGGGTTGGCATTGCCGTACTTGCGCACGCACTCCTCATAAAAGCCATATACCTGTGTAATCTGTCGGCACTCGTGATTGCCACGCAAGAGCGTGATACGGTCCGGATAGCATGCCTTGAGACACAGCAGAAGCTCAAAAGTCTCTACACTGTTGTGTCCACGGTCCACAAAGTCGCCCTAGAAAGGAAGAATACAAAAACACGCCATCATTGTAACGTTTCTCTTCGACTTCAAAGGAGAAGGAGGAAAAAGGAGACACGCACCATAAAAATGTAATTAGTGTCGTGAATATCGCCACCACAACGGAAGAGCTCCAACAGGTCGAAGAACTGGCCGTGGATGTCACCACACACTGTCACGGGGCTGCTCACAGGCTGCACGTTGGACTCCTCGATGAGCAGCATCTTGACAATCTCGCACACCTGCTTGAGCTCCAGCTCGCTCAGTAATTTGCCGTTGCGTAGATTCTCAATCCACTGGTCGGGGCCACTGCCACTGTGAAAGGGCTTGACCTCCTCCAGCGCCACGTCGTTCACGCTCGTCATATTTTACCGGTAATAGACTTTTGGGTACAAAAAAATAAAAGTTGGAACACAACTTGCACACAATTTCACGCCGTTTTTTTGTATTTAAAAGCCATACTTAATTGAAGTGATACTGATATGGGTCCTTATTGGCTTTTTATACTTCACGTGCACGCTCTCTCTATTAGACATTCGTTATATATCGAAAGTCAGATGCAGCGCCTTATGGAGCATTTGGACACTTTTTGATGTTTCTTTGTCGTGTAACGTATATATCTATTTGCTGTATGTACAACAGGAATGTTGAGACGAAACCGTTGCTTGAATTACACCACAAAGACGCACGTGCTACCGACAAGCTTGCGCAAGAAGGTTCTTCAGTCGTTACCTTTGACAAGTAGACAAACCCACGAGCTTATTCTAAATAGCTCCTGTCTTTACTAAAATGCATCTTCTTACGTCTACTTTTGCCGAACCAATGCTTTCTTGTTGAGTGGCTGTATCCACGACAAACTCGAACTACTTACGCGTAAACATACGAGCTCCAATGACGGACATCGACACCATCAGCGTGGCGAGTGCAGCTAGCGCCACCTTATCATCCCGTATTCTATTCCATTTCGTCGTCCAAGCCGTCGTAATTGTTGCTGCCATTCCAACTGCACTTGAATCTACGTGTTTCTTCTTTCGCGCAAGCTTCTTGGCTACAGTCCTCTTCTCTTTTGACTTCGTACCATATTTGCCTCCATTGCCCTTACCATCATTGTCAGCAATGCAGCATGATCCGCTGCCACCACAGCATCCTTCTTCACCACAAATGTGATCATCGTCGTCGTGCAATCGATTGTGGCCATGGCCACGACAGCTGTCGTCGCTTTTGCAAGTAGAGGCAGTAGTCGCCTTTGCTTTAGACGACGCATTGGATCGATCCGCCGCCGACAAATTTCCCTCAGCCCGGATCTGCTCGCGTATGGCGGCCGCCGCTATAGTAGCGGGCTGGGAACGTGAGATCACTTCACCCGTGATGTGAAAGCGCGCCGCAGTAAGGACACGTACTTTCGCTGTGCATCCGATGAGAGAATCATTACGGGGAAGCAGAACCTTGGTGTAATTCTTCGTGTGTGCCACTGTATACTTCTTATCATCCGATACCTCGGTGTTCACCCATACCTTTTGTGTCGTGTTTACAAGGTGTATGTACGGCTCAAACGTTTCAAAGAGCTTAGTAAGCTTGCGACTGCGGTTCTTGACCACCTGTGTCGAGACACGTTTCATCTTAGCTGCTGGTGTTCCTGGTCGAGGGTAAAACTGCGAGATATTCATAATGTGGAAGCGATAGTTCTCGACAAGCTCCATCGTCTCGCCAAAATGTTCCTTGGTCTCTGTAGGAAAGCCGCAGATGATGTCGGTTGCCAGCGTGAGATCCGGGACTTCGGCGAGCAGTGTGTCAACAACTCGACGGAAGTCGCCCCCCGTGTACTCGCGGTTCATGGCCAAAAGTACGTCATCACTTCCAGATTGCACAGGCACATGCAGGAACGAGTAGACTCGGTCATGCTTCAGCACTTCAGCAATAGCATCCAGATGATCCAAAATGTATGGGGGATTGGTCATCCCCACTCGAAGCATGATACCTTCAGGTACAACTTCCAGCAGTTTGCGCAGGAGTGTGGGCAGATCAGTACCAATGTCAATGCCATATGCTCCCGTATCTTCACTTGATAGCCAAATCTCTGTCACACCTTCATTAATCACCGCCTGCGCTCTTGAAACAATTGCTTCAATCGTGTAACTCCCCACTTTACCACGTGCATGACGTGTCTTGCAGTACGTACACGCACCCAGACAACCCGTGCTCAATGGGATAATTTCCACCATCGGGTTCTTGCGGATTTTGGGCAGATCTAGTTCCGGCAGTCGGTTCTTGGACAAGAGTCGCACTGTGTGGCCCTTAAGCGTCTCCTCTACGACCTCCACAACTCGATCCACTTGCTGGATCCCTACAATGCTGACATCTTCCAGGCCCTTGAGGTGTCTGTCAGCTTGTGGCACACAGCCAGCCACGACCACAGCCTTGTTCTGCTTGCGGCCCTTGATGGCCAAGTGCATAAAGGCGGCTTGGGACGGGTCTTTCACAGTGCAGCTGTTAAGCAGCCAGAGCTGTGCCGCGTCCGGGTCTTGTGTAAATCGGTAGCCGTAGCTGGCGAGTACGCCCTGCATGTATTCGGAGTCACTCACATTGTGCGAGCAACCGTACGTTTTAATCCAAATGAGCTGGGTGCCCGGGACACTGGTCTCTTCCTCCTTCGTGTCCATGTCGGAGCTACTGCTGACTGCGCTGTCCATTGACGTCTGCTGGAAAATAGGCTTGGGCGCCACCATGAAAGTGCGAACGGAGCTAACAGTGGCGCGCTCCAGCTCCTTCTCACCGATCAAGTCTTCGATGTCGTCCATGTTGGCGTCCGAATAAGAAGAAAATGGCCGGTGGCTAGCGACGACGTCTACTTTAATCCCTTAGATAGTGATAGTATACGTAGTATTCTTGTTTGAAAGCGCGATATAGCGTTTAGCTTGTTATAGACGTTTTAAGGAGAGAGGCGTAATCGATCAACCACCTCTTTGGTAACCATCAACCACCCTAGCTTTATTAATATCTGATTGGTCAGAATGCCACATCGGAACAAATCACGTCACGGTTTTTATGAATATTAAACTTTCTAATTTAGTGCTTCTATATCTGCTGCTGGTGCTGCTGTTGCTGCTGCTGACATTGTGGCGTGTCTGTTACAATGATAACAGCAATAAATGTTGTTGTGCATAGAGTAAATGAATATACAAGAATACGTAACGCATAGATACTATCTACTGGCACACCGGGTCGGTTTATTTCGAGAGCAATACCGGTGGCCGACCGGTTGCTACAAATACGGACTTGCAATAGCTTTTATTCGATTTACAAGTGTGGTATAATACGAGTTTGACTTCATTAAACTAATTTTCGACAAGAAATCGAGTTTTGGGCATTTCTGCTTTCTATTCATGAGAGTTGCTCGACAAATCCTGTGCTCTTTACAGACAAAGCATAAGAATGCTGCAAGTTGAAATTTGCTCTTGCAATGAGCTGCCGCCATTTCATTGTCAGGTACAGTGGAATGACACCGAATCTACATGTACTTCACACGACAACTCTTTCATCGCAATCATTCCACGGCCTTTTCCCTTTTAGTCCTTCGCCCTATCAACAATTAAACTTGCAAATGACCGTTGGCACCTTGTACATGTTGTCGGCGTCATCGGAGCACGACGTCTGCAGCTCAATGTACTTGCGGCTGCAATCCACGAGTCCTTCATAACGCGACTCCACAAATGCCCGCAGAGGACGCTTCATCTGGCTGGCATAAAGATCCTTTAGCGCTTTGCCGTAGGCGTTGCGGTCGTAAAGCATCAAACCGCTGACAGTCCGATAACGCAAATCCTTGTCGGCTGCGCTAGTATTGCCCATTTCCGCAACACAGTGGAACAGCAAGTCACAGTTGAGCTTCGTCTTTTCCTTGAATTGAATTAGAAAATCCTCGAGAGTAGAATCAGACGACAGCTCAATGACAGTAGAGTCCCACTTGGTAAATCCAGGGGGCTTGCACTTGACCTCCGACATTTCCACCACATCATATTCGTCCTTAGCACGAGCTGGAATCGCTGGCTCCTGCATCAAGTACATGTTCAGTCCCAGCGAATTAGATGAGTCTTTGAAAGCCTCCAGCTCCTTGCGCTGCATGAGTTTCAGCATCTCCAGCATAGCCAGACCGGTCACGGACGCTGTGGTAGTAGCAATGGCCGGAATAATCTTCCCTGCAATCATCTTGCACTTGTGGCGCGACGCATCGCGGATGCGGTAATTGAAGGCCCGCAAGTTCGACGCTGCGTAAACGAAATCGATGTGGAAGTTCATGTCCTGATCCTTTTCGAAATCCGCCGGCTCAAAATACAAACCCGAAAGGTCAAGCGTTTCCAGCTCGCATATCAGCTCGAGGAGCTCATTCTTATCCGAGTCACTCGAGTTCATAATTTTCTCCTGCTCCAAACGCTTGATTTCATCCGAGTCAGCAGCAATTTTTTCGTTCGATGGCTTCCAAGTCGGCGGAACGTAAGTACAACCGAGCTCCGCATACATGGACGGATCCCGCCACCTAGAATCACCAGGAACCAGCTTCTGCTCAGGAGGTGGCTGAAGCCCGTAGCAAACAGCCAAAATATTGGCAGTGGCACGCACAAAGTTCAGATGAAGCAGATTTTCGGGGTCAAATTTCTCCACTGCTTGAGGGAAACGCTTGGCACCTGACCAAAACTTCTCTCCAGAGTTGGTCAGATGATCCTCCGGGAAATTGTGAGCGAGCTGCAGAATACGGTCACGAAAGCGCGAGGTCATAAGCTCGAACGCCAGCTCAACACACCTCTTGAACGTGATACCCTTCGCCGTCTGTAAGGCAGCACGCAGGTCGCGAAGACGTTCAAGCTCCTGCACAATAGCCGCTGAAACGAGTTTCGGGTTCGGATTTTCTATGGTAGCCTTCTTGACTTGATCCAAATACGCTGCGCGGTCATCCACAAACTTCTTAGCGTCTACGGAAGGCACAACAAATAGATCTTCAAACTGCGCGCGTGACCACTCGATGCAGTGTTCAATAAGGGATGGGAAGTTTCGTAGCGTACACATTGGAATTCCATCCCCTTCAGCATCCTTCGGACCATCCGCGTAGCTCTGTGTCTTATAAGGAATCACAACCTGTACATTACACTTCGTGCCTAGTGTACCACTCTCCAGCAAAGGCAACTTGTAAAAGACACACTTGCTATCCACGTACAGACGAGCCTTCACATTATCCAAGGCGTTAGTGACTACGTCCAGGTCAGTCCAAAAATCGTCGTCAAAAGTATTCTCCGTATGCGGAGCCACCAACTGCTCGAGAGTCTTTACTTTCAGATCTGCGTTCATCAGAAGCACTGCAGCGGTAGCAGCTACGGACTTGGACTGGCCCACGTTGTGCTCCCGGAAGAGAAACTGACGATTCAAGTTGCTCACTTCAATACGGTCATTGTCCGTGACAGTCACAAGACCCTTTTCGCCGCATGCAATACCGATCATGGCAAAGTTCTTCAGGTACTCACATCCAAGCGCACCGCACCCCACCAGAAACGTACGAACATTTCCTAGCTGCTTGTGGAACGACAGACCATAGGCCGTTATCATGTGGTCGTACCGCGAGCCGATTGGCTCCGTGTCCGTCGGGCGCTCATCAGGCAACACTTCAAACGCATCCAAGTGCAGCCATTGCTTCAGTGGTGTAAACTTGCCAGTAAACTTGACAACCTCCTGAGCAATGACGCCACCAAAGAACGCAGCAAGCGGATGCAACTCAACAGTGGAGTAGAGGGCTGCCTGTCGCACTAACTTCTCATCCAGTTCCTCCAGCTGCATCACTTCCTGTTGATGGGCACCTTCACGAGTAAAGTTCGAGAGATGCTGAATACCCAGCTGAGCAATTGCCACAACTTCATCAGCATCCGCGTCATTGTGTGGCCTCGGGTAATGACCGTGACGCTCCTCAAACTCCATGAGACTCCACATGATGACGTGTAGCTGCTCTGCACGACCAAACTTGGCTCCGTCCGTAAACATAAGTCCAAACTCGCCTGCAGGAGGAGAGACCAGCGATTCCTCCAGCGATTTGAAGTTCACCGTAAACGGTTTTTTGTGTTGCGTAAATACGCCTCCACCTTCATACTGAGTAAAATCGGATGTGTCACCGATCTTCAGTCGGTACGCATCAAAAACTTCCGTCTGCTTCCCATTACGAAATACCTTCTTGTTAGCATACTTGATGCGACGCGAGCCCATCGTATTAATGGACTGGTTCGGATCGATTTTCAGCTTCATTCCCTGCACGCCGCTAATCTCAATCCATCCGTCGTGGTCCGAGTCTGGCATCTCGTGCATCTTACCGTCTTCATCAGGTCCTAAAATGGACAGCATTCCATTCTTATCATTTGTAATGTCCGTGATAATACGAGTAATCGGTGCTTCCCCCGTAGCGTCAAAGATTTTAAACTCGTTGCCAAAGTCCGTAAATGCGTAGCCAAAGGCGCCGCGGATATCGCACATAATGAATCCAATCTGTGGTGACTGCTGATGGCAAAAGTGGTTCCAGTGCAGAAGTTCCTGACGGCTCGTGTGTGAAAAGACCAGCACATTGTGCTTGGCTACCACCTCTTCTGTAAGCGGCCCTTTGTGCAACGCAACCGACACCATCTTGTTGAGCTCTGCCAGCTTGTGGGAGACTGCAGAAGCACGTGGATGGCCCACGTCCTTCTCCGTCAAAAAGAAATTGGTGCCTAGATCTTTTATCTCTACGATGCCGTCATCATGCAGCGTGATGGTGCTGGGGCCTGCGAGGATCAAGTTCTTGGCGCACTCAATTCCCACACCCTTTAGCCCTACGATAAGGACTTTCAGTTTTACCAACTACACAATTACACAAAAAATAGTCCAATTTAGTCCAAGTGACCATCACTCTGCATGTTCGATTTAATCTGACCTTGGCCATGGTTTCGAGCCCAAAGGCACCAATCTGACGACTGTACTTGTCCATGAAGTCTGCATCCTTTTCTAATTGTTGCGTAGCCTCCATGATGTTACTTTCTTTTCGTCTCTTACTGCTCGGGGCTCCTTGGTGGCCCAGGCCGCGTCTAGTGGGGGGTCCTGACCGCTTCAGCTTCGCCTTTTGGAACGCAAAAGGAATAAGGCGACGGATCTTTTTCCTTAAATTACGACAAAGTTTGAGGCAGGACCAAAATTTGACGATTTGAGCACTTTTCCTCAATTCCAACTGTCAGTTCCATAATTTGTTAAATAAGCGCAATGTAAAATGCATATTTAACAAATTCTCGCAATACGACATAAACATTCGTCAAAATTACAAATATACGCGCTCTTAGGCGATTGATGTGTAGTGGGCGTAATGCTTGCAGTCGAAGCAGAAGCGGCCATTCCAGGACGAGCTGGACGGAGCGCAGTCGGAGCAACAGACACGTCCACAGCGACTGCAATGACATTTTCGCGAAAAAAAGAACGGAAACGACTGCAGACAGACCATGCATTCACTGACGTCAGTGTCTGGAATCCATGACGGTGTTACTCGTAGGAATCGCAAGAGCTGCAAAGAGTAGAAAGGATAGCGTTAATATATAAAAGACCTCAGCAGAAATACACTGTAAAAAGCACTTACAGCAGTGGCTTTTGGGTCAGAAATGACACGCGTGCCTTCTCCATCGGGTAGATTCATATCCGCTCCGTGTTTCATCAACAGCACGGCCTCGTCCTCCATGTCTAGTAATACGACAAGATAATACACATAGACGTTGGTATACAAAAAAGTAAAACAATCATGACCGAGACGCTTGCACAAACCTTTCTCCATGCAATAGTGCAAAGGTGAACGCTTTAGAAAATCAACCTTTTGTGGATCCGCTTTGTGTCTCAACAGCGTCTCCATTAGCTCACATGCAGAGCCACTGCGCTTGATCATGGCACAGAGATGCAATGGCGTTTGTTTCAGAAAATTTACTGCATTTGCGTCAGCACCAAAGCAGAGCAATAGCTCGATGATGCGCGATGCAAACTTCACCTCAAGCTGCGTGGCCAAATGTAGCGCTGAGTTTCTCTCACGATCGCTGAAATTCAAGTCGAGATGTGGTAACACCTCGGGACGAAAAAACAGGCTCGCAATTTCAAAATTACCACTGCGTACAGCCAAATGCAGCGGCGAGAAGCCACGCTGCGTTTCAGCCTGCTGCAACATGTCAAGCGCTCCACTTGCTTCATTGACAAGAAGAGCACATACAAGCTCCAAATTGCCTCTTTCCACGGCCTGATGTAATAGTGTGTTACCGTATCGATCAATTCTGAGGCTTGACTTATTCATTTGGCACCACAAAGAGTTGTTGCTGTCGCTTGCACCACGATCATAGTGCGGTCCATCTGCATGCGGTGCTGCTTTGGTCGTAACTATGGACATCGCATCAGTGGAGACAGGATCTACATACATGTCACAGCTAGTAAAATGCGACAATGCAGCTTCAGCAGCTTCAGCCCTATGACGAAGCCTTTCGACTTCTCTCAAAGCCTGCTTAAGCATCGCATTATCACTATCCGATCCGTCACCAAATACACTCATACGACCACGAAGAGTAGCTCTTCGCACCACATCCATAGGTAAAAAGTCGGTATCGTCCGAGTATGCACTTGTCCCGACTGAAGCAGTTGCTGTTGAAAACACGTCATCTTCCTCTTGCGTTTCAACTGTGAGCTCACTTTCACGACCCCTGTAGCTAAACAAATCTGCCGGCTTTTCTTCTGGCCTCAAGGCTTTAGAAGCCTCAAGCGATGAAGCAGTCCTCGATAACGCAGTGCGTGCACGGTGCCATCGTAGAATGCTTCGCTGAATGAGCAATGCACTCTGATGACGACGACTTTTGACCCCTTGCAACCAGATGCGCATTGCATGTTGAAGTAGTCTTGCTCCGTCGTTGCGTTGAGTGATGCGGCGCTTCTTCTCCAGGATAGCCTTCCACCGCACTTGAATGCTCCACAACACATGTAATTGTCTAATGTACACTTGGCGCTGCTGTTTGCGACGCCACGAGCTTTGTAATTTTGTTGCAGATACCGCAACGGCACGTTCACGACTTTTTTCCAATTGATCAAAAGCTCGCTGCCGCAAGAATACACGAGTTTTACCAAGCTTCACTTGATCGATCTCCAAAAGTGTTAATAAATCTGAAGCGGTCCATTCCGACGCAGGCTTGTTGCCACTACCCGGCTTTGCTATCAAAAGGTGGTACTGCTTCACGAAGTCGATATGGCTCATGCGTACAGGAAACGATTGACGCATAATCTTCACCGCTTTCAGCACACCACCGTAACGCAATTGACTTGATACCTTTGCCATGTCAAACTTGCTGCTTGCGCTCTCGTCGTTAGGCTTAATGCAGCGAATATAGTGTGTCTGCGTCTGCTGGACAACATCCAGCAAACTTGCTAGCTGTTGCTTGAATTGAGATCCGATGCCTACCGAGCTGAGGACTGACGACCGCCGTCTTAGTTTAGGCTGAAAAAGCTGAAGCTGTGCTGATTCGCTAACTTTAAAAAAATTGAAGAGCTCGCGCAAATGCGCGTCATTAGTCTTCCTCAAAACGCTGAACAGCTCTGCATTGGGCTGATCCTTGTTTTTCTCACAAAAACCTTCTGCTTGGTACCGAACATTACCTGCGTAGTGATGAACTTGGAACGCAAACTCAGCTTGCTCCGATCGAGAAGCGCTGAAGTTGCTGTGGTCTTGCAGCCGCTGGTACAGTTTTCGAACAAAACCTGCATCACTTCCCTTTGGCACAACACATTCCTCGTCCAAAAGCGAGAAAATACCACTTGGTCGTTGCTCAACCATTTCCAAACACATAGAGTTGTCTTCGTAGTCCACAGCGTTCCATTTGATCCCCTCCTCAATATGAGCTTGCTGCTCCGTCAGAAGAATGTCCTGAATAAACTGATACTGCAGCTTCTCGTTAGCGTAATTAATGCAAAACTGCTCGAACTGATTAACCTCAAATTCTTCAAAGCCGAATATATCCAAGACTGCAATGCAAGGTGTTAGTCCCATGGCATCTTTCATTGCAGCATTCGTAAACTGCTGCACTTGCGGTGAGGCTGAGTTCACCTTCGAGACCAGAAACCGAAACAAAAAGTCATACAATGAGCGGGCCATTGCGTCTCGGGCATCTACACATTGCGCAATACTTAAATTTGCATGCAAAGTTTCGCCTCCAACACTGATTTTCCGCGTAGTCAATGCTGAAACCAGCTCCTCCTGATCTACAGCAAAGAGTTTTGACACGATATCAAGATGCTCCTGCACCGTAAGCGAAGAGGATGAGATAAATGCAAGCCGACACGGGTCGGATGCCGTTCCATTGTCTTCTTCTTCCTCATCTTCGATCGAAGAAACAAACGAAACGTTTCCGAGATGTAGCAGTGCGCTCAGAATTTTCCAGATTGCTTCTTGCTCAATGTCAGTAAAGCCCAGAATTTTCATTGACTGTAGCACTAACTGAAACTGCTTATCGTCATGTACGTCATCATTTCTCTGGAAGCATCGCCCTCCACTAATGTACTGGAAATCAAGCACTGACATGTTCTCAAGATGTAACTCTTTCTTCATAGCATCCTCTGCACCAGCAAGCAGCTCATAAAACACGTGAAAATTGCGTTCTCCGTCGTTCTGATGCACCACACGAACTTTTTCCAAAAGATACGTTTCCACCGACGTACCCACCATCCTCAACGACGCATCGAGCTCATGTCCATCAAAAAACATGCGCACAAATTTTCCAAATCGACTGCTATTGTTATTGCGCAGTGTTTTGGCATTGCCGAAACTTTCCAAAATTGGGTTCGCACTCATCAATTCACTGCCGCTGATCGATCGCTTTCTCTCACTTCTACTTGTCATGTCCGCTTGTTGACTGCTCTCGGCTAAGTAATTCATGATGAATTTCGTCGTTTCAGTCTTTCCTGCTCCACTCTCCCCACTCACCAGAATTGTCTGATTCTTCTTACTCTCTCCAGGCTCCTGCAATCGACGTCGAAGCGATCGATACGCCCCTTCAGCAGTAGAAAACACATGAGGTGATAGTGCTGTCCAGTCAAGCATTTCCTTATGGAACTTGTGCAAGTCGTAGAGTCCTGAAATCTTTTTGAATGGATTCACAGCGATAAGAACCGCGCCAGATCGACAATACACCTGATCCAGACTGTAGCGCTGCGCCAAATAGTCCACAAATGCTGGCTCATGCAAGTGTGCAAGTACGTCCAAGTCCTCTACGTCTGCAAGCTTTTGCCCGTCCGCCAGTTCATTGGCCATACGAATGTTTTGCGCTTCATCGACTTCAACTGTTTTCTCACTATTGTTAAGCTGTACGAGAACATGAGAAACAGAGTTTGCTACACGACGTAGTAAACGTCCATGCGCCCATTTGTAATCCGTCTTGGCGTCTTGATCACGCACGTAGACCTGCATGGTGAAGCTGCAAGACGGAGAGAAAGGGATGGAGAACTCCCACCTTTCTTCTCTTTTTCTACTTCGAGTTCACACTGTCGCAGAGCGACTGACGATTGGCTGAAATGACTTTTCAGTTCAAAACGATTTGACAACAGATTGTAATCACGACATCTGAGTCTGAGTAAGAGACACCAAAATGTCGCTCGTATATCTGCCTGAGAAGACGTGGTCTCTGCGCTATGGTACGTTTGACTGTCTGATTATGCCCAACTTATGTTGGAATATTGGCATTGTAATGCTCCATCTGTTAATAGGTTCGGACTATTTTACCGTTGCTATTATCAAATATCAAGTAAAGAAAAAAGAGTTTGCATCTTATGAGCTCGAGATCCAGAATGGAAGACGGAATTGGAAAGTTTTGCGTCGCTTTAGTGAGTTTGACCGGCTACAGGCAAGGTAAGAAGTACCAAGTAATCCAGATACAATTAAATATACTCGAGAAGAGCTGACGACTGGGTGCTCGTCAGTGTGCGTTTTAAAGCGGGCAATCGAATGCCAGAGCTTCCACCCAAGACTTATTGCTGTCGAGATCTAAACCCAGAATTTCTAGCCAGACGCATGAACTTGTTGCAAGATTTCCTGCATCGTACGCTAGAGATTCCTGGAGTTGTCGATGATGACCACGTGCGTGAGTTCTTGGGCCTTAAGTTGTCTGCAGAGCTCTACGTGTGAGGTGCCTCACACGTTTGTCGACAGTAGAAGTACGAACTTACCGCACACCATACTTTCATTATAAAAGTTACGTGCCCACTGCATGAACAGGCTGGTGAAGCGCACGGACCGCTATATTCTATAGCAATTACATGCACCGCTGCGATCCAACCGTGTCGAGGCATGCAGATTAAGATCAGGCGGCACTTATATAAGCGTTCTTATCAAACTTTGTGCTTCTAGTGCTTCTTGCCTTTCTTCTTCTTGCTCTTGGACTTTTTTGACCGATTGCGGTTGCGCTTACCGGGCGTCGAGCCACCACTGTCTACAGGAGAGATTGCGTTTTTGTCTTCGGCAAGTTCCTCGTTGTTTTCAGCCGGAACATGAATCGAAAGAGACTCAGTGGACTCGGTGCTTTCTGCCGTGGCGTCCAAGGACAACGGAGTTGTAGATTCTTGAACAGGCGCAGCCTCCATCTCTGGGCTCAATATGATCGCTTCCCACGACACGGGCGTAGTGTCAGGGGTCTTAGGTGAAGCCAACGTCTCTGTCGTCGTAGCCGTGTCGATGACAAGTTCTGCACTTGCTAGCTTAATCGATCCAGATGAAACCCGCGCAAGCTCCTCGTTTTGTTCTTGCTCCTGTTCCTCTTTGACAATGCTCTCTTTGTCCTCCGTGGCGGCAAAAGTCGGAACAACCTCCTCTGTTTCCACTACTGCATCTTCGATGTTAATGAGCTCGGGGGTGCTCTGTGAAAGCGTCATCGACTGCGTCAAATCTACCTGAATATAATCCTGCTCCAGCGCAATATTATCAAGCATTTCTTGCAGAGCTTTATTGGCGAACGCGCTCGCTTTTTCAGCGATGGCTTTTTCAGCGATGACGTCTTCGCTCACTTTACTTGTGACAGACTTCCGTTTTTCCGTGGCAGATGCAGGCTCTGTCGACTTCTCGAGGCCAGCAATTTTCTTCTTAGACGGGCTAGCAGGAGTCTGCTTTGGATGTTCAATAGTCAAAGCCTCAGTCTGCTCAACAACCTTCTTAGCGCTTTCAGCAGTCTGCTTAAGACTTTCAGCGGCCTTCTTTGGAGACTCGGCAGCCTTCTTCGGAGACCCGGTGGCCTTCTTCGAGCTTTCAATAGTCGCAACCGTAGCCTGCTCAACAACCTTATTCTGGCTCTCAATAGTCTGCTTCGGATTTTCAGCGATCTTCTTAAGATTCCCAGAGGCCTTCTTCGAGCTGGTGTTGAATGGCTTAGAAAGCACAAGGACCGGAGACTCGATCTCATTCTTTGAGTTCTCAACGGTCTTCTTTGGGCTGCTCTTTGTAGTCTTTTTAGGACACAAGATAACCTCCTTTGAAGCTTCTACAACAACAAAAGACTCCACCACTTTCACCGGAGGCTCAACAACCTTTTTCACGGTCGTCTTCGGACTCTCGAGTGCCTTCTTCGAACTAACGGGTGGAAGCGTGGGCATTTCCGTAACCACAGTCTTCTCAATTGTCTCACCCACAGAAGCCGCGATCGTCTTACCAGTCATTTTACTGACACTGGAGGAGGAGGTTCCAGCAACATTCGTCTGTATGCCTGACACCGTTGATTTGACGCGAGCAATCTTCTCTTCCTCCGTCATACTGGCAACGGTCGACGTCTTCTGGCTGCTGTAAACACCCTCGTTGCTATCATTGGTCAGTGCGTGGGGCTTCTTGCTATTCATCTGCAGGTAGTAGTAGCCAATAGCGGCCATGCCTACACTGAGTAGTCCCGTCACAAGCAGCAGCGTGGTATTCGAGTTTCCAGAGGTCGTCATTCTTATTTATTTCTTACGTTCCACTAAGGAGAAGGAAAATGACAAAGTGAGGTCTTTGGATGAGCAACGTCGGTTCTCGGCCGGTTATACTCGTCTCTTGAACGATCTTGTTTGAACCCCTCGCGGCCAATCGACGGGGGACTATTTACGTACCTACGTCGGAAGGTGTTGCAATGCGCTTTGCTTGAGACGTCAACTAGGATAAAAGAAGCCATACATGGCGTAGAGACATTACGTTTGTATGTGCATTAGAGTCGACCAAGGGCCTATTGATCGTTATACTACAATATGTCGCCAACCAGGTCCCAGAAAGCCACGGGTTCCTGCCCTTGCTTCACTGTGTCGCACTTCGCCGGGAATGCCTCGTATCGCTGCAGCATTGTCGCGCCACTCTCAGCAACCTTCACTTGATTCTCGTTGATGTCGGTGCCACACCAAACGAACATGTAGTCGTTGCACGCCACGATCAAACATTGTTCACCGATATCCTTAGTCGGGTCGCGAAAGTAGCTTTCGCCAATCCCTGGGAGCAGCACGAACAAGGGATTCTTTGCCAACAAAGAACTATTGCACTTGCCACTTTTGTCAGCGTTGGCATACGCCACATCCAGTCGAAAGATGACTGTGCCCTGGAGTTTAAATCTGCCATCTGGGTGTTGTTGTTCCCACTCGGTTAGCTGAAAGATGAAACCAGCATTGGGGTCTACGATCGGGCGCGCTTGTCGGACAAAGTCTAGTGCCTCACGCATACCGATGTTTTTGTACCACATCATGTACGCTATTGCCATCGTAGGCGAGCGAGATATGCCCTTCACACAGTGCAAGAAGATACGCCCACCGCACTTGCGAGCACGCTCAATGAAGTCAAAGATGCTGTAAAAGTGTCTCGCGATGTCCTGCGATGCGTGGTCGCGAAGCCTCATGTTGAAGTAACAAAAGTCGTCTGGAAACGAAGCCGGAGCCACGCTGGCTGCGCAGTTGATGACATGGGTGATGCCTTTCTTGATCAATAGGGACTTGTTCTTGGCAACGACTGCACCACCAATGTACAGGAAGTCCGTTAGTTTCGAGCACAAAGCGACTTGGTCATTAAGCCGTTTCGATGCCCTGATCGTAGTACTGCATTGATCAAAATTGGCCTGGTCCATCTGCGTTAAGTCCAGCGACAAATTGCCTGGGTTTCGACTGCGACGTTGCTGAGGAGCGGCGTACGTTCTCTTTGGCGCGCTCACTCTCCCTCGAGGTAGCGCAGCGGTCGACGGTGTCAAGGACGAGGACAGCGCCCCAGCAACAGCATTGCTTCGGCTCTTCAAATTCATGCCGACGGATGAAAATACTCGCTTTTCCGACGGAGGCGCACTAGCGAAGTGAACTCCATCTGACACCCTTGGAGAGCGCTTTCTCGCTTTTGTAAGGAAAGACTCCCAGTGACGCGGGGAAGCAGCTGCGTCCGCCTTGCTCTGCGTAAAGCCCTCCTGCCAGCAAACCCGCTTGTTTGGTGTCGGTGGAGTACACATCACGTGGCTGTCTGCTGACCGCTCGGAAGGTGTTGTGTTCTTTTTGTCGGTTTTAGAGACGAATGTCGACGTCGGGACTAAGCAATTGGCATAAACGGCAAAGCAAATGTACGTCAGAGAAATGCATGAATGTCGTCGGCTTCCAGTCTCTCAGTAACTGGATTTTTCCGGTCGTCAGTTTGCTCAGAAACTATCTTTAGTACCTCTTGAGATGTTCAGTGACCACGTTCCATCATCCAAGAAGAGATTGCGATGTGGACAGCCGCCTGCTTGAGGCGAGATATTCTTCTGTGGTGTCGAGTTATGTGGTGGTAGTATTTGTACCGACGACGTTGGACAGACTTCGGAAGCAGAGGCGTTTAGCACACACGGGGAGTCCGTCTCTTCTTCTGCAGTCACCAACTGTCCAAATGCCTTCGAGCTAATAATGCAAGCATTAATATCAGCAGCAGCATGGCTTCGTTAGCTTGATGGTAAACAATAAAGCATAAAACACAGCGATAATTACATTTTTCCGTCCGAGTAGCATCGAGTTAATGGCTGAGGCCCCGCGACAGCACAACATCGCGCTTTTTGATGCGAATCCAATGGCAGCAGTGTGTCTGAAGTGGCTTGAAAAGGTTCGTAGCTGTTTGACGCAACAGTTGAGGAGCCCGAGGGCGACGGCGACGCCGGGAGTAAGAAGAATGAGTGTGCGCTGTCGAATTTCCGCTTGGCGTTCGAGCCATCGCCGCCGCTGCTCGCTCTGCCGCTGAACGTGGTGGTCACTGGGACGAGTTCCATGGATTCGATTGCCTGATGAACTGCTTGGTCTCTAGAAAGGAGATGATGATCTAGTTACGGCTCCAAACTCTTTCCACTTGTTCTTTTTAGTCGGATCCAGTAGGTGCTTGAGTGAGACTTCCTTATGCCTTTAGCAGAGGCAGGTGAGAGTTATAGCTTGAAAGGAGTTTTGAAGCCGAAACGCCGCCATCCGATGCTTCCAGTACTTTGCTTTAGTGACGCATATTCAAGTGGAGTAAACGAGGTCACTCAAGTCGATGGGTGTTGAAGCTGCTGGACCCAAAACGAAACACTGTTTGTCCTGAACTGTTCCGAATAACGAAACGTGTTCGCATGTGTTTTAACTTGGTTCGATTCGATGGAAGCTTTGCTTTTTTTGGTGTGCTTGTCCGTTTTTATGGAAGCTTCAAGTGACCTTGTTTGTTCGTCCGTTGGCAACAGTGTTGAGCTATGCCCACAGGCTGAACAAAGATGTAAGAATGAGAATCTACAAGATCTTTCGTCATACCTCGGTGACACCTTGTCCGCGTGGCACCAGACGTGTACCAATACGACATGCAATAAAAGACAGGCATTCCTTGGCTCAACAAGGAGACTTTCCCCTCTATTACTCTCTCGTGTACCAACTTCTTTTCTGCCATCGTTTCATGCTTACCGCGTACAGCAATGTCGTATCCTCATATCAACAACCCTTGCATATTACTCTCACTAATTGTGTAGGTGGCATGTCTTGCCCACTTTCACCTCAATCTCCTCCAATATTCAGCATTCTTCGAAGAGCATGAGTCATTGATAACTCGACGGATATCGAGGTTGTCGTTTTTACTTCCGGAGGTGCCGTTGGTATCGGTGGCAATGGAGGCTGCGGTGCCAGTCCAGGAGGTGGACCTGGTAGAAGCGGTGACGCCGTTGGCGCAATTGTATACTGAACAGACGGCGGTGTACGCGGAGGTGAGAGTGCTGGTGAAGTCGTCATCGAAAACGATTCAGCGTCATTGCTCAAGCCTCCAATCGGTTTGATGAGAAACGGCGGCATCGGGAGCTCCGTCGGGTCAGGTGACTTCTGGAAAGCTGACCAGGCCCATTTTCCTGACGCTGAAAGCTGCTCCTTTTGCTTACCAGTGCGCGACTGCTGACTGTTGCTGGATTGAGTGCCACTACTGTTCGTATTACTTCCCTTACTTTTCCCCTTCCTCGACGACGTGTTTGCTGCGGACACGTCCTCAACTCCTTCACCTTCCTTCTGTCGTCGTCCAGGCGTATTGGATGGAGCCTTCTGTTTCGATTCCCGCTTCGCTGAGCTACTGTGCGGTCTAGCGCCATCTGTGACGAAGATTGTAATCAAAGCAGGCATGCAAACCAAACAGGAGTCTTCAGTTCCCAGAATGCCGATGTGCAAACAAGACAAGCCTAACAATTATACCTATAGTAGCTTGCAGGATGTTTCCGTCTGCAACCGAAAAGTCTGGTGCGCTACTTGATGATAGCATCATGGACGGTGTGAGCAACAGTTTGCCGCTGTCTGTCCTAGAATCCCAAGTTTCTGCGCCAATTGACACTAATGTCTGCTGTTCCGACGGGTACACGAAGTAACCAAGTTCTTTGTCCCAGACACGCGCATCGATCTTCATCTCCTCCCGCTCGTCTTCTCCCTCTGCAAATTGGAGCGAGTCATTCACGTTCTCGTCATTGTCAAAGAACGGCACCAAAGGGCGCCCGACCAACTCTTGTGATGCCATGCTATGTGTTAAAAGGAATTGTACAAATTCCAAAGGATCGATATTGGCTTGAAAACACTTGCGTTCAGCTTTACACGGCTTGCTTGTCGTATGTAGACGGTGAAGTAAAAACCAAAGCTCGATCTTCAATGTAACGCAATGTTTCGCGTCTTCTAATGTCCTTTAAAATGGTGTGATGCTCGGAGAGGAAGAGCTGTCGTGATGTGCCTGGAGCTTGAGATCTGCTTACTATACGACTGAGAAGAACGGTTACATGTGGTTTCGTTGATTCGATCTAATTTGCTGAAAAGGCGAAGAAGTATCTGAAACGTGATATGCTGAAAAGATGCAGCTTCAAGGTGCAATGGAAGACTTGTACATTCATATTATGGGGTAGGTAAAGCGTCTACCTACTTAGTTTTTGTGGCCAATAAATACTTGTCCACCACGCCCAGTAGAAATTCAATGGAGAATCGTAAATGGTCTCCGTTTGTAGATAAAAAGTGGACCTTGCCGGCTTTGTTGAGAGTTTTCAGCCCAAACAAGTCTTCCTCGTACCATCTCGTCTCGTTGAAGCCTAGCACGTTCATATGTGGATCACCGTCTTCGTACATACCGAACCACTCCGACTCTTTTGGAAAGACCTGCGTGTCTTGGTTGGCGCGAACGAGCACGAGATTTTGCAGTTTTGTGAAGTTATCCTTGTACGTCTGGTTAGTAGGTGTCTTTTCGTTGTTGAGATCGGGAAGAAATTCAGCTGTGCAGTTGGATCACCGGCTGAAATGAGTACGCTCTTAGCTTGTCGCTACAGCAACTGCAAACTTACCATGCTGAAGATATTCTTTGATGCGAAGAGGGTCTCGATAGTAGTTCGCTTGCGCAAGGTGTTCTAAACAGCCAGCAGCGATCAGTATTTGGACAGATTCCGAGGTTAGTGCCATTGTGCTTGCCTTGAACCCGTTTCGTGTATACAGCTTCTCCAATAAGCTAAACATTTCAAGAAGTAAGACACCTTTCATCTCATCAAACACAACTCACCCACACCTCTCGCACCTTGTCAATTTCCTTGCAGATAAATTTGAGAGGGGAGCATCGTGGTAATCCACCCACACCAGCTAGCGGTCCATGAAAAGAAATAAAATTGTACACCGGTGGGTCATTAAAACGCTCAATATACGCGCGAATCAACAAGTTGCCCTGATCTCAGTGCAAAAAAAACCGTTGTTTGCGTTAGTATGGGACGCACACCTCCAACATAACAACAGCACCAGATGACCTGAGAGAATCCCGCCGCATTGAATCCATTTGCTAATTGCGCGTCCTATTGTTTGGACAAATAACGTCAACCACACAAGATTGGCGACTGAAAAGACCCCAACGACCTCGCACCTCTCGCACGATCTTGGCAAACATCTTTGTCTGGTTGTTCATCGTGACGAAAAAGCTGTTCTCCGCATCTTCGTTCACCGAGTTGCCTAGCTGAACATTAGCCACATAAACTCCGAGATGCTCCGCAATTGCCTCTCAGTGCACAAGTTATAGTCATTTTCCTGTTGAGCAGCAACACAACAACAACTCATTACCTTTTGAATACGTATCATTCCTCCGTTACCTGCAGCATCGCCCATTCCATGCATTAAAACTACTGGAAGAGCTTTGATCTCATCAACCACGGGCAACTTCGTCACCGTTACCGCCATTCTATCCTCCAACTGCATCGGCTCTGCTTTGTCAAAATACGTCATCGAGTTTTGTTTAAGAAGCACAAGCTGAGTCACAACAAGAAAAGCGGTGACTGCCGCCACTATAAGTAGCAATCTGTTCGCTCGTGACATCGCTGTATACTTGAGACGTTAATCAAATTGTGCTTATGGCTTCGTCGTGATGTCACTAAAACGAGGTACCACGACAACAAGAGGATTCTCATCTAAGTACGATCGCGCGTCTGGCTGAAAATCGCCTGACTAGCAATCGCAATAAAGCTTTACAATGTCTGCGTTTAGTCGATCGACGGTGGTGCGTGGTGCTGGCGATGCCATGTCCCGTGCTGGCGCTCGTGGATGGGGATGGTATCATCGCTCACTGGCCAAAATGAAAGCACCAGAGGCGGCTGCTGTGGTCTACGATGCTGTGGTACCCATGCCTGTACAGCCGCGGCCTCGTGCCTTCCTCGACGTGAGCATCGGCGGCGCTAAAACCGAGCGTATTGTGGTGGAATTGGCCAAGGATATTGTTCCGCAGACAGTTACAAACTTTATAAACTTGTGCACGGACGGGTTTAAGTCGAAGGCGCTGGGATCCGGCTCGTACAAGAACACCAAGGTCCACAATGTGACCAAGGGCGTCTACGTCGTGTGCGGCGACGTGCTCAGTGGGAACGGTACGGGTGGCCATGCAGCATTGGTAGAGAATCAGCGGTATTTTGACGACGAGAATTACGCGCTGCAGTTCTCGGAAGAAGGTGTGCTGGGCATGGCCAACGCTGGTATTAACAGGAACGCGTCGCAGTTCTTCATCTCACTCAAGCCGTTGCCGCATCTAAATGGTCGCAACGTTGCGTTTGGCAAAATTGTGGAAGGCAAGGATGTGTTAAAAAATATTCAAAGTGTCTACTGTGTGCAGCACAAGCCGCTGACGGACATTGAGATCGTCAACTGCGGCGTGCTGTAAACAGAGTAGAATATGCTCGAGTATTGTGAAACTTACAGACACAGGAGTAGAGGGCATCGGCAAAGTCGCATTGCTATAGAAATAACACGATGCTTGGCGGCGCTTAGACACGCAAATTTTAAGCTGTGGTTCTTAATTTGTTTCGGTGTGATGCTCGCGACTCGCGCAACTGAATTTGGATCAGCATGCGCTGCTGTTGTTTCTTCGCCAGCTTCAACTCGATTACACGCTGAATTCATCAGTCGTATCTGGCTGCAAAAATTAGACATTACGCGATACCATTTGGCCTCAAGCACTTTTCTTTTAAACTCCTTTGTAAAATAATCACACGCATGGAATCGACTGAAAGTGCCAGCGCTTTACCACGCCGTGGGCATTATTCGTCCTTACGCACCTCCTTGACGAAGATTTCGAGCAAAGGCTTTTTAGAACTGCGATTCAGTGACACCGTGTCCCATTGTGTTCGTCGACGACAGTCCGCCCGTGACGGTGTTCTGCATTGCATCCACAAACTCAGTGCCCGACCAGCTCTGGTGCTTCAATGTCTCCACACCTTCGTTGCGCTCAGCCCGCTGCACACCCTCAACGTACGCAAGCATGCCACGCTTGGCGTAGTCGCGAGCGAAACGGGTGATGCCTAATGAATCGCAGTGGAAGCCCGCCAGCGTGATAAACATCCAGCAAAAGCCCAGACGAGCCAAGTCCGTTACGAACGTCTCAATCTCAGTGTCCGACATGCCAGCAGCGTCCCAGTTGAACGACGGTGACAAGTTGTACGCTAGCATCTGATGCGGAACCTTGGCTTTAACGCCTTCAGCGAACGTGCGCGCAAGCGGCACGCCCGGCTTGGCCGTTTCCATCCAAATCAAGTCAGCGTATTCACCATAGGCACGGCCACGAGCAATACAGTATTCAACACCGCCGCGCACACGGTAGTATCCCTCCACGGTCCGGGCGAGGTCCCAGTCGAAGTTGACGTTCACACCGAGCGACTTCGCCAGAGCTTGCAGCTTGGGCAGGCTCAGCTCCAGGCACTGAGCGTTCCATTTGGCCAAGGCGTCCGGACGGCCCGACTTCTTCAGGGCCTCGCGGACAGCCTCTGGGTAAGTCTTGGCCTGGGCACGCTTATCCCAGTCACCCACACGGCCCGCGCGGGTGGCTTCAATGTACGACTCTACGTTCGGATTGATGGCACCAATAATGAAAGGGTGGTCGCGAGGATCAATATTGTTGTCCAGCAAAGTGGCAGCCTCAGCGTCTGTGCGGGCCACAATGACCAACGGGCTGCCCAGAATGTCAGCCTGTAGACGAGCAGCAATCAGACGCTGAATATGCTCTTGCACCGAGACGAGCACCTTGCCGCCCATGTGACCGCACTTCTTGGTGCCGGGCTTCTGGTCTTCGAGGTGAATGCCAGCGGCGCCTCGCTCAACAAACATCTTAGTCAGCTTCATGACAGCAGTCAAACCGCCATGTCCAGTGTCAGCGTCAGCCACAATGGGACGCAGAAAATCCGTGGGCGGCATGCGCGCACGCTCGTCGGCAGTCATGCGGCGGCGGGCCTCGTATTGCTTGCGGTCGTGAAAGAGCTGGGCACGGAAGAGCTGATCCACTTTGTTGGGTACTGTGTCCATGGGATAGTCGGCCACATCCGGTCCAGGTTCATTAGAAGTAGAGGCCGTAGACGACGATTGCCAGCCGCTGACGTAGACAGTGGACAGATGTTTCGCCATTTGTGTGACCTGAATCGTGTCCAGCGCACCAAAAGTGTGGCTCGTCTTCTGAGCAGCCTGCAGCTCACGCAGCATCTTATAGAGCTTGCGGGACATGGCGGCACCGGCATTGGCGGCGGGGACCGTGCCCTGAAGCTTCACCACCTCTTCGGCGCCATATGGACGCTTCACAAACTTGAAACGCTCGCTGTAGATAAATGCCTCGGTCTTCTTGACACGCTGCACGTAGTCGCTCTCCTCGGCGAGCGGGTCATGGGAGATCAGATGGCTAGCAATTTGGCTGATGCGGGTATGCGGGGCACTCATGATGGATGGAAATTACAGGTCGCTTCACGTGGGGGTGGCAAATTCAAGACTAAGCCTCCAAGACCAGGGCATGACGAGATCCGCCGCTTATTTGCTGAAAAGGTGCAAATGTTACGGCGAACATTGGTCAAAATTGGATCATGTAGCGCTTACGCGACGTCGTCACTAGCGTCGGTTGGGTATAAAACGTGCTCGGCGCAAGTCACGTCGGTTTACCGCGTGCCCGACGTGGAATTTTGATGCAGAAATGTTGAGATTGTCGACGCTCATTGGCTTTGTAGTGACGTGTAAGTGTTCTCTGCAAAAGAACGGGTCGGGTCATTGCTGTCAAATGTTATGCGCAGTGGTACACGATGGCTACGACAGGAAGTTGCAGTGCTTGTACAAACAGTCTTTACGGCATGAACAACCAATCGCTTGGCCTTTTCTAGCTTGCATGCAACTGCTCAAAGCACTTGTTTCCACCGTCTCGTTGCCACACGCTGACAAACGTGAGCATGTAGTTATGACGCCATATGACAAGTGTGTACATGCTGTCAAATAGATAATGCTTCAAGTAGATTCATAGGTAAAGCTGTACTTTCAGTCAACCATTTGTGTTCCACATGCTCGTCCACCTTAGTGATCATATGTATTTGCATTTCTGCATGAGCCTGATCAAAGTCGAGACTTATTGCAAGCGCTGCAAATGCAGTCCCGAAAGACTGCAGGTTCAGTAAAATCAGACGCTCTATCGTTCGCATGTATAGAGCGCGCATGTATGACAGTCGTTGCCTATTTTGCACAATGGCTTTTCCCATGTAAATCATATGTTTGGTCAAGCCAACCAATCTGGTGCCTCTCAGTCAAAGTGACTGAACTTTTTTAGTCAGACGGTTTTTATTCGGTGGCCTGTTTGTCATCAAAAGCACGACGAGTTGCCTCAAAAAGAGGAATTTACGCTCAAATTACCCTTTTCCAAATAGGTCTTTCACTTTTATGGTACCCATATGACGACGGAGAGAGTCACGGTCATCGGCGGCGAAGTATCTGAGGCAAAGGACGCGCTGGCCTCACTCTCCTCGGACGACCATGACAACGATCAAGCGCCGCGAAAGCATTGAAGTGTTCCGTCTGCGGCTCCGCGAGACGGTGAATGAGGGCGACGACAGCGAGAGTGTCGGCACGCGCGGTCTGTTGAGTCTTCCAGAGCAGGACCAGCTGTCGGTCCCGCTACCAAGCCTCAAGGACAGCGCTGGATGCCAATTGACAGAGGAAACGAAGAGGAAACAGCAGCAGAGACTGGAGAAGACTGCTAACGAGGACGAGAGGGCTGCGACGAAACGTCCCATTTGTGTGGAGGTTGATATGGACGAGGACAGCGACGGGAAGGAGGAGTTTCTTACGGGGCAGAAGATTAAAATTGACACTGATAGTCAAGAAGAGGAGGAGGACATTGCAGGACGCAGACCTAGTGAGAGACGCAAACCTTTTTTGCTTGCTTCGTTGTCTTCGAGCGATGGGAGCAGCACACGGACGATGCGCTGTAGTCTCGATGCCGCTGACTCTCCGTCTACTGAGATAAATGATGGAGATACTCAAGCTATTGAAGCTCTAGTGCAATTGAACGAGAATGAAAAAGTGTTGGAGACTGATGAGCTTGTGACGACGGAAGAAGTTATCAAAATGGAAACAACAGCAGTACTGACAGCGTCAGGCTCACAGTCACCGCCAACAAGTCGACCAAAAGACAACATTTGCGAATCAAGGCGTGTTGTGCTCGTGACGCGTCCGAGCCAAAAGTACGTTCAGGGTGTTTTACTCTGTACTGTTAGAGGTACTTATTGATTTAAAATTGTTGCTAATGTGTGCAGGGATATTGAGATGTGGACGGAGCGTGCTACGAGCACGATGGTCAAGTCTAGAGGTAGCAGTGCTCGACCAACGCCGACCAGTGCACAGAGTCGACGGTGGGTGCTTGAGTACAAGCCCGTAGTCCGCCACTCTGGCTGGCTTATTAAACGTGGTCATGGTCTGCGTAATTTCAAGCGTCGACTGTTTTGTATTGTGGACAATGAGCTCATTTATCACGACACACATGATGCTACAGAGGTGCGTGGCCGACTGGATCTCACGCGTAAGAGCACAGTGCAGTGTATGCTGCATAGCGGTTTCAAGTTTGTACAAGCAGGCTGCAGCATGATTCTGTATGCCTTAGACAATCACGACCGCGACGTGTGGATTCGAAAGCTACAGGAGCATAATGTGCAGTTGTTGCCCGAGGGTGCCAAGACTGCTAGACTTTTGAAGCAGAACAGCGATACTGCAGACAAAGACGGTCCGATTCTATTTTCCGGTTGGCTACGCAAGCGTGGTCGTATGGTAAGATCGACAAAGCGCCGCTGGTTCGAGTTGTCTAACAGTACGCTTTCGTATTATACTCATCCGCAAGGCGGCTCCCGTAAAGGCTCTCTTGACATCTCCCACGCTCGGATATCACGTGTAGACACCCTCAAGACGGGCCAAAATTACAGCTTCCGGATCTGCACTGTCAGTCGAAACCTGTTTCTGCATGCTGACAGCCAAGAAGAACGATCGGTTTGGCTAGCAGCCCTCGCTTCAGTAGGCGATGGCTGCTCAAGTGCAACACAAGCTGGTGAAGTTTCTCCAAAGACCGATGCTAACGATTTTTCTATGCCCACGAGTGTGTCGGAGATTGGCCGAATGTGCAAATGTGGTGCTTTGGAGGAAGGCGGTGCGGCAATTGATGGTGTTTGTCGCCGCTGTATGTCTTCCTTCATTTCAAACACTGAAGACGTGATGTTGGATGTGGCACGCGAAGTGCAGCTGCTGTTAGCATCTCCATACTCACCGGAAGGTTGCACATCAGCTGCTTTCTTGAAAGAGCACACTGGTCGTCCAGTCCTCAACTCAACAGTGCGGCAGTTCATGACTGGGCTCTCCGACTACTTGATTCATACTCGCTTGAAACAGCTTCAGATGCTCGCAGGTGTCGCGCAGTCTGATAGCGACCCGGATATCGGGTCCGACGACGACATCAGCACGAAGAAAGGGAATGCTAACGCTGGTCACCCTCAAGATGCTGCTGTGGTCAGCGAGATCACGGACAGCATTCAGACGATCGTTTACGAACAGATTGAGGAGCGTATTTGTTTTCCTCTCTATCGTGTGATCTTGGCGAATGTGCATGCACAAACACGAGAGGACGCAAAGGTGCTGAAGGGAAAGATAGAGATACTGCGCAGCAAGTCGCAAGCATTTTTTGGCATTGGTCCCGCCAGCGTGTCGTCCTCTAAATGGATTTTAGCCTGCACAAAGCTGCAAAAGGTCGACAAAGTGAGTCTCCCGTACATGAAGCGTGCGCAGCTACTGGTTGCCTGCAAGGACATCTACACCGTGTACCACACCGAACACCCTACCCAGCCACCAATGAGTGCTGACGCCTTTATCCCAGCCTTCATCTACGTATTGATTCACTCGCATCTACACGATCCCGTGGCGCTCAAAGAGTTGATTACGTTTTTCGATTCGAGTAGCCAGCATGGAGAAATTGCGTACTTTGTGACATGTTTGGAGATTGCGCTTGAGTACATCCGATCGCTCTTGACAGCGTGTACCGTGGTTCTGTCCTCAAATCGCAAGCTTGGTATTGAGTTTTCGAAGCACATCGAGGCCGACGTCGTAATTGTTCATAGACTGGTCCCGGGTGAGCAAGCCCAACAGAGCGGTGTAATCAATGTCGGCGATGTGCTGGTTGCTGTGAATGGGTTGCCAGTTTACGAGATGGATTTAAATGAAGTTGCGAAACTCTGGCGTGGCGTGGATGGCGAGGCCGAGTTATGCTTCTTGCCAATGGACGAGTATTTGAGGAAGTACGGCACGTCTTGAGCTGCTAAGTGATTTTGTTGTTCGGAGGCTGCATTGCTGCTGCCGAGAGGCATGCGAGTACGCACAATCACTGGCTGTAATTTCAGATTGACCGTTGCGGCATGAAGTTGTTGAGGACTATGCAAAGAGCTCGTGTCGATCCGGAATAGACGATTTGATTATAAATTTGAGACACAAAAAAGTCTTGGATAATTTTGTAGTTTGCTGTAGGTTCTTGAACAATGGATTGAAATGCCGGGCTACTTTATCGGGTGGAATCTAGATGGCAAGAATCATACAGTAGGTACTGTAACATCATAGAAATCCAGCACGATCAGACAGTATCGACTGTAACACCATAGAATACTTAGCAGCAGGAAGGTATCATATTACCAAGTATGGATAGCAATTGACATATTGTACCGCTACGTTCCAAAGCACTATAGGACATTCCGCACGAATATGAAGGCAGACTGGCCTGTAGACGCTTGCATAATTAGAAGAGAAACTTGTAGCGCAGACAATGTTCCAGACCATGTTGGGCTCAACCAAGTTCCAGCGTGTCAAGAGTCTTTGGCATACTCGGATGGGTCACTCCAAAAGCATTAAGAGCGTTGACAGCCATGAAACTCCGGTCCAAGAGGTAACAACGGCTGCAGAACTGAACCAAGGGTATTGTGATTCCGTGATCGATGACAAGGTCGAGATGCAGACGCCTCGTACCCCTACGCTTGACGCAGACTTTCATCGATACACAAAGAAGCAGGATCTTCAAGCCACCAAGCCTTACACCATGTCGGTGTCCCCTATTTCATCGTCGTTGACGTCAGCCTCTACAAAATCTCCTTTGTCATCAACCGAGAAGCCATCGCTGAACGCTGTGACTTCCATGTTCAGAATCATTTCGGACACCTTCGTCCTCCCTAGCACTACATGTAAGCCTCCTACTGCATCAGCTTCAACCTCGTTCTCCCTGTCGACATTCTTGCCGTTCATACCTGCAGTTCCGACGCCCTGGAGAAGTTGTCGTTCGGCTTCGGATTGTTCGCTGTCAACAACTTCGTCGATCTTTTCGTTCGCATCAATGAGTTCAACGTTGGCTCTACCCCCACGAGAAGCTGCCGAGAACGCCATCAATAACGTTCACGTCTGTTCTCGGCGTCAGAGAAGAGTCTCCAGTTCCATCACTCGTGGGAGTCCGTACGGTGAGTTGATTCTTGTCGACATCTTGGAAGCTCATGGGCTTGTCCTTGACCGAAACGAAAGTGGCGTCCACGTACCCTTCATTGTCACGATGCAGCTCAGTCAAATGAGTCGCAAGACGAAACCTGCCGGTCATGACGGCTTCACAGTGAACGAGCGGTTTGTTTTCTGGCTACCGTCATCATCGACAAATGACCAGCGCACATTCGATATCTTCGTGCGTGATGGTGACGAGCGCGACCTCGGCGAAGTGCATCTCAGCCTTGCAATGCCAATGAACGAGGCTTTTACAGATTGGTATCCGCTGGTCTGCAGAACTGATGGACTTCAGCACGGTTCCATGCGGGTGACAATGCGTCGGCTGGTCCTCACGTCGTCACTGATGTTCGAAGCTGCTAAAAACTTGGGCGAACGAGAAAGTTGTCTGAGCTTTAGCAATCGCAAAAATTACGGTGAGCTTTTGCCAGACTTGTGGAGCTGCTTCCGTGATACTGAGTCAGAAGTTATTCCGTCTAGCCGCCTAAGAGAGGACGATATCAGCAGCAATCTAGGCATCCAAGATGTCCATCGAGACGTCTTTTAGTCCACTGCAGCAAGACCTCAGTAATCAATGACGTTGGACGTGATGATATCCTGCTCCACAGCATGCCGCGCTTGACGATTACAACAAGGTTTAAGATACCTCGAAGCCATTAGACAACCCATTGAAAAAAGTCTATGTATTGGCTTCATTACTATGCAGTTTTCGGCTCGACTCGATCAAGCAATTGTCATGCTCAGTGACTGCACTATATACTGTAGATAAGAATAGCGGACTCAGCTTGCTCTGCCGACGTGATTACAGACGCTAACTCAATAAACCATTTGCCTGCTTAGTACAGACGTTTCTCGTACGCGTGCAGCGAGTGGACGTTGCCTTCACGCTGAGCAGCAGGCGTGCGGAGCTCAAAGCGGAGCTTTCCATTGTGGAGCGCCTCGTGCACCGCGGCCACGGCAACCTGTCCCAGGTCCTGCAGGCCGTGTTTAATGCCCTGCTGCAAGTACGGAACGTACTTCATCAGCGATCCCTTGTCCACCACGGAGCCGCTCACACCCTGGGCGACCTTGACAGCAGCGTGCGTGGCAAAGTAACGCTTCGACGATCCCTGCGTCATAGCCTCAATTGAGCCCATGCCACGATACTTTTTAAGACGGACACCGTCCTGAAAAAAGTACTGGCCGGGGGCCTCCTCCGTGCCAGCAAAAAGCGAACCGCACATGACGGCCGAAGCTCCAACCGCAAGAGCCTTCACAATGTGACCCGAACTGGCAATACCACCATCAGCAATGACAGGTACGCCAAATTGACGGGCGTAACGAGCAGTGTTGTACACGGCACTGGCCTGAGCGCGACCGACAGCACACACCTCCTGCGTAGTACAAATGGAGCCAACACCCATGCCGACCTTGAGGCCGTCCGCGCCAGCGTCAATAAGGCGCTTACACTGCGCACGGGTGACAACATTTCCACCGATCACGTCAATCTGGGGGTATGTCGCCTTGATCCACTTGATCAGGTCAACCTGGAACGTCGAATCTCCTTGGGACGAGTCAATAACAATAAGGTTCACTCCGACTTTGACCAGCTCCGTGCAGCGTTCACGGTCGTTAGGACGGGTACCAATGGCAGCACCGACTAGCAGCTGTTTGTTTGCGTCCTTGGAAGCGTGCGGAAAGTCGCGGTTCTTGACCAGATCCCGACGTGAGATGAGAGACACAAACTCGCCCTTAGCATTGACAATAGGCAGCTTGCCCTTTTTACTTTCATGTAATATAGAGTTTGCTTCCTTCAACGACACACCCTCAGGGGCAGTCACGAGATCTCGAGACATGACATCCTTCAACTTGGTCTGACGGTCCTCAATAAAGTCGATATCGCGATTGCTCACGATACCAACCAGTACACTACCAACCTTGCCCGATTTGGTGACGGGGATGCCAGCAAAGCCATATTCGGCCTTGATGCGGTCTACATCAGCCAGTGTATCCTCGGGTGAGAGACACTTGGGGTCGGTAATAAACCCATTCTTGAACTTTTTGACTAGACGCACCTCCTTCACCTGATCTTCCACTGTCATATTGTAATGGATAATACCAATACCACCGTGCAGAGCCATACCAATAGCCATTGCATGCTCTGTGACTGTATCCATAGGTGACGATACTAGTGGTAAATGAAGCAAGATGTTGCGCGAGACTTTGGTCTCGATCTTTACAGTGTCTACGCCAAAATTAATGTGGCCAGGCATGAGGATTAAGTCATCGTACGTATAACCTTGACCCTGGTTTTTGTTTACAAAGATATCAGCAGCAGAACGACCGTCCAATAGGTCAGGATCGATCGTGATGATACTGGAAGCCATTGGAAGACAACTTCAGACGTGGAATGTTGCAAATGTTCAAGTGATGATGGAAGTGCCACGACCAATGGTTTGAAAAGTCGTTTCGACCAATGAAGAGATGGAAAAACGACTTTTTGTATGGGAGGTTACGAACAGGAACAGAGACTGATACAAATACTGGAACAAAGTACGAGCTTTTCAGGGTTTTAGTATCATCTAAAGATTATCACCATTATGAAGCAGACACGATGTTGTCATCTTATCGAGATGGAAGGGTTGACATTGCTGAAATGTCTACAGCAGATGCTTACAAACTGCAAAATGGTGTTCACGGAAGCACGAGATACGACTACAAAAAAGTCCAGTCAAGCTACGATGCCAATGATTGCGAGTATTTGAATATGGTCGAGATCAAAGCAATAAAAATGGTAATTTTACAGACTCCGACGCTCCTGATGGCGACGCAGTAACACGCGTCGTTTAAGCTCCGGTTGAGCGGCAACATGACCCTCAATCTCAAGTAGCACAGGGCCTTGCAAGCGCGAGAGGACCTGTGCAAACGTTGGACGACGTCCAGGGCTATCTCGAAGGCAATCCTCGATGAGCTTGCGACGCTCAGGCAGACAACTGGAAGGCAATGATGGCCTCAGCCCTTTATGTGCTACTCGCATGAGTACCTTTAATCCTGTCTCCTCTTGATCGTGGTATGGAGTATGTCGTGTCTCAAGCTCTGTGAGCACGATACCGAATGAATAGACATCAGCCTCTGGACCATATCGCTCACTGCGAATGATCTCGGGAGCGAGCCAAAATGGGGTGCCAACAAGAGTGGTAAGTGCATCGACGCCCTTGTTGTATCTGCGACTGAGACCAAAATCACCCACTTTACAGCCGAATGTGGCAGAGCAGAGGATGTTGACGCTTTTTAGGTCGCGGTGCACTACTGGACGTTCCTGGGAGTGAAGATAGAGCATACCCTGCACAGCATCGATCGCCATCTTAAGTAAAGGATCTGCCCACGTAAAATTCTTCCCCAGACCCGAGTGTAACACACGGTGCATGTCACCGTTCTCCAGATACTCCATCACAATGCACAGATTAGAAGCGTTATCCCAGCTTGCACCAATAAATTGAACAATGTTCGGATGCCGCAGGCACGACATTAGCTCAATCTCGTCGCGAAAACTTGCCAAAGCGCTGTCTCCATTGAATGTATCCCGGATTTCATTCCGATTCCGACCTCCGCCAGACTCGACAATGTGTTCACGACGCATACGCTTGCAAACGACAATAGTGCCGAAGTATCTAGCCTTGATGACATCACCCATTGAACCACGACCGATCGCTTCAAGAAAAGTAAAATCAGCAAAAGGGATGTGAACCATCTCAAGATGGCGCATTTCAGGCGCTGCAAGTACTCGGGCCACGGCGCACTGCTCATCTGCATGGGCAGCATCATTCTGTAACGCTGCCTCAGCTTGTTTTAGGGACGACTTGAGGTTCTCATTCTCTTTCTCAACCAGAAAATTGGAGAGAAAAGAACGGCGATTGGTGCGGTCCGATGAATATGACAAGACAAGCAGGAGTATGACCGCCATTCCATAGGCAAAAGTAATGATCCACTGCAACTGGAGACCGAAAGCACTCACCACGATGGCATAAATGGCAACACCAGTGACTGCTATAACCACCACTTGAACGAACTCCAGACGAATGGATATCACGAACAGGAAGGTAAACAATGACGCAAACCCAACAAGCGTTTGAACCAGTGCATCTGAGCACATGTGAGTCACGCTAATTGTCAGGTTCTTTTGCTCGTTGCTGAGATGCTCGTTGCTGAGATAAGCCAAAGCATTTGTTATCGTATCATTGCTCAAATTGTCATCAATACCACTTAAACTTCCGTTAATACCAGCAAATGTAGATGTGAGTTTTGAGCTTAAGTTTTCGCATGACAGGTGATCGCGAACGACCGTCGCGTACGCGTTTGTGGCCAGACGACTGGCATCTGCCAGCCATACCTGAAACGTCAGGTTAAAAAAGATGATAACAAGGCATACCCAGCTGCGCCATCGCGTCTGGAACGGATTATGCTTGCTTGGCAGAGCGGCAAACGGCAGCGCGACCGGAATGTAGATCCACTGGAAGTATGTCGGGAGGGAGTCGTAGGAGAGAACGAATTGCTCCATACCTGTAAAACGCGAGCTTGGGAGTGCGTAGAAGACGAGGCTCATAACCAAATGGACGGCCATCCATGCTGCCACATGCCAGCGAGCACGTCCGAACCAGTAAATCGCTGTGAAATCCTGGTACAAAGTTTCAAGCTTCGGGTCCAAGAAAAACCGCGTGTACTTGTTGAAGACCTGTGGGTCTGGTTTCACGAGCACCGCATCGATGTACTGCACAGTAGCATCGTCCACATCCAAGAGCATTGCTTCTTTGTTCTCGTCATTACTCGCTTTTTCATGGCGATGCCTTCGTCGCTCTTTTTGTCGCTCGCTTCTTCTCGCTCTCCTTTCATTCTCATCATCATGTTGACAATGGTCATCCGTATTGAGCATATTCGCATGCCCATTGCTTGTTACTTGACTAGAAAACGATCCTGACGTAGCACGACGTGGATGTGTAGTAAATTCCACCCTCTTGACGCCTCCTCGAGTTTTTTTCCGATTCTTTATTTGTCTTGACTCAAACTTCTTGCCCATATCCGTCCCTCTCCCAAGTCCTATATCTTCCTCCTCCCGTGTCGCATCCATCGAATGTGAACGACTTGGCTGCATATATTGAAGAATCTCGGTCTCTGTCGCAGCAGCCGCAAAAAATGGTCCATCGAAAGCTGGTGAAGTGACGCTGCTGTCCGTCTCGGAAGACCCACGGGGGCCTGCAATTGGTTGATATTTCCGTCTTGACACCTCCTCATATACTCGCTCCATCCGGTACGCGGCGTCTCGCTCGTAGCGGCTTTGAAAACGGCAAGAGGTCGATCGACGTGGTAATAGTCCCCGAGCTGGAGATTGTGCGGCTTCTGCTGTGTCTATGGAGGTCGCAAAAGCTGCGATGGAAACAGATGACGCAGACGAAGACAACGCATGTTCGTAGACAGTCGAAAAAGTCTCGTCGACCGCCTCTTGCCGCCGGTAATCGGCGAGCAGTTCCGCCAACGCGTTCTTCCGCGCCATGTCGAAGTCACTTGCTGACTTCATTGGCAGTTAATAGATATATTTATTTTCAGCCAATCGAAAGGACGTAAAAGTAAGTTGAGGGAATGAAATCATGCATGCAAAAGACTAATGTCGTAGGAACAGGAAAGAACTCGAGTCAAAGTGCTGCTTGTTCGAAAGGACACCAACGACTCTATCGTGCCAGGAAGCAGTCGATTTGCATCACCATGTCTACAGATTGAACTGCGTCATACTAGTCAGAAGACACCCGCTTTCTGACTCTTATTTTATTTTTACCAATCACAACTGCTTCTGATACTCGCTGGACCAATCACGATCCACTAGCTTTCAGCAGAGCTCCACATATTTCGCATTAAGATGAAACGAATGGAAAGTCAGGAGGTACGAAGCTCGTGGGCGCTCCACCCCGTGCGCTTCATGCAATTGGCTCTAATGGTCACGATGTTCCTCTCGATGTCGTACATGTGGCAACTCATCGTATCCCCGACCACAACCGAAGGGATTGAAGCAACTGGTGCCAAGGATGCTGCCGCCGCCAACCTCTTTCAAGTGGCAGAGGCGGGTCTGACCGTACAACGAGACCGGATACGCGCCCATACAAAGTATATGGTGCGTGGCTTTGAAAAGGCGCACAAGTTTGTGCGCGAGTACAACGTGGAGATACAAGGACCACTGTTCATTTTGTTCCTGAGTGACACGGACACCAACGGCATCTACTGGTTCCCACCTTGCCAACTCGCCAAGGACGCCGTGACGAAAGGTTTCGATCGGGCACCTCGTGGTTCTCGATTGCTGGAGATTCAAGTGGGTTCAGAACCTTACTGGAACGATCTGATGAACCCGTTCCGACAGAATCAGCTATTTTATATCGACTACATTCCATCACTTATGCGGTATGACGGCGGTGGCAACTCGTCAGCAATGCTTGCAGGACCTAATAGTTTCAACCAAGATTTGCTCGATGTTGTGTTCAGAGTGAGCAAACCAGCAGCAGGAGTGCCTCGTAATAACCGCATCATTCACTTTACCAGTACAAAAGAAGTGATGGATTATGTCGCCTTGTACGACTACAGCTACCCGCTCTTTCTGTTTTTCGTGTCGGGTGTGCACGCTTTCAACAACCGATTGTGGTGTCCGTTCTGCGACAGGGCAGAAGTGCCGGTCATGCACTACTTTAACTATACGGCGCCGGAAAACGCAGTATTGCTGCGTATCGTCGTTGCACGCGAACCTCGTCAGTGGTTCGATGAAGACAACGACTTTATTGTCGGTCCCGAGTTCGGTGACAAGGTTGTCGTGTTTGACGGCGTGCCGTATTTGGGTTTTGTGGGCAAGAACCACACCCACAACAAGATCAAGGTGACGGAGTTTGTAGCAGGCATGGACCAGCATGCACTGCTGGCAGCATTCTTTAGACAAAAAGTGTCAGACGCAGCAGTCGTGCCAGCAGTCCAGTGAGTTGCCTGAAGACGTATGTTACTTTCAGTTTTGTGATTGCAATGTAAAAACACGGGTGGGCAACACTTCGTGATACACTTTTCGTGCTTTTTGTGACAAAACCACTTTTTTGTGGACTCAATTCTGCACCAGCCATTAGTTCTCATCGTCCCTAGACAATAAGTAAGAAGCAGATCGACTGTCATGGCTATGATGAAGCGACGACGCGAGAATGAAACTGGCGCACATTTGGTGGACGCGGCTGATGAGTTAAAAAAGAAGAAACTAGCGACAGCTGGTGGCAACAAGTACATCAACAAACAGCGCGTGCTCGTATTCTCGTCGCGCGGTATTACGACACGCTACCGTCACCTGATGGACGATTTCCGCAAGCTGCTGCCACATCACAAGCGAGAGGTAAAGCTTGATGCTAAAGACACGCTTCATGTGGTCAATGACATTGCCGAGATTAAGGGCTGCAACACGACCATCTTCCTGGAGGCCCGTAAACGGCAGGACCTTTACATGTGGATCAGCCGTGTTGGCACGGGCCCCAGCGTTAAGTTTTTGGTGCAGAATGGTACGTGCAACAACCGATATCTTGCTATTGGATTTTTCACTTACTGTACTTATCGCTGTCGTATAGTGCATACCATGGACGAGCTCAAGATGACGGGCAATGCTCTTGCCGGTTCGCGGCCGCTGTTGACATTCGACAAGGCCTTTAATGAGGCGCCTCATCTTCAGGTGATCAAAAAATTGTTTACGCAAGTGTGGGGTATGCCCAAGGCTCACCCAAAAAGTAAGCCATTCATTGACCGGGTCATTAGCTTCTACTATGCCGATGGCAAGGTCTGGTGTCGCAACTATCAGCTGGCGGACGATGCCGATACGAAGAAGGCTGAACTGGCAGCGCTGCACCGTGGTGAGGATCTTGTGCAGCTTATTGAGATTGGTCCACGCTTTGTCGTTACTCCAATTCGCATCTTTGATGGCAGTTTTGGTGGCCAGACTTTGTATCAGAACGAGCATTACGTATCTCCGAACGAGAACCGCCGCGAGGTCAAGGCTGACAAGCGTGGCCGTTACGTATCTCGTAAAACAGCGGAGGTTGAACGCAAGGACCGGCTGCCTGAACGCAAGATGCCAGAAGATCAGTTTGCCGATGTCTTTGCTGGTGCGAAGCAGTAAATTCTCTGAGGAATATGGTCATAACGCAAGAAAGAGAAAGACCTAATGTTTAGAAACGATTTTTTACTTCCAAAGAGTCGCATTTTTAACGTATTTCCTTGTCTCTATCTCATTGGCCAAAATGTCTCAACCGTCGTCCCTCGGCGTAACAGCTCATAATGAAGGCGTTTAATGCCTGGCGAGCGAGTGACGGAGGGGATAAAAGCTCTGCTGATGCAATAACAGAGCTACAGCAAGTCATTTTGAAGAAAGATCTGATGATTCTGAGTCTACAGACGCACTTGGATGCGTACACGACGCGTTTCGGCGCACTATCGGCGGATATTTTAAACCAATTAGCACAATCCGATGCAATTCCCACAAATCATACCAAGGAATTAGATGTAAAAAGAAAGGAATTAGCAGCAGAAAGTGAGGTTTTAAGACCACCGGATAAAACCCCGCGTATTATGGCCACGTCGCCTCCGTCGATGAGAAGTCGAGCAGCTTCGGACGTAGACGAAGAGGTGCCGAGTTGTGTTAGTAAAAATGTGGTACTGGACTTTGTCGAGGATTCGCCCATGTTTCGACGTCAATTGGAAGGATTTGAAGAGTCGATTATGGGCTTACGAGCTCTGTTAAAGGAGCTCGTGATACACTCAAAAGAGTACGCAGCTGCAGGGAAATATTTTGGTAAAGAGGAGACGGCACTGGCAGACGAGTTGGTCCAGCGCAAACATGTACGTGCCATTTTCTCTACAAGTCATTCGGAGCTCGGGAGTTTGTCGGAATTATTTGGAGAAATGCACGATACATTGGCACAGGTACAGAGCTCACGTGTGAGCATGTTGCTTGGTGTGGAGTCGTTACTAAGCAGATCGATGCAACAATTCTCGGAGAAAGAACTGCTGAAAGAAGCTGGAGAACTGCGGAAAGATGTGACAAAGCTGGGAGACGAATACGAAACGCTTCTTGCTAAGCTGCTGAGCAAACCTAGACAGCCAGGACAACTATCAAACGGAACAGTAACTCCTACTGGTTTGGGAGACTTGGCCGGAACGCTGGGACTAGGCAGCCCTGCATTTTCTAGAGGAAGCTATAGTGGAGCTGGTGAACCCATAAGTACGGGGACGTCACCAATCTCTGTTTCTAGTGGCAGCAGCAGTATTTTTAGTTCAGATCTGGGGTCAACGACTAATGGAAGTGATAAACATCAGCGATCACTGGAGCGAGAAGTGATGGTAGCACGTCGACGGTTTGAACTGGCTCGCTTTGACCTGGTTCGGTATCTGAATCGAGTCGACTGCATGAAGAAGCTCGTCTTGACGGAGTGCTTCAATTCTATTATGTACGCGCAACTGGGTCACTTTCACGCATGTCACGAGCTGGTCAAGTCTGTGGAGCCTACGCTGCGTAAACGTCAAGAAATGATGCAAGTTTCACGCAAGGATTTTGAGCGAGACGAGTTGATGTGGACATCACAGCGGGAGCTACTCGACAAACGATTATCGCAACATGTTGACACTGTCAGCTATAACCTTGGGTCTAATGAATCGTTACTGGTGGGATCAGGTGTGCTGAGCGTTGATACAGCCGTTTTAAACGCATCATTCCCATCGCTTGACTTGCCTGTTGAGGTAATCTCAAGTGACACTTCTAGTAGCCGAGCGACCGTGGCCACTTCCCCTGGTGGCCTTGCAAAGCATGGCTATTTGTTCGTTCGTAACTCGATGTTTCCGGCTCGAAGTTGGAAACGACGTTGGTTCCAGATTCATGCAGGCAAGTTATTCCAGACTACATCTCGTGGTGGCAGTGGAAGGTATCCTGCGGAAAGCAGTCTGACTCTTGTGTGTGACTTGTTGCTCGCTCGAGTGCGTGAATTAGAGGGTTCATACCTTCCTTTTTGCTTTGAGGTTATCGACGCGAATCGCGCAAAACTTTTGCTGCAAGCGGCCACTGCTTATGACATGATTGAGTGGATTGAGGCTGCACGCCATAACACCGAAAGCGCACTAGAAAAGCAAAGCCATCGCCAGGAGGTCCATCCGGAGCAACAGTCGGTCATTGACGAGTTAACCAAGGCAAATCCATGCTGTGCGGACTGTGGACAGGAGCCAGCTGAGTGGGTATCGACTAATATTGGATGTCTATTGTGCATTGAGTGCTCGGGCATCCACCGCAGTCTGGGTGTGCACGAATCCAAGGTACGATCACTAGCCTTAGACTCATGGGATATGTCCCTCCTTACGCTGCTTCGTGACGAGCTCGGGAATAACACGGTAAATGCAATATGGGAGCACTCGGTGCCTGATAGCTGGACGAAGCCGACACCTACGACAATTCGGGACGAAAAGGCTTGGTTTATTAAGACCAAATATCATTTCCATGGTTTTGCCGAGCCCGATGCGACGCTGGATGAATTGGAGGATGATGATAGTGTATTAAAGCAAGAATTGACCAAGCGGTTTATCGCCGGAGCTTCACGTGGAAATGTAAAAGAGCTAATGTGGTGCTTAGCGCATGGAGTAGACGTCAATGTCCGCGCTGGTGAGCAGAATGAAACGGCACTACACGTAAGTGCTGCTGCAGGTGCTGCAACCTGTTGCGACTATCTTGTGCTTAATGGTGCGAGCCTGACGCTAACTGACAAACACGGGCATTTGCCGTACGACGCTGCCAAGGCTGGGGGAGTTGAGACCATTCAGCTTGCACTTATGCGAAAAACGAGTCTTGAACAGAATCAGGTGCAGAGCGACACCCACAAGACTTGACTAAAGACTTTCATGATTGAACAGTGTTCGCGACGGCCGGTGGTGGAATGATTTTCATACTAACGATATAGATGTACGAGTCGTCCTGATGGAAGAACGTTGCTCGTCACACGAATAGAGCGTGGTCATACTGAGGATGGTTGAAGTACTAGCGCTGCCTCACTCTCGTCTTCTGAAGGCATTTAGTTGTCGTTAAGGACATCAGCGTTCGTTGTGTTCATGGTATTGGCTTCGTCGTTACGATCATGGTTCGGGTGCTATGATGCGCACTACGCTATCCCCATCGGCGTGGTGACCACAAGGGTATGGAGGAGGCTACGCAGAAGATGGTGGCAAACAAGAGATGTTTTGTCGAAGTTGTGCGCTCCGTGTCGGGTCGGCGTATGTACGTGCAAATCCGTTCAAAGAGCTTGATTGCGAATTCAAGATAAAATGCAAGACGATCGCCGTGAATCACGAGGTCCTGTAACATAGCAGGTTTTTCAGATGATGTTGTCATGCCGTACATGAATTGGAATTCACGACTGTAAACATTGCCAAAGACGACTTTCATCGCAATGTTCTATGAAGGCCTTGCAAATCAATAAGGCAAGAGCGCGTGTTTTCTCACCGCAAACCATCATGTTTCTGAGCAACGACGGGTGCTTTCACACATACATATGATATGCTTCCAATCCTGTGAACGTGGGTATTTTTTCGAACAAAACAGTAGACCGGAACAAGAAAGTTTTAAATAATATTGAGATGTCTTTTGTTAAAGCAAATTCTAGCGAGACTTCTTTCGTCTGCGCCTGCTTCAACTGATAATTCGATAGCGTATACTACTACCAGTGGTAAGCTCTTCGAGAAAAATGCTTTCGTTCGAAGAGGACAGCAAACGTGTGGCTCGTCGAGCCTTCATTTCTGGTACTTTGCTTGGACATCCGCATGAAGAAATGTTGCATTCATCGCACCTCGCGGCTCGATTGCGACCCTGCACTGAACGTTTCATTGTTAATACCTTCTTCGCGTAAAGCTGGCAGACTTGCTGCCATGACTCACGGTGAAGCTGTGGCGGCTCAGTTCCCAAAGCTTGCTGTACGAGTTTGAATGAACAGGATTCGGGGATAGTGAGGGTCCGAGACACTTGGGCCCACCGGACCCGTACGAAATCAGCGCCCGTGCAACTACAGCTCGAGCGTTGGTGCCACCGATTTCATCATTGTTGTCGATTTCAGGGCTGCTCTTTTGCAGCGCTGACATAGTGTAGAGCTGATCTAGATCCAACGTGTGTTTCTCGTTGGTGCCGCGCTTGAAGTACGTGACGGAGGAGTCGCGTACATTTGAAGTTGACCGCCAGTCGAGACTGTTACATGACATGTCCAAAGTGTCCTTTTCAAGCAACATCGCATTGGGCATTTGCTGAGTAAACTTGCCAACTCCCTTGTCCATTGCACGAAGGCCCACGACGCATCGTACGCAAAACTTTGTCTGGCAGATGACTGTAGTGTTTGCAGACTTGCAATTGTATCTATCTTCCATATCTGCGTCCGATACGGCACGGTTGACGTAGCAAGTCTTGCAAACAATATCCCCGCATAACCGACAGTGGTGTCGTCGTCGGAGCATGAAACGGAATTTACGACTGCAAATGCTGCATGAAGCACGCTTTTCATCCGGAACCCAGTTCTTTTGGAGAGCCAACTTCTGCTGTGCGATGTTTTGGGAGTCGATCACCAATGAAATATCATTGAGGACGGCCATGTTTAGTCGGCACTGAGCGAGAGCAATGATGGATGAGTCATTCGCCTCGCTAGCGCTCATGACGAAAATATCTGAGGTCGATTTCAATGCACCTGCTGTGGGGATGACTAGCATTGTGCGCTTCATGCGCACACGAGTTAGCTTCATTGGTGGTCTTGCAAACGCGGGGCACTCTGGTACATCCACTGAGGCCAGTGCTACAAACCCGATCTCTTGTCCATTGGGATCGGTCGTGTAGCCCACCATCTCGACAAAGCAAACATCACGCTTACCCGCAACCGATTGTTCAGCCAGCCACTTGATACCCAAGTAGCTGTCTTTAGTCGCGCGAATTGTGTGTAAGACAGCACCGTCAATTGCAACCGGCGAGAGGAGTTTCTGCTGCCGGACAAAGTCGACCGAATTGGTCGCGTGGTGGACACCGATAATGTCGCGGTAATTCCCTTGGATGCGACCAAAGGTGCGAAAGGACTGGACTGATGGATGCGGGTCAAGTAGATCACGAAAGGTAATGGTTGCACTCACGGTCCGGCGGGAGAAGGACACTCCCCTCTGGCGACTATAAGAAACGCTTTGACTCCTGGTCCAGGTTTCGCTAGAATTGACCGGGTGGTTATCACCACTAGTCCTCTCCAACGTCGTAATACAGCTAGAAGCTGAGCTAAACGAATCGGCACCCCGACTTTTAAATGCCTTGAGCTGGCCGAGAGAACCAAGGAGGCGCCAGTTTGAGTCGAGTTTGTTGTCTTTTGAGAGCTGTGCAGATCGGGCGAGGACAGCATCCTGCACTTGCTGTTTCATCATAATTTCGAGTTTCACAGCTTGGGACGGTGAGATCGATAGTGACGCAAACATCGACGGCGTCATTGCAGTAGCGAGACCTTTGATATCGAGTCCAGAAGTTAGGAAATGAGAAATCGAAGAGGCTTAGCACTCAGCGACATATTATACGATCACCATGAATGATGCGACAGCTGCATTTCGCCTCGAAAGAGACTGGACCTTCCACAGCTCGAGTAGACATATGGTGGAACATGCTATAGCCGGCAGCCCCCAGCCGGCAGTCACGCTGCCTGAACCCACGCCCAGACACCAACCTCAATACAGAAGTGGATAAGGCTTATGGACAGCGACTGAGATTAGTTTTGTAGCGGTCGAAATCCGAGACGCTGCGGTTGACAAAAACTACATGGTCCTTCTCCGTACGTCAGTCAGAATTGACCAACCTAAACAGTCTTTATTGTGCATGAATACATTGATCGAGCGGCATGAATGTCCTCTGATCGTAAACTTGTGCTAGTTTTGTTATCTCACTCGTCGTCTGAGATTTAGGACTGCTCTTGCTTTATTTGCAGATGTTATCGGAAAACAAGAGTGGCACCGCATTCACCAGTGATACGCCCCGACCAAATGTCTTCCGGTAGCTTCTCCAGATTGTCTGCTTCATCAGTTTCGTCACGTTGTACTTTGCTGAAGCGATCCATACTGACTACTTTTTCGTAGCTCTCATCGCTTGTTTCCCCAATGATTTTTTCCTTTCAAGTCCATCGTGACTAAAGTTTTCTACTTTGAAGTCACCAATTTGGGCTTAAGAGCAACAACGACCAAGCGACGAACGCCAAAGAGTCGGCATACCAGTGGGCGGGAAGTCCACCATCATGAGGCCAAGTTTGAAGAGGAGAGGCCTTTTCTCCGCAGCGTGCGCCACGGGAGCAGCGCAGCGTGCAAACCTAACGGGGAGCAATCCCGAGGTGTGAGACACGTCGACAAAGCATCAAACACCCTCCACCAGGCATGAACAAGTTCGCCTGCCTAGTCGCCGCTGTTTGCCGAGCACGAATTCCGGTCCCACGAAGCGAACTCCCCTAGAACGTGATTCCGTCCGTTTCGGTTCCGAGCCGGAGCTTCTTGTCAGGGATAAGTTAGGCTGGCCCAGCCGGTTTGGTACCCGGTTTCACTTTTACGACGTCACCGTCCTGCATGTGCTCGGATTTGGTCAAACGGTCCCACGTGCTCTTTTGGAGTGTTCCCTGTGAAACCCGTCGGGTTGAGCCAGCGAATGAGCTAGTGGATAGGAGAACAACGTAGTCATGGCGGAAGATCAGGAAATCTTCCCACAGATATATGTTAAATAATCATAAGGATGTAATAGACAGTCTGATCATCATCACTGCAAAGTCACGATAATGATCCCCGAAAGCAGTTAACTCTATAGCACCAAACGGTTGCTCGTCCGATTACGTCACTTGCCAGCATGCCACTGCATGCATCCTCCCCAGCATGATCAGCTGATGAGCCGAGTGCGTCCTCGATCATTTGTCACCATTTGAGTGACCGGTATGGCGTCGTGTGTATTTGCAAAGGGGGATAGATGAGTCAGGCTGTCGATAGTACTGGATCCGTTAGTCACCTTTGGCTGCCAGGCTTTCCATTCGAGGAATGGATTGAAAACGAAACTTGCCATCGCAAGCGCAGTGCCATGATGTGTAGGGACTCGCACTGCACCAATTGAGTTGACTTGCAAGTTCTTACGTGTTCTTCATCGCAGCGATTTTTCCCCGTATTGCAGACGAGCGCTATTGCGTCCTGGTCTGATCACGATATAGGAGGCCAGTATTTGCAATTGGCAGACGCAACGCTCTGAATGTATGAGACTTGTTGCTCACGCGGGAATTGACAAAAAAGAGTTCCAAGCCAACAGTCTGACTTGTTTTCATCCGACCCATCCAATAAAGAGCAATCATCTAGATTTCATAAAAGACTTGCAATGTGCAGATCGTGCATGAGCAGTATACACTTTTTGGTAAAAGTCGGAACCAAATGCCGTAATCAAAACGTAACCGTTTTTTGTCAGAGGTCATGGTGATCTCTGAAAGGTTTTCGAGCCAATCAGTGATGGGTACAATGGAGGGCCCTTAATTAGGCAGCAAGTTGAAGTAAGACTCAGAAATGAGTCTAGATCTGAGAAGATATTAAAGTCCAAGGAATCGCAGGACGCACCACATCCGCTCCGTCATGAGCTCGTTTGAGGTCCCCAAACCCACCCGCACCGGTACCCGCGTTGCTGCACTGGGTAAACGTCCGCCACTTGTGCATCGTAGTTCTGATCCCGAATTCAGCGACGCCGAACTCGATGGTAGGACTGACAAATGAGCTCTCTCACTCAAGACATCGTCGAGTAAAAGACAGACTAATTTGTAGCTAAAACCTCTTTGTTTATTATTTGTTACCTTTAGATGCTGTGGATATGGGCGAAGACGCAGGATGGGCCAACCTGGAGGAACCCATTTATGCCGAAAAAGACGTGGAGATCTTCCGTCCGAGCCAAGAGGGCTCGAGTCTGCCTGTATACTATGCCAAAGGCTGGCTGCCATTCTCGGCCGATACCCTCTTTAACGCACTCATGGACGCAAGATATCGAAAGTCTTGGGACGATGCCGTGCATCAGCTGCATGTGGTCGAACACCAGCACGTGAGCGACGTCATGTACTTTGCACTGAACCTGCCGTGGCCTCTGGCCAATCGTGACTACGTTTATCGACGACGAGTCGAGTTCTACCCACGCCAAAACGCATTTGTGGTGCTCTATCAGGCTGCACACCATGCCGATGCTCCGGTCAATGATACTCGAGTGAGAGTGGAGACGTGCACGCTGAAATTGTGTATTCGCAGTCTACCGAACTCGACAGATTCTTGTGACTTTCATCTCGAGTATGAGGACGACACGAACTTTAGCATCCCAAATTATGTCGTGAGTTGGCTGCTACGGGCAAGGATGCCTTCGTTCATGACCGAACTGCGAAAAGCTTGTACAGGGTATGCTGACTATGCCAAAACTTTAGAGGACAACGTGGTGCAAAGTATTCCTTCTCAAGTTGTGCGGCATCGGATCGAAGCTGCTGTTGCGGTCTCGGTACCACCGTTAAGTATGAGCTCTACTACCAGTAAAAGCGCCTTGGGAGCTTTTGTGACGAAAGAGCGAAAGGCGGTGCAAGCCAGCCCACGACCACAAGGCAGCTGTTTTTGCGACAACAAACGACCATTTTGTCCAGAAACAAATAGTATGAGCGAGGAATGGGATGATCATGAGGCTCCTCGCAGTGATCCGCCGACAATGCGGAGCACACGGCCGTACTCATTTTCGTTGTCACTTCCGGTGGAGCTTGAGATAAACAAGGGCAACATTTCTCATCTGAACCATTCTTCCTCGGCAGATTTTTCGTCGACACTTTCGACAGAGCTTGCAATCAATAACGGCAAATTCCCTCATTTGAGCCATTCTTCCTCGGCAGACTGTCTCAGCTCTGCATCATTTTTCAACACTCCATCATCGGTGGCAAAGTTTTTCCGTGCCAGCTCGGCGACATCAACACAGACAGCTTCACGCTGTGAATTTGGATCGTCAACTCCTTTGGACGATGACTTTACCATCAATTTCCAAAAGCAGAAAGTTGGTCTACACTTGGAGACTGACCTCTTTTCAAGCAAAGTGCTCGTAGCTTTCTGCGAGAAAGACAGTGAAGCTGCAGCCTGCACTGAGCGCATCGAGCCAGGACTCCTTGTCACTTCAGTGAATGGTATTTCAGTGAGCGATTTTCAGTTTAGTGATATTCTAAGCGAGATCCAGAGAGCTCCACGTCCACTCCAACTTGGCTTTACTCACCCCGACCGCGAAGCGTCTTTTCAGTATCGTTGCTTCAAGGAGCCGCGAAATGTGTTGAGGTGCCTTGTGTCTCAAGGTGAACATGATTTGCTGTGCGCGCTACGACCGCTCGATGAAGACGTAGCTATGGGGGCCGTTCTCAAGTGTGATTTTGCTGCCTCTCCCGCTACAGTCGTGAAAGCAAACTTTACTCCTAGTAGCAGCAGCACGTCGCTTGTGAAGCTTTCGTCTTCTGAACCAGCTACAGGGCCTACGCTACATTCTTCTGCGTCTCTGCCACAAATGGGGAGAGAACGTGTGCTTGTACCAGCAGGCTATCTAGTCTACGAGATTAATGGTTCGTACGTTCTGGATGTGCCATTCGCTGAGACAGCTCGCCTACTGCGCCGCAGCGGCGACGTTTGTGTGGTGACGTTCAAAGCAGCAATGGCGATTATGGGTAGAAGCAAGCGGCACTCGCTAAGGAGTAAGTACAAAATTCCAAAGCGTTTTTCAGGCGTGTTTAGAAAGAAGCGCAACGCTTCAGATACCAGTATAACAGGAAGCAACAGTTTGACTTCGTCACAAGAGTGGACAAGCGGAAAAGGTGTATCATCAGATGGGAGCTCTGACAGCAAAACAAATGATTCCGAAGACTGTGGTTTAACAGACTATTCTACTGTCATCGTCACTTCTAGCAACATCGACTGGGTATGGCAGCAGGTGCTGCTCCTGAAAGCAACAGAGCGTATATTTTCAGCTGGACTTCTAATCGATCGGCTTGAGACGTTCTTGTCCGAAACGAACAGTACCAACAAGATCATCGCTGCGACCAAGGCGAGGGTTCTAAGGGCAATGCACGATGAGCGAGAGTTGCTTGATCACATCATAGAGCGACGTGATCAAGGTGTGATAGCGCTAAACGAGTTTAGCAACAAGGAATGCGACGACAAGTGGCAATTCGGGCAGAAAACGTTGGGTGTGTATACATCCTGGAAACCTGATGAGGACGGATCGATATGGATTAAGATGGAAGGTCTTGTAGACGGCGTGGACATTTTCAACACAATATCTGTTATCCGCGAGGTAGACCTTTACAGCGTGTGGGCGCCGTTTTGCTCGCAATCACTCTTGCTTGAGGAAAAGAATCACGCGGAACTAGCGGCATACCTGGCTATAACATCGCCATTCTTGCAGCGTGACACAGTTATCCAAGCATTCGGCATTAATGCCGTCTATGAAAATCGCTGTTTGCTATTGCTTGGAGGATCGGTTGACATATCGTCCGTGACAAGCTCCATTCCAATCCCTACATTGCAAGGGTGGAATGCAGGGCGTATGGAAATCAAAGGCTTCCGTGCACTGATTGAGCCTCTCACTCGCATGCAAACCCGCACTTGCATCGTGGTCAATATCGATCCCAAGTGTGCAATTCCCAAGCCCATGCTGAACTTTGGAATCAAGAAAATGGCCGGCGTTTTGCTCTACCTGATTCGTAAGGAAGCCGAAAAGATTCAGAAAAACAACAAAAGTCCTGCAATAAGCGCTGCAAATGAGCACCTGTGTCGCATCAAGAGCGACCCTAGCGGCTTCTACACATGGCTCAGACCCATCGTCGACAAGTACTTCGTCGACCAACGCAATAGCAACCTCCCCGAGCCTCTCTCTTTGTTTTCCAATGTCCAAGTTGAGTGGACAGCAGATACTGACGTACTTTGCGCGAGTGGAAGAACAAGCTCGAAGACTGGAAGTCCGCGGCTCGTGAAGCAACGCACTTGTACTCAAATCGCTGCGTTGCAGCGTAAACATATCAGCGCTTCGTCAGTCGACAGTCCAGAGCGCTTTGACGCGTCTGCTTTGACCTCCAACAGACAATTGGGCGACTATTTGCACGACTTGGTCGTCTGGCCATACCTCGTGCTGTTTCTCTTCGTCAAAATCTCTGCAGGCCTCCCTCTCTCCCAGGCTTGTGCACTGAAGTTCGTCTTCACTTGCTCTTGCACGTGGTTGGGTATTCCCCGATCCACTCGACATTGGAAACGAGCTCGTCATGAACTGGAATCTCTTCGACAGCAGTGTGTTGTCCTGGCCGCCATCTTTGACGTAATGTGCTCCTGGGCACTACGTATCTGGGTTCGATGGGTACAATGCTATCTCTACGCGTTGCTGCAAGGCTCGATTGCGGCAGAGATTTGTTTATCTCGCTCACCAATGGAAGTGCGTGAATCGGAACAGTTTCTTATGTCGCTCCTGTGCTTCCTCTATGCCAGTGCAATTGTCGGCGTCCAGATGGCGAGCAACATCTGATCTTCCCCTTTTTAAGTTGCGTAATTTGACATATAAATAACTGGCGCAACTAAAGCTTTATTTTCCATTACCACCTTCGGGAACATGGCAGGAGCGCCTTCGGGTGGCGGGACAATCAGCTCCATGCGTTTGATGCAGATGGCACTGGCTACCACTATTGTCGTGTCCTTGACTTATATGTACCAATTTGCGTCTGTGAGCATGCTTTTCCGCTCAATAGGAGACTCAGAGGGCTCAGAGCATGACGGACTAATGCGTAACCACGTCCTTGGCCACTCTGTGCTGCATCTACAGGGCTTTGAAGCAGGTTATAAGTTTGTGAGTAGGTATGACGTCGAAGCGCAAGGACCGCTGTATATTCTCTTCATGAGTGATGCAAATGAGAACGGCAAGTACTGGTGTCCGGACTGTGAGCAAGCCAAGAAGCCCGTGATGGACGCCTTTTTGCGTGCCCCACGAGGCTCTCAACTCGTTGAAATCCGCGTGGGTCCACGCTCTTATTGGAAAGATGATACGAATGAGTTTCGACAGAGCGAGCTCTTCTATCTGGACTTCATCCCCACGCTCATGCGATACGAAGGAGGTGGCAATTCATCCACGATGCTCAGCGAGTCTTTCTGCACGGATACGGCCTTGCTTGACTATGTCTTTCGAGTAAAGAAACCGTTGGCTGGAGAGCCGAACAAGAACAAGGTGCTGACTATGCACTCACCCGGAGAGGTGATTAATTACCTGGGAACCTATAACAGTAGCTACCCGCTTTTCCTATTCTTTGTCTCTGGATACCACGAGTTCAATGGAAGAATGTGGTGTCCGTACTGCGACCGTGCAGATGTGGTGGTAATGCATTACTACAACTATACGGCGCCAGACAATGCCATCATGGTGCGGGTGACGGTCGCTGACACGTACAAGCAGTGGAAGAAGCCAATGAACCCGTTCAAACTGCGCGAGTTCCAGGATGGGGTACCTATGCGAAGTGTACCGTTACTTGGCTATGTCAGGAAGGACGTTCCTGCTAACAGGATTGACGTGCGTCAGTTTGCGCCAGACTACTCGGAGACCGAAAAGCTGCAGACATTTTTCACGAACAAGCCTCGGACGGCACAAGCCAATTAAGTTCTAGAGGACAAATTCTTTTATCCGGTCATTGCTGCCGATAAATAGCGGTCGTGATGTGTTCTTCTGTCTGTAAGCCTATTTGTGCTGAGTTTGAAATGCATATCAATTGCAAAATGTCGACGAGATCTCACAGCAATGTGAGCCTCTAGCTGCGCCATACATGTGGCTAGTGGCAGGAGCTACGATTGTGGTGGTATACAGTGTCTTCATGGTACGCACCACCATGTTGGCGCAAGTGTTTAGCGCTAAACAGGAATAGGAGAGGGGTCAAGCGATCCGAGAAAATAATGCCATGAAGAAGGCAATGTGTGAGCAGAAGGAAATAGGCGCGTGAAGGCGAACACGCAGGAAGTGGCGGAAAAGCAGGTGGTAGAGGCGGTGGAATGTAGCAGAGAGCAGCTGGTAAATGGAGAAGCTAAGAACAAGAGGGTCAAGGACGAGGAAGTGCACGCTGCAGCAACGACGGGTCGTACGCACCAGACGGAGGAAGAAGACGCAGTGTTGTACGATCGTAGGTCTCTTTTGAAGATGCTAAGGATACCTTTGTTGAAGATGGACATGTTGAAGGTAAGGTACACTATCGCACCGCCGAGCGCCTGTTGGACAGACGGAGGATTACGGACATGATGACGGTCATTGATTATGGGCGCGTTGTCAGTCATTGGCCAAGGTAAATCGTATAGTGAGTTTAGTATGAGAAAGGAGTGGCTTAGCTCGCCTTCAATTTGGCAGATTGCAGCTTGATTGTCCACATGCATCCTCATAGGCAAAGTCGGTGGCAGTCCTACTTCCATCAGCATCTCTCGGATTCCGAGAAGCTCGCAAGCCGTTTCGGACGCTGCTACGAACTCAGCCTCCATCGTCGAGAGCGAAACACCTCCTTGCTTCTTTGCGGCCCAACTCACGGACATGCCGTTGAGGAGCACCATTGCTCCGGTGAGGGACTTCCTGTCGCCCTTGTCTGCGGCGAAGTCTGCATCGCTGTAAGACTCCAGCGTAATCACCAAATTATTCTTGGCGCCGGTACGCATCTCGAATTGCATGCCCTTGGTCCCGGCGAGGTATCGCGCAATTTTCTTCGCCAGTTTCCAGTCTTGCTCCCGTGGCTCATGAGTGTGTCGCATTGCTTTGTGAACCGCAAACGCGGTGTCCGGCCGAGTACATCTCGCGACACACAATAAACTTCCAACGAGAGACTGGAACGACTTGATTGTTGGCCTTCCAGGTTCAACAACCTTCGTAAGCAGGATGCTGTCCGAAGTGGCTTCATTGTAACAGTCGTCGCTGATCGGCGTGAGTGTCGGGTTCGCCGACACCAACCCGTGCTCCCGAAGCAGCTCATCAATTGCCTCCTCCTGATATAAAGCATACGCGCTCGAGTCAATCGCTTTTACTCGAATTCCAAGGAATTTCGACACCTGCCCCAGGTTTTTGATCGAAAGCGATTCCATTGCCGTAAAAAACAATCAACAGCCGCCGCCGTAGTCGCCGTGACTAGTAGGTCATCAACGTAGACATCATCTCACCACCGTCACGCTTGTAGTACAGATACATGTCACTTGTGCACTGCATAAACAGTCTTGTCTGCAACACCTGACTCCAAAGTCGTCCCGCCTGTTTAAGCCCGTACAGGCTCTTCTTTAACTCGAGCGCGACGTCGCTTGCACTGTTCACTCCAAGTGCCTTGAGCCGCTCGTCCTTAATCTGCATGCCGCTTGGTACGTGCAGCAATATATCTGGATGCTCCTCCTTGTCAGCTTTCACATACGCGTTTGGGATGTCACCGTGTTTTGCAGGTACATCCCATGTCGCTGCGAGTCCCAGGATCACCTTCATCGTCGACATTCCCATCACGGCGGGGAAGATAAGTGAGTAGTGGGTACCGAAGACTTGCTCATTTCCACGTGCAACCAGTCGTGCCTTGAGTCTCTCCACTACGCCGTTTGCATATGTCTTGGTCTTGTATACCCACTTACTGTGTAGCAGGTTTTGCAGCGGCAGGTCGCTTGATCACGTTCCACACGTCGTTGTCCTCAAGCGCCTGGATTTCTTCGAGCATGGCTTTACTCCAACCTTCAGCCTTCGAGCTGCTCATCGCCTCAGTGTGTGTTTTCGGTTCCGGCTCGTGGACTTGTAGCGCGGTGGCTACATAATTAGTCGCAGGCATTGTCTCTACCATCGACCGCTTGGTTTCTCCACGTGTGGCATGGGGGGACCCCCATCATACCAGGGTCAAGTGCAAGGCGGTGGAGGAGCGCATTGAAGAATTGCGGGCGTCGCGACAACGAAAATATGTAGGCACGACAAGGGCGCGCGTCCATCGCTTGCCTCTTCCCTTTCCCTTCTTCTTCTTGTCACCGTCGCAGCGATTCCCGTGAGCGATCCGCGCGTCACCTCGGGAATCATCATCGTGATCTTCTGGTTTGGGGTTGAGCTAAACCTGCCCATTTTGCGTGTCGGGAAACGTCTGGATAGTTTTGACGTGTTACGTCACAGTGACGATGTTGTCCTTGCGAATATAGACACGGTAACCCTTGGTCTCGTCACGATCGTGACAACTTGCGCTCAATGTGCGAGTGAATCCTTCTTCGGGTCGCGGTACACCGTACACATTGATCCAAACACAACGATGTCGCGCAGATCGGGGGCTTGCTTTGTCAGCACCTCAATTGGAGACGCATGGTTGGGGTTCGAGCTTGTAGGACTGCGATTTAGGATGTACGTCGAGTATTCGACCGCGTCGCCCCAAAAAGAAAGCGGAGGTTGCTCGCAAATATCATGGAGCGCGCCATATTTAACACCGTTCGGTGCATACGCTCAGCCTTACCATTGGACGCTTGATTTCGCGCCTCACTCACCTGTCTCGCCACGCCGGCTGACTTGCAGAGTAGGTCCACATTCTTGTACTCACCTCAACCGTCAATTCGAAGGAAATGAACCCGGCAATTGAAACGCTTTTCAAAGAACGCCAGGAAGTGCTCGAACTTTTTCGCCGCTTGGTCCTTGGTACGCGCGAGAAACACGCGGCAGTAATTGCTTTTGTGGTCCACAAAGCTGACAAGATACCGATTTCCTATTCGGTCCTTCGGCTTTATCGGTCCTTTAAGGTCCGAACAGATTACACCACCAATACGATCAATTGGTGTGAGTGCACGCCGGTGTCCTTCTTGGACTGCGCGTTCTTCGTCCGCTTCGCTTGCGCGCACGTGACACACGTCACCCGTTGGTTGTCTGTAAGCCGAATGCCGGAGCTAGGCTCGCGTGCCATCCTCTCAATCGTGTCGTAGGCGAGATGGCCGAAGCGTTGATGAAAGTGCATTAGCGTTCTCACATGCACACCCTCCCCATCTTCCTTCTTCGTTGCTTCATAATCGCGGCCATGACCGTGCCTACCATTCCTTTGTTGACTTTCACGCTTTGCGTCTCAAGGATGAGCACGTTGTTGTGCATCGCCACGTCGAACACGCAGTTACCAGTAGTGAGCGAGATAAGCACTCGCCGATTATCCTTGTATTTGAGCCCGTATCCTTTTAGCTCAAGCTTGCCATACGACACGATATTGCGTGTTATCAACGATGAGTAGTAGACATCAGTCAGCCGAATAACGCTTGCTCTTCCGTATGCCATCACGTGAAGCACCACACTTCCAACCATTGTTAGTCGAAGCGTCTTTCCGTCGGCGACCACGCATTGGTCGTCACACTCACGTGCATCTCTCGAGAAGCGCCATAACGAGGTGCCTGCTGGACCCGCTGTCCAGTATCCACAGCTTGTCCTCAGCTTTGTCGTCTTGCACGGACAGCGTGTAGTTAACAACGTCCTTGGGTGTGGCATTGTTCCGCCACGTGCTCTTAGCGCTATTGTTCTTTTTCGTCATTTTTCTGTCGTCAGAACAGACGAACTGGATGTGTCCGACTTTGCCACATCCATAACACGTGCGCTTGTCAACACGTGGTTTGCTTTCAGCAACGTGTGTTACGACGCCCTTACCAAACGAGGCAGCACTTCGCGTGTCCAGCTCAACAGACTGCGTGAAGTGTGCAAGTTCTTCAGCTTTAGCGAGGTAGTCGACCCGGTTTCTGTCATACTTGGCCATTAGCACCGTGTGAAGCTCACTCGACGCGTAGTGGAAAATGCTGTCAAGAACCTGCGCGTCAGCGCCGCCGCATGCATCACTCACCGCCACCAAGTAGAGGTAATGCTCAGGCCAGGTTCTCTTTGGATCCTTTTTAGCTGTAAACAGCTTCATCGACTGGGACGCTGTAATCGTCGTCTTGAACGTCTGATGCAGCCGCTCCATGACATGTGCAAGCGTCGGAGTCTGATGCCACCATGTCTCGACCTTGCTTGTTGTAGTATCGCTCGGCCGTACCGCTCAGGTAGTGACCAAGCAAGTCGGTCTTCACGTCTTCGGATCAGTCGAAGCCACATGCCGCTTAAGCGTACTGGACCTGACGCATGAACGTCCTTCCCCAGTCCAGAAAACTGGACCCTAAGCCATCAAACTTCCGAATCGTCAGCCGTCGTTGGCGCTCATCCGGAACTCGCATTGCTCGCTGCGCGTCCGGCTCCATCCGTCGCGCGTAATCTTGAGCCGCCGGCGTACTCCGAGCTGGAATACGATGCGCGCGCCGGCGGTGCTTCTTGCGGTGCCCGCCATTCTGGCTGCGCCGCATCTTGGCCTGCTCCATGCTGTAGCATGCTCGCGCGACCTTGTCCAGTTCTTGGACGCACCGGGGAACGTCCGAGTGCATCGATATGCAACGGTGCGCCACCGCGACCGTTGGCAAGCGTAGAGCGGAACATTCCCGACTCAATCGCGCCCATCATCCGCTCGTCTTCATCGAGCTTTTGCTGCGAGACCTCCATCTGCACCATGCGCGCTTGGAGGTCGATGAGGGTCGCGAGTATCCGCGCGTTGACGTCGTCGCTCCTTTCGTGGGCCGTCGGTGCGCCTTGAATCACCGCTGGAGACGCTGCGGCCCTTTTGTCGCCGTCGTCGAAGCTGATTGGCGTTGGCGCGCTTGGCCCGCCGTCGGAGCCAGTCGTTGGGCTCATAACCTGTTCAGACAGATGCGTAGTGCTCACTGGGTGGTTAATTGAATACTAACATACACTTGGTCCTTAGTTCGCCAACAAATGCTACCTGCTTCGTCCTTAAGGGCAAAGCATATTGATGTACGCCTCAAGTTTATCAAGGACTCTGCATGTCGTGGCATTCTAGAGCTGTGCTACGTTCGGTCCGAAATGATACTCGCGGACCTATTGACCAAGCTGGTCGATCAGCACAAGCTCGCCAACTTGCGTTCGCAAGTGGGTTTGCGCTAGCTGAGGTCTAAGATGCGATCGCGAGGAGGAGTGTTGAAGATGGACATGTTGAAGGTAAGGTACACCATCGCACCGCTGAGCGCCTGTTGGACAGACGGAGGATTACGGACATGATGACGGTCAGTGGTTATGGGCGCGTTGTCAGTCATTGGCCAAGGTAAATAAATCAGTGAGTATGGTATAGTGAGTAGTATGAGAAAGGAGTGGCTTAGAGGTAGTATTTGTTGGCGAACTAAGGACCAAGTGTATGTTAGTATTCAATTAACCACCCAGTGAGCACTACGCATCTGTTTGAACAACCTTGACGGCTAAAGATACGGTGCTAGTGGCGGACGGTATTGCAGCTGCTCCGGAGACCTAGAAGAAGAACCAATATGTCTGTTACTGGCGGTGCGTGAGAGCGGATAACATTGTTGCAGTACCGAGGGAGTAGCGCTTTTTAACAGCATCGATAGCGAGAACTGGGTAATGATGACAGGGTTATTTGACGTGGCAGCGTCTCTAAACCCAAAATACGACGCGCATTCAGCCGGGTGCTTTCATGTCGAGGCAAGTTGACAAGTCAAGACATCACACCGGAGATACTAAACGCGTCGATCCCGTTTGAGAAGCGACAGTACACAAGATATTCGGGTACCAACGCTATCATAGCGCACTTTCAATGTAGGCAGATTTGCAGAAGGAATTATTCTAGTTTTTACATGCAATGACAATAAGGTAGTCAGGATAAAAGGACATTAGGTGTGCGATACGTTTGCCAAATTACTTGCTATATATCACCTGTTAACTATTCTCTCAAGACCTCGCCATGAGTAGACGACAACTGATGAGACAAGAATATGCATCGTCACACCGAGAACGAAATTTGCAGACGTTCTCTCAAGTGGCAATCACTAACTCACGGTAAACCTTTGCCATACCGGTATCCATAACCTCTAAAGTTGTGCTGGAAGCGAGGCCGTGTAGAGGGAGCAGATGGCTCGAGGTCATCGCAATGCCAGCATTAGCGCTCGACAGCGGCAATGGTTTGTGACGGCCACGGGGTTATTCGCCTGTTACTGTATATTTTGGCTTCGAGTTCGTCTGTGGTTCGTTACAAGTCAAACCGACGTGCGAGCCAACGTCGTAAGCGTTGAGAGGAACCCCGTAACTATCAATCGATCGACAAAAGAGCTCGGCGAAGAGCGACAGCAGCGTACAAGTCGAGACGAAGAGGAAGCCACAGAATCTCATAGTATTCCTCAAATGATGGAGCCTTTTTTAGACGCAGTAAAAGTCAGGAATGAGGCGAAGAACTTGCGCGTTGTTATCCCCTTGTCGACTCCTGATGCTGCGGTCGTGATTCCAACACGTGACTCACCATACATAGCAGCTGTTGATCTGATAGCATCTCCTATGATAACTAGTAGAGTGGCTTCTTCATTTGACGATCGCCATGATGTTGTATCTGGATACGATGCTGCAATGAAATATTTGGCCAACTACACGACACCCAAAGGTTCAGATGAGCAGCTCTTTTTATTCTTTGTGTGCGGGAACGAGCAAGGTCAGCATCGAAATTGGCGAAACCTGTGTGTAGATGCATCGCAGCTGGTATACAAAGTGTTTACAACATCTCCATCACGGAACCGATTGCTGACTATCTACACCGGCTCACGACAGGACTGGTCTACTCGTAACGCTTTTTATACAGATGGGGATTTAAAGGTGAAAATGATTCCTGCAATCATGCAGTGGCATGGAGGTGGTCCTGGGGCGAAGCGTGCCACGTCAGGTATGATCCTCGAGGAGAGTTTGTTGTACGAGCCGCTGCTGCGGTATCTCTTTAACAACGAAGACGTTTTAGACCCTCTACTAGCTCCAGAAAAGGTTGCGTCAAAAGAGCTTATCGTGCTCAAGGGATACAAGAGTTACAGGTCATATATGGATACCATTGCGGCTGGAGGGAATTCATCGCTGACCGCTCCGACAGGACCGATGTTCCTCTTTTTCGTTGCTGGCCGACTAGAATCCAACGACCGTCCGTGGTGTCCATACTGCCGCTACTCTGAAATCTCAGTCGAGTACGCGTACTACGCGTTTGCACCAGAAGGATCACGGCTAGTGAAGGTGGAGACGGTAAACTCTTATAGCATCTGGAAAAACCGTGCTAAAAACGAGTGGAGGCACGACACGAGGTTAATGATTCGTGGCGTGCCATGGATGTACCGTGCGACTTTAGACACGGATGTCCACACTTTTTCATATGTGCGATATCAAGCGCGCTTCGATCATCCTGACGATCTGCAAGGCGTATTCCAGGCTGGACGAGTCCACTCGAATAATTCTGAATTCACGAACTCTCGTTCAACAGTTTTGGTGTAGGATTGTTTTCAAATCTGTTGAAATTTTTTCATGGTCTCGTCTTTCCGGTCTGATCACATATGATTCCAAGTACAAATGTGCTCGAAAGATTAAGTCAATAGTCAATTGGATAAACGTTGCCACATCATTGTAAACGTTTCGACATGGCGTTACCTCGGTACGGACGTGATCGCCAGCGTCTACGCCGTCGTGACGCACCCGGCACTAAACGCTTTAAACCGTTCCATTTACTTGCCGGTGGCTTCTTCGTGGTGTATGTGGGTTTTCTTGCAAGCTGGCGCTCTTTTGGGAACTTTTCCAACTTGGAAGGTTTCAAGCTAGAAAAATTCCCAAAGCCGCAGCTCGCACTCACGAAGCAGCTCAGCAAGCTGCGTAAAGCCAGCAACTTAATGCATATTGAAAATGATGATGCAATCGACGTGGAGATTGCTGAGAGAAGAGAAGAACAGCGCGAAACTGAGGAGCGCGAACGTCCAATTTCCATCAAAGTGGTGCTTCCAACGACTTCACCTCCTACTGCTGCTTCACAGGCTGCTATTAAAACTGCATCTGAGCAGATCGCAGCGACAACGAAGGCATATTCGTTTGCTGGGAGACATCAGGAAATATCTGGATACGCAGCGACGATGAAGTTTTTGGAGAACTACCAGTACAATCCGAATGAGTCGTTGTTCCTTTTCTTTATGTGTAGTGATGAGCAATTCAAGGCGAGCGACTGGTCTGAAGTTTGTGTAGAGGGAAAGAAGCACGTGTACGACATGTTTTCAAAGTCCCCCGAACGCAACCGACTTGTGACGGTGTTTGCAGGCTCGGAAACATACTGGAAATACCAGAATGAGTTTTACAATGATCCGGACTTGCACGTGAAGGGTGTGCCTTGTATTATGAAGTGGGAAGGATACAGTGGCAGGACGGAAGGAATGCTTGTAAAGCGATCGTTGTATGACGAGCCGTTTCTGCGGTATTTGTTTAAGAACATGGATCAACCTGAGGTACTCTTTGTTCCAGAAAACATCAAAAACAAGCAGATGATAACGGTGAAAGGCTACGATGGCTATGTGGATATTATGGCTAAGTATGAGTATGAGGAAAACCCAGTTCCTACATTTCTAATGATGGTAGCAGGCCGATTCCAAAACAATAATCGACCGTGGTGCCCGTATTGCCGGTACTCAGAGTTACCCGTTGAATACGCTTTCTACTCGTATGCTCCAAAGAATGCCCGGATGATTCGCGTGGAAGTTGCAGACACGTATTCGGAGTGGAAAAAGCGAAAGGAATTCGCCCACGACGAAAATCTGCAACTCAAGCTTGTGCCGCTGATGTTCCACATTCAGACGATTCCCGCTGCCACCGCGAACGACACCAAGTCGATCATATTCACCTCACACATGGCTCATTACGACGAACTGGATTCGTTACGCGAGCTCTTCACAAGTTTTGTATAGATTTAGCAAGCTACTTTGTCTAAACAGAGTAGTTATATGCTGCTGTGCTGTCGTACGAGCATTGAGTTCAATAGAGCGTGTCCAGTTTGTCTGTATTCTAAGCTTACTCGTGCCTAGCACTTTTTCTAGCAGGTTGAGCTGGTAATGGGCACCACTTTTTCTCCTTGCCGTCGTCGCAATGAAAGGCTTTGTCTCGTAGTCTCCGACATTTTTTGATCGACAATGCCACGTTCTCCAAGGAATCCCAGGTATCTCGTAAAACTCAAACCGAGAAACTCCTCCATCATTCTCAAGGCCACACTAATCTCGCAAGTAGTGCTATCTCGAAGTACACGGATGTGCTGGCGAAGACTTCGAATAGTGAGCAGACACATGGCCACGAACTCTTGAAAGCGCATTTTTCTCTCCTTGATGATCTCATCTTCTGGTATACCTCCAGAAGTACTGGAAAAGAGGTGTGAGCCCCAAACATGCCGCGAGGGGAAGCTGGTTTCCAAAATGGAAGCCAGCACATTCTCGCAGATTGCACAGCGCGGCTCACGACGACGTTTGCCTCGACTAAAGTGTTTGATGAGCTGCTGTCGAAGTACACGGAACTCGGAGAAACGACGCGCCACGCACCACTGTTGTTGACTCAAATGTGCTTCCATCTCGTAGAAAATGACGCCATCCTCAGGTCGTTCAAAATGCTGCCCAGTCACGCGAGCAGATATATAATCCGAGTACTCCGCCTTGTCACGAAATAGTTGCAGGTTCTCACTGTTCTCAAGCAAAAGAACCGCGCTTAATCGTCGGTGTGGCGATGTGGCGCATTGACACGAGGGTCCAGTCTCTGGGGTTGTCGATGTGGAGGACCTTGGAGTCGTCGAAAAGAGAGAACCGACGGTGTTTCGCCGTACACGGTTTTTGCTTCTAATCGGGTGATCACCGCTTCGATCTCGCGACAATAGACTACGTGCTGACAAGCTGCAACGCCAAAGGAACCTAGGAATTTTCCCGGCTCGTCCGGATACTACCGATGCTCGGGTCTCGCGGCTTCTTGCGGCTGACCTTTCGAACGGGTCAGTCGTGAAAAGCGATTGCCTCATCGCTTCTTCCAGTGAGCTGCATGTCGATGCCGTTGAGCGCATGGGTAAATTTGCGGTGCACATTGCGTCGCTTAGTCTCATGCCTGAAAAGAACAGAGAACTAGCTGCCTTGTGGGGGTTTAACGTAGAATGAGAAGTGCCAGTGATGGAGGCTAAGCGAGTATTTCAGAAGGACTAGTCCCCGTTTCCGACTCCTGAATTGTTGTGTTCTTTCGCTCCTTCTTTCGAGCAATCGATATGGTAGACATTGAAAGGTGCTTCTATTGATAGATGGATACGCATAGTGCTACTAGATTCCATGATGTGCCATGCAGCAGTAAGGATCGACCAAGAAAGTACTGAGAGTCTTCTGGCATTTAGACGAAGATATGGTGTTGACATGGTCAGTAGCACGATCTGAATGATACGTGTACTTCCAAGAACTGATTCAATCAGCTACCAACTTTTATGACGGAGCTGTTGCTACTCGGAATACGAAACGTTCACTCAATCGCCTACCATTTGGCTAAATGATCGCTTGCTTCCCAGCAGGACTTTCTTCTGGTGGCAAGTGCTATTTTCTCAAACTTTTGACAAACGCAGACGTTTCAACATGAACTCCATGACATTGTACAGAGCAATTCAACAACATGTAAGCTGCTTGGCCGATCTCGTGGAGGTTCAAAAGTACCAATTGAGATGCAAACGATCACTAGACGCCGTTTCAAGCACGACAAGGACATTTGTTCGAGATCCTGCTCCTTCAGCTTTGCTGTAGCATTTTTTTCTGACCAGCTGTGCTGGGCTTGATCCGACCCGAAGATCTGCCTACAGTCCATAAAGTTTTACTCGTGCTCGACACCAAGCATTTCAACTCTGTGCTCAAGACAGGCAAGGCAGACTTCTTGTCACCCTATGTAGCCATCTGACGTACGTCAACATGAATGGTTGGTTGGCGTGTAGCGCCTGTTTTTCGCTGCACATAATCCTTAAAGCGGACGGAATGTATCAAATACGTCGATTCTTGCCTGCATTAGTGCATTGCAAGACACACTCGAAGCTTCTCGTGGGTTGTTGGCAATCTGCCTCTTCATTTTCCTCCTCATCACAGGATTGGCGTCAAGTCTTGGCAGATTTTCAGAGCAAATCGAATGACACAAGTACGTTATTGCTGGCCACTGACGTCGAAAGCGTCATTCAGGTGTGCACACAGAGTGGTCGCACTCGAGAAGCACTGGATGTGGTGTATAGAGCAAAAAAGCGCGGTGTCGTGGCTTCATTGAAATCGCACGTGCAAATTTGCTGCTCTTGGGCTCGAGAGGGCCAAGCGGAGCGGGCATTGAACATGATGCTGCAGCTGCACGAACGATTTGGCAAGCAATTCCAATTGACATTAGAGACACGGAATAGTGTTTATGACCCATTGCTCACGGTGTTCAAGTTACAGGGAGATTGGCGCAGTACGCACAATGTCATTGCACAAATGCATCAGTTAGGCATCACACCGACTTTACGTGCGTTTCGGGTGCTCATGTTAACATTAGCGAAAGCTCGTCGAAAGGAGACGTTGTTGACAACGGTGGCTTTTGTGGAAAAGAAGTTTCCTGAGATTTGGACGGATGTAGCCACGTTGACAGCCATGTGTCAGGCGCTTGTGGGTGTCAATGAGAACCAGCGCGTAATGGAGATCTACCGCAAACTTGACGACGATTGGGTTCATAAAAATGCCAGCACGATGCTGTTTAACCAGTTTCTGCTTGCTGCAGTCCGTGGCGAAACTACCAAGCTGGATGGCAAGAAGAGGGATAGACGAATGAATCGAGGGCTATCGTCGGATATGAAGGTTGCGATGAGCATTTTTGAACGAATGCAAGAAGTTCGGACTGCCGTACCTGACGACTTCACGTATGCGACCTACATGATGCAACTGGAGAAGCGTGGTGAATGGCAACATGTGCTGGATCTGTTCAATACGATGTTAGAGACTCAAACACGCAGTCAGAGCAGGTTGAGCAACAAGTTGCAGACACCAGTGATTAACGCACTCTCTTGCTCTGCTGTGATCCGAGCGCTTCATAAGCTTCACGAAACCAGCGAGTATCATGATAAGAACGCTGGGTCACACTGGGCTACCCGGCCCAACACGTCTTTGAGAGGGCCGCAGAGAAAATTGAAGCAGGATTTGTCGGTCGTGCTGAAGCAGCTTCACACAATAGACCTTCGTAATATTGGCCATGCTTCAACACTGATTGATACCCTGGATGAATTCATGCTGTTCACAGCAGCGTGTCAAACTTTTAAACGCGTGCTGGATGAAAATATCATCCAGAAGACTCCGTGGAGATTGAAAGACGGATTTGAGATTGATCTGCACACATTCTCTCGCGGTGTAGCAAAGTGTGCGGTCGTGTCAGCTTTCGATGAAATCTCGCGCTCCCAGCAATGTACTAGTGACACCTCTCTTGCGAGCAACACCCCACTGCAAAACATTCGCATCATCACGGGTGTTGGTAAACGCAGCCAAACGTTCATGAAGCCTGTGCTGAGGCAAGAAATCACAGAACTGCTCACCAAGTCCAGTCGGCCGCCACTTTGGCCCTCGATACATCCGACCAACCCCGGTGTTCTACTCGTACGCCATAACGCTCTGCGCAAATGGCTTCAGAAAGGTGGTGCAATCCGATACTTTTGAAGTCAATACGGTGAATTATGATGATGCAAAACATTCATCTCTTCATTACATCCCTTGACACATGTATTCTGGAGTTTTGATACTTGGCTTTCGCTCATGCACAAGTATCTTGCGGGCGGAACCTTCCCGATGGTGTCCGTGATGGCGAATAGACCATACACGATGCAAGTGAAAACTTCTGTATGACTTCATTCTTCGATATAAGTTGCCTGAACATATCGTCAAGACGTGTCGTCAATGCCATACTGCTGTGAATAAAGACCTTTCTTTCCTGTGGAGCTTTTCTCGATGGGCGAGATTAATTGCTATCGAGACCTAATGCGATTGAAGTTTTGACGGAATTGTTCCTTCCTCAAAACTTCAATCGCATCATGAGATTCTTCTCTGATGAACTTACATTCTCGATGAGGACACACCGCGAATGGAACTTTTCATCGAGCATCCACACTTGCAGCTGAAAGTTCAAAAACATGAACGCCTTGCTTCCGACCCTTGCCGTAGTTTCACAGTCGGCGTAGTCAATTAAATTCGAGCGGTTCATAAAGTTGTTAGCTACGTCGTTTTTAGCGACGTCTTTGCTGCAACAGACCATCCATCCATGCATATCAGTACCATACCGCCTACCCGTAAAAGGCGTAAGGAATGATTACATGAAATTGATTTGGAAAATGAAGTGCTTCCAGGTGTGGGCTTCATGGCCGTTCGTCGCTTTGAGGTAGTTCAGCTCTTCGAGCTTTACACTCCCAATCCCAACACAATTTGTCGTTATCAGATGTACACACCACACATGCTTAACATTCGTGCACTCAAGTCACTAAGGCCAAACACAGAGAGCAACGTGACGCTGTTTGAAATGCTTCGTTTGCAAGGCTTCATCACATAGCGCATTTCATCTTCAAAGTGTAATCCCACTGCCGATATCACCGAAACTTACATACATGTAAAGCTTGTTCTTCACGCCGCACTGTGAAAAAACCCTGACAAGCTCAGTGTATCTCCTTCGTGACTTTACTACCTTTGTACGTGCAACCTGCGGGTCAGATACTTCGAATTGTCTCTTGATAACAAAGAAATGATTCTTGCGCTGAATAACATCTCTAGCCAACATCGACGATTCATCAATCACCGCAAGACATAGCTGGTCTGCGGCCTCATTGAACGCCATGGCATTCAGCTTCTTGTAACTCAGACTCGTTACCTCCTGAAGCTTGCGAATACGGAAGTCCCGTGGTAACTTGCCCAGTTACCCCTTCTGAAAACTCTACCGTGTCGCCGTCCACCTTTTCAGCATTGAGTTCTGAGTACTACAGCGATTTCGATTTACCAAACCGAAGGACAAGTACACGCCATCGATGATCACGAGCTTCGAATGATTCAAGATGCCTCGCTCTGTCTCAATGGTGTAGACCTTAATCTTGCTAGCGTATCTTGATGGGATGGACTCAGACGCAAAAGTTTTGGCATCACCTTCATCATCGCATCGAGTAGCTCGGACATCCCATAAAGTAGACGCAGGAAGCTGTACCAGTGCGAAAATGCGACGAGATGCATGGCGTGCAATGAAAATCCGATTAAAAATGACCTACTGTCACACTGCGAGGTCACGGCCAAGATTGGGTATCGTACAACCAATAATGTCCATTAGAAAACGGTCTTCATCACGGAAAAAAATGCTGGAAGAGCTTGGTTTTTGGTGTTCTAAGGAAGAGCTACCGTACGACGATCCCTTGGATTTCAGCCGCCCCAATCCGCTTCTATTGATCGACGATGGTTGGTTCGCGGAATGTGATCCCGCTTTACTAAAGACGATCAAGTGGTACCTTACCCGTGCTTTTATTGAGAGCCACGAGCTCGCTTACAGTTTCTGTCGATTCTCGACCTGCACGCTGGCGCTGGAGCAACCTCGAGTTATGGGTGCATGTACAATGACCGATGGTGTTTATTGCTGGCCAGAGGGCTATTGGCATTATGTGAGTCACCATCACGTGAAGCCACCGCAAAAATTTCTCTATCACCTTGTGGACAGATACGACACGATAGCCGAGATGACGAGACAAGCGAGGGAGGAGAAAAATCTGCTGCTGTGGGATGACACGGAGCACAAAGCTGTTGAGATGCCACATGCAATGCAAGAATGGATCACAAGCTACACAACTGTTCAAGTCGACTCGTGACTGTGTAGCAAAAAGATGGAATCTACCTCATAGAAGCTTGCTTCATTATTTCACATGAGAATTGTAGGTGTTCTACCAGTCAATCATGTCTCCTTTACCAAGTAAAGAAGTTGCATCGGCTCTCCAATTTTGCACGAGCGATAAGACAGGCCATACCCTCCACGCTTTTCTCAGGCTCCACAGCGCCATTGTAAAATTGTTGTACGCAGTATTTACGTTGCCTGGATGCAGCAGCAAACATCCAATACTTTGCGGTTCCAAGTCAATTGCTAAACTCTTCGTAAACACATTTAGTGCAAAACCTTTCGACGCAATGCGCGTAAGCCCCACCAGAACTATCTTCTGATATGCTGCCAATACGCAATGTGACTTGGACCACAAAGGCGCACCCTCTCAAACTCACCGCTAGTCGCAGTTCGATAACAGCGCGCGTGTAATGAACAAGGAACCTATGGCATTCACCTGGAACTGAAGCAAACAGTCCTCCATTGTCGTCTCATCCAGGTCAAAGAGTCGCCGGCGTTTTTCATCAACAGATCAACATGAACTCCAGCAAGCATATTTGCCATCTCTAATTGACTGCTGCTCCACTACATCCAAGATGACCAGCTTCCATGAACATAAAGTTATTAGCTGTAAAAGGGGAATCAAGCACACGACAAAGCCGCATAAGTTTTCTCTTCACAACACAGTACAATGTTCAAAACTCTTCTCGCCTACCTCATACGCTTTGTTTACCATTCCTCACTGCAGCAATCACATTCCACTCTTCCTCATATCACGCTTCACAAAGGTCAAGCCAATACCTCAATTAGCACCTGTAATCAGCGCTGTTTTCTTCACTTTCTCTCCCGTCTAGCTTCCATCACTCTAGAATTCACGCGAATCATAGTATCTACATGAACATTCTGTCTCCCTCGGGTTGTCTCGTGCTAGAACTAAATGGTCCGTCATCTCGGTCACGCTTCTCTGCACAATTCCCTCTAAGCCTGTACCATCTGCTAGCACATTATCATCTTCTCGTCGACGCTGTGGACGCTGTGCCCAGCCATGTAAATGCAGATAGAGAAGCAGTAGAGAATATACAAGTAGTGGATGTGTCTATCGTGAAAATCCACCAAACTTATCATAAATAAACTCGCTTGGAACCATGCAAAGTAGCAAAGCTGCAGTGCACAGCATCGGCTGCAAGTATCCCAACGCAACAGAAGGTGTCGCTTTCTTTGTTAAATAATCCGTCGCTCCAAAAAGCAGTGAGGAACGTATCATCTTTTGAACACGACTTTATCATCGGTATGGACAATTTGTTGACAGCCTCGCTGCTCCCGTCGAGAACTATTTTTTTTACTGTAACTGCTTTCGTGTCCAAAACGCCACGTCTTCTCGAGCCTTAGCATACACTTCAGCAGTGCATGCCAGTGGAGAGCGAACAGTCATCTCGTACACGCAGGTAGAAGGCTCATCCACACTCAATATCTCATCGCGTTCGCCGCACTCAAGATGCAATAGCACGGACCTGTGCGGCCATACGATTGTTAGTTGATTATACCCGGACGTACACTTATCAACTCACCGTTCTGGGCCATTGTAGCACTTTTCACCCTGAGAGTACCGCATGCGCGCGTAATCCACCTTGCCACTTAATGGTGAACCTTTGTCCTCTCCACCGTACCAGCCGTCCCACTTGCCAAGTTTCGTTTGGTCCTGCTTGATTTCTCCAAAAGCACAGAATTTGTACTCGTATTTCTGCTTACACAAAAACTTGTTCAGAGTGCGCGGCGTCTTGAATGCAAAAGACTGACAATTTAACGCACCTCAACTCGTTTCTCAATGCAATTTTTCTTTAGCGCAAAATATGCACGGTCTGGACCATAGTCCATTTCCGCCGTCTCGCGCTTTTCGTTTCGATCTTTCTCTAGTTTGGCAATGTTGGACTCAATTTCGCAAAGTACTGTCCGCAGTGACTCCGCTAGTGGCAGTTTCATCTCGTTATCCAGCGTGGGACTTCATGAACGTATATATACCATCGTCGTTAGAAATGGAAGAGCGAAGGGTAAAGACACAACGTACAATAAATAGTGGTAAACATAAACCGGTGCGTCCCAGACAACCTGCGCGCCCCACGCGACCAGTCTGTAACTATTGTAGACAATGCCTCCACCGAGCCGACGGAACCAAACTGAACGTGATGGAGACGGGAAATCCGGCAGTCTGTCGATGACTGGACCAGCAAATTCAGGTATTGATAACGCACTCCATAGGGTTCTCCTACTATACAGCAACACCTCTACTAGCGCACGGACAGGAGAAACGACGACACCTTCGTGAAACAATGGCGCACTGTTAGTAGCAGGTCACAGGTACGAATTTCAGTTGCAAGCTGCTTGTACCGATAACTCGCAGTGCATGCAGTCCAATCCTTTTTCGACCTCCCGCCCCCCAATTGAGTAGCGGGCCAAGGAAATCGTCTTGCGGCCTTTCTTCTGCAGCGCGTGGGGTTTTCCTGAGCACATACGTTGTAGCAAGCAAATCAGCAATGAAATTTCACTCCATCATTTGCCAATCATCAAACGGGCACAACTTCTTGGTACGGGCTTGCTCGTTGTGGTTCATTCGTAGATAATCTGCCAGAGAAATCCTTGTGCTGTCTGGCAGCTCAATCAGGCTCTTCACGGTCTGCCTATTCGAGTCCAAAACCTCCAACGCTCGTTCATCTTCCGCTGAGGTGACGGGTGCATCGTCATCAGCAACTTGAATGGCATCGAGTGTTTCAAACTCCACTGCTTCAACCGTCTCCGAAAAGTCTTGTCTGCTCGTCTTCTCACTGTCATGAAAATTTACCTGCTTCTGTCTCGCAACCTCCAGACGATATTTTAGCTCCCTCAATTCCTCACGATCCTTGTGCACTGTCACTCTCTCCTTCAGCAGCTTCAACTCCACTACTTCTTTTCCCATCGTCATTATCCACTCTTGCTCTCTCCCAAAGTACGTCGCAATCTCCCCATTGACCGTCGCTTGACGTTTCTCGAACCCAGTTTTCACCACTTCAAGACGCTGCTCCGCTTCTTTTCGGAACTTGTCAGCAGCTACCGAGCATTTATTTGGACATGGCCGTCTACCGTCAATTTCTTCATCGGATCCATCACAACAGTCACATATTCCATCATGAATCCGTGACGTGTGGATCTGACGGAACACAAATACAAGATCAAAAACAATATAAAACACCTAAACAACTGATTCTTTTTGGAGTTTTTACTCACTTTTCCAGCAAGAACCCCGTCATTTTCACAGTGAAACACACTCATTATCACGTGTGAGCAGGCGGCGGTGCCTGGTTCATCATCACCCTCGTCGCAGTCGCAATATTCATCATTGACTCGATTGATTGGCAGATTCGTAAGTTTTCCACCCACAACACACGAGAACTCGTTACTTGTGTACTTCAACTGATCAGACGGAGCAACGCCGTGGATCTGCGTGGAGGAGGACACGACGGGGAGACTCAGCACGAGCAGAGCGCATACTATTCGCGTCATTTTGACAAGTCAACAATGTTGCTGAAAAATGAAGTTTTAGTTTTCGCGTCATTTTGACAAGTCAACAATGTTGCTGAAAAATGAAGTTTTAGTTTTGACCAATTGGGAAAATCTCAATTGCAAAAATTGCAATTTAGTCCAGACTATTTATCCAGTGCTGCTGCTCCACTCAATTCCATTGCCGGTGCAAGTCTCTCTCTCTCTCTTGACGCAGCCACGCAGCAACAAGCAGCGTCAGGACAATCATGGTGAACAAGAAGATTGCGGCGCAATTGCAGAAGCTGCAAGGTGACGAATGGAACTCGGACAGCGAGAGCGAGATGACGGCCGCTGCGACTTCCACGTTTGACGCCACTAATGACCTTGTAAAGCTCCCTACAGCGGCAGAGGCCATGGCTAGCGCCGCAGAGATCGGTGGGAAGAAGCGTAAGAGTAAAATGCAGCGTAAAAAAGAAGCTGCCGAGCTGTCCAAGCGGCAGAAGGATGAGAAGGCCAAGAACCAGCCGTCCAATGTTATTTATCTCGGCCGTGTCCCTCACGGCTTTTACGAGAAGGAGATGATGGGATTCTTCAAACAATTTGGTGTCGTGCGTCGTGTGCGGCTTTCACGCAACAAGCGCACGGGAAACTCGAAACATTACGCTTTCATTCAGTTTGACGAGCCTGAGGTGGCGCAGATTGTGGCCAACACAATGAACAAGTACCGACTGTTTGACCACACGCTCTCGTGCCACGTTGTTCCGTCACAAGCCGTCCATGATCGCATGTTCGTGGGTGCCAACAAGGTGTTCAAGCCTCTGCCCCGACAGGCCATTAATCGCAACCGTCACAATGCCGAGAAGAGTTACGAGCAGATGGTGGTCAACAACAAGCGTCTTGTGACTAAGGAGCGACAGAAACGCATGGTACTCAAAGCGCTTGGTATCGATTACGAGTTCCCTGGATACGAGTCGCAGATGCCTGCCAAGACACAGCACATTGCTTTCACATAGGAAGGGAGATTGATATTGCGAGTGGAATACACAGTCAGCTAATCACCAAATGATGCAGGCTCATTATTGTTTGACTGCTGCTGTCCGTAACGACTATAGAGCTTTTCATTGTTTTGTTTTTATCTGCTAGCCTCGATGAGTTGATTGTTTTTTGTGTGAATTCTTGCTGGAAATTCTTCTTCTATCGCTTTTTTCGAGTTGAGAGCGATATGAATGAATGACCTGCGACGTTTACGAAAATTATGCCAAAAATAAAAAATATACTACAAGATGAGAAAATAAAAATATGTACCACTTGATCAAAAAAATAATGTGAGGAAAATAAGAAATGTACCACGGCGTATACTATACGTATAGCACCGACAAATGAAATTTACGAGCTAAGTAAAAAACATACGAGTCGAGATTAAAATGGACAAATCTCGTTTACTAAAATAGCTGTTTCCTCGTCTAAATTTTGTCAAGGGCGTAAAGGCGAGGTGCTTAGCGGCTAGCCAAAAAACAATTGATGCTTATGTCAAATGACAACAATATGGTCTGATTGTCATTTGACATGGGTATCAATTGTTTTTTGACATGTGCTGAAAAATCTCTAGTGCTGTTTTTATCCATATAGGGTGCTCCGCACCAGGCGTTTGGTATAACTTCAAGGTCAGGTAGCAAGATGATGGTGAGCTTAAGCACCTAGGCTAGTAAAGCAGTGAAGAACAGACAGCTTGTGATAGCACTTCGCTGGCTGCGACATAGCTCCTTAACAGAGATGAGTAGCAGTTAATATTGAACATGCAGTCGCAGATAAAGTTGAGCTTGTAGTTGCAGCTGATGTTCAACTAATTAAAGATGTAGAGGATAGACTGCGGATCAGCGCTTAAATAGACTACATTTAATCTTGCTTTCGGATTTTCTCCCTACTTGACACTTCACAACGAGCCTAAATACGTGTGCATGGTCTCTGCTTGGAGAGCAGCTCAAAAACACGTTCAAAAACTGGCTCATCACCAGCAAGTAGCTGCACGACTTCAAGATAGAGCCTGGTTCGCGGTTTGCACCCCATGTCGACCAGTTCAAGCAATCAGTGCTGCAGATGGAGACCATTTGGAGATCATCGGGATGAGACGCGGCAGCTTGTGTTGCAGCTCGGTAGCTTGGCTGACAGCTACCGAATGATCAGCACCGTACTTAAAATCTCGCCAAACATGACGCTTGCATTTGAAGCCCTATCTGGTGTTGAAGTCTCGGATGAAACGTCAAACGCTTTTCGGGGGAAAAGCGTTTGCGACGAATAGAAAAGACTTCGAGGGCAAACGTTGTTTCACTGGTTAGTGCTTCTACTGCATGAAGCCTGGGTACAAGAATAGTGAAATGGAACATCTGTCACGCTGTTGAATATTTTTGTACATCCCTCGGAGCTGAAAAACCTTATTTCGGTGTTGAAGCTGGTCGAAAAGGAGGTCTTTTTGCAATCTGACAATGACAGTATCTGACGCTATGGCGACGCCATGGTATGGAGGCCAAGCGCTATGGAGCCACTACCTTTAGCTCCATAGCGCTAAAGGTAGTGGCTCCATAGCGGAAACGGTTACCCGTCTCTTTGTGCGCTCTGTGATGTAAGTAGAAAGCTTACGACTGATTTATATTCAATATAATTAAATGCAAATCAAAAGCTATTGGCTAATATGCAATGATTGGACGCACGTCTGTTTCGATGCGCGTCCCTACGTGGCGAGCTTAAGTATACATAAGTCGCGTGTGCATCTGTTTTTGACGTCATTTGGCACGCAAATTATCACTAAGAGATATCTTAGACTAAGGGGAGACCTCGCAAAGCGTACCTAGTATGCGAAGTCCCACTCCAACGTATACTGATTTCTACCTAAATGTATACACGTATAGCGAATAGTTGAAACCTACTCCAACACGCCCTCTTCCGAAGACAGTCCCTTCGGAACATGGTTCTTCGTCATGCCGATTATGCCACTTAACTTCTCCAATTGACCACTGGCGAGAGGCTTTGTCATCAAATCTGATGGATTAATCTCGGTCTTGACTTTCCACAGTTTCACTGTCCTTTTTGCCACCTGATCTCGAACATAGTGCCAACGCAATTCAATGTGTCGAGTACGGCGACTGAATGTTGGGTTAGTCGCCATGACAAACGCTGCTTGATTATCAATGCCGAGTCGATAGTTTATAGCCAGATACGAAAATACTTCAATCAACAAGTTGCGTAGACCTTGTCCTTCCATGCATGCTTCACATGCTGCAACATACTCGGCCTCAGCAGTTGATTGCGCTACAATACTTTGACGTCGTGAGGCCCACGATATGGCACCTCCTGCGATACAGTGTACATATCCAGTGACGCTTTTTCTGGTATTAGGGTCATTACCCCAATCCGAGTCGCAAAATCTATCAACAGTCAGCTTGCTACTTTGCTGAGTTTCTGAAGTATATGTGTATACTACTCCCAGGCTTTTAGTGCCAATATCGTATCGCAATACTCTCTTGGCCGCACCGATGTGCTGTTGGGTTGGTTTTTGTACGTATCTGCTAAGCTGCCCAACAACATAAGCCAAATCGGGCCTGGTGCACGTAGCCAGATACATTAAAGATCCAATCAATTCACGATATGGAAATAATTTTCCATGCACCGGTGGCGCAGTATCCATGTCATTAGCAGTCAATCGTAATGTCGTTTCCATCGGATTCTACTTGGGTGTGCGTCGCCAAAATTAAATCGCTCTATAATTTCTCCGCAGTATTTAGTCTGGTGAATCTTGATAGAATTCTCATTCTGCTCCACTTCCACGCCCAAATAAGTGTTGAGAAAGCCCTGATCTTTGAGTCCATAGTCCTTATCCAGTTTCTGGAACAAGTTCGTCTTAAAGTCAGCATTTTCTGTAGCGTCATCAACGTAGAGTAGAACAATCGCAGATTCGCCATCACGCCTATAGTAATATAAGCATGGCTCGGTGTGACACCGCTCGAAACTAAAGCTAATAAACCAGCCATTTACTTCTGACTTCCATTCACGCTCGATTGTTTTAAGCCATAAAGAGCTTTGTTTATGACGTAAATCGTGTTATCGATCTTGCACGGGTAGCCCTCCAGCGATTCAGGTATTGTTTAATACGTAACGTTGCATTCAAATACGGATCAGAAATCCCATGCGGCAGTTCACCATGAGTTTTTTCCGCTTGGACTTTGGCACGTGACAAAACGCCAGGGATCCAAAAGCGCGAATGTAGTGTATGTCTGGCTTGGTCCGAAACATTATTTCGTACGGAGTACGGGCCGCACCCTTGCAATATACGCGCTTGTTTACGTAAACGGCGGTTTCGAAAGCATTCGTCCAGAACGATTTCGGCAAACCAGACTGATGCATCATCGTCTTAACCATGCCAATCAGCGTCTGATGCGTCCGCTCCACAAGATTTAATTGGGATGCACTAGGTCCAACTTTTGTGTGCACAATTCCCTTTCGCATGTCCATGATATCATTACAAAATTCTTGGCCTTTGTCCGTGAGCACCTGCTTAACTGGTTCAACACCGCCACGTTGTCGCTCTGCTCATGCAATATATTGCTTCATATACATGTTCACCTCGCCTTCCGTCTTTGATTTGAGTAGGTAAAACTTCACATAGCGCGAAAAACCGTCCATGATGACTAGAACTGCATAAAATTTTGAGCCATTGTTCACCCCTGGTATTAGAAGATCTTCAAACGCCATGTCGTTTACTTGCTCAATTGGCCGGTCGAGCGATTTCTTGAATGTCTTGCGCTGCTGTTTACCGAATTGGCAGTCTGCACAGTCCACCTTTCCTCGACGCTTGAGCATGATCCTCTTAGCCATACCGCGGTCAACCATTAGTCGAATGTACTCGGGGCAGGTATGCCCTAGTCGCTCGTGTCTCCTCGACACTGTCTGTAACTGCAACATTTGCATATACTTGCTTTTTAGTAGCTATCTTGGTATTCTTTGAGATAGCGCACTCGATATTGCGAGCAGTAAATGTCCATAGGTGACGTTCATGCGTCGTGCGAATGACCTCCATATTATCCTTGGTCATACCGAACATTCGTGTGTTGGGTTCCCAGGATAATTGGAATCCTTGATTCAAGGCCAGACCTGGCGAAAACAAGTTGCACCCTGCACTTGGCACGGACAACACGTTCTCCACAAGCACAAATGTCATTTGTTCATCAATCATAACCGTCAGCATGATTGTTCCAAAACCTTCCGCCTTGGCCCCAATTCCATTAGCAAAACCCGAAATCTGGGGATTCCAATCGCAATCATCCATGTTCTGCAATGTAGTGAAATACATCTTGCAGGCCGTGATGTGTGCATTAGTTCCAGTATCAAAATACCAACGCGATGAGTCAAAATCCTGGGAACTTGTTTCACAACTTCACCGATTTCCACATCACGTTTCTTAACAGCGTCATTCACCAGGGTAACTTGACACATTTTCTGTTCCTGCTGTGTGTACTCTTTTTCCGATCACGCGTACTTGGCCTGTGCCTTTCTTTCGCGTAGTTTGTCCTCCAAGTCCGGACAATCGCGTTTGTAGTGATCGGTTCCACCACAAAGAAGACACCCTCTACGATTAAGCTTCTCAAATTTCTTTTGGTGACCATCATTCGCAGCTTACTTCTTGCTGTGGTTTCGCTGAGCACCACTTGATTTTTGCTGCGTCTCGTTGCCTTGTCTGTTCCCAAATGCATTGTTGTCCCAATCTTTACTGCGTAACTCTGCAGTAAGGATCAACTCACGAATCAAATCCGGTGTGTATTTAGCCATGTTGGAGCTAAACAACACTCTACGTCGGAGTTCGTTGTAATACGGGATCGTTGGCAAACTTCGCAACATCCTGTCTACCATTTGTAGATCGTTCACCGGCGAATCCAATTCTTCCAGTCTGTTCTTGATGTCAAATAGCTTGTAGAGATGACTCCGCACGTCGTCCCGCTCGCGTAAGTTGGTCTTGTGTAGCTCGCACTGCAGGCGGTACACCTTTTGTGCCGTCATGGCGGGATTATTCTTGCCCTCTTATATCGATACCAGTTCCTTCCACATTTCCGTGCCCGTCGACTTGGACATCACTTGCTTGGCAAGCCTCATGGACAGGGAGCCCTGGATCAAAATCTTGATCTTGGCTTGTTTCTTCTTGAACTTCCCTTTTTCCTCTTCATCCTCCACCACATGGCCCTTGGCGATGTCATCAAACAAAATCTCTTCGAAGGCGTTCAGCATAGCATACATGTAAAAGGTCCAGTCCTTGCCATCCAACCGGACGAGAGTTCCCGACGAACCAATCGTAAAACCCTTGCTCTTCTCATCCGAGTCAGCGTGACTTGGGCTCATAACCCTACCAGACTTACTATAACAAGGAATGCGTCCCACGCAAATTATCAACTTGTTATTAAGAGAGATATCTTAGAGACCTCGCAAAAGCGTACCTAGGTAGTATGCGAAGTCTCACTCCAACGTATACTGATTTCTACCTACATGTATACATGTATAGCGGAATAGTTGAAACCTACTCCAACAGGGTATGCGCTGATATTCTTTGCAGACGCGGATCTCACTGCAAATGCCGATGAATCAGACAAGCTGCAGTCTTTCGTTATCGCAAAAGCCAAAAAGCCCCGGTGCTTTATCAAGAAGTCAGGCCAAGCACTTGGGTTTCTCTACCGCAGCAACACAAAGCCTTGTCTATTAAACTCCTATACTAAAGCTGCCGATTTTGGCTCGGAAAAAAACAATAGCACAGGCACTTAGCTATTCTACTTCCTATGCCTATTAAACTCTCATACTAAAGCTGCGATTTTGGCTCGGAAAACAATAGCACAGGCACTTAGCTATTCTACTTTGTATGACGGGCGTACTTTCAGATGCTCGATCTCTTGCCATCCATTCCACCGCATCTTTCAATAGCTCCGGCTTGCAGGAATGGCTTGCAAATGTGGATAAAGCAATGAAGGTGCGTGGTCAGCTGAAAGCTAATGGCTTGCATTTTTTGTTGATTATAATTTTATTATTTTTCACAGAGCAAAATCAGAAAAGCTTCTTTTCGTTGGCAATGCTCCGTCGCAAATCACGAACTATCTTAATTTTATCAACGATTCAGCTGCTTCCACCAAACAAGACGTTTAAGATTTAGCCGATGGATGCCGGCATCATTGCAGCATTGAAGCGGCGATATTGTCGATGCCATCTGCCAAATTCGATCGATTGTGATGAGAGTGGAGAGGCCAAAACTACTTACAGAAGTCAACCAACTTACTGCCATGCGCTGCGGTCGAGCAGGGGTCTCGCATGCGTACAATGCGATAGAACTGGAGTTTCCGCGCGATAATAATGCAGTCAAACGGGGTTTCCCTACTGAATAAAGGCAGTTGTGCAGAGACTCCCATAATCAAATACAGGGGCTTCAGCAACAGAGTGCGGCGGTTGAGCTAGGGCTTCTGCAACATGTGACAACGGTCGAATATGGAACTTTCGGCACTGATCCGTGCCTAGAGTCGAGTGATCTATCTGTGAGTAGCTGCAATTCGCCACATAAAAGCCGCGTCAAAGCCTGCGAGTCCTTTTCTCGTGACGCATTTTCGATCACGAGTCTTCCGGGACTCTTCTGGACATGTTGGTGCCGTAAGATAGGTATGCTTGATCACCGATAAGATCACTGAAGCCACCTCCGCCGTCTCAAACGATGAGCTGCCGTCGTGCCCTTGAAGTACTGAACCAACGTCTGCGTGCAAAGAAAGGTTTGCAACACAATCATGAAATGCTCTGCGTAAGCCTTGTAGTCCCGTCTACACATTACCTGCAAATACGCGGAGCCTTCCCGGGTAAACTTCCCACCGAGCTTTTTGCAGACCGAAGTGTTAAACATGAGATTGATCTCCACTACCTTGCCCCATTAGCTCGCTGTACTCATCATCACTTTGTGGTGATGACAGCGACGTGCTCTCATTGTAGTCAACAATGCAAGATGAATTTTCATCCGCATTTGATGATTCGTCCCACTTACAGTGTCCTGTTGACGGCGCGACGGCAGCAGTAGCTGTCGGCGTTGTAGCAGTAGCACTTAGCAACGGCAGCGAATTATCGCGGCACGTACGGTTTGTATTTGAATGTGCCGGTGCCTTCGCAGGCGACCCACCAACTCTGCCCCGTTTAGTGGCATGAGGAGTGCCTTGTAATGTAATCTCGATAGGTACACACAGGTTGCTCGGGGATAGGTATGAGTGGACTAAGCGGCGCGTCGTAGATGGCTCGCTGTCCCTCGCCCTTCTCGTTTTGCGATATTTGCAAATGTGTAAAAATCGTTCTCGAGTAGGGGGTGGTGTAACGGGCTATATGTCCAAGGATACACGTGCTCGTTAGTACGTGGCTGAATACGTTTCATTATACTGTTTTAAGGTAGACAACCTATCATTAACTTCGCTAGGAGAGTCGGGAGATTCGATCTGACAGGTTATGCGTTTTCGAGGTGAATTTCACTTGCCGAACATGTACTATGAGAGGTTATTAACTTCGCATGGAGAGGTCGTCAGGATTAACTTCTGCAGGTTGTACTGCCGAGACGATATCCGGAGTCCCAGGTACAAACGGGGAGATCATAAGTATGTAATTAGATGAGGTACAGGTGAGGTACACCCCTTGCGTATATGATACACACAAGATGTAGTCGCATTGAAAGGAATGACGACCAGCAGGGACTGGCGTCATCAAATGACGTCAAAAACAGATGCACACGCGACTTATGTATACTTAAGCTCGCCACGTAGGGACGCGCATCGAAACAGACGTGCGTCCAATCATTGCATATTAGCCAATAGCTTTTGATTTGCATTTAATTATATTGAATATAAGTCAGTCGTAAGCTTTTTACTTACACTCACAGTGCGCACAAAGAGACGGGTAACCGTTTCCGCGACGCCACCAGTAATGAAGTACTAGTTTGCTGTGTGAGGTCGCCAACTACCTTACAGCATGCAAAAGAAGACGGTTTGACCGCTTCCTTGTTAGTGCAAGAAGGTGTGTGGGTGTAGTGCGTGGCAGCATATGAAGCGCCCGCCTATACTTGGTAACACTAGTATTTCTTCCCACGACCCGAATCTCTGAGCGTGTTTGTGAGAATGAACATTAATGTCGATCAGGCTCATTCCTTTACCTTTCCCAACATCATCAGGTAGGTTGCTGAGCATTTTGGCTCAGGGACTTGGTGAATAAACCCTGGCCAATCTCTTGGGTTGTCCACCTGAGCAACATGTTGCTCAGCTAGAGCAGTTTGAGGCGTTTTTTGTGCTCGGACAACGGAGATCCGCGTTCGAGGCACATAGCCAAGCTGCGTCTATCTGTGAGACTCAGGATGAGCTTCTGCGTGAGCAGACTCGGAACGAGGCTCGCAACAGAACTGTTGAGACGGTCTCTGCCCGGTCTAATCCACCTAGGCCATTTGGATGGACCCTGCAACGTTTGATGGGACTGCAGCTCACGCGATTGTCCACTGGCTACTAGCCGTGAAGCAATGTGGTGTGGTACAGCTCATCGAGGACGACACCCGAGTGATGTCGTACATCATGTCCCATTTGCGCGGTAAGGCCTCGGAATGGGCTTATTCGGCGCTTATGGCGGACGCAAAAATGTTCTCTATCTATAAGACAATGATTTGCGCCTTGAGAAGCAATCCTACAACAGTGTCTCGGCGACAGCTTGGTATAAGCCGTCGGCCGAAAGGGCGGATGCCACTTCGATGGAGTTATGTGATGCCGACGCCGTCTGCTATAAATGTGGCAAGAGCGACCATATGATGTCTCGCTGCTATGTCAAGCTAGCCGCTAGTATTAAAACGCCCAGCATGAAAACTCCTTACCCGAAGGGTGATGCCAAGAACCGACGTGCACGACAAACGGGTTCAGCATCGACCACTGACAAGCCGGGAAATGTGGGAGTGCAGTAGGGGTGGGATGCCCTACTCTAAGGCTTCTGGCATACATATATGCATAGTCGTAGGTTTGGTTAACAACAACCAAAATTTCTATTACTATAAAGCACCCGCGCAGACTTCTCGTCCAGGCGGGATATCTTTGGTCCCCGATGATGAAGAACCTCTGTCGCGAAACTACGCAAGCATATCCCTGGATTGTTCGGCCAGAGATTACAAGAACTTTTCAGACAAACAACTTCCCCTGCGATCGGACACAATAACGTTGAAAAGGACTGATTGAGAGACGACATAAGTGGTCAGAAGATCAAGCGGATCAAGTATCTACATTTTGGACTAGGCGATCTCAAGGCAGATCAGGGCAACTTGAATCAAGCGCCTACCTCGATCGCATGAAGCTTTTCGCGCGACCAACACACGGTCAAGCTCAGCATCGACTCAAGTCTATCGAGAAGAGGGCAACCCGCTCTGCCGACGGGTAAACAGAGTGAGGAAGGCATATTACACGATACGGAGTACCCCCTCCGATAGTCGGTCGTCTGGGTGCCAGTAAAGAATCGGGATCGCATAGACAAATTTGCATTTGCCGCACCACCACAATGGTGTGCGTGCCCAATCTTCTGGAAGCTCAAGATTTTATCGTGAGTCCCTGAGAGAAGATGTCAAAACCAAGATTAAACCTCGTCAGAAGCAGAGGAACCGCTGTAAACGCGTAAAGCAAAAAGTTCTCCGCATCATCAGCGGACCATGATGATAAGTGAACAAAAGAGGAAAATCGATCCCTCGATCTCTCAATCCCTTCCTCAGGTCCCTCCGAGGACCCCTAGCGGAGCGCGTTCAAAACGCGATTCACTAGATTAAAATCCTTCAGCAAATAACCTTCAGCTAAAATCTCTCGATCTTATCTACAACCACTCCAGCAAGAAAGATTCGAAGACTACGGTGGTGAAGAAGTCTGAATTATAGGAAATATAACTTTCGACGCTTAGGATTGATAATAAAAGTAAGGAACACCATGAACACCACGAACACCATAACATCCGGGTACAAACTTTACTATCACCGTAATAGCAACTACACATCAACACATGATGGAGAACACGACGAGCCTTGCTTCGAATAACACCGCGCGGGCGGGCTTTTAGGACACCGCGCAACGAAGTATCAGCGGGAGCACCTATCACCACATGACCTCAAGCCTTTGGCGCTCTACGACCTGTCCGGAGCTACTCTCCAGAATTCATGCGTGACCACTTCCGTCGCTTTCGTGGACTACGTAACCGTTGATGGAGTCAAATACACTTCGCTTCAAAGATTTTGGTGCGCCTTCATCCGACGATGAAATCGGATGATTGAGAGCCGACAAAACATCGTTAGGTGGCTTGCGGACAGGAAGAACTTGCGCCGATCATTCAATCGCCGCCGTACGCGGAAAGGTTTGCAAAAACGCCTGGAACTAAGATCGACTCCGCTTCGTGCACGTAATCGAGAGCTGGCTTTAATTGTCGCGACTGATAGCTCACGACTCGCTCGTGCCCGTCATCATCAAGCTGCATAAGGGCACAGCCGATTGCGAAGTCGCTGGCATCACACACGACATGAAAGGGTTTCGAAGCATCGGACAGTATCAGGATCAGCACTGAAACCAGACTTCTTTTCACTAATTTGAAAGCATGACCACGTGGCGTCTTTCTTCAGAAGAGATGATAGCGGTTTCATTGATCCAGCGTTATAGGTATGTAATAATTAGCCGAGCCGGGTTCTTAGGCAAATTCTATTTGAAGATAGACGACACCTTCTCTGATCGGCTCAAACGCCCGATTTGCTCACATAGCAACCTCGCACCGAGATTTTGGTGCAAAAAGAATGCACTTCCTGAAAGTCACGTATAGTTCGTTCTCTTGGATTACTTGGAAAACTTGCTTCAAGTGTCGCACCTGGACAGCGATGAGGTCACCCTCAGCGCCTCTATGAACGAGTATGTCGTCCTCGAGTGATAGCATTGTTTTCAACAAATACGCCGTATCCTCCATGCTAGATCATGAAACATTCCACTAGGGGTTTCCACTCATGACGAGTCGATCGGCTCAACTGACTATACCAGTTTCGCGCTGGCTCCGTAAGTAGGTCGCCAAATACGAGACACTTCAGCGTCAGGAGCTTGATCACGTAAGAAGCAGACTTGATTTTGCTGATCCAGCTTCTGGCTCGATCTTCATTTCTGTCTTGTCCAGTAAACTCCTTAGATCCGAAGTCACTGCGTAGTGAATTCACCACTTGGCGTAGCTTCTGGAGCTGCCAATTAACGGTGATATTAGGTCTTCGAGTTCCATATCATGTGAAATGTTGCTATTTGATTGACTACGACGCGATCCGACCGACTTCATCTCCATATTCGGAATGTCCCATGTCTCTTGAGGTGTGGTATGGACCATCGATTGGTCAGAGATCTGCCAAGCTAAGATCCGTTGATTTTCTTCATGCCTTTTTATAACTGCTTCAAACAGGAATGCAGCTGGCCTGATCCAGCTGGATTCGCTGCCTGTGTCGTCAAATATTCGTCGAGAGCGCTTCAGTCTCAATCGCGATTTAGTCTCGATCGGCGCCATCATTCCGCGTATGAGTGCTGCATCAGACGGTCCCAGCGACCTCTGTTGAATGCTAATCGAATCTTCTGAATCCGCCTCTGATCCAATATGATATCCTTCGGTGATTGGCATGATCGCCTGATCTGCTGAGCCATATCTTACAGTGAGAGGACCTGACTTCTTAAACAATGATCGTCCTGCGTGAATCACTTAAGCGTGATCGCACTCCAGCAATTCTTGCGCATCAAACGCTTCCGCAGTGAGCCCAGCATCGTTAGGTACCTTCATAAAACGACAAATCGCTCTCAACTGGTTCAAAGTCTCCATAGGAGCTGATGCCGATTCTTGTAGCGATTCGACTAGTTCTGGCATCAATATCTTCACAACTGAAATGCTAAATAGCAACGTCTTTGACTCTTTCTGATGAAAATACCGCTCAAGTTCTCCACTTCGAGCTCTCAGTCTTTCATTTGCAATCTACCGGCTTTTTCTTTGCTTCAACGCTACGAGCCATCGATTTCTTCTCTTGAGCTTCGCAATTTGATCCTGACGCCGTTATTTGCGCCACGTAAACGCTAAGGTGCAGTTGTTCTTACTCCGTTACAAAATAGGTAACGTTTCCAGCAGTGGTAGGCTTAGAGGTAGCGAAAGAGTTGCGGTCTAAGGACCTCAATTAATTTATTTTGCATCTTGCACCAAATCACTCATCTTCGCGCTTCGATTCATCAGCATTCCTGACAGATTGTTTTTCTGTCCTTGGATTTTTTCCAGTCAATAAAGCCCTTCGGTATGGCTGCGTCCACGTCACGCGGTTTCTTACGTTGTGCTTCTCTTTGCTTTTTTGGGTCCAAAGACCCTGAGCTCGACATGACTTTTTTTTGCTTGTGACGACTGCAAGAAGCATCTTTCCCAACACATGCCATCTCGATGGTAGCAAATGCATTGGTGGCAATACCACAGCGTCTACACAACAATCAAATGCCACTTACGTGGCCGAGATTACCACAGAGAAGATGACTGCTGCTTTTTAACGGCAACCTGCAAATTGCGGGTGCGCTCAGCGGCTTTTTACTACGTTTTCTTGAACGACTGGTAGTCCATGACGACGAGGTACGTGCTGCAATCTGCGCTCGCTCAAACGATTAAGCCCATTGATGCTAAGCGATTTAGTCAGTATGTTTGCAGCTCAGTCGACTGAATAACATGACCTGTAAATCAAAGCTACGTGCAGCAGAACCAAGAAGAAAGATACAAGCGTGTAGAAACTTGAATATCTCGAAAGCGATATTCGTGCTGTGGCATTTCGTCTTCCGAAGCCCCTGCCGCGAGATTACTTTTACTTGTTGCGCGAGCAGTACATCCGATTGTAACAACTCCAACTTCATTTACTGTGGATACTGAGATCTGTGGATACTGAATTCTGCCAAAAAGCAAAGCTAGAGCTGGGCTCCATTCTGCTGACACTCGCCTACCTTACTCGACTTACCACGGTAACGCGTCTCCTTTTTCGAAATGGAGCATTTCCAGCTTGTCCTCGAGCTTGGCACGCTCAATGATGCGCACCATGCCAGCCACGCTGTCCGCAGGCGATACGACTCCTTTGGATTTCGTCATATCCGTATTGACGTACCCAGGATGCAATAGCAGGCACCCGATCTTCTCCAACTTGAGGTCCAGCGACAGACTTTGCGTAACCATGTTGAGCGCCGCCTTCGACGCGCGGTAGCCATACGCACCACCCGAGCCGTTGTCGGCAATACTTCCCATACAAGAGGTGATCTGAGCAACAAAAGCCTCACCACGAGAAGCCACAGCAAGGCGTAGGTTGGGCAGAAAAGCGCGAGTCATGAGGAACGGGCCCACGGTGTTCACCTCAAACTGGCGCATCATGTCCTCTTTCGTGGTGTCATTCAGGCCACCACTGATTAAGATCCCGCTATTGTTGATGAGTAGATCAACAATCTCATCTTGAAGCGTCCTAGCTGCTGCCAGGACTGACTGCTCATCACCTGTGTCCAGTGTGATGAGTTTCCACGGCTTGAGGTTCTTGAGGTCTTCGGCAGCATCGACGTTTCGAGCAGTGGCAATGACTTTCCAGCCTTCTTTGACGTAGTGCTTAGCAAAGGCAAACCCAAGACCGCGGTTACCGCCAGTGATTAACACAGTTTTTGTCGCCATTATGAAAGATCTTGATCACTAACGAAAGATACCAACCAGCTTGAAGCAAATTCGAAAGTGACAAATATCGAGAAAAAATCCTAATTGAAAGTAATTACCATGAAGTACATATATACATTTGTAATTGATGTTTCGTGTCCGCATTGAACTGGCTGTTAACGTCATAATCGTCGGCAAGAAAATTACCATCAAATTGATGCACATTTGGATCGAATACTTCGGAGTGTCAAAAACTCTTTGCGATCCTTTGTTATCGTGTTTTTCTACATCTTAAGAAAAAATGGGTTGCGTGGCACATCTCAATGCTTCGAGCTGTTATCTATCCCGAACCCAGCCATGATGCAGATTGTTAGATGCAAACGTTTGTTAATGCAGCTCATATAAGTCCGCCTTGTCTCTTTTTGACTCGTTCGTGAAGTTGATGGTATAAAGCAAAAGAACTCGCACCATGGCCGAGCTCGAGTTTTAGAGACCACAAATACCGAGTGCTATGAGTTTGACAGCTGCAAATAACGTTGTTATATGTCTCCGATTTGTTTGTCGTTTTTCATTTAGTGCATTGCCATCCTATGCAATCCCGCTGACGTAATTACAGCTGTCCTGAATAGATCGTGTTTCGTCGTCTTGCTCCACAAGGCATAATGAACCAGGATTGAGCTTTGCCCTTGTGCAAGCAGAAGACACCGTGTGCCACGACTAACCTTTTCATGCTGTACTTTCAAAATCCCTTTGATTGCGCCAGTAGCAGTCGGCGTAGGCCCGGCTTAAACCTCAGGCAATTCAAAATGCAGCGAGATGACATTCAATTTAGCAACTTCAAGCTACGCTAGTCAATCATTCCTTTCAATGCGACTACATCTTGTGTGTATCATATACGCAAGGAGGTCACACGGTGTACCTCACCCAAGTGGCAGGTCTAAGTTGTGACCTCCCCGTTAAGTACCAGGTACTAACGGTACGTGAAACCTTTGGAATATAGCCCGTTACAGTCACAGCCGCAGCATGGCTATGTGCCTCGGTCGCGGGTCTCCTCAAACTACTCCAGCTGAGCAAAACGTTGCTACCCAAGAAATTTGCTAAAACTTGTTTACCAAATCTCTGAGCCAAATCCTTGACCACCTCGATCGCTTTCACCAATCGCTCTGGATATGTCCAATACTACTTAGAAGACTGATTCTTGGAACTTTTCTGTAAAGCAAGGATCTCTGTTAGCAAAAAAATGCAAGATAACACGTGCTGACTGAAACGTCGATCCATAAACAGCTTTGCTGTGCCCTCTTCATCGATGAATCTGGTACCGCCAATTCGTGAGCCATGATGCTCGATAGGTCAACAAAGATCACAATGCCCGTGGTGTCAGCCAAATCCTTAGGTAGGCCAAACAGAATGTCCATACTCGTGGACTCTCAACACTCAGAGGTACAGGTAAACTGGCGAGCGCATTGCCGCATGCGGTGTAGAATATAGTAATGTCATGCTACGATTCAATGTGCTGCTGGAGCTGATAGCGCATATTAAGATCGCTTATGGCACCGAATCGCATCAGCAGCCGAGTTGACAACAAGACTCACTCCAGCATTTCGTAATATGCCTTCGCGCACAAAGCAATCCATACTCTTTGTTGAACCGGCCAAACGAAATGCGATTTTGACGAGCTAACGCATGAAGACGTTTTGCAACGTCAAGATTGTCCATTAGGAGGAGCCGTGTCACGCTTTGAGCTTGCAAACATTAAGAGGATACAACTATGAAGAGAATTTCTTTAGTGCAGTTTGACTACAATGAAAAAATTGTAGTCAAACTGCACTAAAGAAATTCTCTATATAAATATCTTGGCCGAGCTGATTACTTTGATCGATTCTTTGTCGGACGATGGACCTTTCAGCAATAGCCCATCACACTTGCTGAGTGCAGCGAACGTAAAAATGCCTTATAGATCACGGAAAGAGAATTTTGAATGGCTTGGCGAAGTTCTCTTGGATTAGTAATAGAGGATTAGAAGCAAGTTAAGTATCCAAGTTAACCTATAGCAGTACACTTTAACAAAGTCGTGAATTCTTTCGTGTGTCAAACTCATGGATTTCCAGCGATTAAGAGATCAGCCACGCACGTCGATGATGGAAGACGCACGACTGCGTAACCTCACCAAACGCGTAAAAATTCACTCAAAGCGTCTACGGCGGCTATGGCCTCGGATCGCCACCTTTCTGCTGCCTCGGGATATTGTGATCTTGGGCTCCACCTGTCGCCGACTGCATCGACTGCTGGAAAATGACCGAGTCTGGTACAAACAAACACAAGTGAAGAGGTCCAATATGAACAAAGTTTGCAAAGATGTTGAGATGTGTTTGGGCACTTTATAGGCAAACGCAGTACGACCAGGTGCTGCATCAAGATATGACAAGACTGCTGCTACCACATGTGACGACCAAGTTCGACAATGACCTCCCGATTAAAGAAAAACTTCGACAAGTGGTGCGATCAGCTAATCAAGAAGAAAAGATGTTTAGTCACGATTACAGTGCAATTAATGAGGTGTGTGGTTGATTGCTTACAGGTTCATGCTCGACATGTACACGACCCGACCAATGCGCTCCAGCAACGGTTGCGCGAGGCAGAGCGAGAGGTCTTTCGTGTTAAGCTACAGCAGGTGGGGAACTAAATCGGTGAAAGTGATGTAATAATCTGACGAACGTGTGTTTGATGATACGCCTTAGCATAAAATGCGGAGTGTAGTGTGGATGAATGTGCCGCTGGTCTTGGCGTTATGCTGTCTGAGTGTGTGGAGCTACACCACCGCGATTCCAGACCAGGATAATTTGTCTGCCACTCCGGCCACCCAGCTTCGTGTCACTGATAATGGTCCCTCTCGACATGGAGTCGATCCTGTGAAGACGGTGGGCATGCCTTGAATTATTCATTACCTGTATCCCGATGGTTGAGTTGATTAAGGTTTGTGGGGGATCATTCCTATGGTTTCAGTTTATACTAGTGACGGACCTGCTACTGTTGGTTGCTCTGATGATTTTGAGTGTTGGTGACCTGGCGGGCAAAGCGCTGTACACTGTTGGAGTACTGGTAGCCATTGAAACGGTGGTGGCGCTGGCCGAGTTGTTGGTGGCATGGTCGGCGCCACTCCAGATTGCTCATGCTGTCCTAGTACTATTGATCCTTGTTTTTAATGTCGTGCTAGTTGTCAAGGAGAAGAAAGACTATGCTCGCAAACTTGCGGCATTCTTGCCGTCCTACTGAAAGTTAAGGAACAATAGTTACAACAAATAGGACTCTTTGCAATACTTCATGCAAACGAAAGCTAGCTCGCTCATGTCAATTTCCATGATCATACTTTTCAAAACAACATCCAACTAATCCCACAATCCCACTCGAAATTACAGGCAAGTGAGTTATGCTCATCGGTCCAAACGTGATATTTCGTGCTGCGTCGACTTCATCATAGAGCACACCCGACCGTATCAGGTCACTTGGTGTAGTCCGAAACAACGTCTCTCTCAAGTCCCGTTCCTCTGGTCGTTCCAGTGGTCCCTTGGGACGATTGGTAGGATCCTTTCGCGTCTGCACCCACTTGGCATCCAGCTGCTTTCTCACTTTTCTCTCACTAGCCCGCACCAGTGCGCTATCACTGACTTGATTGCTCAGTCCTCGATCAATTTCTCCATTTTCATCTCTCCACTTACTCGCATTCACTGCTTGGCGAACAGTCTGCAACAACTCGTGACGTCTCGAACTAGCTTCTGTTGCAGCGACGGTCCTCTCCTGTTCATCCAACTGTGTCAAGACTTGCATCTTTTCCATGTCCTTGTTTCGTGACTGCACTTGCAGTGCAATACCACACCTGGACTGCCTCGTCTCAGCTGCAAAAGAATTGTCATTCTCTTCAGGTTCTTCCAGTTCTCGTTCGCGACTCAAAAACGTCGAATTGAGTCGGTTATGCGTAGCAATTGACCCATGACGACTTAGTTTTTCGCTACTGTAAATCGCCATTCCTCCTATTTCCACTTGTAGCCTGAGGTTGCGTGCACTTTCATCGCTTAGGGTCAGCAGCGGGTGAGTGTGCGGGATGGGAGGAGATTGCGGTATCAGGAGCTCTTCATCATCATCCGAGCCATTGTCAGCTTTAGTTGGTTGAGTAGCATGTACCACACGTACGTCGGGAGGCGCCTGTGGTGCTGGCGGCAGTGACATCGGCTCGAGCTTTTCCTCTTCGTCATGCCACAGCATTAGTAGCGATGCAAATTTGTGAAGAAGTGGTATTTGTCGGGTAGTTTGGGGTAAAAGACCGATAAACTGAGTCAAAACAATGCACTTCCCTGTTATTTCTGCGTCACACGGACACTCCACCACTATCAGGCTATAGTCCATACGATTGCTCTGCGAGAAAACTCATTAGCGGTCATACCGATTGGCATCATTTTTAGGTGGACCGTGGGGATCATTTTGGCGTTGCTGATGCATGCTGCGAAGTCCAGCCTTTAACGCCTCAAGGCCTCGGGGTGGCGGAGGTGTAGATCCGATGTGATTCGAAGGGTATGCCTGAGCTGGCTGCAAATTACCTCCAAATGCTGGCTGAATGGGGGCACCACGTCCACCTCGACCGCCAAAGCCACCCTGGTACCCACGGCCATTATTGCCGTCGTAGCCACCACGGTAGTCAGAGCTTGGCCGACCATATGACTGGCTTCCGTTGTACTGATTGTATGAGTCACCGTGTCGCCCACGTTTATTCCGTGGCTCTTGTGAACCCCAATTACCATTACCGTTGTACTGGTTGTACTGCTGCTGCTGAGGAGGGCCACCGTAGCGATCCACGTTCAAATTGTTGTTCACAAAGCGCTGATTTCCTTGTTGTTGATATCCGTGGTGGCCCTGCTGGCCACCGTAGCCGCGACCACCGCCACCACGACCACTGAATCCACCACGAGCTCCGTATCCACCGCGACCACCACCACCATTGTGGTGCGACATGTAGTTCTGGCGTACATTAGTGTGATTCGATGCATCACCGGCCAAATCCACAATGTTAATGTTTGCCTTGCCAAAGAACGGGATAGTGATTCGTCTGTCGTTTTCTGTAAGCAGAACAGGGCTGGGTGGCTGCGCAGCGTCCAGGATTTTCGATACATGCGGCAGCGTGGGCGGCAGGCGGTACTGGAAGCTGTAGCACTGGTTGTTTGGGATGTCCACTAAATGTCTTTGAGCTTTTTCTGGGCTCGGCACAACTCCACCGATACCGAAATAGACAGCCTCAATGTAAGTGAGAACCCCGTTGAATGACTGCGACAACCTGGGATCAACCAGTGCATCTGCGAGTTCTGTGGCCGGTGGATTTTTGGTCACAGGGCACTTAGAATGAAAAAACACCACCTCCTTGCCAAATCGTGCGTTTCGTTTCTTTTCAGCTTCCGTTAACTTCTGGTTTGGCTCTTCCATAGCCTCCAGTAACCGACTCTCGTCGATAAACGGCAGCAGTACCACCCACAGCCATGGCATTGCTTTGCCGTTGGGGTCAACCGGAATATCCTTCGGGTAAAAGTCAATGATGGGAGACTTTGGATCGGACATCAACCACCGGTACGGCTTCGGGATGGCGTGGCTACTATCTGCAGGAAACACACCCATCAGTTGCTCAAAAGGGCGGAACGGCAGACCCTCTTCGAACGTAATTTCGAAGCGGTCGATGTTGCGCAAATCTGACGCAAATGGGGCATAATGGAAGGGGTAGAACCACTGCCACGAAGCGCAGCCTGTGTAGTAGTATCGCATCACCCAGCACAGGCCCTCAATATAGGCCTGAAAGACGCGTTCACGTCCACCACCAACCTCGATGTCATCTGCCTTCAGCTTGTCGCTGTAATATCGAGTCTTCCAACCGGGTTCACCTAGACGCACAACATCTTGAACCTCCTCACGATACTTTTCCAATCTGTTTTCTACGCTCTCCTTCACACGCGCTTTCACAGCCTCTTCTGGTGTCAAGCCGCCATATTTTTTGTCCGCAGCAACAGTTTCCTTATCGATACGGCGCTTTTTCAGGATCTCGACGGCTGAGTCCTTTGCTGCCGCAGCAGCGATCTGGTCCTTCTTCTCATTCGACAAGCGCGATTTCCGTCTCCTTTCGTTCTCTGCCTGTTTGAGCGCACGACGCTGAAAAATCACGTCTTCAACTTGACCAACCTCAGCGAGGATCACATCAACGCGCGACAGATTCACATGGCCACCATCCGTAAGATATCCTCCCATGGCTGGCAGCAATTTTGCGTAGATTAAAATCAAAAAGTCTAGCGCGCCATCACGAATATCTAGCGACGGTAGATGCGGCAAAAAATCGTTACCAACGAAGAAACACAGAAATACAAAGTCGTCGACTACGCGCTCAAAGTCATACTCGAAGGGCAGGACATGCGACAAAGGTTCAAACTCGATCTGAAGGTACTCGCGCAAAGTAGCAATGTGCAGGTACTGCATAGGCGTCAAATCCGATGCAACCAGATCCGCGTCATGTTCTCCAAACTCTCCACGTTTCCGCTTGCTCAACGTCGTTCCATTAGCATCCAGCACCATCTGCTGCTCCTTCTGACGTTCCTTCTCGTATTTTTGCTTTCCAAAAAGCACTTCTTCACGCAAGATGGAAAACTTGACTTCGTGAGTAGCAAGTCCCAGCATAATGAGATCAGCATCAAGACCATGGATTACATGATGCTGGTTTGGGTCATAGCCAGACTGCGAGCGTTGCACACGAATGTACTGCATCAGTTTATGCTCTCCTTCTCCAGGTACTCCTGCATCCGATAGAATGATCTTAATGCTCTTCCATGCTGCATTGTTATTCACTTGATCTCGAATATAAAACCGCAGATACTTGGCCAATTTGGCCATGAACTTAGTACCAGGTGTGATGACATTGGAATCCCAGGCCTTCTCCTGTTTATTAGGCACTTTATGACCCAATGCACTCATATATTCAAGTGCTTCTTTCTCCACTTCCTTACGCTGTTCACTTTCTTGTGCTGAACGGAAACGACGAGATCGTTGTTGGTTCATTTTGGCTCGAGGAGCAACACCGTCAATAGCCAAGTACAAAACACGACGTGGACGTACAGCAGCAACCAGACGATCCACGTAATTCATGACACGTCGATACATTTCTTCCTCTGTCTTGGGAGCCTCGCCATTTTCTGGATGAGCACACGGATGGATGAGACCGTTCATGTCCACGTATAAATTGTCCACTTCAAACCCGTTTGGACTCGGACCTGTCGTATCGGTGAGCTCAAAGTGACGTTCTCCATCAATCACAACGGCACGACTCTCGATACAATCCATGACACATTTTGGATACTTTTCCTGCACCCAGCGATAAAAAGCAGGGACACCCATGACTTACTTGAGATACTCCCTGCGAGGGATTTTTTCTTAATGGGACAAATCGATTGGTCCATGGAAAAAAGTGTGGTGAACATAATATCCGTTCTAGACAGATTGGATGATCGTGTGTGCCACAGTAACTACAACACGCATCAAAATGATGGCAGGTTCCAGTAACGAGCCGCGAGTGCCAAGCAGCGCGCGACATCGTCAGCTTCAAGTTTTACTTACCCTTCATGACGGTGAGAGAAGCTTCGGTATGTCTCTGGCGCAGAAGACGCCAACTCTTGGAGCCAAGTACACGGTGGTCTCGAGCGTCTTCGCCAAATCTCCAGCTGATCGCGCCGGCGTCCGCAAAGGTTTTCTCGGGTCTTGATCGTGCGCATTGAGGTGCTCGTCGGTGGTTTGATGATGTACAAGACACTAAGCGATTGTATGGATGCTGTGGGGTTTGAATGATGCGGCAGGTTACGTCGTGCGACGGATCAATGACGAACCCATGAGTGGTCTCACTGTTGCCCAAGTGGCCAATCACTTCCGTAATGTGGGGCGGGTAGGCTGCTAATCATGATGACTCTTTTTTGTGCTACTCAATGATTGCTGATTTGTGTGATGCTGAATGATATGAAAGGCGAGAATTACATTGGACGTTGTGGAGAGTGCAGGACCGTTCAAGACTTCGGCAGGGAATTCTGGAGGTGACTCAACGCTATCAGTGAGTGATGGACAACGGTTCAGAGCACCGGTGACTGGGTTTGCTGCTATTTCATCTGGGAGGGCAATTGCAGCTCCAGGATCGGCATTGGCCGGGCTGAAAGTTGCGGCACCGAAGCATCAAATTGCAGGACCCGATGCAAAGCCTGCTATGAAATCGCTGGACTCAGAGCCTCTGGATAAAGCATCTCCTTCTGCGTTTTGTACTGCTGGTGATGGACACGCAGATGCAGCAATACTGAGTGTTGGGGTGGAAACAGCCGGTGATGCGAGTCATTCTGGTCTGGAGAGCCAAAGTGTGGCCCCAACACTCCAGTTGGCAAAACCAGTGCAATGTGAATTGACAGCGCAGGAAGTAATTGTAGTCACAACTACAGTCGACTCGGCGGCAAAGAGTGTTTCGGAAAAACGAAGCAACACTTCTGTAGCAGAAAAACATTCCACCAGCTGTAAAATTCCAAAACGTTTCGTAGAAGTGATCGAAGCCCCAAGCATCAGTGCAAGTGTTCAAGTGGGAAAAGGTTGGTTGACCATAATGCTGTTGCTGTCTGGATACTGACTTATGCACGCTGTTGTATGAATTTGCGTTCAGAACATAATAAACCTGTCACGACTGCACCATTGAAAAACTTGCCAGCTCCTGCTGTATCTACAACTTTTTTAAGGGGACCTGAAGCTGCAGCTAAGGCGACAGCCCCCATCTCAACAGCATCTATTTCGGTTGCAGCGAAGAAATCTATCTCAGCACCAAGCTCACTTTCTATCGAGGCTACACGTGTTGCTGCGAAAACGCCTACAGAGAATGTCGTGCTGCAGCCCGTGTCCCATCCATCTTCAGCTTCTCGAGTGAAGGCGACAGGTGTAAAATCTCAAATATTCCCAGCGTCAATGGTAAGTACAGCAAACTCGGAAAAGTGGCCCGTAGAGAATGTGAGCTCTGCGCCTGCAACAGTTTCATCAGTGCTCGGAGCAATCCCAAGTAAAAGTGCGATGCAAATACCAGCAATGTGTCCTTCAAAACCAGCAGTAGTGACTGCTATGCCTCCAATTGAGGTTGTGTCAAGGGCTGAAGCTCGGCCAGCAAAGAGCAGAACGTCAACACCTGTGCAAAGTACGACTACCGTTGCATCTGCGCCTGTTCCACTATCACCTGTGACAAGACCAACACCACCAACAACTATGAAGACCGGTAAGAAGCGTATAAGACAACGAACGACGAAATCAACAAGCGGGACTACAAGCGGCAAAGGAAAATGCAAGACAAAGAAGGTTGCGAAGCAACAGCAGGAAGGGGACGAGGTGGACAGCACTGTGGGGGATGGTGCGTGTATGCTTTGTGTTTCTACCGTACGAATACGCGATGAAAGTGTGGTTACTAATTAATGTTGATGTGGTCGTCCAGAGGGCAATCACTATACTTTTACCTCAGACTCTGACCTGGAGGAATCGCCGTCGAAGAAAGCTGCTTGTCGTACAGCTAAGGTTCGACGTCGCGGAGTTATGGACCGTGCTCGGCACAGCCTTACCATCGTTCGTTTGGTCGACATGGGTTTCACGAAAGAAGATGCGGAAGCTAGCGTGAAAGAAATTGGCGACGATTTGGATGCGTGCATGCTTTGGATAATCTCAAAGATTGAGGAGCGACAATTCTACGAGGATCTTAACCGGGCATCGATTCAGTCTGAACGCTCGAAACACGACGAAGAAAAGCGAGTAAAGAAACTGGAGAAGGAAAAGCTTGCGCACGCTGATAAGTTTATGGTTGTATTCCCGACTGTGAGTATTGTTTTCCGTGATGCCAAGTTTTGCTTATGTTTACTGAACGCAAACTGGGCTCACCGTATACTTCTTTTATTGTTACAGTCTTACATGGTGTGTGCGGAATCTACTGCATCGCACTTTGAGAATCTCTTACTATATACAATTGACCAAGTACATGGAGGCTCATACCTTCGTGAAGTCCTTTCCGAACTCATGAAGCTGGAGGGCAAATCCATTCGCTGGTATAAGGAAGCTTCCAGGTCTTACATGGTGGAGCTAGCCGCACGCCTGGACGCTGCAGTGGAGACTCATGATGTAATGACGTGCTGCGCGCGCGCTTCAGCAAATGATGTCAGTTCTCCAAATGGATGCAAATTCGTGCGAAAAGTATTAGAGGAGATCAAGGCGCTGAAGAGGGCTCTGTTTGAGATGCCTACCAACCAAGGTGGCGTACCCCAGGCATTCCTTGAGTGTGACGAGGCGACAAAATTTGATCTTGAAGACGACGGGTTTGAAGTAGTTGAGCCAAATGCTGAATGGTGAGGCGAGACAGCAATTAGTAGATTGGAGAAGGTCGTGTTTAATGTTTAAGGACCGTATTGTCAAATTCTTCAAAGCATCTACGTACTCGACAAGTCCACCGATTACTATCTTCGACTATTCCGTCACGTAGATGCCCTCACCAGCGAACCAGAGCGTGTCATCACTACGCGTGGCGCTCGCACTAACTTCTTGCTGGCCGTTAATAGGGCAATGGGGACAATTGCTGTCATCAAAGCGCGCCATGGAGCTGGTGTGTAGCAAGTAATTCGTCGACTGGTGGCGAAAGCGCACAATTTCTCCTCGTTTCCAAAGCCCGTCGTCTTCACACTGCCCATCAGCCAAGCACTGCTGGTTTTCCTGACATTCAACGATCCACGAGTCCAACCGGTCGCCTTCTCCAGCCACTCCAAAAGCACTGACCTCGAGGTTTGCCGTCGACAATGGCGCCTTGAACATATGCGAGTGCAAGTTTCGTCGTGTCTGCATATGTTCCAGTCGAATAGTAGCTCCACACTCAATGGGTTTTCCGACTTGACACACTGGCTCCAAGTCTCCCTCTTTGACGAGCCAATAACTATTGACGTCATTCCGTGCCATGTGCGTCGTAACCGACTGCTGACGACTGCCAGTACCGTACGCGACCTCGTGCGAGTGCAAACGGTAGCGACTTGTTTCGTGCACCAACTTAATAGAGCTACCACATGTCACATGTTCAAAGCCTTGCGGGTCTGTAGTCCGCAATATCACAAACACAAAAGAGCACAGAGCGTCAGTTTCAGTCACAAAAACCTAAAGTAGCTACTCATCACTATTTCCTCTTACAACTGAGCTCAGCGGATGAATCCTGGGCACATGCTTCTTCACATGTAAATTCATGATGTTCACACTCCACTTCACGCACGTGGCGGCGGCCTTCGCACTCACAAAAACCCGAGAGACCGGACGCGATGCGCTGGGAACACGCGGCGTCGTTGTGGGGCTCGCGTTGGCCATGCGGATCGCAGTTTGAAGTGGCACGCCACTTGACACAGTGGGCGGTGGAATCACCCGTGTTTGCAGGCAGCCCATTCAGTACATGGGGCAGCAACAGCAATAAACCAGCAGTCCGCATGAGTGACAAACGACCAACAAGAGCGACAATGTGCTTGCGTGGAAGCGTCTCTGCTAAGGTGACGTGGGACACACAGGTGAACGCCATTGGTACTTCATGTGATTACTTTTTCTTGGTACTTTTATAGCACTTTTCTCGGTGTTAGGCACTTGCGAATTTGCTTCAAGCTGGTTGGTATCTTTCGTTAGTGATCAAGATCTTTCATAATGGCGACAAAAACTGTGTTAATCACTGGCAGTAACCGCGGTCTTGGGTTTGCCTTTGCTAAGCACTACGTCAAAGAAGGCTGGAAAGTCATTGCCACTGCTCGAAACGTCGATGCTGCCGAAGACCTCAAGAACCTTAAGCCGTGGAAACTCATCACACTGGACACAGGTGATGAGCAGTCAGTCCTGGCAGCAGCTAGGACGCTTCAAGATGAGATTGTTGATCTACTCATCAACAATAGCGGGATCTTAATCAGTGGTGGCCTGAATGACACCACGAAAGAGGATATGATGCGCCAGTTTGAGGTGAACACCGTGGGCCCGTTCCTCATGACTCGCGCTTTTCTGCCCAATCTACGCCTTGCTGTGGCTTCTCGTGGTGAGGCTTTTGTTGCTCAGATCACCTCTCGTATGGGAAGTATTGCCGACAACGGCTCGGGTGGTGCGTATGGCTACCGCGCGTCGAAGGCGGCGCTCAACATGGTTACGCAAAGTCTGTCGCTGGACCTCAAGTTGGAGAAGATCGGGTGCCTGCTATTGCATCCTGGGTACGTCAATACGGATATGACGAAATCCAAAGGAGTCGTATCGCCTGCGGACAGCGTGGCTGGCATGGTGCGCATCATTGAGCGTGCCAAGCTCGAGGACAAGCTGGAAATGCTCCATTTCGAAAAAGGAGACGCGTTACCGTGGTAAGTCGAGTAAGGTAGGCGAGTGTCAGCAGAATGGAGCCCAGCTCTAGCTTTGCTTTTTGGCAGAATTCAGTATCCACAGATCTCAGTATCCACAGTAAATGAAGTTGGAGTTGTTACAATCGGATGTACTGCTCGCGCAACAAGTAAAAGTAATCTCGCGGCAGGGGCTTCGGAAGACGAAATGCCACAGCACGAATATCGCTTTCGAGATATTCAAGTTTCTACACGCTTGTATCTTTCTTCTTGGTTCTGCTGCACGTAGCTTTGATTTACAGGTCATGTTATTCAGTCGACTGAGCTGCAAACATACTGACTAAATCGCTTAGCATCAATGGGCTTAATCGTTTGAGCGAGCGCAGATTGCAGCACGTACCTCGTCGTCATGGACTACCAGTCGTTCAAGAAAACGTAGTAAAAAGCCGCTGAGCGCACCCGCAATTTGCAGGTTGCCGTTAAAAAGCAGCAGTCATCTTCTCTGTGGTAATCTCGGCCACGTAAGTGGCATTTGATTGTTGTGTAGACGCTGTGGTATTGCCACCAATGCATTTGCTACCATCGAGATGGCATGTGTTGGGAAGAGTTCATTACGCTTTCAATTTGTCGGTCATCAGCCGCTCAATCCGAAAACTGTCCACGCAATGAAGCAATTACCTGCTGTAATGTTTTTTTCTGAAGTTGGGTTCCAAGAACTCCATTTTTCAATTGCACTCCACAACTTCGAAGCCGATTGTCAGACATGTGCCGTTCGACCACACCAGCATTTGCTTTTGTGCTCATTAATTTCGTTGCTCAGCAAGTCGCCTTGTGTCTGGCACTTATATCGTTTTGCTGAAACACCGTTTCAAAGTGGAATACAAAGCTGTGTCATCAATTTCACCCATGCCCATCATCAGCTCAAGACCCATTCTTGCAAATTTGTAAACTCTCAATCATGTGCTACTAGGTTGCTTTGTCTTCATGGCGTTAGTATCTTTGCTTCAGAGAAGCTCCAGTGTTGAATGTCTCGGCACGAGCAGCAAAGACTTGCACACTTGCGGTACATGCGAGGCGCTCGGTCTCTTGAACTTGAGCTAATCAGCAACGAAGTTGATGAACTCTGTACTAAAATTCAGCCACGGACTGCTTAGCTGTAGCATGGCGAGAGCTCGTATTCCGTCTCGAGTCTCCGTCAATCTTGTTCCCAAACAAACCGTTTCATTTTGATCTGTACTGTGATTTAAGATTGTACTTCATCGATACAAAACGGGCGGACTTCGCAGTGTCACAAATTTTTGCGATCCTTTGTTATCGTGCTTGACATTAAAAATGCAGCTAAAATGCAAACATTTGTTGTGACATTTTACATCTAACGCGGCCTACTTTGTAAGAATTGAGCTTTTGGTCAACTAGATCGATATCCAGAACACGGGTTAAGTCACTATTGTGACGTACCAATAGTGACTGTAGTTACCTTCCATGTGCTCCTCACTTTTATTATTAATAGTAAAAGTCAATTATATTTTCACGTGACCAGAAGTAAACTCCAACAATCAAAAAGTGTTGACTTTTCCATCTGAAGCAGACTTGAGACTTAATATAATGTCAGCTAACTTTTGGAGTAACAGCTTGCTCCACGTCTTCTTGTTTATTTCAGGCCATAAAGTGCTTTCTTAAGCTCAAAACCATTTCGTTGTTCTTTGAAACACTAAACTTGGCCTTTGCCTCCTCCGATACAAACATTCCTTGCGGTATTTGAATGCAAATGTCCAAATTTGCTGCCTAGTCTGCTTTCATGCAAGCAGTTAGGTACGTTTTGCAAAACCTCTCATTCAGCTAGAGCAGGAATCATTTTTACGCTGAATATATCAATTACAGCCGCAAAAATGATACCGTAATTCACACCAAGAAACTTGCTTGCTTCCACACGCGACAAGTCTTGCCTGCAAGCGCGCACTACCACATTCAGTGTCACGCTTAGTCTTAAAGACCCATTTCGAATTTAGAGCCCAAACCACTCACTGTGCCGGACTGCCGACTTACGGAGGAGGTACCCCGACGCCGCGTATGTAACGGGGCGAGAGCCCCGTTACCGTTGCGCACTGTAAGGAGCGTGAGGAAGCGCTCTTATTTATAAAGTAAATATAACTGTTTATTTTTGGTTTTTGGTCATAATTCGCAGTAAGTGCGAATATGTTCCCTAGCTCATGGGAACCACTCAAATATAGACCTATTTATTATTGGCTAATTATTGGGTCTGCACCCCAATAATAAATAGACGTGCAGTATCCGCTAATCGGATACTGCCTACCTACTTATGTAATTATGTATTAAAACCTAATACCATTACATCACCCCCCTCTTTAAGTTGCCCTTACTGCAACGTAAGCGCCTTTCACAAAAAGTTTCTTCTCAACGAGTAGTCCAACGAGAACTCCAGCGGCTTGTCTTCTTGATCTTCGAATCTGCTCAGTCATTCACAACTGAGCAGCATGAACCCTGGCCAATCACGCGCCGAGGTCCCTAACAACGGTTGGGACCATCAGGCGACAATCCGAAGAGAGCAGGCATCGCGAGTCATGGACGAAGACTTGAAGCCGTGGGACTTGTACAGCCTTGAAGGTGCTGAAGAACCTGAGTCACCCGAGTCGATGAAAAACCTCTTCACACGGTACCGTCATATTATCCAAGTGCTCCCGAGCCTCGTAATAGATCTCGGAGTCGCTCGGGAAGTCTTCGTCGATCAGCAGCTCGCGAGCGTCACGGCTCGCGAGATCGTGGGTGGAACCAACAGCGTCGGTCGCATTTGCCGTCTTCTTACTAGACTCATACTCCTCGACTACGTCAGGAACATCGTGAGCCAACATACTTTGAGGCTCCCATGTGTCGTCCGCTGGTGAATATCCCAACCAACGGACCTTATAATGTCTCTCAGTACGGCATTTCGAGGGCACTGAGTCACTACTTGGCGCATGACGCGTGGGATCTTCGTGACCGACGATTCGGTCCACAATCCAACGTCGCGCACCCGATGCATCCACCAAGGGAGGAGGAGCATCACGACGGAAGGTCTCTTGCGTTGGGCGCCGATTCACACAATCGGACGCCTGTGCTGTCGAATGACGAACTGCTCTTTCTTCGCGCTGATGCTGAGGAGGCGACGAATGGCCTGCTGGGTGCTCGGGAGATGGAAGAGAGTGCTCGCGATCGTGCGGCTGCTGCGACAGAGGCTGCCGAGTGGACTCGACGGGAGCAGCAGGGATTGGTTGAGCGTCTTCGCCAACTCGAGACTGCCGCGTTCGGAGGGCCCCAGCAGAACGAGTCTGCACGCGCTCGGGCAGGACTTGGTCCCAGTCGTCGTTAGCGTCGTCGACAAGGGGTGTCGGACTTTGAGCCGGCACAGAAGAGCGGGGAAGATTCGAAGGGAGATCCGCCTGTAGGTAAGCATTGCGCCCGACATAGAAAGTCGGATGCAAACGCATAGATGTAGGTATATCTAGCGTGTAGGCGTCTCCATGTACGTTAACAACCCGAAAGGGACCAATATATCTTGGCGCTAACTTATTAGCGTCAAAGTTCGTCACAGATGTGTCTGGCAGCCCACTTGTCGACAATAAGACTCTGTTGCCTTCTTTAAATGTCAATATGTTCTTTCGACCTCTTCTGTCAGCGTTCTGCTTTTGTTTATCCACTACTTCTTGAAGGGTATCACGTACAAAACGTGTGATGCCTTGTCGTAGTAATAGGAATTCGGTCACCGCAGCCGAACTTACAGGCGAAGTGGACTCTTTAGGAGCAAAATTAGCGACGGGAGACGCGATGGGATGCATCGCGTCGGGAATAGATATGCCGTTGGCCACAAAATTAACAGCATAAGTTGCATCGGCAGCAACCTTGTCTTCAACGTAATCAATCATCAAATTTTTCGGCGCAAGCCATCGGCAGATACTCCCCCACCAAGCTTGGAGACCGGGTGCTCTGAAGCTGAGAGAGAAAGAAGCGCTGGAACGCGAGGGTAGCCTCGCGTTGTTTACGAAAAATGGCGTCAAACCTGTTGACGCATGAACTGCATTGTTGATTGCAAATTCGGCGAGTGGAAGAAACGAACTCCACGACGTGAACGATGTCGCATAACTGCGCAGAACATCTTCAAGCACTCTGTTCATGCGCTCCGTTTGCCCATCCGTCTCTGGGTAGACAGACATAAGCAATCGCGTGCCTAATATGAAACAACTCGGCCCAAAAGGCTGAAGTAAACCGCGGATCACGATCCGGCACAGTAGATTCTGGCAAGACGTGATGTCTGAAAATAAGATCGATGAAGAGCTGCGCGGTCGTCTCCGCCGTAACGTGCGCGGAGACCGGAGCAAAATGCACCATTTTGCTAAACCGATCCACAAGAACCAGTACGCCCGTGCGTTTCTGTTCATCCGGTGGGAGACCAATGATGAAATCCATACTGACTGAACGCCAGGCTTCCGTAGCAATCGGATGCGGTCGCAATGGGGCTTGTGAAGACGGTGCAGGCTTCACACGCTGGCATGTTTCACAAGAGCGTACCCATTTCTGGATGTACTTATACATGCGCGGCCAGAAAACACGCGAGAAATAACCGCGAACGTCTTTTCGCGACCCAGGTGACCACCAGCTGGAGTGTCATGAAGTTCATGCACCAATCGTGCTCAGAGGTCGTCATCAGCAGGGATGACGACACGCGGTGGATCAAAGACGTCCATCGCATATGTCAGCAGCGGACCATCAAGCGCGTAACTCTTGATGTTGTCGTGCGTTGGTTTCGTCAACTTCGCGAGTGACCCCTCACTAGGGTGTCGAAGATAATTGATAATTCCCGTGTCGAAGGAATCATTCGCATAAGACTCGGCGATCTGAGTCCGGATTGACAGCACAAGTGTCGAAATCATTGCATTGAGCCTCAGCTCAATACAGCACAAACAAATATCATCGTCTTCGTCATCAGCACTACCTGGCTGATGACCCATGTCGCGTCGAGGATCATAATCGGGTCGAGAAAGCGCGTCAGCAAGAATGTTATTCTTGCCGGGCTTATAAAATACCACGAAATTATACTCTGAGAAATAGCCAACGTGTCATACGCTGGGATAAGTGAGGAGTCTTGACGGCGGTACGCAGTGATGCGTGATCTGTATAGACCGAAAACATCTTCTCGCCGAGAAAGTATACTCTGAACTTGATCAGCGCGTAACGCATAGCCAAAAGTTCCTTGTCGTGTACCGGATAGTTTCTTTCAGCAGGTTTCATCTGTCGTGATTGAAAACTCACGACGCGCTCTCGGCCCTCATCATCAAATTGCATGAGGGCGCATCCAATCGCGAAATTACTCGCATAGCAGACGACGTGAAATGGCTTGGAATCATCAGGCAGCATTAGCACTGGTGCCTCAGACAAGCTCTTTTTCACGGAGTCGAAGGCAGACTGATGTTCTGCCTTCCATGACCAAACTGCGTCTTTCTTCAGCAGTGTCGATAATGGCTGAATTAGCTCTGCATAATTCTTCGTATACTTGTGCAAGTAATTAACCAGACCGAGCCATTGACGTAGTTCAGTTTGGTTCCTGGGCGTAGGCCAGGAACATATTGACGACACTTTCTCGGGATCAACACGGACACCTTCCTTGCTAACATAGCATCCGAGTACTAGAATATCGGGAGCACAGAAGACACACTTCTTCACATTCGCATATAATTTATTCTCGCGCATCACTTGAAACACCTGTTTCAAGTGGCGGAGGTGAACCTCCGTAGTACTGAGCTGTTGATCAGCGTGGCTGTGAATAAAAATGTCGTCGAAGTAACTTGGTGCAAAGTCGCGTAGCGGGCGAAGTATTTGTGTCACCATCCGGTTGAACGTAGCTGGAGCGTTCTTAAGGCCTTGTGGCATGACTAGCCACTCCCATAGCATCCCCCTTGGGGTGCTTACCGCAGTGAATGGAATGTCACTGTCTCTCATGAGGATCTGATAAAAGCCATCTGTCAGATCGATGGCACTGAAAATCTCGCTCCCGGACATGGTATCCAATACCATGTCTTTGCGAGGAATCGGCGTTTGAGCCGGGATCGTTGCGTCATTTAGCTTGTTAAAAGCGTGTATAATGGGCCAACCGCCGGTGGCTTTCTTCACACAGAAAGTCGGACTCGAATGTGGCGAGATACTCTCGCGAACATGACCAGCCTTACGGTGGCCCTCAAAAAAATTATCAATTGCGATGACTTGATCACGCGGTAACGGCCACTGCCGCGTCACGCAATACTTCGATCCTGGCACGAGATCAATCTCTTGCCGCACTCCACGATCCGCTGGAAGCTCAGCGGGAATTTTCTCCGGAAAGATATCGGCGTACTCACAAGCGATATCATAGACAAGGTTGCCCGAAGCACGAAGGGCTTCCCAGGACTGTGACGTGAAGCGTTCTTCGCGCGCTGAGTTGGGCTCGGCGCTCTTTGGGTGGGCCTCCTGAACTTCTTCACTGGCTGCTTCGGCGGCTGAAACGATGCACACTTGCTCGATGTCGCCGGCCTTGAGGTCGTGAAGGAAATCTTTCCATGGTAGAGCTGATAGAGATGTGATCTCTGCAGCAGTGCACGGAGGGCTCGCTACCTCAATCTAGCGGCCGCAATGTGGAGGCCCTTCCACATATTCAAGCGCGCATACGGATTCCGTCACTACGGAATCATCTTCGTCAGCGCTTTGACGAGAATTTCGTCGTCTTGGCGATCGGCGTGCTCCTTTCTTGCGTTTACGCTTTTTCTTGCGTCTCGAGCCACTGCTCGAGACTGGCACGTCGCTGTCGCTGGAGGATGATGTACCCCCCTCTAGACGTGGGAGCTCTGTCTCCACCACGTCGTTCACTCGCGGATCCACAGTCCGCTCATTCTTGTCAATTAGAGGCGGGAGCTCGTCGTCGACCGCCTCGGATGTACGCGGGAGATCGCTCTCGACCGCCTCGGTAACAATCGGGAGCCTCTGCTCGTCCGATGTATTTGTACGCGGGAGCCCCTGCTCGGCCGCCTCGTTATGAACCGGAAGCCCCAACTCGACCGATGTCCGTGTTTGCGAGAACCCCTGTTCGACTGCCTCGTTTTGTAGCTCTATCAGTATGACTGAACCTACCGGGCACAGAGGGCCATCGCTCTCTCTGTGTTGACTGCAAGTCGTGGCGAGCTCGTTCACGACTTTGTCATGAGGCCAATCGGATGAAGCAACTAACAGATGAGCGAACACTCCACTAACGTCATATTCGCTTCGTCGTTTGACGGACCGAGATAGGCAATCTATCGTCGGCTGATACCGTGACAATCACGGTATCCCCAAGATGCAATCGAATGCATAGTTCATCTCGTACACCAGAAATTCGTCATTGCTCTGGAAAGCGTCGAACGTGTACGGCAAAACCACTGTTTTACGCGGAACACGCTGTGATTGTCCATCAGCAAGTTTGACAACGATGTCACCTGGACCTTCTCGAACCGTAATAGTAGACGGGAGAAGGGACAAACAGGATGCTCGAAAGAAGTTGTTGGATGCACCCGAATCCAACAACGCTCGGAGTGGTCGCTTCACTCCAGCAACGACGAGACTGATGATAATCAGTCTCGAATCGTCGCGCATGGTGGTGGCATTGAAGTGAGTATGAATCACTTTGGGGCTAGGAGCCCGAGCTGCCAACTGAGTACTCGGGGCTCCATTCCTGCCATTAGACACCGCCGCAAGGCGGTGTAATGCCTGCCACTCCACCATAGTGACGTGTGGAAAATCTGCATGCTCCAGCGAAACCGCTGGAGCCATCGAAGAAACGTCCACGTTCATCTCGAACTTGGTCATTGGAAGGACTACGAAGTGCTACCAGGTGCAACGGGGTAAGAGCCCCATTACCGTCGCGCACTGTAAGGAGCGTGAGGAAGCGCTCTTATTTATAACGTAAATATAACTGTTTATTTTTGGTTTTTGGTCATAATTCGCAGTAAGTGCGAATATGTTCCCTAGCTCATGGGAACCACTCAAATATAGACCTATTTATTATTGGCTAATTATTGGGTCTGCACCCCAATAATAAATAGACGTGCAGTATCCGCTAATCGGATACTGCCTACCTACTTATGTAATTATGTATTAAAACTTATATCCCATTACAGCGTATGGGCCTTCTCTCATCTTGCGTACCCGTCGGCTGGCGGGTCGCACTCCTCGGAAGACTTGGGTGAGGATGTAGATGTCGGCCTTGAAAGAGGAAGACCTGGGGGCCCCGAGTGGATATGTTTCACTCGGTGAGCCAGTAGGTGGACACTTGATCGACCTGGTCGAGAGTGGACTTATAACCAAATTCTTCAGGGAGCTTGTCGCCCCTGGCCTCTTCCTTGGTTGTATCAAAGGTGTTAACCACCTGGCCTTTACTTTGCTCTCTAACTACTAGGTGGGGGAAGCCGCTTCCAATAGCGGATCTTTGGGGGGTGCTACTCGAGACGAAATACTTCCTGGGGTTCTATTCGCACTTGTGTCTTGCTACGCGACTGTCTTCAACGGGGGGCCAAAGTGTATCCCTTCCCCGGAACAGGCGGGCAGACATAACAAGTTCCTTTAAGCGCGACGAAGTCGTGCCACGCAGATCGCAAATTGAGTAGTCTTTAATATAGTCTTATCCTTTAACTTCTTTACTCTATCCTTGCCTTATGCCCTGATTCCTTATTTTGACTGGTCAGGAGTAGCTTGACCTTGAGGGACCGAGGTCTACCGATAAGAGGCTGCGGTCGACCCTGAGGGGCTGAGGTCTACCCCTAGGGACCGGGTCTTCCAATGAGGGACCGTGGTCGACTCCTTTCAGTACCGTTTAACCGGTACCCTGGCAATGATCTTCCCGTTGGTCCTGCAATTCTCCTCATCTAAGGGTCGCTTCACCTCCGTAGTCCCCTTTCTCTCCGGTACCCTTTCCCTGGTGCGCGGTCCCTTGTTCCTTCAATCCACTGGCCCCTAGGTCCACCACTTTTGACACTTCAAGTGACCTCACCAGGGGCTCACACGTGTCCGAATGACTATCAGCCATTAAGGGACAGGTATCCATAATCGTATTTAACAGGGAGGGTACGATACTATCTATTTCTAAACACATGCTATTCATGTGTTCTCCTACCTACTTATGTAATTAATATGCATTAGACACTACCTCTTAATGTAACTGCGACGCGGCCCATTACATCACTTCCCTCCATAATTGCACTCACGGTTGCGTGAGTGCACATAAGAATTCTCAGGAACCAGCCGACATGAGTGAAGCCCAAACGGACACCACGACAAACGGCGCAACAGTAGCAGACTCTGTGAACACACGCAGAGGACAATCAACGGGAGCTCAATCCAACACGTCATGGATCAGGAGCTCTGGCCATGGGCACTGTACGACTTGTCCGGAGCGACAGCTCCGGACCATGCGCGACCACTTTCGCCGATTTTGCGAACGCCATGAGAAGGGTGTGCTAAGACCATCTGCAGCGTTCTTGGTGTGCATTCATTCGCCGGTAAAACCGGATGGACGAGAGTGGAGAGAGCTTTTCTGGATGGCTCACTGACAAGGAGGAACTTCGCGCCAATCATTCGCTCGAAGCACTGCGCGAGAGAGTCTGTGAGAACGCCTGGAGCGAGAATCGCCTTTGTTACGTTCACGTCACTGAAGGCTGTCGATCTTGTGAATCTTCAGCACGACCATTGAAGGATAAATGGGAAGCACACATCGCTGCGTATCCTCTCAGCGATCACAATCACAGCTGGATCCTCAAGTACGAGCGGAGTATCCTCGAGAAATCTCGCTCGACTAATTGTGACGGTGCTGGGACTCATTCACGACAGCGCGTTCAGTTATTGCTGGAGTCTGCACGTCGAGTGGCGTTCGCCACACTGTTCTGTTCGGTATTCTCCACGACAGCGATCACGTTCAACAAGGCGTTGTTTCCGTTTGCGTCGCCCCGAGGTGCCTTCAACCGCTTCCTTCTTCGACTCGTAACCATGCACAACGTCAGGAATTTCGCGAAGAAGAGAGGTACGCGATTCCCAGGAGTCTTTCTCGGGAAGAAACCCAAGCTATCGGACGCGATATCGACGCGCGGCCGCGATACGTGAGCTTGGTAGAGCCTATGATGCGCGAGGAGGGTGCTCGTGCCCAACTATATGGTCCACGATCCAGCGGACGTCGCCAGCAGAGTCCACAAGTGGTGGGGGACCATCACGACGATGTGGATGCAGCGGTGAACCGGGCGGCCGATGCCCAACAGGAGGCTGAGGAGGCTTCGGAGCGTGCTGCTCAAGCTGAGAAGACTGCTGCTGAGATACGCCAGTCGAATCGAGAGCTACTTGAACGGATGAGGATGTTGGAACGTCAATTCCTGGGAAAACCACAGACGGGAACACAGCCTTGCGAGATGTCGGCTGAACGTCGGGCCTGTCGCGAGGGACGCTCGACCTATGAGCCACTGACTTAACCCGCCGAGCATCCTCGGGAATCTTAGCGGGGTTGTACCGTTTCAGTCGCCCGAAGTAAAACGTCGAGTGGAGTCGTAGTGACGTGGGAATGTCCAGGGTATAGGCGTCTCCAATAGTCTTGAGTATTGCAAAAGGGCCAATAAAGCGTCAAAGCACAGCTGCAGAAATTCGACGCTTGCAGAGAAAAAGTGCAAGAGCTTGGGATTCATCAATTCAAGTTCTTGCACTTTTTCTCTGCAAGCGTCGAATTTCTGCAGCTGTGCTTTGAGCCCTGTGTGCGAACAGCGGCAGCAATGCAGAATAGTTGTTTACACTCCGTACAAAGTCGGTTATGGCATTAATTTTCACACGAGGACACTGCCCTTGTCAAAATGCGGGCATGAACAATAAGCTTGTACAGTCAGTCAATGGGAATGTTTTGGGTATCATAGCTCTGAATTTACTGTATCGAAAGCAATAGGTTTTACACAATAACTGCGACGACAGGATAAACACGGTAACACGATTCACAAACGAATTACTTCAAGATGAAGTGGTCAGAAGTGGATATGCACAACGGACCCCAATTACGAATGGACGTCAACCTGGATATGCTTGGCACTCGACGCGTCAAGCAGAGCCTCTACTTGCCTCTGATGAGCCAGGTTTTGTTTTGAAAACAAGTATCATCCACCACTGAAGTGAATAGCTCGTCGGATGTCATGGAGCCTCTCGTAGTTAAAGATCAGCAAATGAGGCGACAAGATTACGGTAGTACTTCGACGTGTCAATTGCCACCAGAGATGGCGATAAGAAGTGGCCAGCGACCAGGTGATGGTGTCGGCTCTTGCCAACCTCAGCACTGTTGTATGTGTTCATGCATCTTTGTGGCCGAGTTTACTGTAATTCTGCTTGTTTATACTGTTGTGGATGCTGCAGTAAATGTAACAGTGATTAATTACGCGTTAATGATGTTGCAGCGGTCGAATTCAAGTCCGAAGTTGTGGTCTGTAATGAAATTCGTGTTTATTGTGGGGCCATTGTGGGGCAGCTCATTTTTTTGGCTGCGGTCGTGGGACGTAAAAAGAGGAATGATATTTACACTGCTGCTGTCCATTTTCGGGGTTGCAGTGAGTGCAAGTCTTCCGCGGGCAACGGCTCCATTTGCTCTATCTTGGCTGCTTGTCGGTTCGTGTTGGGTGTGGGTATAAGAAGGGTCTGCCCGTTGTCAGCGGCTCTGGCTGTTGAAGTACAGACAGTAATGATGAGCTGAAGAAGAGCAAAGCTGTGGCGGCAGGGGCACTTGGACAGCGATGCGCACGCTCTGGTGTCACTTTTGGGTGCACATTGGCCATCCACTTGCCTCCTCTTCTACAGTCATAAAAGGCATAAGAAAAGTAACACTCCTGTGATGTGCCTCGACAGTCCCGAATGCGACACTGCGAATAAAGTTCTTGGGTTTCATAGAGCCCCGCCCCGGCTCTTCATGGCATCGTATTGCTTGTATGTCGACCCAAAACACGTGATGGCGCAGGTACGCATCGTAGGTGGGTACAGACACCACGTTTCCATTGACATCTTTCTCCACGACGTCGGCTTCAAAGCAGTACACGGCGATGGAGCCTTTAGAGATCGAGAGACAGCGAATGTAAGAAGTAGATGTTGCACTTGTTGCAAAGTAGGTAGAAGTAAAAGTAAAATTTGTTCAGTGTTAATACTCTCGTTTGTCAACACTACGACATGCCCCCTCAACGGCACTACAACTTGACCATGTCAAGTTGCATATGGCGTTCTTATCTCCCCGTCCCATGTGTCAACTTGTCATGTGGCGTCCGTCTCTCTCCGTCCCATCTGTCACCTCGTCTCTGGGCGATCGTACCTTCTTGTCCCACCTGTCAAGATGTTACTTAACAGCCAATCAGGTGAGGTCGGAACTTACCTGTCACTGGTCTTGCAGTTGAACTTCAAAGCCCTCGTGACCTGTCAGAAACAATATCTTCTAACAGCGAAAACTATAGATCACCTCGCCCTGAAGTAGCGACAGCGATGGCGTCAATGCCGTGTGGCGTTTAATTTCGGTTGGTTCTTGCCAGTATAGAGTAGGAAGTTATGCGCATCTTGGCGTCGACAGTAAGGAGTGTTTTTGCGTCTCTTTAAGTCTTGAACACTAAGTAAAAAGTGTCATCATGTTGGCCATTTGATTGGGTTGTGGCGGTTGAAAAAGCGCTGAAAAAGCTGTTAGCGTAGTCTAGAGACTTTTTTTGCTAATGTGCAGCTTGCCGCTGGGTATGCATCCTCACACTGTTCAGTCATACCCTGATTAATGTGGGCATCACTACATTCAGTGCTTCAAACAATTTTTTTGCGCAAACCAACCGTCGTGTGCCTAATGATGATTGCACTCGCTCAGACAGCTTTTTGCATTCTTGACAAAACCTATCCTTTTGCAGCTGTCGTTCGTAGTGTTGCTTCCGTAGATGTGCGCCGCTTGATGCAGAAGGCGTATCCTGAGCTTGTACTAAAGAAGCACCGGTAGATGAGACTACTAAAACCAATACTGCGGAAGTAAAGATGATCACACTTACTGTCATGTAGTCGATGAGATGATATGATAGTAATGTACGTCATCGCAGCGTCATCAAGATATCAGTGTTGCAATGCTGCAGTCTGCGGATCTGATGGTGCTGTTTGTGCATTAAACTCGTAGTGATGATAAAAAGCACATCGGTACCATCATCAGAATAGGCACTCCAAGCTTGAGCTACTGTGTGTTTGACTTCGCCATGACAACCATCATCTAACGGCTACTTTGGCAGCCAGCCCCCTATCTTCTCGTCACACATTCAATTGCTGGCAGCAAATCCTTCCATCAGGATTGCAGTCAGGATCGATTGATACAAACGTTAAGTGAGTATGTAACGTGTCTATTGTAACGCACGTCGAAGGCTCTTTACCCCGTGTCACGAAACTGACGTCGATGGACATCATGGACGCATTTGATGCTATCTCTGGCTACGAGGAGACAATTGTGGCACAGGGTGAGGCTATGGGGATCGAGCGTGGCCGTGAGTTGGGCATCGAGGAAGGCCGTGAACTCGGGTACGTAAAAGCGTCGTGAAAATACTTCAGCAAACTACCATGCACTAATCTGATACTCTACCGTAGTATCATGAAGGGAGCAGAGATTGGCAGTGAGTTGGGCTTTTACCAAGGCTGTTACTTGGTGTGGAACCACATGCTGGAGCACGAGGAACTCAAGAACAAACTATCGTGCGTGTGGTATCGTTCATTGCATCGATGGAGATGAGCTTTGCGGACATTGTTAACTGACGAATTGATGGTGGTCAGAGGTCGAGCTGCTAAGTCGGTGGCTTCTTTGGGCACGTTGCTCGCGGTTTTTCAGCTCAAGGTGCGTACAATGATGAGAACGAGGTAGTATTTATTGTCGTAACTGGTGGCTCAACTGTTCATCAATGTGCAGAACGTGGTGGACAAAGATATGGCGCAAGAACTGCTCCGTATCCGAGCCAAATTTAAGTTGATTACAGCGACCACAGGTGTGCGAGAACGATTGACCTACAGCGACGAGGACATCAAAGCGCATAAGGATATGTCATTTTAAGAAGAGTTTGGCTAGTGAGCTGCTGTCTTCAAGTGTTGAAGCTTCAAGTTGGGAGTGCCTACTGTTTCGCAAGAGCAATTTGAGGCTATCTGTAATGTCAAAGCTGTATAATCTTTCCACACGCGGTTCCAGATTTGCTAGAAGATGCTAATCGCTTAACTAAGTAACCTTGATATTGGAAGGCAGGTACCGGCGCTGAGAGTGCGATAACACGGCAGGTGACACTTCCATTTTTACTTCCTCGTTCGCAACCATAGTATTATAAGACGAAAAATGAGTATTGCCGCTCCAGCCAAGATGATATTCCGCTATCTCAACAACTTAGGTCAAAGACCTCGCTCGATGTCTAGATGCTCTGATGACATCATGACTCAGGCAATAACCACAGTACCGAGTGTTACACCGAGGTAATTCCGAAGACTCGTTGGCTTGCTTTGTCATTGAAAGGAGAATGTTTGGTTTCGCAAATGGTCTTCTGCCACCGTGCAAATGATTTTACTCACCGTTCGCGCCATGAACTACGTTATCGAGCGGGAGTAGACCTGCTTCTGGGGGCCAGTCAATGGATGTCTGCTGACATGTGAAGGTCGTTGACCGCCTTGTTGTGGTCCGTCCAGTGGTGGCAGTCGTTACGTGGAGTACTGGTTCCTGTATTTGCTCAAGGACAACAAGCTGAGCATGACAGCGTTTAGTACTCACGTGCTCTCGTCGCTTTTCGACTGCGTTCTACAAAAGATGGTGCTGGACTTTAATGATCGTATAGGAAATCGTCTGAGCTACAAAGTCGCAGAGATGGCTACTAGACATGTTTGTTTTTCATTCGACCAAGTGGCGGCCACCAACTTCTGTGCGAGATAGGAATAATTGTACCAGCTATACTTGAATTCCTTAAGCTATCCTGTAGGTCTTATCCAGCCTGTTGGATGAGAGATGCGATCAATCAATCTCATAAACTCCTTTTGCATTCGACAATGGCTGGGCTCGATGCAAACAGATACAATCTTACTTCGCCTTTAACATGAAGTTGTACGGCATATTCTTTATAGCTGCGACCATGGTTAGCGCCGTCTCGGCTGAGCTTTGCAACGACGACTCTGTCCCTGCCGTGACTACTCCTGCCTCTCCTCGTACGCAGACCCTAGAGAAACAGACCCCTGAGACACAGTGCCTGAACGCAAATTGAGGTTCCAGCCACGGTGACGGACGCTACACTGAAGGACTCTACGAAGCAGAGCTCCAGGCTAAGGATGCCAACACATCCGTGTTGGTTCGGATGATGCTACCCAACAAGCAACGCAGCAGGAGCCCATCATGGGTGCGATACAAACATCGGCTGGCACGATGGTAAGCTCATACTCGTACACGGGTGTGAATTGCGGTGGCTCCGGCTCATACGATCAAGTGACGAATATTGGATCGTGCTCAAAGACGCCGGTGAAGACGATGGCCCTACGCACCATGGTGGCAAGATTTCGTCTAGCTTTCTCTACTTGTATTTGCAGCATTGGTAAGCTACTATCGTAACCGAGTCTTTGATGTTGAAACTTGTTGTATTAGTAGGTTTTTTATGATCATCAATGCCGCTTGATGGCAGTCAGGAAAGAGGCCAAACGTGCCTTATCGGACAGAGGTAAAGTCGATGACGACCTTGGAACGCTGAAGCCGGTGCTGCGTGTACTGCACACCGGCCATGTCTAAGAGTCGGCGCGACGCCACAAACTTCCAGCTACAAAGTGGTTAACTAACCGAGTTAGAGATAATATCACGATCCAAAGCTCTTTGACATGTCAACATACTCCTGCTTGTACTTGTCTGAGCAGTAGACGACACGCGAAATGCCACTCTGAACGAACACCACAACATAAGAAATGTCTGTGAAAGAGTAATTTAAGACAGCAGAGTCAACGTTACCTGTATGATGAGCTTGGCACATTCATTGCATGGGAAAAGCGCCACGTACATCTGCACAAAAAGGTACAAACTCAGACCAGCTGCAGAAAACCTACATGCAGATACACACTTATACCGTGCATCCTTTCACATCCGTCGAGTTTTTGTTCAAAATGGCATTCATTTCCGCATGACAAACATACTGAGCAGAAGCAGACCAAGTTAGTCTTTCACCAGACAATAATGACAGTGTCAATTTCCTTAACCGGGTATTTCGTATCAAGCGGCGAGTTCGTCACACTCTCACGTGCCCAGGGCAACTCATCATCTCCACATCGATTTGGGAACCCATTGTATCCAATTCCAACGATTTTCCGTTCGGGGTTTACAATGCTATCACAATATAGATAAAAAGTCGTTTTGCATTAGAATCCTGATAAAGGTCACTCCCCCCAGCACACAACCTCTTACCACGCTCCAACTTGAGTTGATGGATCTGATTTCCACCCCCATCAAAACATCAAATACACTCCGTTACTAAAAGGTCATTTAACCTCAAAGCAGCGAAATGGCACCAACCTTTCGAGCGCATTGCACTCAGGAACGCAACACTCATGAAATAATCATCCCACGATAAATAGTCCGAGCGCTTTTGTACTTTTGACGATGGGGTCGATGTTTTCACTGCTACCGTCGCTTGTTTCATCGATTCGTCTTCCTCGCCATTTAAATCCAAAACGGTTTCGTTATCATTGGCCTCCTTTTTGTCATCATTCGTCAAGACGTTCTCAATTTGAGCTCTTATCTTTCCGTTTTTTATCGTTGTCGGTGACTTGATATTGTTGGCCATTGCAGGAACGGGGTTCGGATAACTCTCTCGCATTGTAGCCGTGATCCAATCCGAATGTTTTACCAATACATGTTGTACTAAGTTGGTGTATCCATGTTTTAATTTCTGGGCGCGAGTTTTACCGCATTTGCATCGAAAGATTGTAGATACTTCTGATTCCCCGTCAATACCTTTCATAGGTAAAGCCTGACTCACTTCCGTGTAGAATAACTGCATAATTTGTCGTCCGCTTAGTTTAGTTCCGGCCATGGCCAACAACAATACATTGGTGTCCGCCCATAATTGCTTGATAAGTTTCAACCAATCGCATGATGGATGAAACCATCTTATAAATGATATGAAATGGATTATTTATGTTATTGAAATAAAAAAGGGTTCAGTACGCACTCACTCACAATGTCGAATGATTATACAATAGTGACGTTAATCATGATATGTTCCATAGCTACTTGAAAAGCCTGCATTTCCTCAACACTATACAGCTCACACTTGAATCGAGCTTGCAGAATACCCATAAATAACCGGATACCCAGCGGGATGGCCTTGTCGTTAAAGTCGTACTGGTTCGAATGCAGCGCACGCATTTTATCCGAGTCGCCATCTTCTTTCGTGCCGAGGAAAAAGTAGCAGCCCTTGCGCTCTTGCAGAAAGTACGAAAAGTCTTCTGCCGCCATGAGTGGCAAACCCTCCTCGCTCACGTACAATCCCATGTCCATGGCCACCTGCTGTACTTGACGTGTCTCAACGTGCGGGTTAATCACAGGAGCGTACCCATCCAGGAAGTGCACGTTGGCTGTGGCGCCGTAAGCTGCACACGTCGAATGCACCAGCATGGCAACGCGGTCCTGGATTGTTTCAGCTATTTCAAGATCAAAGTCCCGAATGGTTCCGGCAAGAAATGCCCTTGATGAAATCACGTTGTTGGTATCGCCACCGTGGAATTGAGTCACGGATACGACAGCAGTATCCATAGGAGACAATGATCGGCTCACAACGGATTGAAGGGCCTGCACTACAGCGGAACCCACAAGAATTGGATCTACACATTGCTGTGGCGCAGAACCGTGTCCTCCAATGCCATGAATGTCGACCGAAAACTCTACCTCGTGCGCCATGACAGCCCCAGGACGAACGTGGACATTGTAAAGCGGGAAAGGTGCGTTATGAAGCCCGTAAATCTCGTCCACGTCCGTAAGTGCGCCATCCTCAATCATCTTCATGGCTCCACCGGGACCTTCTTCAGCAGGCTGAAACACGAAGCGCACAAAAGTGTCCTGCGGAAGCAAGTGTGCGCTGCGCACCACCAATGCGCAGAGCCCCAACACCATCGCCATGTGGCCATCATGGCCGCACATATGCGCCGCAGCCGTGGTGACTTGAAACTCATCATCATCGTCTCCACCAGCGCTAGGTGTAGGAGGGGCACCGATCGTCGTGGTTGTAATAGTCGATGGAGCAGACAGCTGATTGGTCATCGGAGCGTCCATGGCAACATCATGACTTACATTATAAGTTCTAATTGCTGTAGTAGTAATACCGTTGCTGTCGGACGGAGCCTGGTAAGCTGGTTTATCTCCCTCTTCTTGTTTTATTGGCAAGGAAAGCTGATGCGAGGCGCTGTTTCGCTTTTTGCGTTTACGAAGCTCCTTATGTCCCTTTTTCTGAGTCGAGCAGTACGGCAAGTGATCATTCAGCTCTTCAATCGGAAGAGCATCCATATCTGCACGAAAGGCAATCACTGGCAGTTTGCGCTTGTCTGATATCGAAATGGTAGCGTTCTCATAGCAAACGTCTACTACAAGCCCTGTAGACGCCATCTCTCGGATGTTTTTACCCGGAATATGTAAAGCTTGCTCACAGAACCGTTTGATAAATGATTGTGTGCGTACTTCCTGGTACCCCGTCTCAGGATATCGATGGAACCCGCGCCGGATATCACGCAACATACGGGAGAAGCTGACCCAGTCTATTTCCTTTGCGTTTGTCCCGTCAGCTTTGTTTACAGCACCTACTGCTTCTTTCTCTACTTCTGTCTGCTCAACAGTAGCAACTGACGCAGATAACGTCACATCAAGTATGTTGGACGACATCTGTAACTGTCCTTTCTTCTGGGTAAAGTTCTTAAGAAACGGCGTGACCTTGGCCAACATAGCAGGAAGTCCCTGCTTCCATGAACCATCAGGTGGGTACATACTTTTACTGTACGAATGTACAGTAGGTGAGCGACTTGTTGTCGTTGTAGCGGCTAAGTGCGGTATAGACCCGCCACTGACTCCACAGCTATCAGATTCTTGCAATGAGATGCGTGTGCTCTTTCCACGAAGTCTCTGATCACGAAGATCTTCGGGTGTATCGTAATAACGTTGGAGAAAATCGTCCTTCTTCAGCAGCAGCTTGCGGATGGCCGCTTCACTTACACCGAACTTATCGGCTAATTGACGCTTGGAAATCTTGCTGTTTTCAGCCATTTGAATAATATCCACACGCTGTCGATCATTCAGACGTTTGCCAGATCCCTGTTTAGCTTTCTTGGGTTCATTGTCGCGTATATGCAGTTCCTCGGGATCCTGTTGGTCGCTCATGATGAGTAACGAAATAAGTACGTAGTTTGCTGTCCATACGATTTCATCGTACATGAATGGATCGATATGGTATTTTGTAGATTCGTTGAATCAAGATTGGTTAAAACTTGATGCAATAGGTTCGGAAGCTGATCGATTAGGATTGGTTGAAAATGAAAGGTGAGTACAAAATAATGCGTGGACAAAAGGGACGAAGCGACGTCAAACAGGGATGGCGCACAACTTAGACGGCAAGACGGCACTGGGCTCCTGGAAGGGCGAAAACATCTTGTCCACTGCACAATTCGGAAAGGAAAGTGCGCAGTAAGTGGATTGCGATAATCATTGGCCACTTGTCGCTCACTCTGACGTTGTCATTTTGTTAGACGTGTACTGCGCGTGGCCAATGAGATGAAACAAATGGTCAAGACAAAGGGCGCAAATGACCTGCTCAAGGGCAAGGTATGCAGCTCAATGTGCTGAAATCATGGTGAATAATACTGACGACGTTGACTTGTTGCTGGTCTCGATAGCTGCTGGCCAACGTGTTTATGGAGCCGTCCACACGCACAAGCAGCTCGTTTCAAGCTGCAATGAAACGTCTTGGTGGCCTTGTAGTATGTGTCAATGAGACCTCGTCCAGCAGCCAGAAAGGCGAGACTCTTTATGACACCATCCGATGTCTTGGGTGCTACGCCGACGTGGTCGTGCTTCGACACCCTATCAAGGGCAGCGCTCTTGTGGCTGCCAAAGCTACCAAGAAGCCTGTACTGAACGCTGGAGACGGCGTGGGTGAACACCCGACTCAAGCTATGCTAGATTTATACACGATCTATACTGAAGTTGGTGATCTTGAGAACCTGAAAGGAAAAGTCGTCACTATGGTTGGTGACCTCAAGTATGGCCGCACGGTGCACTCTTTGTCCAAGCTGCTAGCAATGTACGGTGCGACGTTCAACTATGTGTCGCCTCAGAGCTTGAAGATGCCACGCTACGTATACGATGAGCTTGCCGCGCAAGGCATTCAGCAGAAGGAGATGACTGACCTGGACTCAGTCATTAATCAGACAGACGTGCTCTACGTCACCCGTGTACAAAAAGTAAGTGAATTTCATGTGACAATGGCATGCACGTAGTCCTCTAAGATGTTGTGTGCCTATCCATTGCTATCAGGAACGTTTTGAGTGTGAGACAGACTACAATGCGGTAAAAGACAGCTTCCGCATTACGCTAGACACTATAAAGGATGCAAAGGCTACGATGGTCATCATGCATCCGCTGCCGCGCGTTGAAGAAATTGCTGAAGAGGTTGATGACGACTCACGTGCTGCCTACTTTCGCCAGATGGAGAATGGTATGTTTGTACGCATGGCTCTGCTTGCTCTTGTCCTAGGCAAGGCATAAAACTGCTTGAGGTGACGCAGACAGCAGTAGCAAGCTCACTTTGCATAACCCTCTTTTCTATTCAACTGCCTACAGTTGATGGGAACAGAAACGACCCAGCACACTTTTTTATAATTAACTCAATTAGATCATCTGTCACGGCACAGCGCATTTGGACACTCGGCAGAAATTTCACAGCGATACTCCACTGCCGTGTCGTACGCCTCGACATTCAGCCTAGAGCCCAAAAAGAAAGCCAGCTCTTGGACAAATTGCTTGGCGTCCTCGTACAAAAACGGCATGAGCGCTTGCTTCAACTCGTCGTAACACTTCTTGACTCCGCACTGCGCGATCGAGTTGAGACAGCAACGGATGATAGCCAGGAGCACCGTAAGGTCAATATCTCGTCCAATACACGCTTTCAGTTCTCTCTCAAGCCATGCTTCGTACTCACCCTTAACCTTGTGCATCTTTGGGAACGTGTCCAAGTCTTTAACTTCCTTTCCAGCCACTCGAACAAGTCGCATTTTACGTCGATAGACAAGCGATCGACGTCGCAATCTCTGACGGTCACGCTGACTATCTTTTCCCTGTTTATTTCTAAGCTCCTCGTAATGGATCCGTCTCCCTTGGAAGCGAATAACCTCAAAGTCCGACTCACTCCGCACGTTGGCATACACCGTCTCAAACGAAGCTTTGCACAATGGACAAGTGGCTAATTCTACTCCATGCAGCGCCAGACTGTTCACCCATGTACTGAGACACTCAAAGCAGTAGACGTGAAAGCAAACCGTAAGCATCACAGAGTCCTCAAGCCTCTGAAGACAAATCGGACAAGTATCGCCGAGAACCGCGAGGTCTGCGGCTCTATTGTCTTCGTTCTGAGCGTCTATAGATGTGTTCACTTGATCATTGTATGAATCAGAGGAATATGCAACACTTTGATCATCTTGTTCAATCAGTACATGAGCACTATCGTCTCGTACAGCCCAATCATCTTCGTCCTGTGCCGCCGCCTCGGCGCAATTCCCAAGCGACATTTAGAGAAATAAATGTCAACTTAATCAAACCTTTTTAGATAATATTTAAACTGACCAATCAAGTACGATTGCAGTTTTATCCAATGAAAAAAGGACAATACTGGTCCAGTGCATTGAGGAGCTACAGCCACAGACAGTTGCGATGGCAGGCGATGATCTGCTTAAGAAGGGCAAGAAGAAGGGCATTGCTACTGGTACAGATGCAGGAACGAGTCATGGTAAAAGTAATGGTAAAGGTGCAGGTGTAGGAGGCTTCCAGCATTTGGGATTGAGTCCATTGGTGTTCCGTGGCGTCATGGCCATGGGCTATAAAGTTCCGACACCTATTCAACGCAAGTCGCTGCCAATTGCATTATCTGGCAAAGACTGTGTAGCTATGGCACGCACTGGATCTGGAAAGACAGCTGCGTTCTTAATTCCTATGGTGGAGAAATTGAAAGAACACTCGACCAAGATTGGTGTACGTGCTGTGGTACTGTCGCCCACGCGAGAGTTGGCGATGCAGACACTGCGCTTTGCCAAGCTATTGTCCAAATTTACGTCGCTGAAATTGGCACTGATTGTCGGTGGTGAAGGTATGGACCAGCAATTTGAAGCCATTACAGCCAATCCTGATGTGCTGGTGGCGACCCCTGGTCGACTGATGCATCTCTTGCTGGAAATTCCGGACTTTAATTTGAAAGCTGTGGAATATGTGGTCTTTGATGAAGCAGATCGCATTTTTGAGATGGGATTTGCGGAGCAATTGCAGGAGATTCTGAAGAATATGCCGACTACTCGACAGACGCTGCTGTTCTCGGCGACGCTTCCTAAAGCTCTAGTGCAGTTTGCACGTGCTGGTTTGAGTGATCCTGAACTGATTCGTCTGGATGTGGAGAACAAGATCTCGGAGAATTTAAAGATGGCGTTTTTTACGGTGAAGTCGTTGGATAAACCAGCGCTGTTCCTTTACATGGTTCGAGAGTTCTTGCCCAAGGATGACCAGACAATTGTGTTCGCGGCTACTCGTCATCATGTGGAATTTCTGCATGCGTTGTTGGCAGCGAACCAGATTGAGGCTTCGTGTGCTTACGGTGACATGGACCAAGCCTCACGTAAAATTAATCTGGGCAAATTCCGCGCCAAGAAGACGAGTTTGCTGATTGTGACGGATGTTGCAGCGCGTGGTATTGACATTCCGCTGCTAAACAACGTGCTGAACTATTCTTTTCCGCCAACGGCCAAGCTGTTTGTGCATCGTGTTGGTCGTGCAGCCCGTGCTGGTCACACCGGTACGGCTTTTAGCTTTGTGGACCCAGACGAAACTCCCTTTATGGTAGACTTGCACCTGTACATCGGGCGCCGGCTTGAGGAATCGTCACCGGAAGAGAGCGCCGGTACGAAGCCGTATTCTCTGCAATCTATGACGGTTTCGGACGTGCACTACGGCGCGTTCCCGAATGAGCTAATTGATCAAGAGAATGAGGCCATCCAGGAGATGATGCGCAGCCACCCGCAGGTATCGCCGCTTGTAAAGGTCTGCGATAATGCTTACAAAGCGTACGCCCGTACTCGCGCTGACCCGTCGAAACTGTCCATTCGTCGTGGCAAGGAACTTGCAGTGAAAAAGATTCACCCTCTTTTTCAGCATGAGTTTACACTTGACAAGAGCAAAGCCAATAAGGCTGCGTACATTGACTCGCTTCTCTCCTTCCGCCCGCCGCAGACGATCTTTGAGATTGCTGCGGGTGCACATTCCTCGGCAAAGCGCTCGTCACCTGGTGTACAAGTGATGGTCAAGAAGCGAAAGCTGCATGGCAAGATCATTGCTACAGAGACAACGAAGGCTGCGGATAAGGTCAGGGCAAAGGAAGAGGCAGCCTTTATTAACGCTGTGGCTGACAAGGAGGAAGCTGCTGTTGCCAGTGGCGAAAAATTGGCAGTCAAGAGGAAGGAAATGGACGGTGAGGATACGATAGATGAGGAGGCAACTCAGGTCCCAAAAAAGAAGGCAAATTTCTTATCCAAGCACGACCGCAAGCAGCTCAAGAAACGTATAGCCGCTGGTGAGAACGAGGAAGATATCATGAATGAGATGGCTGCGGCTAAGGAGCGAGGAATAAACAGCACTGCAAATAGCAAGGTCCAGAAAGATAGTAAAGGCGCATCATTCAAGGATGATGAAAACTACATTGGTTACATGAAGGATGGAGACTACACAACCGAGGGTTTCCTGTCCAAGAATGCCGACGGTGGCAAGGTGAACGCCTTTGCTGAGGCACGTCTGGAAGAAGCCATTCTGGATGTGAACCCTGACGAAGCTATCGAAATGAACAAGAAGCGACGCATTCTGCACTGGGATGTGCGCAAGAAGAAATTTGTTAAGACCACTGCTGGTGAATTGACTAGTCAAGGCACGCTTAAGCGCCGTAACGAGAGCGGTGTCAGTGTGCGCAAGAAACAACATGCGGGTGAGGTGTACCGCAGATGGCAGCAAAAGCAGCACAAGCGCGTTGCTGGTGGCGGTATTGAAGTGGACGACGATGATGATGCTGGAAGTCGCAAGCAGGATTACCGCAATGGTAGGAAGCCGCGTGGAGGCGCTGCGATGGCTAACCGTAGTAGCGTAAACAAGTTTGCTAAGGACGAGCTGATGACGGAAGCCAAGATTCGTAAGGTGGAGAAGCGCAAAGCTCGTTCACGTGGTGTCAAGGTGACCTCCGGCGTGAGATCGAAGCGTGGTAAGGGCAACATTAAGGGTAAAACTCACGGTGCTCCCACCAAAAGCAAAGCTATCATCAAGAAGCGGTAAGCTTCGGATGAACGCGGCTATGGGCATGACGACGCCAAATAATACTATATACGACTTTGCTTTTAGTGTGACAAACACCTTACCACTCGATGACATCACCGTTTCCAAAGTGGCGCAGTTTAAGTGGTTCGCCCAGCCTAGTCCGTGCAATGACCTGTGCCATACCAGCCACACTCTCCTCAGGCCGAACAAAAGCTGCTGGGTGAAGTCCTTCCGGCTTGTCATCAATGCCAGAGTGTAGCAATAAACACCCGATCTTATGTGGCAAAAAATCTGCGACCAAAGTCTTGGTGAACATATGAAGCGCACAAAGAGATGCACGAAATCCGTATGAGCCTCCCAACGCGTTTTCCGAGATGCTACCGACACGTGACGAAACGTTAGCCAGAAACGCCATGCCACGATCACGCACTGCAAGCCGCATGTTCTGCAGGAGTGCACGTGCGACAATAAAAGGTCCCAAGGCGTTTACCTCATACTGTCGGATACAATCTTCGGGGGTCGTCGAATGCATGTATCCCTTGGTGAAAAACCGTGCATTGTTGATCAATAGATCAATCGGTATGTCCTTCAGCGTCTCAGCAGCACTTTCCACCGACTTTCGATTTCCTGGATCCAAGACGACAAATTTACACGGTGTCAACTCCTGTGTTTTCCAATGTGTCTCTCCTTCCGGGTGTGCAGCAATGACATTCCATCCTTCTTTTATATAATGATTCACGAATGCAAGTCCCGTGTTGTTATCAGCACCAGTAATCAGCACTGTTCTCTTGAGTCCTGTATAATGTGAAAGTGGACTTTCAATCTTTTGCATTAAAGGCGACACAAGGGCCAATTGTGTCGGTCGAGCACGACGCTGGGTGTTTGTCAAATTTCTACGTCCCATTGGACGGGACGAAGGTTTCGTTTGGACCCTTGGGGACCTCATTGGATCAATTTGGATTTCAGCATCACCCCCTTCTCCATCTGTTTGGAGGGACCGTGGTCGCAATCCCATTCCATGGCGTCTCATAAAGCTTGTGAGCCATCCGTCCGATAGGTTCAGCGTCGGTGCATCAGGAATTTGAGCCAAAATTTCACGTGCCTTGTCCACTAGCAGCCTGCGCGTCAATTGCATCTGATTCTGAATACAAATGTCTACGTAATCCTTCAGTGCCACGTCCAATTCAGGACAGGAGACGCCGTGGCCTTTGCGTGTAATTCCGTGGCGCTGTTTGTCCTCAATTTCGCTCGCTGATTTCAATACTCGAGAGACAGTTGCAGCTGTTGGACCTTTCGGGAGATTAAAGGCTTCATGGGCCCATAATGCGAGCTTTCGTGTGGATAATGACGGGTTTTCTCGATGCTTCTGAATGAGCTCAAACTTCTGCGCTACTGTCATCCACTGCACCATATTCACGACGGGAACGGTACTATCAAACAGGAAAACTCCGGAAGGTTGCACGAATGAAATGTCAATGGAATGTTGCTTGAAGATGCATTAGGTTTGTCAGGTAAGCTCTCCTATTGTAAATATTCATCAACCAAAAGACACTCAAATCTTCTATTGTTTATGAAGATGTCGCCTACACCCGGACCAAAAACTGTGAGAGTGACCGTCGGCTATATGGTCAATAGCTGCAACTCGTGTGGGACCGCAAACCACATAGACCGTATGTGTGTGGCTGCTTTTTATTGTCTGTTTGTTTTCAAAGGATTACGTAAGCATCTGGATTAATTAGTGACAGTACGTGAAGAACGAGTACTCGTACGTGTTACAGCAATATTGTAATTTCCTCTGAGAGGTGTTGTGTCGGTGTAGACATCAGCTTTCCCTCTCAGAGAAAAAAACTCATGCTGTCATTAGATAGTGGGAGCTTGTTTAATCGACTGCAGTAAGATATATACCATGTCCACATCGTACAGACGGATCAGATCAATCCCTTTGCGATGAATCAACATGCTCTGCCACACATTCATTGCTGTCCCACTGCTACACTACATCATCAGGATGTGGCTGAGCATTTTGGCTCGAACCTGATATCAAGTATTCTGGGATTAGTCAAAGGCCGTTGCCGAAAGAACAAGTCGATTACATCGTTGAGTTCTTCGACAAGTGAGCTACGGCGGGACATGTACGTGAGAGCAGTCGCCTCACTGCAGCCTGACCTTCTGTGTGCGTAAAGGTGGATGGTGCATGGTTCACGCTTATAACAAGCTGAACACGATCACCATTCCGGCGCACACCGATCCTGCGAAAAGATGTCCTATTGAACTCAATGAGAAAGTCAACTATCTTTTCCGCGTTGGATCTCAAGGATGGCTACTATCCGGTTCTCATGAGAGAGACCCATGTAGCCAAAACGGCAGTAAGCACTCCAAGCGGTATGCTATGGGAGTGGCTTGTGATCCACAAGGGCTGAAAAACGTGCCGACGACATTAACCGAGTGGTGCTCACGTGATGTGTCAGCACCGTGTCTGCACGCCCCATTACTCTGACGATGTATCGTTAATAGTAGGACCGAGGACGGTTGAGCGAAATTTAGTCGCACAAGCGCCATTTAGACACTGTACTGAAGACTCTGGGTGACGCCCAATTGTACGTTAACTTGCAAAGTGCGTTAAAAGGTCCCCGAGATACCTGTACTGGGCTGCATCGTCAGCACTCACGGTGTACGAGCAGATCCAGAAAAGGCTAAGACTGTAAAGGAATGGCAGTTCCACAACATGTAAAAAATCTGCGCCAATCTCTTGGACTCGCTATTTACTTGCATAAGTACAGCGAGAGCGGATGAAGCCGTTGTCTGACCTCTTTAACAAGCAAGCAGAATAGACTTAGTCGGAGGAGCAAGTAGATGCGTTCGCATCAGTGAAGCAATCTCTTGTAGAGGCACCGGCCTTGCATTGCCAGACGCAGATAAGCCCTTTAGCGTCGTCTGCGATGCAAGCAGTTTTGCAATTGGCAGCGCGCTAATGAAGAAGGATGACGACGGTGTTGATCGTGTCATCTCGTACTATTTTTGGCTGTTAAAAGCTGCGGAACTCAATTACTCTGTGCATGACAAAGAGCTACTTTCGATTAAGTATGCTCTTGTCAAGTTTTGAGTGCACATGTTCGACACCCACCGTTTCTGATTTACACGGATCACGCATCACTGCGGACCGCAATAAACTGCACGTACTTTGCACGGACTCAAGAGGCAAATACAAAATGTGGATCTATTCCGCAACGAGACGGACGCATCGAGGTAACGCAGTGGTACGAGATCGATCTCGTGCTGCACACCTCTATCAGCAGGAAGTTCTGCGGGAATCTTATCCGGAAAGACATCCGCGTATTCGCGGGCATTGTTGTAGACAGGATTTACCAGATTCACGCAGAGCGTCTCATGATTGTGTCGCAAAACGTTCTTCATGCGCTGACTTAGGCTCAGCGCTTGGTGGGCGAGATGGAAGCTCTCCATCGAACACGTCAGAAATGGAATCGATGGTCTCGTCGGTGATCAAGCACACTTGCTCGATGCCGCCGTCTTTCAGGTCACGCAGAAAATGCTTCCAGGAAAGACTCGGAACGCGCGTAATCGAAGATGCGTCGCGAGGTGGACTCGCGACTTCGAGAACGCAACGCCACTGCGGAGCGCCATCAACGCAATCACATTAACAAGCGGCGAAGATGGATCATCGACGCGTAGTATCTTGTGTTGCTCCGAGTTCTAACTCGGAGCTGGTGAACTGCAATCACGGGGCGATATATCACTCCCCTCGAGGCACGGAGTACAATCTTCGACCGTGCCGTAAATGCTTGTAGCTGTCGTCTCGTGATGTGGGAGCCTCTGCTCGATCACTGATGCCTCGTGTGGGAACCCTTGCTCGACCACTGTTGTTCCGCGTGGGAACTGCTCGATCACTGTTTTCTCGTGTGGGAACCACTGCTTGACCACTGTTTTCTCGTGTGGGAACCCCTGCTCGACCACGTTGTTTTCATGCGGGAAACCATTCTCGACCGCGTTACTCGCTGGTGGGAACCCCTGCTTGACCACATCAATATCTCGCTCGTGGTTACACGAGGAGTCCAGACCGCTCCCAGAGTCGAGGAAGACGGCGCAAGCTGTACAGAGAGGGCCGTCGCTCACTCTGTGTACTGCTTGTGTCGTGGACATCTTGTCCACGACGGTGACGTGAGGCCAGTCTCTTGGAGCTACCAAGAGTTGAGTAAACACCTCACTAACGTCGAAGCCACTGCGACGTTTCACAGATCGGGCCAGCCCTGTGGCTGATACCGTGCTAACCACGGGATACCAAAATGCAATCGAACACGTAGTTCATGTCAATCACCAGAAAGTCGTCATTACTCCGGAAACCGTCAAACGTGTATGATAACAACAATTCATGCCGCGCAACGCGGCATGGCTTACCATCAGCAAGTTTGACAACGACTTCGCCTAAACCCGCGCGAACTGGGATTGTCTTCGGCAGCAACGACAGACGCGATGCACGAAAGAATTTTTTCGTTGATCCTGAATCTAGGAGCGCGCGCAGGGGTTGCCGGGAGCCAGCGACGTAAAGACTGGCAATGATGAGACGCGTATCGTCACTCGCGGTGGTGGCATTTGACTGTGCATGGAGCACAGAGGGGCTTGGAGGGGCTTGGAGAACGAGCTGCCGCCTACTGGTCCCAATCTTTTGCATATGCGACCCGGAGGCGTCGTCATGACCGACTGCAGCTGCTTGAGCTAACACCGGAGCTGGCGCGCGGCACAATGCCGCGCGATGACCTTGTTTCCGGCAGCGGTAGCAAGTCATTGAGCGCCCCTTCCGAACGGTACTGCGGTTCGAAGCCATACGACGTCGGTCATCCGACGACTCGATCGTATCAATTTCCATTGGCTCGGGACCCGATGGCATGGCATCCATGAGCATGGGGTGTGCATATGAAGACGCCACCTCACAGTCCTCGCGAAGAGCGAGGGCGAAGGCCTCTTCAAGCGACGAAGGCTCTGCTCTCGTCACGCGCTGATCAAGTTCAGAGTGCATTTATTGGGCGAGCAGACCTTCGCCTTGTTCACCGACCACGCGTCACTGCGGACAGCGATGAAGAGGCCACACTTGTCAACGGATGGCTCGGTGGTTGTCGTTCTTCTCAGAGTATAATTTCGTCGTCACTACAAGCCAGGCAAGAATAACATTCTTGCCGACGCTCTGTCTCGACGTCCGGATTATGATCCTCGGATGGCACTCAGTCGTTAGCAAGCTGACGACGATGATGATGATGGCGACAGTTGTATGACGTGTATTGCCCTGAACATGAACAGAGTCTCCGCTGAGTTGCCTTTGTACAAAGAGATCGCGAAGGCATATGAAGTTGATCCGGATTATGGCGAGATCGTTGCGTAATTACGCGCTCCCAGTGACGATGCACTGGGAGCCCTGCCACGTTCCATGCACGCCAGAACTTATCGATACAAGCTTGAGGGAAATCTGCTGACTTATAGCATCGATCAATTCGATGCTCCTCGGACGGTGATCGCAAACGATACTGACTTACGCGCTCGAATTATTCACGAGCATCACGATACCCCTGCTGGTGGCCATTTCGGCCGCGAAAAGACTTTCGCGGCTGTGTCTCGCGACTTCTATTGGCCTCATCTGTACAAATGGGTACGAAATTGGGTTCGTACCTATAAAATATGTCAACGTGTCAAGCCAGCTCTGTCGTCGCAGGTTCCCTTGCGGTCTCTTTCTATCGCCACGGAAGCGTGGCGATCTATTTCGATGGACTTCATCTTCGGGCTTGTACCCGATAGACAGCGCCGAACGGGTATTCTGGTATTCGTGGATCGCTTCAGCAAATGAGTCTCCTCATCCCAGTGTCTGATAACGTCACCGCGGCCGAGACCGCGAGTCAGTTTATTGACGCCGTTCACAGACATCATGGTCTTCCTGAGTCTATCATTTCCGATCGTGATCCCGATTTACCTCGGCGTTTTGGACCAAGCTCTTCGAGCTGTTGGGTACACGACTCAAGATGTCTACAGCGTCCCATCCGGAAATGGATGGGCAAACAGAACGCGTAAACCGAGTACTCGAAGACGTTCTTCGTAGCTATGCCACCAGTTTCACTAGTTGGAGTACATTTTTGCCGCTTGTTAAGTTTGCACTCAACAATTCAAAACCGCGCCGACTGGTCTGACTCCATTTTTCGTGAATAACGCGCATCATTCGCGCGTTCCAGCCCTACTTTCTCTCGGTCAGGTCTCGTCATCTCGTGGCTCCACTCTGGGGGGGATGAAGAAAAAAAGACTCCCGTTCCGATGACTGGGTTGACACCCGGTCGTGCTGCAGCACTCTGTCACGCCCCGAAACGATTACCAAGTGTAGCTCACAGTTCCGTGATCGCTAACGTGACCACGCGATCGCAAGCGAAGAAGCCGGATGTGGCGCCACATTGCGTGGCGCGCCCTATCTCTGATGCGGCTGTATCTGACTTCCTACTGCACCTTCAATCGGTTACCCAATATGTTCGGGACGCACTACAGGAGGCTGTCAACAAGCAAAAGGAGAATGCTGATTTTTTTAAACGCAGGCGCAAGAACATGGATACCTTTCAGATTGGAGACTAGGTACTCCTGTCAACAGATGAATTACAGAATTCGGCAGTAACATCTATAAGCAGGCTCAACTACCTTTTGCCGGGTGTTCATTAAAGGTTGTGTTGCAGTCTTTGCGCTTCGACACATCACATTTTTGTAATAGGCGAAAACTATAGTTCGCGGTAAGACAGAGAATGGATATGCCTGTGAACGGCATTCCTCTGCTACATGAAGCTGTCAGCAATGAGAGTTTTGTGAGTAACTAAAAGTGGATCTGGATCAGCTAAGCAATGTTAGCCAAGGGACCGTACGCCTGCACGGAAATATCGCAGACGTAATGCGCGACCATCGAACGTGAACTGCCTCAACTCGAAGTTGACCAGAGCCTACTTAAAGGCCAAGTCGGAACTCCCAACGACCTACGATGTGACCAGGCACAGCGGACAAGAAACACATTCGCAAAAACGCAACCGGAGTTTTTTCATCTGTTGCGTACTAGGGCAGCCTGAGTCCGGGAAGTCGTATACCTTACAAGTTTTAGCCGGCCAGTTCTTTATAAGCGAGAACAGAACGATCGTAAGCGATACCTTGTACGACGAGCTAGAACAGACAGACTTCGTCGAGCAACTCTCGCAGTTTATGCAGCCAGGAAAATAAACACTTTTTTGTTTGCAGAGTATGCATGCGAGAGTTGTGCGGAGGTGTGTCCGTGTAGTGCCACGCACTACACGGACACACCTTCTTGCACGTACGAGAAAGCGAGTAGGCCGCCTCTCTTGCGTGTGGCGAGGTAAGTTGGTGGGCGTCTAGGGTGACCTTACACAACGAGTTTACTAGCTGCGTCGCGGAAGCGGTTACCCGTCTTCCTGTGATATATGTCACAAGCTAAAGACTGATTTGTATTTAATGGGGTTAAATTAAAATCGAAGAATAATTGCCTAATATGCAATGTTTGGACTTATTATTTCTCAGATGCGCGTCGTGCTTACTTAAGTTTAAGCTCATCCGATTCCCAGACATTAAATATTGAAGAGTCTGACTTAGACGCCACGACACAAGGCCGTACCCAGTTGGTTTTACAAACACGCCGTGCCGAGAGCGGCTGGTATACCAACAACGCCACCGCCATCCGAATAGTCAAGATCAGATGGTACTAGTGCGCCGCTCCTACATTATACCACTATCGACGCTAGTACATTTTACAGCGTCTTCCTTTGTGGAAACAACAAGAAAAATACTTGATCGTATTCCCCTATTCCGGTCGTGTTGCGTCCTAACGAAACAACCAACCAGTACAAAGCAGAATTCCTGTACCGTGTTAAGCCGCATTCAGATGCAGCAAAACAACGGTCGCAGCGGATTAACTTCGCTGTGATGCGTGCGGGAGAAGACATGGATGGTAGGGTGCTCCCTGCTCCTCGTCACCACGTCGCCCCGCTAGTCCATCTGGACCTAGCCGAGTGGCTGTAGCTGGTGCTCCTGATCACACGCTGACACCATCCTTGGTACGTCGACAGGAAGCGCGTCAACCGGCTCCCAACAGTCGAAACTCTTGAGGTATCCTCTCCAATGGACGAAGATCTGAAGATTTTGCTTCTCAAAGTGGTGGGCCAACAACTTTCCAACAAGAAAGCGTTGGTTCCCATCCGCATCCACCAATGCAGGTGACGCCCGATAGGAGATGCGATTAGGCGCACCTGCTCACGGCCGCCTACCCTGCTGTCGTCCGGACGCAAGCCCAGCGCTGCTGTCGATAAACGGATTGTGGATATCGAGAGGCAAGTCTTACAACTGACTTTGGATCTCCGCGATGTTTGCGCAAAGGATCGCCAGTGCTATGACGGGCTGAAACTTCGTCTGGACCTTTTGGAGCGGTTGATGATGAGAGACTTGCGTCAAACGCGAAGTCCTCTTCGCTCTTCGAGTCCTTTGCTAAGCGGTGGTCACTCGATACCTGGAAGCTATTCGTCTTCCCAGTCGTCTCCGAGACAACGACGCTCGACTCATGGTCGACGTCCCCATCGGTCACGTTAGACCGATATGGATATGAGATCTTTCTGTGGATCCACATGTCTCTTTAGACGACCTACGTAAAATACGAGGTGCATCGTCATATATGGCAAAAGGGTGAGTCTATAGTTTATGCCTCCAACCTCCATGACCACCGTAAATGACCAATGAATCGAGGCAGTAGCTTAGTCGTACCACCAGGTAGTACGGAAACTGCATTTTAGGTAAGGTAGCAGTACTTGATAGAACTTTATCCCCCACACTAAAGCGTTCATTGTTATTGCGACCATGCTGGTCCGCGTATTGTTTTGCTGTCCTATGCGCTTGCCATCGCGTCACGGACTTTCATATGATGGCTAATCGCTCATCCACAAAGCGTTGAGCATCACTCACGCTTTTAGCATCCAGCTCGCCAATGACACCACCAAGAAGTCGATCATGGGTCGACGCTGCGGATAACGATATATCGTTATCATCAAAAAGCACAGGCATTTCGTGACGCGTCTAAACTCGTAGGGTCACTAGGGCTAGTTTCTGCCGTAGACTGATGCCCCTCGTGGTTCATCGTCACTTCGGTGAAATGTAGGCCCTCTTTCGCATTCGCTTCAAGCATAGCGAGGAGCCCTACTAGGGCTGTACACAAACGAGACTGGAGACTGCGGATGGCGTAGTCCGTTTATATAAAACGGTGTCTCACTCGTTCTGGCGTGAGCACTGTTATTGATAGCAAACTCCACGAATGGCAACTGCTTTCTCCATTCCTTTGGGGTCGGTACCATGCGCAATCCATCCGCCACGACTCAATTGTCTTGTTTCGTCTGGCCATCGGTCGATGGATGATTGGCTGTTGACATATTAGAGTTTGATACCCAGCAGCTCAAATACAGACACGAAAAACTCGACGTAAATGCGGATCCCGGTCCGATGCTATGAACTCGGGCATCCCGTGTAGTCGATACACGTGATCCAGGAACAAGAGAGCTGCCTCCTTGCCGGAGATCGTGGTGCAACATGGTGCTAAATCTTGCTCAGTCTGTCTACAAAAACAACGAGTCCCGTCGTACGCTTATTGGTCGGACGGTATGCCAAACATGAAGCCCAAACTGACCAATTTCCAACAATCACTTGGTATCGGCAGTGGTTTCAATGGCACACTGCTGGACGGAGCAGGCTTAACTCGCTGACACTGTTCGCACGATCGAATATTGTTGGCCACCCACCGATATCGGTTGGGGCCACCAAAATTCCTCTGACACTCGTAAGAATGTCTTTTCGCGACCCAGATAACCGCTTGATGGTGCATCATGGAGTGTGTGACGAATAGTCAGCTTGAGATCTGTGTAATGAGGGAGATAGATTCTCAAGGGATCGCAAGGTGGCAGCTGATGCCATCATAGGCCATTGCTGTAGCTAAAGCGACTTAGCTTTGCTTTCAGGTGTGACGGAAGGGCAACCTTGCGTCGACCGAAGTGGGCCAACAGCAGGCAACCATGTTCATCCTGACTGTATCTCTCCTTTATCTTGGAGGCCAAAAAGCTCGTCTTACGGTATACCTTCATGGCTGTCAGTAGCACGCGACACACATTCCTGGTGTCTTGTCTCAAAATTTGGTCTGCGCGATAAAGCGTCAGCCAAGACATTTGTCTTATCCGGCTTGCATTCAACTCTAAAGTTTAATTCGGAGAAAAATGTAAGCCACCTCGCCATATTAGGTGAGAGGCGCGGTGAGTTTATTGCGGTCCGCAGTGATGCGTGATCTGTGTAAATCAGAAACGGTGTGGTGTCGAACATGTGCACTCAAAACTTGACAAGAGCATACTTAATCGAAAGTAGCTCTTTGTCATGCACAGGGTAATTGAGTTCCGCAGCTTTTAACAGCCAAAAATAGTACGAGATGACACGATCAACACCGTCGTCATCCTTCTTCATTAGCGCGCTGCCAATTGCAAAACTGCTTGCATCGCAGACGACGCTAAAGGGCTTATCTGCGTCTGGCAATGCAAGGCCGGTGCCTCTACAAGAGATTGCTTCACTGATGCGAACGCATCTACTTGCTCCTCCGACTAAGTCTATTCTGCTTGCTTGTTAAAGAGGTCAGACAACGGCTTCATCCGCTCTCGCTGTACTTATGCAAGTAAATAGCGAGCCCAAGAGATTGGCGCAGATTTTTTACATGTTGTGGAACTGCCATTCCTTTACAGTCTTAGCCTTTTCTGGATCTGCTCGTACACCGTGAGTGCTGACGATGCAGCCCAGTACAGGTATCTCGGGGACCTTTTAACGCACTTTGCAAGTTAACGTACAATTGGGCGTCACCCAGAGTCTTCAGTACAGTGTCTAAATGGCGCTTGTGCGACTAAATTTCGCTCAACCGTCCTCGGTCCTACTATTAACGATACATCGTCAGAGTAATGGGGCGTGCAGACACGGTGCTGACACATCACGTGAGCACCACTCGGTTAATGTCGTCGGCACGTTTTTCAGCCCTTGTGGATCACAAGCCACTCCCATAGCATACCGCTTGGAGTGCTTACTGCCGTTTTGGCTACATGGGTCTCTCTCATGAGAACCGGATAGTAGCCATCCTTGAGATCCAACGCGGAAAAGATAGTTGACTTTCTCATTGAGTTCAATAGGACATCTTTTCGCAGGATCGGTGTGCGCCGGAATGGTGATCGTGTTCAGCTTGTTATAAGCGTGAACCATGCACCATCCACCTTTACGCACACAGAAGGTCAGGCTGCAGTGAGGCGACTGCTCTCACGTACATGTCCCGCCGTAGCTCACTTGTCGAAGAACTCAACGATGTAATCGACTTGTTCTTTCGGCAACGGCCATTGCCTGGTCACGCAGATAGTGCCAGGTTCCAGGTCAATTTCGTGCCTGATGCCCCCATCGGCCGGTAGGCGGTTCGACACTTCTGCTGGAAACACATCATGGTCTTTCTACAGAACGTCGTAAAACGGGCTGTCCTTCAAGGCTTCTTAGCCTTGAGCAGTGAACCGTTTCTTCTTGTCGGTCTCCAAGACATCGTGAATGACGAGCAACAGCCTTAAGCTCTCGTCTGGAACAGGTGTGACTATTTTGTATATCTTTCCTTCCTTTACCTCGGACAAAAACAGATCTCATGTCATCTCCGACAAATATAATTTACTATCTCCTCGGCAGATCCGAAGACATACTGGAGCACCTCAACTAAGGATGCCTTCGGCAACTTGTCTTCGACGGCCTCAAACATCTCGTTTGTAGATCCGTCCTCTTGGACCGAGACTGATCCAAAAATCGCTCTTTTTGACGTGCCTTTGATCGTCTTATTCGTCTGGTACTCGCTGTTTGAGTCACCACGACCTTTACCTGGAAGTGGGTGTCCTTGCTAGCGCATCCTTCTCACCGCACGAGGCTCTAGGCTCTGTGCAGGATTGTTGGACGCATGACGACTTGTCAATTGTCCTTTTCGCTACACCAGTCTCTTTGAGCTGGGTAGGTAGGACCTTGTGTCACCTGACTACCTGTCGGGACACTTTCAACTACACTAAGCTCAACGGACTGGGTAGTACCTTCGGTGAAGTATCACATACCTTCAACGCACAGTCGACTGTATATGACACAGCATCAGTCACATAGGACTCTCGCAGGAGCATATCGTTTCCGGTGTCTTGCGTAGACTTAGCGACTGTTTGTTTACGACAGTATGGTTGGTGTTTGTCCAACCAAGGCATGCCTAGGATGAGGTCATACGGACTCTCCGAGCACCATCAGCTTCTCTTTACAAAAGAAGTCACTAAAGCTAAAGGTGAGCTCAACTTGAACTCCCTCTGATTTCACGAGCGCGCCGTCTGCTTAACAAATGATCGCCTCTTCCCGCTTGCCATCCTGCAAAAGCAACTCATAACTCGTCAAACTCTTCTTCAGAGCCACGAGTTTCACAAATTTCTGTGATGTATTTGAATTAACGAGAAGGGTCATCACCTTGTCATTGGCTTGTGCTCGAGCGCTATATACTAGCCGCTCTTATGGCCTCCCCGTTATGTATCACGTACTAAAGGGTACGTAACCTTGGGCATATAGCCCGTACACAAGAGATTCGAGGCGGATTGTGAGTTACCACAAACATAGACCACTTGATGTATGCGGCCGCTCAGCAGCCCGCGCACCACACCAAAAGGGTCTTGAAGACGAAGACCGACGCGCACGGCGACTTCGAGCGGCTTGAGGGTCCGTGCGAAAACAAGAAGGTCTTTGGTAGCTCACCCGGTAATGGATATGTTCACCATCAAGGTGCTTTTTGCTCTAATGGCAAAATGGGATAACCTGCTAAGCACGTTGACAAACCGAGTGCGTACGTGATGGCGAGTACTGCTCCAGGTGCTCCTAGCAACGCTAAAGAATCTCGGTGCGGTGAGTAAGAAGGAGCTGGCACTTGAGCTTCGCAAGCGTTTTTACGGCGAAAGCGAGCCGGCCGACTCTGGAGCAAGCTTCTGCATGCAAAGTTGTGCAGCGCAGGCTTTCCACAGTGCGTGGCAGATATGTCTCTAATGGAAGCGTACATCGTCGCGGTGGGCGTCTACGCCGACGACCTACTTTCCACTGACACATGCGCAGCTACGGTCGATCGTTTCTTTGCCCGTTTCGCGAGACTGTCGATCAAGTACCCCTGGCTGCGTGAGTAAGTTTCTCGGGATAATAGTGGCGCTCGACGGCGATGGGGCTACGCTCTGAACCAAGAGAAGGCGATCAGTGACTTACTGCGCGAGCATGGGCTTACGAACGCCAACCCGACACGCCCTGTGCATCGCGCTGTCGGTCGGCTGCACTTCATTATAGTCGGCGTTGATCACGAATGGACCGCCAACGATCGAGTACTTCCAGTCGCTCATTGGGTCTCTGCTTGGATCGCATGGTGCCCGCGCCCGATATTCGCAAGACGATGCGCCAGAAGCATCAAACGCAGCTTCACTATTGGAAGCTCGCAAAGCAGGTGTGGTGAAGTCAATCGAAGAATTTTGAAAAAGATCGATCCAGAAAATACCGTCGACCCAAGACTTTTTGATTGGCTAGTAAGCCGTACAAAAAAGAGGTTGGAGGCGGAAAGAATATGGATCAAAAACGTACTGAAGACGGATGAACTAACATCCTTATCACAAGTCACATTTTTCGATTACACTATTGGATTGGCCGGGTTCTATCCGATCGAGATCACGATCAGGCTGTGTCCGACGTACAAGATACGTTCATTCGAGTAAGGAGGACACGTGGTAGTAGATCTTGAATTACAGATAGGCACAATCGTAGACTTGGCACATGATTGGTTTACACTAAACAAAGTTTCTTTTACTTCAAAGCACGCACGCAGACTTCTCTTCCGAGCGAGATATCTTTGGCCTCCTGACAATCAAGAACCTCTGTCGCGCAACTGCGCAAGAATATCCCTGTATTGCTCGGCTAGGGATTACAAGAACTCTTCAGACGAACAACTTCCCCTGTGATTGGACACAATAACATCGAAAAGGACTGGATACAAGATTGCGAGACGGCTCAAGTGGTCAGAAAATCAAGTGAACCAAGTAGCTACATTTTCGACAAGGCGATTTCGAGGCAGATCAGGGCAGCTCAAATCGAGCGCTTTTTCAAGAACACTTCGATCGCATGAAGATTTTCGCGCGATCAATACTGTCAAGTTCAGTATCAACTCAAGTCCACCGAGAAAAGTGCAACCCGCCCTCCGACGGCACAAGGTGAGGAAGACATACTACACGATACGGAGTACCCCTCCGCTAGTCGGTTGTCTGGGTACCAGTGAAGAGTCGGGATCGCATAAAGAAATTTGCGATCGCCGCTCTACCACACTGCCTCAAGAGCACGAAGACGACGAAGATTAGCATGAAGCCGAGCGACGACAGGCGCGCGTCGACCAAGCTCGAGTTTTATAGCAACACCGACTTTGCCGCGGACAAAGCGACCGGAAGCCTCTGGCCTACGGCATTATCCTACTCAACGGCATGGTGGTCAGCCTGGAGTGCTAAGAAACAAGGCGGTGTCGCCCACTTGACCAAGTTCGTGGCGGCGTCAGAGGTCGCTCGCGAGCTGCTGGGCGTGCGCGGGATGCTGACCGATATCGGCATGACACCATAGCTGCCGATGCTGATGCACGTCGGCAACCAGGCGGCAATCCGACAGCTCGAAGGCGAAGCGTCGCCACTCTAGGCGACACACATCGACGTTCGAGTCGTTTGTTTGCGATTTTGCTCGGCGCGGGATCATATGTGAAATCGGAGCTAATGCTCGCCGATTTGCTCACGAAGGCACTCGATCCGCCAAGCTGGACGTTGAGCGTTTTAACGCGTCTTGGTTAGGATGACAAGTCGTAGCTGAGGAGATGAGTATTCGAAGTTGGCATTGCTGCGAAAACGGTTGAAGTGACGGTTGACGACTTGGAGTTTGTAGGGCGATTAGTTTCGACGATAGATAGGACAGGAGCGATGAATGGCTGGTTGAGTGAACAGGAGAGACGGATGTCTGTTTAAGTAGATAGGAGCGGTGGAGAGCAAGAACAGCTAGCGCATCATAGTACAGAATCTTTTATCACAGCGCTACCGAGGGAGAGCTATCGTGCTGGTTACAGAAGAACCAGCGAGTAATATTAGCGCTACTTCGTGCAATTTTGGCTTGATACTGGGTACGGGGCTAGATGGAGGCTTTGATATGGCTTTGGATGCAGCTTTCGACCGATTCAGCGCCGGCCGGGAGCAAGGTAAACGCTTGTAACCAGAGAAATAGTGGCGGAAGTCCAATGGTAAGCTGTCACGTTGGCCCTTAGACTATGTTGGCTCTAGACTATGTTAGCCCTAGAAGTCAAAATCTTGTTGCAGTGATTGCATCGGGTCGTCCGTATCTTTCTTTGCCGAAGTGCACCACATGCTCGTGACGGTTAAGTAAATGGTCAATCGACAGTAGTTTGGAAATGAGCAAAGAAATCATAGGCATGAACCATGTATCATTCGAAACGGTACATTATTTGTTAATATCGTTGATTCGAAGTACCACGACAGCCAGCTACGTCGTGTTTCTTGGAAGGTCTGGGAATTTACTTTTAATATGGCCCTTATTCGCACATAAATAGCAAGTGAGGATACTTTCCTTCGCTTTTGCGCTAGACTTCGCATTAGCTTTCTTCACGCTAGCGTCACAAAGAGAGCCCTGCACACTCTTGGTGTCGGACGTTTTGCAAGGTTTTTGGCCTTTGCTAGCATTGGGCCCACAAAAATTTCCAGCGGCGTTCATCGCTAGCGACAAAGACTGGTCGCCAAAGCCTGCAGCAGTAAAACATAGCAACATATTCATAGCATAGATAAGTTCGCTTCGGTAAAGCTAAACCTCAAGTCATGAAATGCAAAAGCACAATTGTAAACTTACCTGACAGCACACCAACTACATTCACCGGTAAAGGTCCATGCTCTACATTACTCGGACTCACAATGATGGTGTTGGACTGGATGAGTTCGAGTGCGTGAACAATGAACGGTGACTTGCTTAGACTAACTGAAACGCACAAACACACAAAAGCACGAGATAGTCATGAGCATCAGGTTGCTTTAGTCAGCATGAGACAAAGCGACCTATCAAAATAAGCGACCGATCTAATTGATGCAACATGCTCAAACTTACTGTTCCAGCACAGAACGATCACTTGGTCTACACGGGCATTAAGTATCTTCTTCAAGACCAGTTTTTCAGAGTCGTAGTTGTGGCTCTTTACAACAACTTTCAAGTCGTCAGCAAGCGCTTGAAGTCGTTGCCACAATTCCTTTCTTCCAATATCATCACTGCAAAAACAACCAAGACCACAATGGACCCTTTTGTTTCACCACGAAGACTTCAGCAAGCAAAACAGGCCACTCACCCCGCATAAAACTGCACGGACCTTGCAGTAGTAACACGTTCACCGGTAAAGTATTACTTGAGTTCTCCCTACCCGTCTTCTTCTTCTTCTCCCCACTAAAGCTTTGCTTCTTCTTAAGCTTCGCGTCTGCACCAACAGGTTTCGTATCCAGTATTGGAGATTCCTCACTCTGCTCAGTACCACCTGTCTCTCCAGCATTAGCATCATCTTCTTTGTACAGCTCCGTCCTATCTGCTCTTGTCTGAGTTGTCTTCTCCACTACAGTCACGGCTTTCTTCGCAATTGACAATGATCGGTCTCCCTCGTACTGAGCCACTTGTTCTCCAAAGAGTTTTGACATTTCTACACCACAAGAATTGTTTCACGCTCAGTCCTTGGTCACATGGAGCCTTTTCATTGATACAAAACTATTTCTTTACCATTATGTAATCGATGAATGTCATTCTCAGCGTCCATTTGTTGTAATGCCGATGCACGTTTTGTATCACTTCGAGGAAGCTTTTCGGTGGTCGACACGGGCGTCTGACGTGGACTTAGGTCAATTTCGAACAATGAGAATGCCAGTTGCTAGCTTGGAAAGAGAGAGGACATCACAGACGAGGTTGTAGACGAAACGAATCGTCCTGCCTGCATGCTTATCATTGTAGGACTGATGTTTAGACTAAAGTACGCCTTAAGTGCAGCTGTCATGGTAGCACCTCGGTATCTTGCTGGTATATCGGTTAACAAGGCGAATCATCAGGAATCAGTTTGTTTGACAATGAGTCACAACAAGACGCAATTAAGTGGCAAAGTGGCAGTGATCACAGGCGCTTCAGGAGGTATCGGTGCCGGTACGTCGTCTATCTACATGTACATATACATACATATATAACAATCACCCTTTTTGCTCGTAACATTCCTTAGCTATTGCACTGGAATTGACAGCAGCAGGTGCCAAAGTAGCACTTGGAGCTCGACGTCTCGAAGCTCTAGAGACTGTCAAGACGAGTATTGAGCATAAAATTGGAGCTACTAATGACGTTCTTATCGTCCAAACCGATGTGACAAAGCGGGAGGAAGTGCAGAAGCTCGTGGACAAAGCAAACGAGACGTTGGGACCTGTCGATATCCTCGTGAACAATGGTCAGGAGGTCTTTGAAACTTGAAGTTTTGCTGTATTACAGTAACGATATTTTAATGCTGTGCTGATTGCAGCTGGAGTGATGCCCTTTGAACTTTTAAAAAATGTGAACCAAGACAGTTGGAATCGAGTACGTCTACGAGACGAAACGGGTGATTTTTATACTTTTGGGAATTTTGACTTGGAACGAAGTGTTTGGTGCAATACAGACGATCGATATTAATTGCAAGGGGACACTTCATGGCATTGCTAGTGTGCTGCCTGAGATGCTGACTCGTAAGAGCGGCCATATTGTCAATATTTCGTCGGACGCTGGACGCAAGGTTTTCCCTGGATTAGGTGTTTATTCGGCATCCAAGATGTTTATCGAGGGGATCTCACAGGCATTGCGGCTTGAAAACGTTGGTAGTGGCTTGCGCGTGACTTGCATTCAGGTAAACTATTCGGTTGCAAGATATTCTAGAGGTGGAATTGACAGAGAGTGACTGATTGGTTTGTAGCCTGGTAACGTTGCTACGGACCTAGTGAAGCATGCGAATGCTGCCAGTGGTATTGATGAAGAAGCAATGAAGTTGTACGGACAGCCTTCTGGTACGATCTGCGTTTTTATCTATTGCTATACGGTCGCTAATGTTGTACGTTTGCCACCCATAATACGCTACAACAGAGTGTGACGTCCTCAAGCCAGAGGACATCAGTCGCGCTGTGCTGTACGCTGTCACGCAGCCGCCTTACGTTGCCGTGAACGAGATTCTGGTTGAGCCACGAGATGAACCCATTTAGAGAGACTGCCTTGATCTCCATGATGTCTAGCGCAGCTCCAAGCCATAAACAAGACGTTCCAGCTCGCGCTCTATGGGATGCACCGCATTTTCTAGGATACTAAAGTCGTAATATGATGCTCCCATGATTTCATCGTGCTCTTCGCTTTGGCTGCCATCGTCTTGTCCAAATGCGCACAAGCACGCGATGGGAAGACCATGCACACACACGCTGACACCGATAAAAAAGCTTATACGGAGATGCTGCACCATAGGAATTTCTCGTGTCCGTGGATCAGCGAGGCAATTTGGCACCACCAAAGGTTGGCAGTGAGGCTGACAGAGAATGAAATCGCACAATGACTTACGTCGTAAAATTTTATCCTGACGTGATAGATCGCAAGTCCCAATGGTGTGCTCAATCATCACGTAATTCTCGTCCACCCGCGCGATGAAGGCGGCGGTCAGACCAAAGGCAGCAGCAGTAGCAAATTCACAGCTTCGTTGCATAATTGTGCGATCAACCAGCGTGCACGCAGGTGATACGATCACATCCAGTAACTTTAAGCGCTGTTCTTCTCGTTGTTCATCCAGCTGAGGCAAAAAATAGCCTTCATCAACGATTGAATCCCGGTCAAATAGACTGAAGTTGGAGCTCATTAAGGAAGTTCGCCGATACTCAAACTTCCTTGACTCTTCGTGTTCCTGTAAGTTAACCATACCATATGACAAATGGAAATACGAGCAATCAGCAGAGCTGTAGCTGCTTGTCTTGGATGTGATGCAAACCGGCTGGGTTTTCCTTCGCATCCTACAGGTCATGGCTGCCGGGTTTAGGAACAACGACTTCGAGCCGTGAGACCCACAACACGAGGTCTCAACTCCACCACTATTATTTCCTCGTCTTGTCCAACCGGAAGAACTGACACTACATGTAGAGTCAACGCTATTTGGGACTTGAAGCGACCAGAGACTCTTGACATTTGACGAAGTGAAGGGCGTCGCCTGCCACAGATTATTGGTGCTACGTGCAATGGACTTGATGGAGATGATCTTGTAACTAACACCAGCTGCCATTTGATCATCCGGTAGTGCACCAATGTAGCCGTCGTTTTCAACCTCTTTGGATTCGCGTGATTCAAAGTTTTCCATCTCCATCCTTTGCGATAGCACAGGATCTACAGGCGATGACGGCAGTCCAAAGTCTGGATTCACCCCTGCTTTCAAATTTGACGGAAACAATCGTGACGAGAGAGGAAGCTCAGAGCCTGAATCCGATTCAAGCATAAGAGGCTGTTCCCATCGTTGATGAGAGGCCGGAATCCTGCTGTGGTAGTTGTTGCTGTGGTTGTTGTTGAAAACGACATGTGTCCTGGTCTTATGTCGAGCTGTGTTGTTGCAGGAGTGGCAGATGCGAGTCTTCTGAACCGCCTTCATTCTACATTCGTTAACAATGTTGATAGTACGTAGTGAACAACAGGTGCTACAAATGACTTCACCGCAGAGGCGACAGTGATGCCGGCGGCGAAAGAGAGCATTAAAACTCTTCCAGCAGATCACACAATAAGCACGGTCCTCATTCTTCACCCACTGATGGGGTGCAATCAATTGGCAATCGCCGATTCTAGATGCTGCCACGGCCGCCTCCAATTTTCCAACAGATCGCAAAACCAGTCGCCGCGCAATGGCTCGAGCTGCCCAAGGCGATCCAGCTAAACGACCATCGTTTTTGTCATGAAAGCAGCTCGTCACACAGGAAAGACGTAACCGATTAGAGAAAATTTCCTCCACGATCAACGTGTACTGCAAATTTACCTGTTGTGCTGCTTCCAGCATCGCATCATGCGATTGAGGAAACGGCACCCAACTTAGTGCGATAGTCCGCTTGTGCACTCCATCGCTCGGACGCGCGCTCAATCCAGCCATTGACGAGGTGTTCTTCAACATGGACGCCACAGCACTGTGGCTCCTGTGCTCATGGTGGTACTGGTTGTCTGGTAGAAAAATCTTGAGCGTCTGGAAAAACGTTAAGTGCTGTTCACGCAGCAATAAAGATTTTCTGTGGTCGTGATAGGTGAACCTTACTGCTGCATGCTGTGTGTTCATGGTCCAGTTACGAAGCAAGTCTTCTTTTGTGTGTATAGAGAGCAAAGCACCATCTTTAAAGTCACGGCCATGCAGGAGCTTCATCATGAGTCGAAATTGAGCCGTCGAGTCAAAATGAAGCAGATTGAAAGCTTCCTCAAAGCCGCAAGATGCTTCATTTACGGCTAAATAATAAATAGAGGATCCATCAATCACTCCTTGATCGGTCCGTTTGGCATATAGCTCCTCGTGCTTGTCTCGACGTAAACACGACCATTGCTCTTTTCTACGGGTTGAATTGAGACAAACTCCTAAGACGTCTGTAATTTGCCTCATGGCACGATGGTGCATTCTACAAGTTTGCTCGCGCTCGTGAGATAAATGCATCATCTAGGCAGGTTTTTCTGTAATTGTGAAAGAATTCTGCAAAAGAACGTCAACTTTATTGTAGTTCTTCGACTGTATGAAAAAAATAGTATTGTCTTACAACATGTCGTTGCAACTCAGGATGACGAAATGGACGGTTTGATGAGTAATGTTAGACTGAAGCATCGACTATACAGAAAGCCCAATGAACTGGGAGAGACTCTTCTGCATCTACACGATGTTTGAATAGAAAGAGCGATACACTGAGACTAGCAATGATACAGATGGATAGCGAGGCTTGCAGATGGCAGAGACGGCTGGTATGTTTGTATCGCTATAATATCAGCTGGTACCCGTCAAAATTTCGCCAAACCGGCTTATTACGGGGACATGTAATGAAGTGCATGGATTTGATACTGTACTTAAATATGACACAGGCATCGCAGAGTCAATCAGCCCCACTTTGGACCAGCCAGCCATCAAGTGTAACACAAAAATTTGAAGTGCGCCTCGTACGTTTTTCAGACTAAAAAAAGTACATGAAACCGGCTGTAGCGACGCAGTATTATTTAAAGTCGATCGTCACATTGTGTAGGGCAAATTCACGCAGTTTGATTGGCTACAGTCTCTGCTCGTCAGACATACAGCATCTTCCCGTTCCTTAACAATAGATTTAGATGTCACTGATAGCCAGAATGAAGCCAAAATTAGCTTACGTTGCCCAACAGAAGCCACGCTTGAAGAAGACGTTCATTGACTTTCTCTCGTCTAACATCCAGCGAAGAAGTGTTTTGCTACATAAGCCTCGTCATGCGTTAGCCAGTCAAGCAAAATTATGCTTATAGTTTTATACAGACGTCTTATACTTTGCGGCAATCCATACAATGCGTGCCTTAAACCATAGGAGTGAGCCCTACTTGAACTGTCTTGTTTACTAGCACGACTTAATGTCTTCGTAAATCAAGATCGAGCTTACACACTTCACAACATGTCCCGCTAGTTTATCGTCCGCGGTTCTGAGTTCGGCTTGGCGCCGAGGGTTGAATTACAGCAAGGAACAACTCAAGACTATGCTCAGAGAAACTGACTACATTACAGCCAAGAAAGTCTAGAAACTCATATCGACTACTGCATGACTCATCAAGTTGGTAGAGAAAGCCATTAGCAGCATGGCAGCGGAGGACACAGGCTTTAGTATGCCAATATAGTGCTGCTGGAAGGCATTAATTTATTCGTGACAAGTTGTGGGAAGAAGTGCCGTGAGCATTATATCTTAAAAAGGAAGGTATTGCGTGCGACAAAGATCATGCGTTTGCTGATGGACAACAATTAATGACTGGCGCAAGCAGAAAGAAGAGATCTTTGTGTTTAGATGAAGCGAAACGACGTTGTAAAAAGCAGGCATTGAACTTATAAATCGAAACACTGATCACCGACCAAGACTGTTAGCGGCTCGGCTCATAGTCGTCTTAGTGCGCAAAAACTTTCATGACTGGCTTCATGGTTCCAACAGAGGCAAGAAGTATCTTGGCACAGCTTAATAAACCAACAGCTCTCATTGTTACATACCCATCAGCTTTAGTTCTACACCACGATTTTCTTGCCTATGGACTATATGATGAACATTGTGTCAAAGTTGAGCCTCGGAACAGCTTTTGGGGCATCATGTGTCGTTGGCATATTTGTCAAGACACGGCTGATAAGTGCTTGCTTCACGGGTCGTTGGCGTATTTGTCAAGACACGGCTGATAAGTGTTTGCTTCACGGATCCAGGTATCTTGTGCTGCAGCTCGACTTGACAACCAACCTTTTTTCATCTAGATATTCCGCCAACACGCCATCGAGTTTTCTCATACTCGTTCTGGTATCCTTGTGCTGCTCAAGAGCTTTGCATTCTACCAATCTTATTTTCATGGTGTCATATTCCTTATGTCCGCAATGTGGTGTCTTTCGTTTTGGACACATTGCGCCAAAATCAGACTTGTCTACACTATCATATCATACTTAGTCTCGCCTCCATTGCAAAGCTTGTCATATCCTTTGTAACTACGTCACACGCTCGCAATCATACGCGCAAATGGTAGTGTTGATGAGCTTGTTGTCGGTACTACTACGGGCGTCAACTTAGATACTGAAGCGGTCTGCTTTGCTGCCGAGGCCGAAGTCGATAGACACGATGCCGGCACCTCAGACTTGATGGAGTGCGCAGTCATCGCACCAGTGGAAGACGCATATCCAGCGGATACGGAGTTGGGTGGAGATGGCACCACGTTAGGTTCTGTCTTGACGACATTCTCAAGCACACGCACAAACCGGCCCTTGATACGTGGACGGTCATCTGCCAACTTCTTTCTGCAGTCGTACTTGATGCTCTTCTTCCACGTACGATTTTTGCGCTTCTCGTGAAACTTCTGAATGCGCATCTTACGTGCCGCTGGACTATACGAGCCAATCTTCTTAGAGTTAGACATCGGGATAAATGTTCCAGCGTCTAAGGTGCTGAGCAGCGATTCCACCGGCTTGCCCACCGATAGCGATGACGTCGAGTTACTAGTTGCAGATACACGAACTGGCTCCAAGCAAATCTCCTCAGCAGAGTTGGTCGCCTGTAAAGTTGAAACAAGAGCTGCAGCGTCCGCTGTCGTTATTCTTGAAGCTGGCTCTTCCTCTCCCTGCTTTGCTTCCGTCTCCTTTTCCAAAAAAGCGCTTTTACAAGTTTTACTCGAAGCGCTCGTCGGTGACGGGATCTTGAAGTTCATAGTGTCAAAGCTCATGAGGAGCTTTTCCGCATTCTTCGTGCTGCTTGGATTTAGACGGATGTAGGCCGGATCAACTATAGGCGTAATCAAATGTATCAAACGGCAAAAGATGAGCACGCGTTCGTCTCAGGCCAACTAGGCACGTCATGATCACGTGTCAATTTCGGTTTGCATTGCACAAAGCAATGTCAAACAGAAAGAGAGTAAACAGCAAAAAACTAACCGAAGGTCGAAGCCATTTCTGCAAGATCTTCAAATGCCAAGCCGCCACGTAGGAACGACGATGGACTGAAGTCAAAGTTATTCACATCGTCGTTCGTTGCATGGTCCTGCACCAGGGCGTCCATACTCAGTGCCAGATCCATCTCGTCGTGAGCAACCCAGTCGATGTCCTGATTCAAACGATCGTCAAAGTCCATTGCACGCAAATAATCGTCACTTATCCATCCATCCAGATCCAATTCGAACTCGTTTTTGAACATGTCGTCCAGTCGTGCTTTCTTGGCATCACTGGCGCCAGCCAATGAACTTACTGCATGGGAGCGTTTATTGCGTTGTGAAACACCAGCACTCTTGAGCTTTTCCTGTGGTGACAAGCACATGGCTGGCTTACTGTCTTCAATAATTGGACTCATCATATGATGACGATACACTAAATCTTTTGCTTCTCAGGGCCGTCTTGCCACGAAAAAATAAATCGAATAGTGGTCCCTTAACAATGGGTTACAATGGGAAGCGAAGAGTGAGGCAACTCTATTAACGGTGTTGTAATAAAAGGCTTGTATGAGTGTGAGTAAAGATTGTCGGTCTAATTCACGTGCGACTTGCCCCCGATTGCAAGAAACTTGTCTCGTGAGACTGAGGCGGTTTTGGTCTGTAGAGGATTTCAAAATGATCAGCGGGTCGCAAAAAGAGCTCTTGAAAAAACAGCACAATCTTTTGGAACAGAGGCAAAAGAATGAGTGTAAAAACATCAAAAACATTCAATAATTGGTCGAGACTAAACTACACCAATTGGACGACAGTTTTATTTAGCCAATAGTAACGCAATTCGCAGGAGGGCTGTAACGGGTGAAGTAGCGCTTGCTGCGGGTCTTACCCATAAAAATACTACGGACTTGGCCGGGTCGGGCTCGCGAAAGAGAAAGGATAAAAAGTACTTTAACGGGAGGTACGCTCCCACCTCAGAAAGTAGAAACGCTAAGTGGTATATGCAGCTATCAGCATGGCGACAATAAACAAGAAAGTTTGTCCGATTGAATACCACACGATATTAAAGTCCTAACGATTTTCAGCGCTCGCAATGGCGTCAGGTGCTGGTTTTGGATTTTTGACGTTTAGAAATTAGTTTGTGGAAAATAACCTGGGACGGCAAGAAAGAGGACATGCTGCCCTTTATCAGTCCCGTTCACTGGCTTCAAAGGCGTTTAGAGCGACAAAATCCGCTCGTTTTTGCAATGAATATGGCCGACCGTGTGGCTGGCTGGCTGACCTTGATGCATTACAAACTGCACACGTGGCGACAAAGTACTGTCAGAAAAGACTACACAATGTACTTGTAGTGGGGAGGTCAGTGAATCCGTGTGACCAAGTTTTACCGTTCCCTACTTCGCAGAGGTATGTAATCGATTGCGATGCAATAAAAATAATGATTGCTCATCCATCCCGCTTTCCGTTGGTGCCTTCTTCGAGCTCCTTTAACGACATGAAAATATGTACGAATCAGTTGCCAACGGTAAATACATAGAAATTATATAAGAAGAAGATACTACGACTGGCGGCGTCTTCGCGCTACGCGTCAATGCTTCGGCAATGGCACAAATCAGCTCGACAGACCGTGCAGCGGTCATCCAGAGATTATACCACGACACGCGCCGTCGCTTTGGCGACCGCGTCACCGCAGATGGCCAACTCCGTACAATTACCGACTCGATCGAGCAATGGCGTTGCTAACAAGACTACGGAACTAATTATCAGACATCCTGCAATCCCTAAACGGTCAAATAGACTCGTCTGGATCTCGTACATGGAGCACAAAATTATCGTCTTCATTTGACAGGGATCTACATCCTAAAATAATGTTTTTTGCAGGTGGATATCTCCCATTTATTTATTAACACTTGATATTTTTTTCTTATTTTGGTAAAATAGCAACAACTTTGAGTACCCTTTCACTTATCCCCTTTCACTTATCTCCTTATATCGCCCAAGTCGTTTTGTCTTTTTCAATTATTGGAAACCAAAGGTTCCTCAGTAATGAGCAGTACATTCAATACCTGTCGTTTTTTTCAGTCGCCCCAGGGCTGTTTCCGTGGCGGTTCATGCACCTTTCGTCACGATGATACGTGTTCATCTTCAAATGACGTATTCGGATTAAACTCGTTTAATTCGTATGCTAATGGCTCCATGTCTTTTACCTTAAAACCCTGTCGTTTCTTTCTGTCCAAGAATGGATGTCGCAATGGCAACAATTGTCCCTTTGTCCATATGACCACTGCATCTTCTGAAGGTCCAATGTACAAGGAATTGCAGCCTCCTTTACCTCAAGATAATTATCCCATGACTATGCCCAGTGGCGGTGCAGTCTTTTACAACCATCCCGTTCTGCCACCAGCTATGATGACGATGGCTACAGACATGGAAGATGATAATGCTGCAATTTCCATCACCTCTTGTACCGAGTCAACGACGTTTCGACTTGAAATAAGTCACATTCAAACCAAGAATTCACGGAAACAAGAGACAATTAGTGAAATATTTCCAGTGCTTACGAGGGACATTGAAGGACCGGTTTGTTACCAAGAAAAATATGTTTTTTTTGTTATTTAAAAAGGATAAAAGGTTGACTGAACGATATTATTTGTTATATTGTTTCTTATGAATTATTTCGAGACAGTTCTTTGCTATTGACGTCGAGTGTGTCGCCACAGGGAACGGCACTAAGTGAGTTGTGGGTTGATTTGTTGTGGTTAGTAGATTTGAAGTTTTTTCTTACTTACTGTTGTGTGTTTTGTGTAATGTTGATATTTTGGTAGTGACCGGGATGTCGCACGGATTGCTGTGGTGGATGAGGACGAAAAAGTAGTGTTTGACCAATACGTCAAGCCTACAAAGCCTATTGTAAGCTACCTCACACAGCTTACGGGTATCACAGAGAGGTGAGTCGGGTGTTAAGTAAAAGGTGGCGTGATCCGAAGATTTGACGAATTTGTGTGATTTGTTTGCTGTGGACGACAGCAACCTGGCAGATGCACCTGGTTTAGAAGAAGCGCTTGTCCGTTTGAAGGATATCCTGCCCGTGGAAAGTGTTATTGTGGGCCAATCTATTAAGAAGGATCTGGAATGGCTCATGCTGGAGAAACCAACGGATTACAAGGGAGAATTTGATGTGGCCGACTTGTTTCGACTACCCATGCAATCGACCAATGGCGTGGTGCGCTATCGCTATTTTTCTCTGCGGCACGTGGCCAAATACTTGCTTGGACACGAGATCCAGGAGGCAGACCACGACCCGGTAATTGATGCTCGGTATGCCATGAAAGTGTTCAAAGGGTTTCGCTACCTACATGAAAACCCAGGTCGGCGCGATGCAGTGTTGCAGACTCTACTAAAGACGCCGCGCACACCTTCATTTGCAGACCGATATCCAGTAATCGATGGCGTTTTGATGCGTGCACCACGGAAGCAAAGCACATCGCCATCAATCCGAAACGGCAACCGTGTTGCTGCTGAATCTGTGCAGCAAGGCACCAATGAAAGTTACATGCAGCAGCCTGGGCAGCAACCGCTGTTCCTGTAAGAATACGCGCCAGCGACGGACATATTAAAGCAGGTCAGGTAATCTTCAACTCTCAAAATTGCAGCACGCGTGTAGAGACAAAAGCTTGAGGTAGAAGGCATCTTGATAGGAGTGTGAAAGCAGCCTTGACACTGGTTGTTTGCATTGTTTGTAAGGCTTTTGCTTACGGCGGACACTCTTGTTTCTACCGCTTCATGCTCGTGTCCTCGGGTGTATAGGTCACAGATCACTTTCTACCGACTTAATGGTAACGTCATCTTGTCTTTATCGGAACTGCTATCGAATAAGTCCATTTATCGCTCTCTCCATCTTCTTGCCGCCAAGACGGCGTTCAGCTTGGTGCAACGACGTTCTAGCTGCTTTTCAGTGCATTAAGATGCAAATGCAATATGCTCTTAAGGATTCAAATTGTGCGATGGAATTGCTTCTCGCATCGGAAAAAGCATTGGTGTCTTTGTAGTTTAAGCTCTCATCGCTTGGCTTGACCAAAAAAGGTTTTCAGCAATGCTGTTTCGTCTAGCATCGAGCAGGTTGATGACGTCAAGTCTTCATGGCCCTTATGAGTTGGGCTACACACGTGCTACAATGATAATTACAATGAGAGGCATTTGTTATTTTTTTTGCTAGAAAAGTTTTTGATGTAAAATTTTATTTATTTCTCCTAATATTATATTAGTAAATTTAAACAAAATTTATTGGTACAAACGGTCCGACCAATTCGTTTTTGAGAAGCCAGACTGGCAAGCAGCCTTGACCCGAGATGCATACGCACATCGCGTTGCTATTGTAACAGAAAGAAAAGTTACATAAAGCACGACTTACAGGATCAACTCGCAATGACAATTTCCATAGATTGTTTTCCTGGTACTTACAGTAGCATCCAGCTTTTGCTACTCATCACATTTACATGTTTCGCTTTCTCGCCATCTGAGGCCGCTTGCATTGCTCCCAAAACGTACATGGCAGCTCCCGCAGAAATGTCGATGCCGCACAATGCAAAACCTTCTCCAAGAAGTTCTTCAACAGCTACTAGACACTGCACGAATCACTACACTCACTCATCAAAATAAAAACACTCCTCCCTTTGCCGCTGTCTAGGCTCAACCTTCCTCACTCGCGCACTAGCGGGTCAAAACTTCACTCATCTCGCTCACTACTTCGTCATACTGATTGCAGACAAGCGGTGCATTGGCGATCGCCCACCAGCAACGCGCACCTGCATTCGCACGAGCTGTTCCAGGCTAGCAGCGGGCGAGGCTTTGATAGGCCTGACCGTTGCTCCGCCGACTGCAGAGCGACATGCGTTGGCACCAGCCTGCATACTTTCGGTAGCTGACGTGGTTGTGATCGTCACGCTGCGGCGACGTGGAACCGGCATCAGCTTTGAGCGCTCCTGGTACTCCTCTGACAGCACTTGCATTTTGCGTGCACCATCCAGATTCAGTGGTGCACTCTCATCAAAGGCTTCCAGCAATCCCATCGAAGCGCACATCGACCTCAAATGGAAATAGTACTTCGCGTACGACGCAGCCGACACACGGACATTGTATTCCACGGCACTCAAGTACACAAGCTCCAGCTCATTAATCTGCTTTAGCGAGAGCTCTGGCCAGATCTTAGAAAAATCAGCGTTCGTCATGCTCAGGTCGTCCCAGACCTTTGAAGCCATTACCATTGAGCAAAATACCAATCGACGCCAATTCTCACCGCGCAGCTGCAAGAAACCACTTGTGGCCTTCAAGAGACGCTCCACGTACACAAGACTCATTATGATGCACTCTGACTCCATCTGAGCACGGGAAAACACGTGCTTGACAAACGTTTCGATTTCCGACAAAGTGGGGACCACATCCAACATGACATCATAGCCCTCCGCTTCCACGAAGGTAGATGCTTCGGCATCCAATTCAGCCGCAATGGACGGCAGGCGCTGGCGGTCGCGGGCCGTCACAAATATATCAAAGCGCGATTCCGGGCGAATGGGATCCTCAAATGCTTCCATCATATGTGCACGCAACACGGTTGCCACACACTGAATCGTGGCATCTTGATCTGGTACATCCATCGTGCCCATACGCAAGTAAATCGAGTTGGTGCTGTTGGAACGACGTCGCAGTGCGCGTGGCTTATCAGCGGAAGCAGCGGTGCTGCTTCCGGCGGCCTGTCTATTCACAAGCGCTGACGCCGAGCTGCCTCGTCCGGCTGTAAATCGCGTCAACTGCAGTGATGATCTTCCATTACCATTAGCCACTCTAACGGCACGAGCATGAGCCTCCAAATCTGAGACCCGCGGCGCCAGAGCAGCCAGACGCACACGCTCCTGGATAGGCGACGGTGCTGCAAGAGACGTGGAAGCATGGCAACCGACCTCATCTACGTCCAGACCATCACTCCCTTTGCGGGACGTATTCATCACAGGCGTCTCGTAGGACGATAGCGTCCTAAACAGCGACGGACGCTTGCTAGCATCCTGGTTGTTCTCCGAGTCACGCCCTAATGACTCAGGTTCTTGCTGAGGCTGAGTTGTTTCACCCGGACCTACATACGGCACGCCCATACCTTCCGGAGTCGTGGGCAACGACCGTGTCGCATTCAGAATTAGCTGGCGGGCGGATCCTGGTAAAGACCTCCCCGATCCACTAGCATATGAACTCAAGCTACTGCGTGTGCTAGCCGTACTTGCAGAAGAGCGACAAGAGGACATTTCTTGACCCTTGTACATTGCATCGGGCGTATTGTGGCCCAAGTTGGATGTCTCACTATCACGAGTATAGTAGCCATCACGTAGTTTAAGTCGAATATTATTCTCCATGACGGAAAAAAAATGGCGCTTTTCACGCGTCTCAGCCGCCACCAATTCCGCCGGTTTTTTCCAGGTCGTCTCACGAGTAATTGGGTGGTAATAGTACGGCTTCTTCGATTTAGGATCAATAGCAACACGCCAAGCCAGTGGTTCACGAGTATTTTTTTTCAGTTTCGGCCCAGGAAGTGAGCTTCGAAATGGTGCCAAAGCACGAGTAGGTGTTTCCTTACACGCATGAGGGATTGTAGCGCTCTGAAAACCCAACTGACGAGGTCGAGACCCCATATCTCGATCAATATCTCGACTTCTGCTGTGATTGTTGCTAGCAAGAGGTCCAATTGTCGTAGCTGAACGGCCTCGACTCCCACTATAACTGTGTTTATTATTGCCTTCATTTACTAATGGTCGACTGCTTCGACAATTACCATGAAATGAGCCAATTTTACTCTTGCCACGATATTCATCCATTGGTCGTAAATGATGACGAGATTTCGTCTGCGTTTCCACTTTCCTGTCTCCATGCTGACGTTCTGTTGTAAGCGTAAATGGTAACTCATCCTGATTCATTGCAATCATTGCAGGACGTCCTGCTAGCTCCTCGTCTCGATCCATCCTAGAACGCTGTTTGTCCTGTACCACTTCGTATTGTCTTGATACTTTTTGACCACTTGAAATCTGAGTCGGCATCTGAGTCATTTTCAAATCGTAACTTTGCTGACTAGCGTACCCTCCAGTGTACCCCCTGTACCCCATCTCCTGCTTCCTGTCGTCCTGATGATGACGTAACGCCTTACTAGAGCCTCGTACGCGATGATGCTGTTGCTGAAAACGTTGTGGATGTTGACTGGAAGGTCCTACCGGTGTCTGCGAATGGCCTGAAGTCGTCGTCATGTTCAGGCGGAGAGGCGACACCACACTATTCATTTATCCCAAAAGTGGGTTTTTCTCGCTCTCTTTCGCAAAATCGTATGTGAAAGAATGTTGGTCAACGTGGCGAAACCCCAAAAATCGGGATAAACATCGTCGATTTTTTTCGCGCTCGTTGGCAGTAACCGTGTGTCACGCAAATCGTTTGCATCTTACCCGAACCCTACACAAAAATTCAAATCGCACCGAATTTTGATGCCGATATTTTGTTTGTGATGCTCTAACGTTTCAGTGAGGAAATCCCCTGATCCTGCCAGATTGCTAAATGATAAAACTGTCAACTAATACTTAGGATTGTTTCCGATATGGCCGTGAGGAAATCCCCTGATCTTCTGCCATGACTACATCATGCTCCGATACACAACAGCTCATTGTGCTGCTCAATCCGACGGCTTCACGGGGACACTCTAAAAGGGCACGTAAGATCGCTTGACCATACCCATGGTAACCCAAACCGGCTTTCCCAGACGGGCCAGTCTGACTTACCCCTGCCATGCAGCTCCGGTTCTGAATCGGAACGGATGGAATCACGTTCTAAGAAAGTTTGCTTTGTGGAACCGGAATGCGTGCTCGGTGAACGGACCGGCAACTGGGAGGCGGAACGGAGACGGACCTAACTTGTTGTTGCCTGTTCAATGCTTTGTCGACGTGTCCCTGTTGAAGAACACGGCTCTGCACGATTCAAGGATGATGATGAACCGCATGCATGGTTCACCTAAAACGCCGAAACGCCCCACTGCTTGACTAAACGGTCATGGGTGGTGAGCAGGCGATCCTAGAAGGCCAAAAAAAGTAAGGAGGACACAAGGGAGTAGTTTTAGGTAACTTTAATCTACTCACTTCGGCTTTTGCCTCCAACTACCTCAATAGGTTAACAGCCGCAGCTCGGACCGCTGCAACAAGACCAACAACGCCTCGCCTCTCACGACCCACTCACGATGAACACCAAGCGCGCCGAAGTCCTCCTGGGAAGTGGAAATTATTTCCACTGGGAGTTTAATATGAGGATGACGCTCGCCAGGAAAGGACTACTGGCGCACGTGGAGGTGGTCAAGGCGGAGAGCGAGATAACGGAAGCTTGGCTTGTGAACGATGCGATGGCTCTCGGCATCATCGCGCAGGGTGTGGAGCTACAACACCAGACAAAGATCCGTTCCTCGACGCGTGCGATTCAAGCGTGGGTAACGCTTAGGGAGTTCTACAATCGCACTACACTTCATAATCGGGTCACAATGACACGGCGCCTCCACGAGTTCAAGATGGATGGTGGAACGGTCATGGCGAAGCATTTGGACGCCTTCGACGAGCTCGTTGTCGGTCTTCAAACGCGTGGAGAGCCTGTCGACGAGGCGCGGCAGATGGTAGTGCTGCTGAGCAGTCTTCCAGCCGAGTACGAGCTGATTTCGTCTATCATCGAGAACGCCAAGGACATCACGCTCATCGAGATAAAGGAGAAGCTGTTGAAGGAATGTGAACGGTTGGAGAAGAAGGACACGACCGCGGAATGAGCGTTTAAGGTCAACACTGGCCGGTTCAAGGGGAACAAGGGGAACGGTCGCAAGTGGAACGGTCAGAAGAAGAACGCCAGTGGTTTCCAAGGCAAGTGTTTCAAGTGCAACAAAGTTGGGCACATGAAGCGGGACTGCCAGGAGCGGACCACGGACGGCGAGGCCGATGCGGTGTTTGCCGTAAGCACGGAACACTTTAAGGGGTGGGTGATCGACAGTGGCGCGATTGCCCATATGACCCCACACCGCTCTGATCTGTTCGAGTATGAGGACGTGAACAGCGGCATCGAAGTAACGATCGCTGACGGAAAAAAATTGCGAGTCACTGGCCGCGGAATGGTACGCTTGCTCGGACTAGACGGTAAACGAATCAAGATGGTGGATGTTTTTCACATCCCGGGCCTCGATCGGCGTCTGTTGTCAGTGGGGAAGCTCGTGGACCGTGTCCTGAACGTGAAGTTTCAGCGTTCCTCATGTATCATATGGGGAAATAATAGCGCGATCGCAATGGGCAAGAAGGTCAGCAAGGCGTACCTACTCGATTGTGAACAAGAAGAAGCACGATTCGTCCAATACGCCGAGACTGACAGCCAGTGGGAGCGTTGGCACGCTCGTATGGGACAACCCAACAAGGGCGCTTTGGCTAAGACACAGCATGCTATGAACGGTATTCCGGCTGTTGGTCAGCCGTCCCAGAATTTGTGCGGCGGATGCATGAAGGGGAAGCAGACGGTGGCGACGTTTCCACACCATTCCAGCTCAAAGACGTCTCGCGTTCTAGAGCTAGTCCACACGGATGTGATGGGATCCATGAAGAAGCCATCGAAAGGTGTGTCAAGTATGTCCTGACGTTCGTGGACGACTTTTCGCGCTACGTGGCGGTCTATTTTTTGAAAAAGAAAAGCGAGATGGCTGCAAAGCTAAGAGATTTCAAGACGTTCTATGAGAAACAATGGGGAGAACGCATCAAGTGTTTACGATCGGATAACGGAACGGAGTTTGTGAACCAAGAGATGACGAAGATATGTACTCTGAACGGTATCGTACACCAACGGACCGTCCCGTATAGCCCTCAGCAGAATGGAGTGACAGAACGGATGAACCGTACCATCATGGAGAAAGATCGAAGTATGCTACATTACAAGGGCGTTCCAACGGAGTGGTGGGCTGAAGCAGTAAGTACTGCGGTATATCTGATCAACCGTTCCACGAACACGCAAAACACAACCATGACACCGTTTGAGCTGGGTTTCAAGGTGAAGCCTACGCTAGATCACCTACGCGTATTTGGTTCCCGTGGATATGCTCACATCGACAAGGCGAAGAGAACGAAGCTTGAACCTAAGAGCTTTAGGTGTCTGCTGCTCGAATACCCAGGAAACGTCAAGGGTTACCGTGTCTATGACTTGGACGCTTCTAAGGTCAAGGTGTCCCGCTCTGTGAAGTTGGACGAGCGTGAGGTGCACGGTATCTACGATACGCAACTGGCTCAAAACGGAAAGGTCATTCACGTTACCACGAACGCCGATGAAGCAGTCACACTCGCACCAGTGGAACGCCAACCCGTCGTAACGGAACCCATGGAAGGTGTTGAGAACAACGCATCGGACGTAGATGGAAAGCATACAACCGGAACAGGACGCGATACCGCCGTTACTGATGCCAGAAGAACGGTCGGCTCCTACTGGATTTGAATTGGAACCATACCGTGGACCACCGACTATCTTCGAGGACGACCGAGTGGTGTTCCATCTTCCGGTGGACCGTTCTAGACGTTCCCGCGAACCAGTGTTCCTTCTTGAAGATGGAACGGACGCCGAGGAAGAAGTCGGAAGGAAGTGATGGGCCGCCATCTCCAAAGCGCGCCAGGATCGATGAGGACGGCCTTATCGCTGAAGCTGTTCTCGCGTACGCTGCAAGCATTGACGCAGTGGATCTTCCGACAACGTACGCTCAGATAACTACCAGTGAAGATGCTACGCAGTGGCGTGAAGCCATGGATGCTGAGCTACTCTCACATGAACGGAACGATACCTGGACATTAGTTCCACGAGAAACGGCTATCCGTACCATTGGATGCAGGTGGATTTTCGCCAAGAAGCGTGACCAGAATGGTCGCGTGGTACGCTTCAAAGCGCGGTTGGTGGCGAAAGGTTTCAAGCAAAAGTACGGAGTAGACTTCTTCGAAACGTACTCTCCAGTGGCGAACATGAACTCGATTCGAGTTGTACTCTCCGTCTGCGCTGCTTACTCGTACCGGATGAAACAGTTGGACGCTGACACAGCGTTCCTCAACAGTGAGTTGGAGGACCGTGTCTACATGGAGGTACCTTTTGGCATTGAGAACGCTCAGAACTATGTGTGCCAGCTGAACAAGGCCATCTATGGATTGAAACAAGCTGCTAGTGCCTGGAACAAGACCATTCATCGTGTATTTCTGGGGAATGGATTCAAGAGCTGTGGAGCGGACCAGTGCGTCTATGTCAAGCATTCCAAGAACGATTTCATTTACGTCTGTCTTTATGTCGATGATATGATCATTGCGGCAAAGACTAGCGATGAGATTCGTGACGTGAAGGATGCACTCGAGAATGCCTTCAAGATGAAGGAGCTTGGACTGGCGAAATTTATCCTGGGAATGGAGATCGACCACGACATAGCTGCTGGAACGCTCATGATCAGGCAAACGCGATACATTGATGATGTGGCGGAACGGTTTGGGCAAGCGAATTCTAAGCCGGTGGACAACCCGTGTGCAACCGGCCTAAAGTTGTCAAAGTCGCAAGCGCCAGCAACGGATGCAGAACGGAGCGCGATGCGATCGAAACCGTACCGTCTCTTGATTGGATGCCTGCTGTACATCACGACGTGTATCGCCCGGACATTGCATTCGTGGTAACGCAACTTTCTCGTTTCTTGGAGAATCCCGGGCAGCAGCATTGGAACGCTGCTGTACGTGTGGTACGCTACTTGAAGACGATCCGCCAGCACGGAATCATCTACCAAGGTAATACTGGCAGCGTCACGGCTGAAGCCTACTCGGATGCGGACTGGGGTACCAATCTCGACGACAGGCGTTCTGTCTCGGGTGTTATGGTCATGATTGGGAACGCTCCTGTGGTATTCAAGTCCAAGTTCCAACGAACGGTTGCCCTCAGCTCAGCGGAAGCTGAGTACATGGCTTTAAGCCTATGCGTTCAGGAAGTGCTGTGGACGCGTGCGATGCTGACGGACATGGGAATGGTACAAAGGAACGCTACTCAGATCTGGGAGGACAATCAAGGCGCAATTGCACTGGCACAGAACGCTGGTTATCATGCTCGGACCAAACATGTGGACATCCGTCATCACTTCATCAGAAAGACGATCGAAGACGAAACGGTTGCGGTAACGTATGTGGACACCAAACATCAGTTGGCCGACATACTGACCTAGGCGCTAGGATCCAAGACATTCAAGGTTCTGCGTGATGCGAACGGTATACAGTGGGAGGGTTGAAGAACACGGCTCTGCACGATTCAAGGATGATGATGAACCGCATGCACGGTTCACCTAAAACGCCGAAACGCCCCACTGCTTGACTAAACGGTCATGGGTGGTGAGCAGGCGATCCTAGAAGGCCAAAAAAAGTAAGGAGGACACAAGGGAGTAGTTTAGGTAACTTTAATCTACTCACTTCGGCTTTTGCCTCCAACTACCTCAATAGTCCCACACCTCGGGACTTCGTGCCTATTGCTCCCCGTCAGGTTCGCACGCTGCGCTGCCTCCCGTGGTGCAGGCAGTAAAGAAGAGATCTCCTCCTTCAACCTTGGCATGATGATGGGGTAAGGGTACAAGGACCGGTATGCCGGCTCTTTGGAGGTCTTCGTCGCTTGGTCATTGTTGCACTTACTTAAGCCCAAATTGGGGAGTGATTGAAGCCGATACTTACTGGTCTCATTGGAACAGGAACATTGACATGAGAAGGATAAATTCACGTTGCACAAAATTTGTGGATGCGCCAGTCAAGATGCAAGGTGACTTCTCGCTTGATTTCGACCTTGTACTTTTACTACAATGCATAGAAAAACGATAGGAACGTGTTTTTCCAATTTACAAGCTCCCTTATCTGGCCACCTCGTCTCAAACCGCGTTTTGACGAAGCCAATCGTTGACTTTATCGCCAAGATCCTGCAAAAGTTATAGCCAGGTGGAAACAAAATCAAGACTCGATCGAGTCAGTGTACGGCAATCATTTGAAAAGTGGACCCTACTTGGAATTATACCAAACACGTCATGGGGGTGCGTCCTGGTTCGGATCGAACGTTGATCCAATGTTGAGTTTTGCTGCTTACATGAAGTTGTTTCGATGATCGCCTTGATTACAATCCTGCCCGTATCAATCAGTATCTATAAGCAAGCTGACAAGCACAAACTTTGCCTGGTTTGGCTGTGTAGACTACCTTGTCAAATAATCTTAGTAGTATATGCCTCTTATGTTTAATATTTTCTATAAAATATATTGAGCATGACGAATACAATACCAATTTGATATTTGTCTGTCGATCACTGATAACCCCAGTCCACTGTTATATAGTGAAGACATGGTATCGAATTCTTAAGAGTTTCATCAATCTCTTTAGTTTCTCGTCAATCATACTCGGGATTGTCAATATGTTGTTTTCGTTAATGTAGATAAAATACCAGAAATGGTCATTGGAACCTTAGTAGAAATTAAATGCGTGAGTACGCGCATGAATATGTGTACATAAGTTATAGAAACACCAGACGAAAGCACTGACATCGAACAAGATCGTATGAAGCAAAAGTTTTTATTATCACGAAGTCAATTACATCCACACTCCAAACATCCGTCTATCTACCATTCAGTTCATTCAGATGAAGAAATGATTTAGTCGGGATGGGGGTGCTAGGCGTCGAAGACGTGGATCCCGTGCTCAAAGTAGAAACAGGCGTTTACTCACCCAATGACATGTGCGTAACTGTTTGTCGAGCTACAGTGATTGTGCAGGTGTACACGAACGGACACTGTGCTTCTAAGCCGTCACAATCGCGGCCGAGTAGTGCGATACCTCTAAAGTCACACTAACGCCAACGAAGGGCTCCGTACCACATTCCACCTTGAAAAGGTACTGATTGGTTTTGAGATTGGTGTAGTTAATGAACTCCATGAGGTTGCCATTGAAGTCGCTCACCTGCTCTGTAGCGACGAAAGAATACACATTCATGTCTCCGTTCTTACCCACGTAGTAGTGCCACTGGTAGCCTGCGATGGCAACGGTGATCAATTTTTGGTCCTTGGTAGCCCCTATAGGCAAAGCACCGCCAATGGCGGCCAGCCAAATCATGATCTCGTTCTCCTTCTTCCCTCCTGGTGTCGAAGTCGTGAACAGGTCGTAGGCGACATTGGCCACGGTGTCACTTTTGGTGTTTTTTACCGTGTAGTCCATACAAGAATTGATTTCCTTCACTTTGGACAAAAGCACAGGGTTCATCTTGAGGGCGGCATTCGCAAAGGACTTGACCTGCAAGTGCGTGCTGGCATTGTACTGGTACGTCCATGTTGTACTCCAGCTTACGAAACCGCCAACTTCACCAGTCAGGTGGGTACACTGCTTACAGTTGGAGCCAGCATTTTGGTGATTCCACATGTTATTGTAGATGATATACTTACCCGACTGCGACACCGCGGTGCTGAAATTGTCACACGGATCGGCAGAAGTACTCAACATGGCCGCTGCAGTCAAAGCAGCACAGAGCAACACTTTCATGTTTGTCTTGTAGGGGAAGCTTGCCAAAGAGGTGTAGGTGAAGCAGGATGGTTGAGACGTGGCAGATTGCTAAATGATAAAACTGTCAACTAATACTTAGGATTGTTTCCGATATGGCCGTGAGGAAATCCCCTGATCTTCTGCCATGACTACATCATGCTCCGATACACAACAGCTCATTGTGCTGCTCAATCCGACGGCTTCACGGGGACACTCTAAAAGGGCACGTAAGATCGCTTGACCATACCCATGGTAACCCAAACCGGCTTTCCCAGACGGGCCAGTCTGACTTACCCCTGCCATGCAGCTCCGGTTCTGAATCGGAACGGATGGAATCACGTTCTAAGAAAGTTTGCTTTGTGGAACCGGAATGCGTGCTCGGTGAACGGACCGGCAACTGGGAGGCGGAACGGAGAAGGACCTGAACTTGTTGTTGCCTGTTCAATGCTTTGTCGACGTGTCCCACACCTCGGGACTTCGTGCCTATTGCTCCCCGTCAGGTTCGCACCTCGTGGTGCAGGCAGTAAAGAAAAGACTTCAACCTTGGCATGATGATGGGGAAAGGTACAAGGACCGGTATGCCGGCTCTTTGGAGGTCTTCGTCGCTTGGTCGTTGTTGCACTTACTTAAGCCCAACTTGGAAAGTGAGATTGTTAAATGAGCTCTCAGCTGGTGTTGTGCTTGGACAAGATCAAAATGTAGCTGGTATATAGTAGTATCTTGTCTAAAAGCTTAAACGCACCGAGAATTTGGATCCTGACAGTAGAGGGGATCCTACATGTTAGCCTTTTCAAAGTATGGATGGGAGTCGTTCTACTTATTGTTACGTCAGTTATGTGATACATTTACAGCTCTAGTTTCCATATGAACTACAGATATTTCTACAGCTGTCTTGCGATCCTTCCACATGGCTGGGTAGAAGACGTCGTCGATGCTCAATTAACGAACATTGGTACGCACGCACGCTTTTTCAAACGATTGTCTTGTTTAGCAATCAAAAGCTGTCGGGACTCACCTCAGTAGCTCCTGCATTTCAAAAGTGACCTCAATCAAACGTTTGGTAAGTCATCATGAACTTAGGAAAGTCAAGCATGGTGGCATCCCCAAGTCATTTCAAGGACCGCAAAGGTCCAATGAAGCAATGCTTCAACCTGCTGCATCTCGACTTGCTTCCTCGCTTGCTCTTTCAGTAGCAGTATGCCGACGTACTCGGCTGTCTGTTGCGTTAACTGTTGTAGATTATGACATCGGGGAGCATGACTTTGCCGCCGCGGGCTACACATAAACGGATTGGGCAAGATCTGTCAGTGTGTAGGTATCGCTAGATTGATGCTGATGTAATATCAAGATTCCTAGCTTTCATCGTATCGCAACAGATTTCGTGATGCCAAGAAACACTCAGTTCAACGGTAATGCTTCTTTGCCCGGGTACTGATGTGACCCGCTTATAGAGTTTCTTCAGCCTATATTGTGTGTGATCTTAAACCGCTTCTTCCGTTTTTCTTACCCATTTTGCGTATGCCCTAGGTTGTAAAGAAGCAAATGCAAGACTATGTAATAAATTGGATACTCACGATACTGTCCATTTTCGCACAAGTAGGATGAAAAAAAATGTGCAGTGCGACAATTACAAGCTTGTTGGACCTCCTGCTTGGATCAGATGGCTACGTGTTTGTATGTGGTGATGGTAACTGCATGATGCATAGACCGCTCTTGTAGTATACGCTGAATTATCCTAAGAGGCCGTCAAAATATTGCTGCGAGAGCTAAGACGCTGCATCGCAACGTCCGTGTTTGTGAATGAACGCGAAAAACTGCATTGCGTAGAAAGCCGAGTCAGCGCAACTCAGTTCACGACAGAAATGACCAGTCACTGCGAAAGAGATAGGATACGATCCAGTGTTTTGAAGCATGTTCAGCGATCGCTATTGTCTCGACAGCAGCGATGGAAATCTTTCGTTCACGAGCATTCGCCAAGATTTCTAACTTTCTGACGCTTCCAACATGGTTGCGTGATAACGCAAGCGCATTACAACTTCCTTTAGCGATCAAGAAATGACGAATGCTGGATACAATCAGCAAAATTACTTTTTAAGTCGACGGCAAATAGAGCGGATCAAGAAGGAGCAAACCCGTCAAAGCTCTTGAGTAAAGCTCTAGAAAATTACTTGGAAGCAAAAGGTAAGGCAACCACCGCTTATCTCTTCGTGTTCTGATGCTACTTATCCTGTTTTGTTAGCTTGATCTTTCCGTCTTCCTCAATATGTGCGCGTACCTTCGCTTTTTCAAGAGATATATCTGATGCTGCATCCATTCCTTGCGGCCGGAGCTCATTAATGTACGACTGATTGGCCTCATTTCCCTCGCACAGATTGCGTAGAGCGACCAAGGACCATTCACGGACCAATGGATTTGTTTCGTCAATGTTGCAGTGATTAAGGAATAATGGCAAATAACCCTCGTTGCGTATAAGATCTTGGTAGTAGGTGTGCCGAAAGCAGAGGTTGCCGATGACACGAATTAACCGAGACCTGTACCCGAGCGGCTCTCCGTTTGTTTGTGGCTGTAACGCAGATCCAGTTGCCCGATACTTCCTTTTTGCTGGGTTTTGACGCCCCAACTCCCAAACACGCTGTAGCTCTTGGGCAAGAGAGATCAGCAGTTTTTGGGCCCCCTCTGTATTCAGCCGGGTGTGACCGACTGTCAATTCTCCAAGCACATCAAGCAATATCAACTTTGTTTCGTTCTCGAGCTCGATCCACATTTTCTTTCTGATTTCGTCTGCTTCGTTCGGCCTGTCGTCGTCGCCGGTGGTAATGACGTAGGTCCATGTACTTTTCACAAACTCAAATGTAACCTCAGAAAATACGTGGACTTGTTTTCTGCTATGCTCTTCTTGCGTTGCGATAGCAGAAATTCCCACGGGCGTGGACACGGCCCACATCTTGAACATCCGCAGCAAAATCAGTTGCTCGGGAGTCACACGAGACCAAAGTTTACTGAGCATGTGAGCCCCCACGGCGTTGTAAAGGTCTTTGATATGACCGGCGCGGAAGAGAACGCCAAACAACAAAGAGATCCACTCAAAAGCCGAGTCCTGTGCATTGACCTGTGTGTCAATAGGCAGTAACGAGTCCATCTCTTGCGGCTTTACGATACAGCGGTGGAGAATCGTGATCACCAAATTGCGCGCACACACCTGTAAAATTGTAAGAAAAGTTAACAAGCATTTCTGTGAACTGGTCATGATGCCGACCCTGCCTACCAGATCAACTCGGCGAGCGACAACTTCCTCGACTTCAGATGCAGCGGTACTATTTGAGTTAACACAATTCAAGATCAATGCCACTGTAAACGCGACGACATTGCGATTCTGATGGGATTCCAACAATATTTTCTGCGCGAAGCAGTTGAATGTCAGCAAACACAAAGCAAGGCCGCATCTTTTCACAACGTCATTACCTGAAAAACATCCGGAAAGAAGCATTCCCATGCTGCCGCCTGATTCTTCGTGTTGCTAGTGACACTGTTTACACAGAACTGTAGCGCAACATGAGCTAAAAGCACGATGTGTCTGCATTAGAGAAACACACTCAATGTCAGTACCACTACGTTGATAAACCATCATTTAAAGGACCAATCTCACTTTTTGACTGCTTCATCCTCTACATCCACCCAAAGACAGCACAGAAGCACTACATCATATGCCTGCATTGTACAAGTAACCTCATATTCACTTGCAACAAATGTGAAACACTCAGCAGAAAGCGAGTCGTACCTGTTTGATTAGACCGGCATCCAAACAGGCGTCCTGGTTGTCACGACTTGTTGCACATGCATTGCGAAGAAAGCGGAAAACTGCTGTCAGAGCCTCCACATAACTTGACATTTGCTTAGCATTAATCACTACATGCTTTACTGGCAATAAATCGTCATGTAGGGACTCGGTCGTCGAGTTCATGCGATCCACTACAAAAGTGTAGCCAAGTCCATCGTCGTCCTCGGCGACGTCTGTGTCTTGTACGTTGTTGCCTAAATTCCAGTCAGATCGTGCAAATTGTATTCCAGTTTGCAGCAGGTTCATGTAAGTGTCAATTGCCTCGGCGGCCTGCGTCCACAGGGACGAAGCAGTGAGTGGCTCTCTGGAGGTAAAAAAATGCAGCGTTACACAGCGAAAACGACATTTCAGTTGGTCAAAATAGGATGAAATGATGCAGAAGTGAGTGGATCAGTTGATGATCTATATTCTAGTACATATTGAATCATTTGGAACGCGTACCGGAAGGAAGCGTTACGGCATTCTGCTGCCAATGCGTCGAAGTCCATTGCGATACAGTTGGACATAAGGTTTACACCATGTGAGTAGGTTGTGTACAAAACACAAGGTAGTGTTGGTGACGTAATGAAATTGAACGAAAGAGTGATGGTCGTAAACACGCAACAAACACATGGCCGTGACAAGACGGCAAAAATAATGTCCTTCTTCCGCCAAATAGTACATTCCATGTAAACTTGGCTAGGATAGAAGAAGTAGACGTACTGTTTGTGACGCATTTCTTACTAAAATGTAAAAATGTATCATTGTGCTTAAATCAAGACGTAGTCGTCGATCTGAATCATTTCTATAGCCAGTTTCAGGTACAGACAGAAGCAGACCGAAATCCCAATTTGTGGTCGATTTATACATGTAATGATACGTATATGAAGTGGAGGGACGTATGAGTTGAACGGCAGGTGCCTCACAACATTAGTATGTAGCCACAGCTATGCAGTATGTTGCTTCCCGCGTTAGCAGAAATTCTGGCCCAGAACTGCTTACAGGTAAATTGCTTGGAAAACCTTGTCTTTTCTTATGCACCCATCAGGGGTGGGGCTATGTTGTGATTGGTGAATGGAACGGCGAAGGGTTCGTAACGACACCGTGGACGAATGTATAGTTTAACCAAGATAAACACGAAGCCTCTAGCTAAGACTTGTTAGTCGATCTTTAACTGCCCATTGGCTGCAGTCGAGGGCCTATATAAAACCCTATATGTTTTCTACACCGACGGATATGGGAGCCAGCGCAGCGAATGGTCCAGAGACACGGAAAAGCGCGACAGGGGTAAGAAAAAAGCTTTGTTTGGGTATGGCCATTGACGACGTCGCCCCGCCCGTTCGAGCCTCTCCCCGATACTTTGTAATACGAAATTCAAGTATAATGGCAGAGCTGTAGTTACGCCAGGGAAAACGTCGCCTCTCCTGCTTGCATACAGGTTATCTTTTTTACTTGAACTTCGTATACTTCACGTCCGAGTCGGCGAGCAAGTTCTCCCTTCTTGATTCTTCTCATACATTCATTTTTGCTTTTCCAAGCTTCAAGACAAGAACAACTACCCATTTCACTCGACACCACTCAAGACTTTGTTTTTCTAAACCAAAGATGGCTCGTACAAAGCAAACAGCTCGTAAATCTACTGGAGGTAAAGCCCCTCGTAAACAACTCGCTACCAAGGCTGCTCGCAAGTCTGCCCCTACTGCTGGTGGGGTCAAGAAACCTCACCGTTACCGTCCTGGTACGGTCGCTCTCCGTGAGATTCGCAAGTACCAGAAATCCACGGACCTTTTGATCCGCAAGTTGCCGTTCCAACGCCTCGTGCGTGAGATCGCACAGGACTACAAAACGGACCTTCGGTTCCAGAGCACAGCTATTCTGGCTCTGCAAGAAGCGTCCGAGGCTTATCTTGTCGGTCTTTTCGAAGATACGAACCTATGTGCTATTCACGCCAAGCGTGTGACGATCATGCCCAAGGATATTCAGCTTGCTCGGCGCATCCGTGGTGAACGCACGTAGGCTTTGGCAAGCAGCAGTCGTGTCCCGTCTTGCGCATCCCCCTTCTTCGGCGGCATAATTGTGTTTTTTCTTCTTCTTTTTCGCCAATTAGCTCGCTGTGTGTGATGGGGCGTAGTACTTTTTGCATGCAACCCATAGTATTTTAGCCTTATTATTGCAGTGAACAAATCTTTTTTTCTTACATGAATGTTTTTTCTTACATAAATTTCTTGTCTTTGTTCTATCTATGTTTAAAAAGGCCACTGTGAATTGTTATTTGACTTGTTGGAGTAATCTGTTTAAGCGGGGATTCACGTTTTCAAGGATGCCACAACCCTACGGTGAGCGTCTGCTCGTCGTCTATCGATTGCGTCAGCAGTGTACGTAATGTATCATTGCACCAGAACGAACGTATCGTCCCGCTCAGTCTTTTTTTTCTTTTTGATAGCAACTCCATGGCTAGCTTTTAACACTTTTATCTATTCACGTACACTTAGATTTTAGCTCCGCTTGCGACCTATTTTACGATATTATAAATTTCTACAAGGATTTCTGACGCACAAAGACTATAGCAGTTTTGTAGAAACAAACGGATGTTTTTTCTTACATAAAAATTTAGGATCTAAGTATGTAGCTACCAGGAAGTCAAATAATTTAAAAAGCTACCGATAGAAAAAGTAAAAAATGAATACGAACGTAAAGCGCCTTCGGAAGGAGCTCCACGAGCTCAAAAAGAATCCGGAGGAGGACATGGTGTTATACCCAGAAGAAGACACCATCATGCGCTGGAAGGCTTTTGTTCGTGGTCCCAGTGACACCCCTTTCGAGAATCGCTGCTTTGAATTGGCTATTCAAACGAGTCCACTGTACCCCATGGAACCGCCAAAGATGAAATTTATCACTAAAATCTTTCATCCCAATGTCCATTTTAAGGTAAGTTAGTGCTATAAAAATGTAAATAAAAATACGTCAAATAGGAACTATTGACATTCTCATACAATAATATTGATGGATGTCTTTGCGGTTAATTGTACTACATGTTATTCGTTCCAGGACGGCAGTATTTGTCTCGATATTCTCAAGCGCGAGTGGTCGCCAGCATGGACCTTAAGGGTGAAGTTTACATTTGTTTGGACAATTTTGTTTTGTGGCAATTTGACTGTTGTTGACAATTCGTGTAGGCTGCGTGCTTAGCTGTGATATCGCTATTATCGGACCCTGCGGCAGACTCGCCTCTCAACTGTGATGCCGGTGAGGACGTAAAGTCGGTGAACTAGTATGGATTGGACTGACAAAATTGGTGACTTGCTGGTTTTGCAGGAAACATGATTCGTGCGGGTGACATGTTGGCTTACAACACTATGGCGGAGATGTACAAGACGGAGTTTGGATTGTTGGAGCTCCCAAAAATCCCGTTCTAAAGACTGTAACGTTGACACGAACTATTGAATACCGTAGGACGGCAACAATCAATTGCTTGGATTTTGTTTTTTTGTAACATTTACTCTTCATGCATCACCTGTCCTCAAGAAGTAATAAACTCTCTTCAACTTGTAAGTTCAGTGTTACCAAGTCGCCGTAGTAAGCTGTCAACACTTTTAGTTGATCATTCAAAAGAATCTTCTCGCACTCAACGGGCTCATCAGGTGTTAGTGCTTCGAGATCACTGGTAGATGTACCTCTCGGGAGGTAGTACGCGATATTCTTCGACACTTTGCGCGCCATGGCAAACAGATCCAAGCCAGACACGCCTTTCACTAGCATGTCTTCTAATCTGAAATGCTTGCGATTGTATGATACCCCACCCCAGGGAGGCGACAAGAACACAGCATCAGCCTTAAGCCTGGACAAAATGTCGATCGAGTTGCCCACAATCCACTCAATCTTCTGTGCCACGCCGTAGATAGAAGCATTGTGCTTTGCCATACGAATCTTCTCTGGGTCGATATCAATTGCAATTACCTGCTTGCACGTCATAGCTAGCTGAATGACGTTGCCACCGCAACCAGCAAATGGATCAATCACTACATCACAGCTGAGACGCGTTGCAATATGTTCAGCGACCACTTGAGGAGTGACCTGCGGTCATGCGTCAGAAAGTTTACAGTTACGTAGTGACAATAAATATTCATACGCACCGAATACCAGCTTTCATGGTCAAGTTGAATGCCGTCCTCAAACTTTTCAAAAAGAATGTGCCTCTGCACGTAAAACTTTACAACATCTTTTGAAACTGCAGCACAAAAATAACAACCCAATTAGCCAGCACAAACTACAAAAAACTTTTGGACACCACCATTTGCATCCATACCTGGATACTGGTTTCGCTTCTTGCCTCCACTTGGTTTCGTGCATACAATTGCATTCACGCTCTGCTCCTCCAACTTAACCGTTGCTCCCACTTCAACTTTCTCAACAACTCGCTCCGCAACTCCACCATTCGAATCATAAATTACCCGCACCTTTTCAACAATCGTCGTCTCCGACATCAAACTCTTTTCTTCGTTATTTTGAACCTTCTCTTCTCCCTCCTCAATAGCAGTAACTTCTTCTTCATCTTCCACTTGTTTACAACCAACATCATCATTTTCCTCTCCAATTTCCACTAAATCCACTTTTTTCTCATGAAAACTCAGCTCCGACTTGTGGCTACCAAAACTCATTGGCAAAGTCCCTTCCAGTCCTGCTTTCTTCATTTCCTGCTTCATATAAGCTTGTGCAGCCACATACAAAGCAGCACATGCATCTTCTTTCGTTCCATCATCATCTACTAGTCGTCGACGTTTCGTTTTCTTCCGTTTCTTGCCTATTAAATGTCTCGTAATGCCTTTAACCTCGTGAATTCTCGGTGTCTTGCGACTATATAGTCGCATCTCTGTCATTACCACCATTCCTTTAAATGGGCGGATTGGTCTAGTCTTATTGGATCATAAACATCCCATTTTCATCCAATCCACAGATCGTATTCCTATGTGCTCAATTGTTACAACTTTAGGCTTTTGCTCGATCGTTGTATACGTTGTTGTATACAGTCTCGGAGCATTTGCATGGAGATTCCATGCCTGTATGTATTGTTAGTTTTCTTCAGTGTAAACAAAATTCAATGAGCACCGATGGGAACATCCAGTCGGACATACTGTCTCGAGAGCAAACCATTCGGTTAAATGATCCAAGTGACCACCATGTGCGCAAACTGGACACCAAACATAGAGACCTCGAACTGGTAATTGACTAGGATGAAACATAGCAAGTTACGTGAGCAATAGGAAAAAAACACGACACGAAACACTTGATAGAGGATATTTCGTACCAAATTGAACATAGCGTTGCAGCATTACTGCAGCTTCCACATACAGATACTGGGACACTTCGTTCACTGGGACCAGCTGCTTCAAGAGGTTTCGAGCATCTAGCGCAATTAAAATAAACACTTGTAGATTTCTACAGACAGAAGCATAATTGTCAACGCCCATTGGTAACAAAGTAGTTTCAGGCAGAGTGAACCATTGACGTACCATATTCATTTGTCGAATCGACTTGTCCGAACAATTCGCGACCAACTCATTTGCGGTTGTGTAGATCTGCAATTGGTGAAGAAGATCGATGTAATGCATGTAGATATGTTGCAGCCATGTCTTTCCCATCACCTTTTCGACGTTTGTCACTTTGCTCACGACAACAGTTATCGTAACGCATGTCTGAAGGTCACCAATATCCGTGTAGTACTCCAATAATTCCTTCAATACGTCACAACGTAGATGACCCAAATCGCCCATGACAGCGCTCCCATTCATAATCATGGACGAAGTACCACGCACGTTTGCAATCCCAGACGCACCGTTACGGTCACCTCCTTCACGTGCGCTTTCATTTGCGAGTCTCCGCCTGGGGTCATATGGATAGGGGTCGAATCCTTCCATAGCTTGTGGATTTACGTGGTCGAGTTGTGCAAGCAGCATAGCTGTCTCGCTTGCATTGTTGTGATTTAGATTCGTGTGACAGTAATCATCATTTCCAAACGCATTAGTAAGTCTGTCTTCTCCCCGCATTAACTTATCCATTTGATCGTCGTGATTGCTGTCACTTCGCATGCTTTCGGGGTTGTATTCATCGAGCTCCCCATCCATTGGCATGCCCACTTGATCTCGAGAGCTATAATCATCAGAATAATGTTTGCTGGTGTCCATTGTTCCACTGGACTTTGCCTTCTTCCCTACGTCAGCTTCCTCCTTCGTGTATAGAACTTCTAGAATGCGCCACATCTGACACAAATGAGCGTTTCCCGCAACAAACGCAGCCAACGCATTATGCGCGCACATTTCCTCAAAGCTTACACTAGACTTTGCTGACGCTTGGTCACCAGCACCGCCTGAACCGTTTGTACAGTTCATGCCAACGCTAGCCCCCTCAGGAAAGAGTAAGTAGTGTCTGGCAAGAAATCGAAATGCGTGTTCATCAAAACCAAACGACTCTTTCAAATATTGGCCTTGCTCAAATTGCGCGCGCATGGCTTCCACTTGCTTTTCCGCTTGAATATACTCGCTTTCGTTGCCAAGGAATATTTTCTCGAGTTGACTGGCCTTGTTTATGTTTTGCATCGTTACGAGAGCGACTAAAGCTCGGGGTGCAGTCGGTCCCGACATCATCGGGATTATGGGTGACGAGGCCGCCAGCAAACCTGACGCGGACACAAAGTTGCCGTCTGAAAACGCGGCTATATTTCCACTGGCGTTGTTGCTTTGTAGGTTTAGCAGCGTCGGCTGGGAAGAAGAGGCAGAGCCGGTGCCCCTAACAATTCCTGCAGAGCCCACCGTTATTGCCGCATTACTGCTACTGCCAGCAAATTTGAGGTCTGCACTTGCAGTTGAAGCCCCGCTGGATAACCCTCCCAAATTTGCACTGCTCCCACCAGACCTGTTCAAGCCTTTGGGTGGTAAAGGTGGTTGCTGCGAACCTGCTCCAAACGAGCCTGTGAACGTACGTGCCGGTAACTGTTCCTGCGTTGCACCTGCATCTTCTGGACTAGCAGAGCTACCATGATAGGGACTTAGCGACATGGCTAACGGACCGTTACCTAGCTTCCGATCGCCGCTAACGAGACCGAGGAATGGAGAGGCAGATGGCACCCCAGCTACAGTAAAAAGCGAGCTGCCGAGGCTAAAATGGCGACGAATTTTTAGAGACGCACATGACCTGTCTGTAGGAAGAAGACACATACAGCACGCAATGAGCCTTACAAATACTATTCATCACAGACGATAGCACAGGCCGTGACTACGTACCGATATAGTCATGGGAGAAGGCGACTTGACCTTTCGAGTTTAGTGTCAATGCCGTTGTTGGAAGCGATCGGTGCGGCTTAAACGAATCCGCAAGTGAATGGAGCTTGAGAGTTCCATCCTTGGAGCATGCTAGCATATGTTGCCAGTAATCATGACCTTCCCAGTCTCCTGGAATTTCAGGCTGACCAAAGTTTGGTGAAACAGGTGTGTCCATCCAAGAGATGCCCGATGCAATATCCGAGTGACCTTTCATTGATGCCACGGGGATAAACGGCTTTTTTGTGTCCCAAACATGAATGCTATTGTCCATGAGTGATGCACTGGTGGCAATATGCGTCACACAAGTTGGCCGCCAAGCCACACGGCCAACGCTCGCGATCGTCTGAATCGTTTGTTTTGGCTGTCGAACATCATCTAGCTCCCAGATTTTTACATAGCGATCACGTCCACCCGAAGCCAGCACATTAGCATCGGTCGGATGCCAGTCAATGCTTAGTACCAAACCCTTATGAGCCGTAAACTTGAGTTCAGGCTGTGTGTTTTTACGCATATCCCAGACTTGTACAATTCCGTTTTCAAAGGCAGCAGCAAATTTGTTCGAATGGAACGGGCTTGCACGAACATCACGAACACTCTCGGACTTTGGTTGGTAGGTCGAGACTACTTTTCCACCTCGTTTGTCCTGTAAAAAGCCACAAAAAAGCATAATTTACATTGCGCCCTCAAAAAAAGTATCCTGTGTATAAACTTCTGCCGTCAGAGCAGATATCAGTACCCAAAGTTTCACTGTTCCATCCTGAGAGCCACTAATAAGAATATTCCAGTCCGTCGTGTGCCAACAGATGCGATTCACTGCACGTCGATGTCCATTCAGTACGCGTTCTGCATCAATAGTTCCATCAAATCACTCTCTCTATCTCCAGACTCTCAGCTCTGACCTTCACTCACCTTGAACGTGTTTGTAGCCATCTCGTTCCAAGTTCCAGATTACTACGGCACCATTTGTTGCGGCTGTAGCTAGTAAATAGTCGGAATCTAATCGCAAAATGGTCCAAATTAATCCAAAAAAGCTCATTTTTATCGATATAAACACTAAAACGACATACGTGGGTGCCACCGAATGTCATTCGTGCTAAAATTGAGGCTTGGTTTGCCTACGACACGTAAATTGCGCTTTTCTGTAAAGCCTGCAGCTTCTAATGCCACCACCTTCAGTACTGCAAATATTACAATAAACAATTATGACAATCGACAATTCCAACATTGCAATAAAAACCTGACAGACCATCTCGACCACCCACAGCAATCAAATGATTATTTGGAGATGTAGATAATGCATTCAATGGTCCATTAAAGTCCATGGAAGCACGCACACTCGCCACTGCTTGCTGTTCCGAGGCCATGATTATTCTGATATGCCAATCCAAATATCAAGTTTGAAGATGAGGTGATATAAGTGTAGCCATTGTCATGGCAATTGAGATAATCATTCGAGCTCAGCCAGCCACTTTTTAAGGTATGGATAGTGTTTATCAAACTGTTAGTACAAAATTACGTACCTTAATTTTTACCGGCTTTTGAAACTGGTAATAGTGTCGCATTAACAAGACAGACGTTCGACTGCTGAACTCTATTTGTTCTAAATACTTGATCATTTAGCTTTGCTACAAATGGGCATCCGTCAAAAGTTCATGTGCTAATGGCTACTCTATTAATTAGTAAGAGAATGTTTCTTCGAGTCACTTCGTCGACCAGTCATACCCATTGGCCTCAACAATTACCATCTATAAGACAACACGAAGCGCTGGAGTGTGGCTGCTGTTCCATTCGCTGGAAGCTTGACTATGTTGGTACATGTGACAGTAGATAAAAGAGGATTGGGCTCTATGCACCCACCATAGTCACAAAATGCCGTACGATAGAGTTCCAGAGCGACTCTAAGTACGTCGAGATGTCTCCGTATGTCGTGCTGCAGGTCAAAGCCCAACAATGTGACTGCATTATGTGTCACGGTTTGGCGGATACGACCACATTTTTCCAAAGGAGATGGAAAAAGGACAATAAGAGATACAATTCGACTACCGACGATCGCTCATGGACGACGAACCTGACAGACTGGCAAGTCTATGGCCAGCGATGCACGAAGAGCATCAGAAGACCTGCATTCCTACGTCGTGTAGTCCATAGCTCTCTTTTTCATATTGCATCCTCAGTTACGTGACTTAAACCAAAAGCGACGATTCGATTGACTTGTGCCAAAACGATGAATAGGAAGGAGGGTCATGGTAACTTTGTTTACGACAATAGCATGCGACCATATGACCGAGCGTGTTGATAAAGGGGTCTACTTTCCGATGATATCTCTCAAAGCGACGTCGACATAGCCTCGTTATGGATACAACTTCCATTTAGCTTGACAACGCCATCCATGCGTCTCATGCACAAACTCAAGAGGGACTCATCATCTCATAAAACTCCTACGTGCAGCCGCCAAGATTACCGGTGAACTGAATTTCTGAGACAGCGGCGAATAAATATATTGACGCACCGCTACTCAACCGCCACGCAACCCGCCATAACTACAAGTTTTGCGGCTTCGACGCCATTCTCCACCTGTGTCACTCACTTTCTGCCATCGAAAGCCGACTTTGTCCCTCTTCTTGCTTCTTGCTTTTCACCTACTTTCCCACCACGACCCGATATGCTCACGCACCGTTTCTCCACATATAGACTACACACGTCTTGCCCGCTTACACTGAGACCGAACGTGCTAGTACCGCCACCTGCTCCTGCAGTTTTGTCTCCATCTGCGCATGGGCGCGTTCAGCAGCCTCTTGGTCTTTGATGAGCTTGGTCTGCCACTTTTCAATGCCCTCCAGCTTCTGAATCACCAGTCGCTGCAACAAAATGAGCACATTCTCAGCTGCGTGTAAATTACGCATCCCTTCGATCGAGAGCGCACTATGCGGGTCGTAATGTGTCCGTGAGCGCCGAGCAAAATCTGACACGGGCTGAGGGAACTTCGGTGGTCTCACGTGAGTCAGCTCCAACGCATACGACTCGTATTTGCGACGTGCCTCCGGTTGAATCACGTGGCAACCTTGCTCAATGAGATGGCCCGCCTCGACTGCCAGTGGATATGAACTCACAGCAAACTCGCGGATACTACCAGAGTAATTCGGTGATACAACTGCAGCTAGCGCCACACGTAGCAGATGCAGTGCCTTACGGTATATCTCCTCAACACGGTCAGCCTGCTTCTTCACACTTGCTACTGCTTTGATCTCACTGGTAAAACTCGCAATACGTGCGTGTAAATCCAGCACAGCCGGCATATCGACAGTCTGGAACAAATTAGTAAGAATATCTTCCTTCTCTCTCTCAAGCATCAGCAATTCTTCCTGAGCATCTTCCCACCCTGAGCTCATCATTATTGCCCGTCCCGGTCCACTGCTCTCACTGCCACTCACATCACGTATTTCATCCACATTGCTCACCCCCGTCCCACTCATTCTCGAGACACTGCTGCTTGTATTTCCAACATTGCTTGTCCCTGAATAAAAGTTCCCTCCAACTCCATGAACTTTACTCACATTCACCACAGCTTTGCCGTTCTGCATGATCGTCCCCAGTGCTGTAGCGGACAAGGCCGTGCTCTGTCTCTCCAGTCTCTGTAGCTCTTCATCCACAAGCACTGACTCACTCAATTTTGCACACAATTTCGTCCGTAACTTGGCCATTTTTGCTGCCTTGTTTAACGTAAAAACTCGGCGAAATCCACCTCGTTCCTGCTTTTCAATCTTGTCCAGAAGCTCCTTCTGGGCATGAATCATCTGTGCCGAGCTCTTTTTTGCTTGTCGAAGCTCATTCTTCATTTCACTCGCACTTTGAGCGTCTGTATCGGACCCTTGTTGATCCCGTTGAGATGCCCGGACAATCCGTTCAATCTCTTGATTCACTTGTTCGTACTTATGCAGCAATCGACAGTCCAACACAATGTTGCTCGAAAGTGTCGGGGGGAGAGACGAGCGCATGTGGTTGTCCGTTGCAGCACGTCGACGACCACCCACACGTTCACTAGCGACACGTCCAGAGCTCGTATAGCTCAAGGACGTGGGCGTACGAATGTGCGTCTCAATATCCGGTCGAACGTAAGGCAAAGTCGCTACTTTAGTGCTACTTTGAGGCTCATTGAGAAAAGTGGTAGAAGACGAGGAGATGAAAGCACGTTCATTGCCCTTGTCGTTAAGTACGACGCTAGTGTCGTCGTCTTCTGTCATTGGCTCGATGTCTAGTGACGAGACGGAAGAGTTGACTCAAGAGTGCTCGAAGATGAACTCGAAAGTTTGCACGCTTTTGCTTGTTCGAAGCGAAACGGAAAATGGGAATAAAACCCAAAACGGGTTTTTTGCTTGACTCGCTCTATCTGTCTCTTTTGGGCTCAGGAAGCGTGTGACGGGGTAGGGAAAGGATGTAACGGAGCGTCTAATTACTTGAATCGGTGTCGTGATAGTAATGTATGTCGTCTAGTTGTCAAACAAGTATACGACAGCATAGCGATGACCGGTGAGCAGCTCGTCCTCAAAAGATTGTGTCTACAAAGAAGTGTATGAATACAACGAGCTTGATAATTACGACAGTGTAACTTACTGTGAGCTTCGAATGTCTGTCGAACGTTTGTTGTTTGGATCCTTAGTCACCTCGCATGGCCACTTTGACTTTTTTTTGTCTCAGAAACAGGCAAAAGTTCATTCCAGGACAACAACGGTAACATTGTTTTCAGCACGTGACAACATGACCAAAGTGCTGCTACCGTAATCACACAAGCCTAAACTTTACAATCTTAGGCCATAAATTAGTCAAGACCTTACAAACAAAGTCAAATTACTGACAAGGCGTGCGTCAAACTTTCCAATTCAACACTTTCATTATAAGATTATACAGGTCACACGGCGAAACTCGTCACAGTATTCTAGTAAGCATCGACTTTCCACCAATCCTTTTATTTCTACCCTATTTTTATCCAATCCCCATCTCGAAAACGTATTCATGGATCTAATTATGACGCCACCTCGTGCTCTACGTGCAGACGCCGACTACGTCCCTGCGCATTTGCGGCGCTTTGTATTCCATTCACACGATGATTTCTATGTGTCACGTCACTTTGATCCGTTACTACTATGTCATCTCATGTACGAGGGCTTCCTACCCATTGCTTCCGAGTTCCAGGACCAGTGTCTCTTACTGCCAAAACTTCATCGTCAGCGTTGTGTGCTGCTCTTTAAGAGAGACGAACCCGAGCACGTACCCAAAAGTGTCCGAAAAAGAGGAAAGAAATTTACATTCGTACTTAATAGGGACTTCGATCGCGTTGTTACCGGATGTCATGAAAAGCACGGTATTCCATGGCTCTATCCTCCTATTGTCAACAGCTTTAAAACCCTATTTAAGGCTGGCAATGAAGGCGTGGAGCTTTATCCTGGAATTAAAGTGAGGTTTTTCACGGTGGAATTATATGATGTGGCCACCGACTCTTTGGTGGCTGGAGAGCTTGGATATACAGTCGGTAGTGTCTATACGAGTCTGACAGGCTTTAGTCGAGCTAATGGAGCGGGTACAGTGCAGCTCCATGCCCTAAGCAAATTTTTGTACTTGACCGGGTTCAAAATGTGGGATTTGGGCATGTCTATGAGCTACAAGATGAGTCTAGGAGCTAAGGACTTTGAACGTGATGTCTTTCTTGATCTGCTTTACAAATGGCGTCCTCAGCAAGTACTGATGAAATTAGATGAGAACAAGGAAGAGGGTTGTGTTGGTGTGGGAGTCGTGGTTAAATCTCTATTTGATTATTCGAGACCTCCAACAGGAACTGCTGCAACGAGCAAGGATGGAAATGGAGATCACCAAAAGGAAAACATTGCTGGAAATCAGGCTGCTGGGGAGTTGAAAGACGAGAAAGATACAAAAGATCATGCGACGAAAGACACGACGGATGAAAAGCGTGAAGCTGGTGCAAAACGAAAACTGTCTGTAGGTGATCGGCACCAAGGCGAGGATAAGAAGGGCAAGTCCAAAGTGGACGCAAGCCCGACATCAGAAGCAGACACACTGATCAATAAGAACGACAATTAGCGCTGAAGCGCTAATTGAGCTGGACACCTTGTCGTCTGCAAAACGTTTCTGTTGTACGATACTAGTTCATGCTTTTACTTCGTTTCCTTCAGCTGATCAAAGACTCATTCCAATCGTTCAGCAATATAACAGTCTGTAACGATTGGAATTACTGGTCATTGCAAGCAACTCAGCTGCGTGATATTCTTGAATTCAAAACAATCAGGGCTTATTGTTACATGATATTGGAATGGATCCCGCAAACAAGATCACTCGGTCTTTATCCGTATTATCGCCATGTTAAATCAATGGAAGACGGCAATATGGTGTTTATCGCGGCTGCATAGAGCTCGGATACAAGCGCGCAGTGACTATGCTTCTCTCTGTATACACATCAATTCTTGATCTGCTGGGTATAAATGACGAGTGTTCTATGGATTCTTTCGGCGCCCGCAACCTGTTTACGCGAATTTCATTCAAGATTAATGATCCTGATCCCAGGATGAAAATCATGCTGGTTTGCTGCATTTGTCGATATATCTGGTTGAATGTTGCGTCGTTGTATAGGCGCATAACTTCGTTCTGAAGCACTGTCAGTTGCGTGGATCACACTAAACTTGCGTGAACTAACTGCAAATTCAGAAGGTGATAGCAATCGGAATCTAAAGCTGCTCAAAATTTTGTTGAGGCCCGGTTTACCATTTGTAGCGCCAACACGACAACATACTTCACTCTGTCATGCACCACACCCACGGCAGTTGTGATAAACCTTCGGTGCCTGCAGAAAAAGAATGACAACCACGATGTCAGCTTCTACAAATCTTCACGAGTCACAGAATTGTATACCAAGATTGTGGAAGCCCAGCTATCATCGGCAGCATTGCCTGTTAAGAGAAGAGGAAGCAAAAAAGCGTTGAAGCCCCAAGCCTCTGCGTATCCTTTGTCGACGGTAGCGGAAATTCTGCTCAAATCATAAGCATCGGATGCGCAAAAGACGGGCTGATAGTGGCCAATTACAGAAATCCTGCCTCGGATAAACTGTTCACAAACAGGATACTCTCTTGCGTATTGGCATTTCGCGCTAGCTGATACAGCACGGAGCTGTCTTTGCGGACGCTAACGCAGTGTCAAAGCGGTGGCACAACGCCATTAGTTTCCTTGCAAAACAACAAGAAACAAGATTCAACAAAGACCCAAGTAGACGTACGTGTCAATCCGATGCCGGATGTGAATCTGCGTCTTTCTGTCGTGCCTCAAAATGCCGCGGCCTTTCCTGGGTAAGCCACTGCTGTTGCAGCTAGCAGACACATAGTCGAAATTCTGGCGGTCTAAGGCCTCACTGATGATACCGTAAATCTTTCGGAACTTTTGCCAATTTACCAGTCCATCCTCCATAGATTTCATCGCTTCCTCGTACGTGAATAAATCCTTCACTAAGATGAACCAACAGGCAAGCCTTGGCTGACCTTCAGCCAGGGCAAATGCTTGACGATAACTGCGATAATTGTCATCAGGCGAACATACCTGCTGAAGGTATTGATACTTTTCCTGAACAGCCACGCTAACCAGGCTCCACGTGGTGTTAAGTTGTCGAATACAAGGCGCCGAGAGTCCAGTAGTAATTTCAAACAGCGTGTTGAAATTGTTCATCTGGTAGCAACTATCGGCTGCATCGATAAAAAGTGTAATAATCTTAGCGCGTTCAACGGCCTGTAATTGTGGGTGCAAAATCTCGCTCGAAACCCACTCTGCCGTCGCGTCGAAGAGCTCAATCAAAGCCATCACGTGGGGAGCGTCACGATGTTTGTTTTCACGAGTCCAAGCCTTATTCGTCAGTTCACGTGAGTTCAATTTCGAAAAATAATGATCTGCTTCCATCAGCGTCAGCTGATCGGCCATCTCTTGTGCAACCAATCCAGACAAAGGCTCCACTGTGTCGTACCTAACGCGCGCACTTTTACGCGACGCTGCCGTAAGCCGAGCGCGTTGCAACGTATCCTGAATGATCTCGTCGAAGCCTCCTGCGTCATTGCCATTTGCGTTTGCTTTGATTGCGGCCTCGGCGCTACCCGTAGTAATACCTCGCGTTATTTTTGGCGCCACAGCAGTGGCATTGGGCACCGGATGCTGAAATCCATTACGCAGCATCTGATCATTCGTATCTGCTGCTGTTACAGCCTTGCCATCAGCCTCAGCAGGAATCGAACAACTTTTTCGCAGCTGAAAAATGTCACCGCTTGAGTTTTTAGTGCGAAGTTTCACCATAGATTTCTCCCGTTTTGGGTCAGACGACGATCGTGCCAAGGCTAATTTGGCTGCAGCATGTAAGCGCTGTCGCGAATGTGATGCTTCGCGGTCGCTGAGCTGGTGTGCCTTCGCTAGTGCTACTGCGCTCTGGGGGTCCTGAAGAATATCACCTCCCGGCCTCGAGAATGATTTATCAGGCAGCACCGAAGCTGATGCTGAAGTCACGAGAGGGGGAGATGGAAGAACTTTTACGGGGCCCCTGTGAGATTGTGGTTTTGTCTGGGCCTGGGCTTGTGCTTGCGCCTGAGCTTGAACTTGATGCTTTTGTGATGACAGTAGTTGAGCGACTGTTAGCAGCAGGTTCTCAGCGTGTCGTCGAATGGATGGAAGAGGCGACGTGTTTTGAATCTCGCTAAGGAAATTCATAAGCTTCTTTTGCGCCTTCCGATTGTTGGCAAGATCCTGCTCAATATAACCACTCTCCTTGATCCAAAATTTGAGAACACTCAGTACCCGCATAATGGACACGTTAGCCTCCATTCTCGTGCTGATATCAGATCGTGCTGTCGAAATCGATGTAACATGTGATAAACGCTGCTCACTCTCCTCTAGCGTGATTTGGTTCAGCAAATGCTGCGTTTTTTCAATAGTCTCCGCATCGATGCCTTCACAAAGCGAAAGTACAGCCATGTAGCGCTTCAACAGTTTCTTGATAAAGTCATACGGCGAGCAAAAAGAACGATACGTCAAAAGAAATACGTCACGAAACTCTGTGTCAAACTGGTGGGCATCTGTGAGACGAGCAATAAGTTTGCCTAATGATGCATGAGTAATTTCTCTTCTGCTACCCATGCCGCGTTCTGGAGTCTCATAACGAATGCGAACAGGTCGAGGCTTTGACGTAGCGTCATCATTATGCTCTGAACCATGGTCAGGATGAGGAACGTTACGTGCCAAAGAACGGGGCGTAGCACAGCTTTGTACATCCATAGATAGTGACAAAGGAGGCGGTGGCGATGGCAATCCACCACTAACTCCTGGTGATGCCGGATACTTTGAGCCACGAAACGTGCTGCGATTTTCTCGCGTTCTAGCCTGGTCCAATAAAGGTGAGCCATTGCGGCGCCTTCGGCTGGTTGCCGCTACTTGAGCTGGCGGTGGCGGGCTCTCCATTAGCTGGCGACTGCGATGATTGCTGTATAATTGTCGTGGGGATGATTGGTCCTGTCCATTGCATTCATCCTCTGTGCCGCTAGAATGTCCCGAAACTGACCTCTTTTTCAACCGAGTCTGCCACTTTTCTAAGCTGTGTGTCGTCCTTTCAGAACTGCTGGCGGGGGCAATCTGTAGACTGCTAGAATCAACGTGCGTGCGACTATTATTGGTAGTTTCTGGTTGTTCGACTCGAATCAAAGGCTGCCGAGCAGGCGATGATGATCCTAATACCGTCTGACGATTGTTGTTACTGTGAGTTGATACTGTAGCTCGTCGTTTCACCACCATCCGAGATGGCTTCCTAGATATTTGCTGCTGTTTTTTTTGATGTTCCGTACTCGCCGTTATCTCTTCTTTATCACTTCCTTGTCCACCCAACGACAAGGACAAGTCTTGTTGCGGTAATGCCGGTGGTAACTCCAAATTTGATCCAAAAGCTTCTTTCTTGGTATGAGACTTGGCAAAAACCTTGGCCACGAATTTTTCAGGACCAAGATCAGTATCAACAGCACTACTGTCTGGCAAAAGAGCCTTTGCAGCTCGCACTTCCGGCCCAGTTCTTGTACATCGTGGACAATGCTGATTGTGGTGACAACGTGGGGATGAAACACGTCGTTCTCCTGTATTCTCTACGTCATGATCGGATGAACTGAAATGTGTAGGACGACGTGAACGTCTTGCAACTTCTGCTGCCAACATTCTCGTGGTCAAAGATGAATTGTCCACTGAGGAATCAGTGGACATTGTGGAAGACGATGTCGCTGTAGCAAGACGATCGTCCCGTAGGCATTTGTAGTGCTGACGTCGTCGTGTAGTATTAGTAGTACTATGTTCATCTCTTGTTGATACTGAAGAAGAGGACGACGAGGAACTGATAATACTTGTAGTACTACTACTGGTATTACTACTGGTAAGTGACGGCAGTAAATTACGTGCGACAAGTAGTGAAGGACCCACACGAGTTGCGGCGGGACTTGAATGATCATGTGCCATTAGCAATAGAGAGATAGAGAGAAAAGATGGAAGGGGGGAGGACAGGCAGTATTGCCCGCAAGGGTGATCTCTTGCGCGGGTATTTCGAGGATAGTACTTTTGACCAATGAAAGAATGGAGACGGAACGAGCGACCGATTATAAGGGGTGGAATTAGGATGGAAAGGCACTGATTTAGATAAAAAGGGGTCATTTGAACGCATCTCGTTGCGTACTATTGAGGGGTTTTCAATTCTCTTGTAGTAGTTTGATGGCAAATACTACTGCTGGCTCGGGCAAAAGTTGCGGAATGAGAGGTTTCATTTGGGTGATTTTGAGGTCGCGCTGCATGTGACATCGACAACATTAAGTCATAGTAGTTGTCAGCATGTGCATATATAACAATCGATGGTACCATAAAGAGTAACAACTTACCACGAACGTCACTTCGTTGGCATTACGTTTGGGAGCTGGACGGTGGCAATAAAAAGACACACGTAATCCAAGCAGCAGTTCTGCCAGTAGCTGAGGTATGTCTGGATGCATGGGGAGAATGTCTTTCTTCATTTTTAGAGCTGAAACACCAAGTAGTGACTCGGCCACTTCGTCAAAAAGAATTGCATCGGCTATCGTTGATCCGTAGACTAGTTGAAGCTATTCAAATAAGAAGAACAGACATGAGAATGAAGATGCAAATAGCGTTGGATAAGACGTACGTACCTTTAGTCGATATTTAAATTGTAACTCGTCCAGGCAACTAATAGTGCTACAGGACGAGCATTGTACTTGCAAAGGTTCGATACCTGCTCTCCCATTCAAAGCCAACTTTGAAGTCATGGAGGTAAAGCATTTGGGGCACGCCGCATAGCTGTTTCGAGCAAAAATAAGCAACAATCAATAGAAATCAAGTGTACTAGTCCTAGCAGTATTAGAGTACATCATGTCGTAAAGTGAAGCCTTCTCAATCACCCCGCTCGGAACGAACTCGCCCATGGTCGAAGGGATGTCTTTATACTACACTATATTACATAGCCAAACAAAAACGGGTACCAAGAGTGACTAAGACAATGCAAAGATCTCCGCTACTTGGGCGTCTCGGTGGAAAGCTTAGATTTTCGTTGTTACAATCGCTCGATCCAGCTCAGCTCCGAGTTGATGCTAATTAAAACGCATCAGTGTCATTGCATAGAGTAAATGAGCTCATGCGAAGTGGCTACGACATAGTGCACGATGCCTTTCCTGTCGAGTATCTTTGTTATTTGCGTGATGAGATGAAGCTGTGACCAATTGTATCCAAACTCGACGCATATCTTGCTGAATGATGCAGCATCAAGTAAAAGGAGAAACTCGACAACTTTGTTATTGGAAAGGCACGACATCGTTTCGAGACGGAATTGGCGTTCGAAGCGATTTGTGACCAGACTTCCCGTTCCTACGAGATTTCTACGAGCAGCAAGTGATATTCAAGTTGATCAAGGCGCAACGCAATGCTGGACAAAGTGCTTGTTTCCAATGCACTTCGATTCTTACGGAGACGACGGCAAGTGCGTGATTGCTGTGCTGTATCTGAACGAAAGCTGGGAGCAACGCGATAGAGGCGAGGTTGTGCTTTACCCATCCCGAGACCGCCTGTCGTGGTGCAGTCGCACTTTGATCAGTTGATGCTCTTCTTGTCGTAGCAAATGTTGCACCGAGTGATGCCAGCCTTTAACGCTACGCTCTTACCATGTGGATGTACCGTTCACCGCAACAAAGTGTGAAAGCTGAAAGTGCTGCCTTTTATCAGAGCATGGATAATGCTGTGAATCTGGTATCATGTGAGCAAAGTGCGCCATTTAGGTCTATGGTCACGAGGATCCTTTGCTCTTCGTTTCGTAAACATCTCGTAAAGTTGGTTTATCAGAAAGAGTGAGCGCAATCGCTGCAGGAATCTCATTTGCATACTGAAGCATTCGGCCAGTACATGACAATGCACAAAGCAGAATTGCAAGTGATTGAGGCTGCAATAACCAAGATGCTTGGGAAATTTTGAGCCAAAGACGGCGGAAAGAACAGCAAGTTGCCGCAAACGAAGAAGGAATGGATGGACGGATGAAGACGTAGACAACCGCAAGTTTGTCCAAAACCTTCAATTGCCGTAGTATTAGAGTTAGCAACTATATGTGCTACCACGTTTGATTTTACTTCGTGCATCCACGAGACAGTAGCGTCCAGCTCTTTGGCTCCTCATCCTGGATAGCGAACCAATATCATTCTCTCCGTCTCCGCCACCTCGGAACAATCCGCTGTCGACTTGCAACGGTAAGCCTGGCCTGCATGGGACAACAGTCCACAGAACTCCAAACTACTTGACGCGTTAATGCGCTGGGCTAGCTGGAGCAGCTTTGGATCATCAGCTTCAATGCCTACTCGATGGTATCCAACGTCAACATGGATCAGCAGCTTCAAAGAGCAGCAGGTAGCTTTGGCCGCCTTCTGTGCAGCGTCAACGCCCTCGGAGCTGTCTACCGTCAGCAAAAATTCAACATCGACCTCCTGTGCTGCCTGTAGCACCCTTGGATCTTATTACTTTGCATTACTGGATACGCCAGCGTTAAACTTTTGAGCCCTGGAACTTTGCCGCGTAAAAATTGCAGCGCTTCGGATGATTTTGAGACTGTGAAACCACAAGCTCCAGCTGCCAACTGCATCGTCGCAATCTCTCGTGTCTTGTGAGTCTTGGCATGAGGGCGAAGATTCACATGATTCGACATGGTTAGTTCTTGCATTTGATTGATATTTCGCAGCAGACGTTTTTCATCCACTACTACACTCGGCGTCTCCATCCAGAGGCTCATTAGCCTTGAAGGTTTAGCTGAGACTTTAGCTGAGACTTTCGATTGTCACATGACTACAAGTGTGCACCCCTGACAAAAGAGGTGCATTGCTAAAACAAAGCGATTGGGAAAAATGTCGACACGATTGGAGACCAAGCAATCCACGTATGTCAACTCGTCGGCCTATGGCTTCTGCGTGTTGCCAGCGGAACGATTACCACAGCTTAAGGTACAGCTCTTGGAAGTAGCAGCAGCTTTTGGAATGGACCAGCTTCGCGGAACAATTCTGTTGTCAACGGAGGGGGTAAATGTTCACCTCTCAGGGACTTTGGAGGCCGTGGAGACCATGAAAGTTGCGATCGCTGGTCTTTCATCAGAAATTTGCCGACTTGAGTTCAAGGATTCATATTCCGAGCGCATGACGTTGCCAAGGATGCTCGTGAGGATCAAAAAAGAGGTGATTTCAATGGGAATGACAAAGATTAATCCTGCGGTAGATGGACTGGCAGCACACATTTCCGCTGAAGAGTTTAAAAGATGGATGGATGCCGGCAAAGACATGCTGATTTTGGACACCAGGTGCGTTTGAAAAGCAACAGTCGTGCTTGTAAAGTGAGAATGACATTCGTGAGCTTTGATTCTGTCACAGAAATGACTACGAGGTTCGCTTAGGCACGTTTAAGAATGCAGTGGACCTGGACATCAAAACTTTTCGTGCGTTTCCTGACGAAGCTCGGACGCAGCTACAACAGGTACCTAAGGAAAAGCCTGTCGTGATGTTTTGCACGGGCGGTGTGCGATGTGAGAAGGCGTCGTATGCATTGTTGAATGAAGGCCACAAGGAGGTTTATCAGCTAGATGGAGGTATTCTCAAGTACTTTGAAAAGGTCGGAGGCGCACACTTCAAAGGCGACTGCTTTATCTTTGACGATCGTGTGGCTCTCAAGCCAGATCTCACCGAAGCGGCAGTTGTATGCTGCTTTGTCTGCCGCAATCCATTGACTAAAGAGGAACAATGTTCACCCGACTACGAGGCCAATAAGCATTGTTCGTACTGCAAAAAGAGGTAAGATGAACTTACGCCACATCGAAGAGTAGCCTTAGAAGACAATGATAGCGCTGCAATATCGATCTTCTAATGCAGAACACCGAAAGTGAGCCAGTCAAATCGACGACGTCTTTTAGTAACGTCAGTGATCATGTACGTCATCAAGTGTCGTGCAAATTGAGTTATTTATTCTCGTCCGAGGAACTGAGCGATCTGATTTCAATGAAGACGCCCTCACCGACACATATGGTGTGCATAAGCTTCTGAGTACAGTTACTACGCCACTTGACACTTGGTCCCGTCAGACAAAGTAGAGGTAAACAAAGTAGCGAAAACACACGAAATGGACGATTGAAATGCGCTACAGCTGTAACTAGAGGCAGAGATAGATTATCAAAGTGGTTTGCACCACCACAAGTTTCCAATGTCGTGGTGCTCACTTGGAAACTAGCCACCAACGTGACAATGTCAATAGCTCTGTACTCAAAACGATTTGTCGGCGCATCAGCGCTGCTGCTTTACGGATATGCGTCATACCCGATTGCAAAGCCGACGAGTACGCACTCGCTGCGACTGGCACAAGGTCTTGACGCCTATGAACTTGGCGATAAAGATCTCTTTGCCATGAATGTGCGAAATATAGCTGCTCGTGTGGGCGTGAAGAACCCGGGACGGATATCTATCTGCGTTGGAGTGCAGTCTGCTGGTGCGTCTATGGGGACCAATCTCGCTATTCGTCAGCGTGGAGCCTGCATTGTGTTGCCCATGGAGCTTTATGATGCCTTCTACGCGCCACCGCAGCTGCACAAAAAGCACAATATCGCAAAGCGACACGAGATTGACTTTGTTTTGGCGCACGAAAGCGCTCACATTGCCAAGAACCATTCCATGTACACTGCAGCTTTTCTACCGGCGTCGGTTGTTGGCAGCTACGTGGCTATCAACAAGATCCCGAACAAATTGATCGCCGGTATTGTCAGTGTGTTGGGTATCATTGGTAGCCATTTTTATCTGTCGTGGAGCCTGGAACATGAAGTGGACCAGGTGGCTGCTGAGAATGGTTTTGCATGTGGTGGCATCAGTTTTTTTCAACGAAAGCTGATCCGCAACTGTGAGATGCGATCATTGCTCAAGACACGAATGATCACAAAGAGTGGCAACTACCTCGGCGATACATCACACCCACTACTGACGTCGCGCATTGAGCGACTACAATTTTTGACCTTTTGCAGAGATAGTCAAACTTGTAGCCACCATAGACACGTAGAAGAATTCCATTCTGATGTGCTTACAAGTGTAAAGATGTAGCTTAAACCACCACGCAGGACAAAAATGTTGATAGTTCTAGTGATCTGTTGGTAAACCATATCTGACATCGATACAGTCGACAACACATCCTATCTACTATTCATTACAAGTATCTCCATTACGTGTCGTCCGTGTCCTTCTTTTCCATATTTACCTCCACAATGCAAACACGAGCTCAGAAACGCAAACAAATGCCCGAGTTAGTGAAACAATTGCAACACCGTCTAGATGCTCTCGAGGATGAAACAGCTAAGATTGCAGCTCTAGATACATGCATTGCAGACGCTCCGGTGAATCTTCCAACCCCCAAAAAGCACAAGACAACAGCCCTTTGCTCTTCTCCTTTACTCTTAACTCCTCAGTGTCCTACGCCTCGTACATCAACACTAAGTGTTCTTAACACGTCAGAGAAATCTTCGAAAACGGAGTCGGACGTTGTCGAGCGCGTGACACTGAGACGAACGCTTCAGTACACGTCTTTCGCCAGTACAGAGCCAGTGGAGGACTTTCAATCAGTACTGCAGCGGATTTGCTCGGGGCACAAGCTGCATGCTGATTCACCATTTGTTGGACGTGTAGAGGAGCGCCAAATTGTTCGTGAGGTGATGAAGGGAGGTGAATTGCACGGGGTGGAAGTCTGTTTATCATTCCGGGAACAGGCAAGAGTTGTTCCGTAAGTGAGTTACTGCTGGAACAAGGCTTTGAAGTAGTAGGTGATGATGTGACGACATTGAAGCACAACCAAGTCAAGAAGAGCATCAAGGTAGCCGTGAAGCTTAACTGCAGCACGTTCACGGACCCTGTAGCGTTGTATGCTGCCGTGGTGCAGCAAGTAAAGAAAGCAACAAGTTGGGAAATACCGGAGAAGGTTGCAACGCAATAAATTTGTCCATTTCAAAAGGATCAAGTATGATTCGAGAAGGACGAAGCAGACGATTGTGGTGGTGCTAGACGAAGTGGACCAATTGCTGCGTCTTTCTGTTCGCACGCAGCCGACGGTGAAGGATGTCCTCCGCTTCTTCGTGTGGTGGGCTGCTGCTGTACCTCATGATGTCAAGTTTTTAGGCATTATGAACGGTGTCGACATGTATCAACAGGTTTCTCGAGTTCATGTGACTCGTGATAGCGCTCTTGATTCGCACGTTACTCGTGTGGTCTTTGGGTCCTATTCACACCAGGATTTACTGCTGATCATGCAGAGCTACGTGCAGAGCGCATTATCGTCAAAGATGGAGATCAGAGAAGTGTCCAATTTGATTGAGCCGCGAGCACTGGAGCTCATTGCCAGAAAGGTAGCAGCTCATGATGGTGATGCTCGTGTAGCCATCAGTTAATTGCAGCAATCAGCCCGCCATGCGCTTCAACGCTTTAGTAGCTCAGATACAATCTCAGCAGCTCAACTCAAGTAAAAGTCACAATGCGCGACGTATTCCAGTGTGTGACTGACATCAATGCTGTCATCCCCGATTATTCAGTAGATCAAGCAGTTGCCACGACAAGCTAAATTGTTATTGTACGTGATCACCGCTCTCGCTCCGATCTCCAATGGAAGCGATGACAAGAACAGCCCCAAGGGAATGCTGCAGTATTGTGATATGCATAAAGTCAGCGAGGAGCTAGCGCGTTTACGTGACTTACTGCAGACTGCTTGGGTCTCGCGCTTATCGTGTGACGAACTGCAAACGCATCTGATGTCACTAGACTGCTACGCTCTGGTGAGAAGGGGAAACCGTAAGCGCGGTGAGAAAACTTTGCGACCTACCGCAGTGATGTTGACACGCGCTTTTGGTCGGCCAAGCTCTATTCCTGTGTAACAACGACAGAAATATCGGGGGCTCTACAAGATGACACATTGCTTTCCACACTGCTGTTGTAACTAAAAACAAAAGTACTCTTACCTTCACGTAAGCTCAACACACACAAAGTTACTATTCATCGACGTGCTCTTCTTACGGCAGCAGTTTCCGTGTGCATTTGGCGTTCGAGTGCTTTCTGTGCCTTTTGCACGAACAACGCCAGCAGAGATCGGTCTTTTGCTGTGCGCAGTTTTACTTTTTCCGGTGCTAGCAGCCTACTGTCAAAGGCATTCTGAACAGCACGCGGTAATTCGCGGGAGATGAACTTGAGAATCTCTACATAATACATGCAAGTTGACTCCACGTCAAGCAGCATCGGATCCGCAGACGTTGATACCTGGAGCAGCGCAAGATTCAGACGGATATCGGACCCCACAGCTTCTCCTACTGAATCAGCATCAGCTTCACTTGTTGGCCCGTCTTGGTCGCGATAGACGCGTAAAAAGCCTGTAACTCGCGCAATGATGCAAGCTAGCAGGTCGGTGCGGATCTTTGTAGCAATTCGGCTTAGTTCACGAACCGCTACATCTCCGGTAGAGTGAGTACCGAAACCTGCTTGAGGGTCTGTAACAGCAGTAGCTGAGTCTACGCGAGGTCGCTTAAGCGGTGAACGAACTGCTGCTGTCGGAGATGGTTGACTACATGGGGTGGCTTCGTACCATCGCCGCTGGTTCCTGTTGAGCTGTTCCTGTTGTTGCTGACTGTACGAGGGAGTGGTCTCGTAACTATGGTTGGATCTCGGACTCGGGCTCGGACTCGATCGAATACTTGGGCTTACATTCGCTATGAGCGACTGCAACGGTCGTAAATGAAAAGGCCTCGAGGCCGGAGTCCGAGGTGTCTTGACATCACGCGGTGTACCAATTACTTGATGTCCTTGGCGTAGCTGCAGCAAGGCTAGTTGCGGTGCCGTGACACTGGCACTAGCTGTTGGACTGGGTACAGCTATCGAGGGCAGGGACTTGGGTCGACCCTGTGCTACAAGAGGAGAGTCGGTATAGCCGACAATCTGGGCAAGCTCGAATCGGTTCCTGCTCGTCCCCCCCATTCTCCGCGTCACTGCGACGTTGCAGCAAGGTCTGCAACAGCCCCGTTAGCTGCAGGTTGGTCCTCTGCATCTTGAGAATCTCCTCGCGCAGTCCTCCCACTTCCGCCCTCAAATCATCGAACTCGACACGATCCACTGGAGTACCCGGAGGAACCGAGACCTTGGCATCACTAGTTGAACGCCTTCTAATCTCCCCCAGCAAATCTCTTCTTCCTCTCACAAAGCGTTCATGACGGAACTCCCACCACCCTCTAGGACTCGAATCCTCCATACCTTCCGGTTCAGTTCCAGACTCCAGAAACGCAGATACCGAACGCACTTTTCGGAATCCATACACGTTCAATTGTCGGACAAACGAGCTGAAGTTTCGGTGCTTAAAGTACGTGGGGATCACGCGCTCGGCAAAAGCCACCGGTCGTTTCACCACAAAGCTGTCTCCGTTCGTTGTCCAGCTCGCCAGTTCCGGTGGACAGCGACTCAGTAGCTCGTACGTCTTCTCCAAGAACAACGCGGCTTCCTCACGCCGGGGTCGCTTGACACTTTGTTCCGACGATACAAAGTCACTGCCCTCATTGGTATCAAACGAGTTATCGAGTCCCGACGTGACTTCGACACAAATTCGAAGTGCGTCAGTGTCGTAGGATGCGTCTTCTTTCTCACTTTTGACACTCGATGTCATGTTGTTTCTCGGTTTGCTCTTCGATGTCCTTTTAATTCGATTGTGGGGTCTACAACCCCTTCCTTCCTATTTGCTCCTGCGTCGAGACATGAAGCTCATTCCATTTTTCCCGTTCTTCTTGTTTTTGTTAGCTAGCAGTCGTTTCTGTACAGTAGTCTTGGCTACAAATGGCCGATTTGCTTTACCAGGAAGATGAGACGTCTAGATAGATAGATCTAGTGACTCCATTTGTTGGTGTACCATGCAACAACGACAGAAGAATAAGCAGCTCGAGGCCGACCATAAGAAATCGTAGGGCAGCTTGTCAGGCTTAACGTGAAGGTGTACCCGAAAAAAGAAGTAAGTCAATCTAGGTTCCAAGAAGGAAAAGCAGCCGCGTGTGACCATGCTGATGAACTTTCTTCCTCTGTCGGAGACGCTTAGGTCGAAATGTCAATTCTTGCGCATGCCGAGCATTAACATGGGTCCTCGCTATTGAAACTCTAACAAGAAGTCGACGTCTCGGAGGTTGAAGGGATTTCTGCTTATAGCCGTGTCCATCATGGTCATGTGTCGTTGGAAATTCCTAAAGGATAACTCCATGACCGCCACATAGATGAACGCCCTGGACCACACAGATACCCGCCGAAGCCGAGTTTGCTCGGCAGCAATGATCCAGCCCACGATATAATACTGATGATAGTTTAATGAAAGCACCATGCGCAACACGATCGGGAAGAGCAGTGACGGTGCCATATCGAGTTTTATCGTCGAATGTCGGTTGTGAAGAGCACACAAGCCTGATGAGACTGCGAACATATTCGATAAGCATGTGACGACGACGGTCGTGAACCCGAAGAGTGCAACAGTAAGCCGGCGGATCGCCGTCAGTAAGTCGTTCAACCTGGATGCATTGCTGAAGTATTCATACTTATCGGATGGGATTCCTCTCGACGGGACGCTGTATTATGTGAAGTACAAGCTCAACAAATCTTCAGTTTGAGCGCCCCACACATAGCGCCACTCATGACCAAAACAGTAGCGCGTCAGCTCTAGTAAGTAGATGAAGAGGTGCCACGGCGATAGCACGAGCCAAACAGCTGCTTTGAACTGCGTGTTTTGATCTCCAAAAGTAGTGCTTTCGTCGTGCACACCCACTGGGAACGAATATACCAAGAATGCTGCCTTTTTAATGGGCCAGCGAGCGTATTTGCGGCAATGCCAATACCGTCAAAGTATCCAGTTTGTTAACTTGCTATCGAGGTTGGTAAGGAACTTCCAGATCTCCGTCGATTATCTTCCAGCAATTTGCGTGGCAATTTGGCTGGAAAACGCCCCACTGAAGATCAACTATATCCCCACAGTTGCGTTGTGATCTCGGCCGTTAGTGGAAGAAAAACGCATTGGTTCTTGGAACTGTCCATTCCTCAGACTTGTTCGGCAGCTACACGAGATTGTTCGACAAGTCATGTACTTCAAAGTACTGTTTAAAAGAACACGTACATCCAAGTACAAGTTACAAACTAACATGTACAGAATTCGAGGCCTTACCTTATCTACCGTGACTTTCGGCTCAATTTTTTGCAGTCCATATATCGCTTCGCACCAAAGCTTTTGCTTTTAAGTGTCGTAGTGAAAACGTCAAGAATGTGTCATCTTCCTGTAAATATGACAGCAGATAGCTAACAACTTAGCATTTCAAGTGGGATCGCTGAGAGCAGTGGGAACAAACAATACGAGGCTCTTGGAAAAAAGGCACAAGAGTATTCGGCTGCAGATATTCGGTTTGGTCATACTGATTATCCTGGTATCTTTTCTCGAAAGAGGACGAGCCATTTCCGGAAAAGTAGTTATAATACTTTAGCCTTACGGAGATGATTGCTACGCTAATTTTGCGCTTGTCTGAGTGAGGAGCAAGGTGGAAAGGAAGCCAAGAAGTGGCAGGAGATGGAAGGGTTCGTTCTACATGTTCTGGAGCATGAACGTGTTCTCACATCGCGCTATCTGCCAAAATATCGGATGACTACATGATGCTCGTTTCTGGAGCGAGCTATTTGCGCTTGGAGCTTGTTAAACTGACATTGGGAAGCGATGATGATGGCTTTCATCCTTACATAGATCGAGTACAGCTCATCCGAACGCGTGGATTTATGGTGTGTGCAACCAAGGCAGACGATCTTATGTGCATAGATAGTGAACTTTTCTTCGTTAGGATTGAGGTGCGCATTAGGTCGTGTACTCTACTTGCCAGGTAAGTACAAGTAGTATTCGAGAGCACAAAGATGTTCACAACTAGAAGCAACAATGAATCAGTAACGACTCTAGTGGTCTGCAACCTTTTTTACATAGCTCGTCATGTGGTCGCTTTCCACGCATGGCAAACTAAAGAGGGGCAACAATTTAAGTATCAACATGTGTTAAGATGTAAGAGTAAGAAACAAAACAACGAATCCAAAAGAAAAATTAGACAGTTAAAAGCTGCTACAATCTCTCTTTCGGACAATCTGGGAAAGCGATCAGTACCAACGGCAAGCAAATGACGTGATAAAAGTTGACAGCAGAGATTCGCAAGACGACGGACTGGCTCAATCACGCTTTGCAATGCACTCCTATCGTCAAAGGACCGACTTCCTTATGGTCCCACTCCATTTGAAAGGATGCTAATTTCACACAGAACACCAATGCGACTGCCCACTTCTCCTTCCAAAACTTCTTTAGCCCATCAATGATCGTACTCATCGTACCAGAGTCCACGTTATTCTCCCAATACTCACACAGAAAAAGTGGCGGTTTAGAATGGTCCTCCATGTTGCGCACGTAAATGTCACACCTTTCAGCATTCTTAGCACGAACGAGATGACCGAAGTTGCAACCCTCAGCGCGAATATCTAGGATATATGGCGGCCACTTAGCATTCGGTGGAGCCAAGAAGGGAATCTGTGAGCGAGACAATGACGCCAGATCAGCGTACTTGTCCAATAAATCGCTAGCAACAATCGTTTCCTCCGTGTCACCATTGATCATTGTCACTGGCCGTATTTTGTCTTGGCATTCACTGAGCAACTCAGCGAAGAAGTCATCGAAAGGAATGCCTTGCACTCCATTCCGCCGCGACGCACTAAAAATCATATGAGCGACCATGTTCTCGTACTTTTTAAAATCATTGCTAATCTCGTTGATGTTTTCATGTGTCGTGGTCCCATCTCCTCTCAAGTGCTCGGAGAAGATGCCTAATGTAGAGTGATTCTCACGCTTTACATGATCATAGTAACTCGAATGAGTCTTTCCACCCAATATCGCTAGGTAAAGCAGCACGTCCTCCTTGATAGCCGGGAAACAACACAGCGGTTCTCACGCCTGGCCATTTACGTAAAGATGGCCCTTTTCTACATACACTTCAGTTGCCTGATCATCCACTAGGTTGGCAAAGTGTAGATGCATACTTTTGGTCCCCAAAGCCGAAGCAGTTTTCCTTTTCTTAAGTGGACGTGGAGACGTACCATCACTGCCAACATTAGTATACGATATCGCCCTTAGCTGCGCATACCTTCCTTCTTGCTTTCCCATAAAATATTTGCCGTCCTGTGTCTCCCTGCTTACATAATCAAATGCTTCATCCAGCAAATCGCAAAGTTTGATACCATTTGCAGAATTTTCTATCGCGTATTGCACCGCGCTGTCGGCGAAATACCTGGCAAAACGCTCGCGAGAATTCACCACAATGCTTATCAGAACGGGATACTTAGCTTGGAAATGATTCCATGTAGTCTCTTTGTCATCATCTGCAAACGGAATTCTTTGATATGGAGGGAAACGAGAAATAACCGTCATCCATGGATGCTTTCCAGCATAGCTTCCTTCTGACTGACCAATCAAATTGGTGATCTTAGCGTCAGTCCCCATTACAACCACGACCAGACCACATACACGAAAAATATTGCGTTGGAATGCCGCCAAGTTTTTTCCACCGCCACCAATGTTCATGTTCGGCGTCATTTCATCCAACACAAAGAAAAGCAAGACCTTCCTCTCAGCCTTCATCTTTTTGCAAAAAGTGATGACTTTCTCGCGATTACATTTTTCCACGTCCAACAACGTTTCCTCTTCAAAACGTATCATTTTTCCTTGCTGGTTCTGCTCTTTACTGCAATGCTTTAGCAACGCATAAATGAAACCAAAGGTCCACAAACTCTCAGTTTTGTAAAAATTTGATCTAGAGTTTAAAATGTCCTCCTCAGTCTTTTTCATTGGGCTATCCATGTTTGTCATTTGACAAAATGCGTCTGAAATCGACAAAATTTTTTCATACAAGCGCTGAGGAACTGTCCCAATGAGAATAGGACAGTAAAAACATGGGCGGCTTTCTCCCAAAGCAAACGCCAGCTGCAACTTCCCCATGCCAGACGATCCTTCCACGCAAATGAACGGCAGCGAAAAATTGTCTGAGGGGGCATACAAATCGTCGATTTTGCTCAAAATCCGCCGGCAATAGTCCTTACAGTTGCGCTGGATCAGCTCTCCTCGCTGCTGGTAAAGCGTCAGCTCGTCCGTGTATGTGGGATCGTTTTCAATCTCTTTGATGCGTATCTGGATACTATCCACCGGCACCACCACCAACACGTGCACAGGATTCATTCCAGCTGCATAATCTTCGTTCGTCACTCGGATTCGTACAGCTTCTTCCGTAAAACCAACCACGCTAAGTGGCATTCCCACATATTCCAACTTCGTTAGGCCACTGATGTCTTTCGCACCTTGCTTCACCTCTGCCTCCGTCAGCCACGCGCCGTTCGTCCTCTTTGCCAGGAAGAGCTGCAGTTTTGCGCAGGACATTGAAGGTCTTCATTCTTCTCCTTAATCGCGTCTTTTAAGTGACCCACCAGCTGGCCTGCATCAATATCCACCGTAAACAAACTCCCCTCCCCACCAACGATCGCGCATATTAGAGTCATCATCATTATGAACTAGAAGATTCTCGAATGAAGAGACAAAAAATTTTGCTCGCAAACGAAAATAATTGGTTTTTTATGCGACTATACTAAGGCCAAGATAAAATACCATTAATCCTTTTGACTAGAAAATAGTATCCGATGCTACCTCTTTAAATTAAGATTACAGTAGAACTTCCCTAAAGTGATACTGCCTTGACTAATGACACTCTTTTTAACTGCGACGTAATTCCGACTGCCTTGATTGATTATGTGTCTAATTGATACATGCCAAGGGTATCCGTATACTAAGGGCAAGTAGCCGCTTCGTACATGCAGTTGGGCTGAACCCAATGCATTCTCTATACAACTACACGAAGACGGGCAGGAAAGCAAAGCAATAAAGAAAACACCACGTAAGTGTAATCCTCACGAGTTGACACAGCAGCTCCTCGTCCTCTTTCTTCACGAAACGACCCGTGAGTTGGCAAAGTTCCTGCAAACGTCGTAGTCCACTTTCTTGGCCGTTTGCGCTTTTTAAGGAAACGTTCGATGCATTTTCTTCGAGCTTCTGGCGAATAGCTGCCAATGTACTTGCCCATCGGACGAGCCTTCTCTGCGCTCTCGCTCTCGTTGACCGCTGAGATTTCCATGCGGATAAACTCCTCCAAATGATGACGACCAAGACCACCGTACTCGCTACCTTCATGCGTTTGGTGATGCCAAACGCATGCGTTGCTTGAAGTCGCTGCCATACGAAGATGTAGAAGACGTGCGAACGATCAAGCGACGACGACGGCTCGCGATACCTATTATTGTTGCCACCGCGTTTGGGAATCGAAATGGGTCGGCTGTTGGACGACGAGTAGGTGTCATTGTCGTCATGGTTGGAGGCTACAGCAGCCACGAGGCCGTCAAACGAAGAGCGATAGGATGACCACGTGTGATGCTCCGAGACCTGGTCGATGGCTTCGCTAGCGTCCATGTCGACGTCGCTACTGCTGCTGTCAGCGTTGTCCCGGCCAGGGATCTGGACGTGAACGGACGCCCGAGCTGCAGGAGCAAAATCGGCGAGCTGTGTAAACTGCTGAGGACGAAAAACACTAAATTCGTCCAGTTGAGTCTCGGCAACCAAAATCTACACATATCACGTCAATACACATAATAGACCTCATACAAGCAAATTGTCGCAAACCTCCTCATCCCTTTTCACATCTACCATAAACCTGCACGGGTCTTGAGCGAACTGGGTCATCCATTCCTTCTTCCGCATATACATTTGCAAACGTTCTAGAATATCCAGCTCTTGTTCCTTCAGCAGTGCAATCTCCGTTCTTTGATCTTGCTGCAATCCTCACATTTACTTGAGAGCGCGAGCCCGAGTTCTATCCAGTTCCAACGTTGCCGCAACCGAAACGTCAAAGAACTGCTCTTCCAGCAGCTCAAATTTACATGCCGCTGAAAGGTTCAGCGTGTACTCGAGGTTGATGGAGCCCCATTGGTGTCAGATGCTGCTTACGCGCCACTATAATAGACGTAATGGCAAAGACACACACTTGAGCATCTGCACCATCCGCTTGTCACAAATAACCACTCGGCAGTCGTCTTCTTTGATGAGGTTGCGTTGTTGACCGTACTCCCACATCGCAAGCACGATATCCTGTTTCGTATATGCCTTGGCAGGGCCAATGTACTGACCAATTGCTGCTTCCAATTCTGACGAGATGGTAAATCGTCTGGGGTTTGCGTCGGCAGTAGCTTGATCTTTACAGTATGTGCCGTGCTTCCAGTTCTCGTAATTTCCAGTCCGTCTACGTCATGGCTAGTTTTCAGATAACTTGTCCACTGCAACAACAAAAATCAATGAGCGATCTTTACAAAAGAAAAGCAACAAATTGACAAAGAACACACCTCAATCACGTGGTCCGAGTACAGATGTGGGTCCAGTTCAATCAACACTTTCCAAAAATAGCTTGAGAATTTCTACAGCATTGGTTCACACGATTGTTAGCTTTTGGAATTGATCCGCCATCTCTGCCGTCTCTCGTCTATTCACCACAATAGTAGGCTGTCCTTCCACAGCGTCAATTCCTTCAATCTTGAGCGTCCATCTGTCTAATGTTGCTCGCGTGCTCGCCGAAGCTTCTACTGGTGGAACGTACGTGTGATACACTGTACACGTAGCTGCTTGGTCTCTCTCTACCTGCTTGTTTACGATAATAACGATGACTCACAATAAGCTTACATATACAGCCGCATTCTACTGCAATGAGGTTTACGCACCTGCAAGAGGTAGTCGCGTTCTCCACGCAGCTCGCGCGTCATGGACTGCAGGCGCGACGAGAGCTGCTGGTGCGCTGTCTGCGTGCGTGTGAGCAGATCAATCTCACGCTGACACGGCCATTTGCCTTGCAAAATATCCTATAGTCAAAGCAAAGACTGTGGATCAGTGGAGATGGCCATGGGCGCAAGCAACAGAGGTTTAGACGACACACCACAGGTCACTCGTTCATGCAGCTTGTTTTGGTCCAGAATGTAGAAGTACACAATTTAAAGAGTGTTTGCCCAATTTGTTTCCGATTTGGGCGTTGGCTACCTTAAATGAGACCGATTTCTTGCAAATTCAACATGAATAGGTCGAAGGAGCATGAGCAAAATTGTTTTCGGATAAATAAACAATGCATACAGAGCGCCTTGAGTCTACATGTGCTCTCCTATGAATTGTGTACAATCTGCCTTTTGGTATTGTTCATGTGCATGCATTTTCCGCATCGATACTCACTGTATTTTGCAAAATTGACGACGCGATCTACGGAGGAGCTTGCGCAAAGTTTGGATCAAAATGCACCAATTAATTGATATCTCGAGCACAATTTTATTCGCGGCATCGATTATCTCATAATGTAGTCGTAGTCCCACACTAAAACGAGCCCGTAACCGGTCCTTTTAAAGCTCAGCTTTCCAGGTTTACCAAACATACTTTTTGGAGTGATCAGAGCCAACTTTGGGCTCAATAAATCCGTTGTAGACGTTATGCGAAGTAATCGTTGGTGGAAATGACCAGCGACTACTTTGCGCCAGCAAGTACTGTCAAGACGTGCAGGCATGACATCCTGGCCGTTCTGCTCTGTGAGCGCAACTTGAAACTCGAGCGCTCTGGCGGAGTGCTGATTTTGCGTGAGAATCGGTTAAAAATGACGGACTTTAGCTCATATTGGCGGGGTTGACTGCTCCATCTGCCACGAGTGCACGAGCATATATTCAGCACTTGCTGAACGCCATGAGATGCTTGACGTCGTCTTATTGTATTTGCTCAACCTTCAGCACTGCTAGCGCTTCTTTCGTGAAAATCCGAGCAGCTACCACTAAGGACCCTTTGCCACCACACCAAATTTTCGCAACGAGGTCTGACGAGAAGGTTTGAGCTACGTCTTCCCTTATTTTTCCCGGCGGCAACCGAAAAAAGCGAAGTCAAGCAAACGTTGATAATGCTACGCCAACAATAATAACCAGCGGCAAAATAATGATCGTATTCAACGGAGTCCATTGTAGGAATTCCGCATTTTCTCGTCATACTACCGTTTGAATGATTAGCTTCTGCATGTGCAGAAGCTGAAATAAGTCGGTGTGTGTGTTGAGTTGGTAACTGGTTTCAGATCAAACCCACCTTCTAGGACTGGATAATCTACTACCGCAACGTTTTGCTTCTTCTTTTTGATCTTGCTTTTCTGCTGCGTGCTAGCAGCCGGTTTGCGCTTTTTATGGCGTATCACCTTCACCCGCAGGCTTGTTCTCATCACCCAGTTCGACGACTATGTGAAAGATTCCAACAGCGAGGACAACAAACTCCTTAGTCTTCGTAGCCTTCTTTTACTTTTGAAATGGCTGTCTCGCTCTCAGCATCTCCGGTACCATCCTTTTCACTTGCAACAACCACGGAGAAGTACGTTACACGAGGCTTTGTGAAGAACACAGTCGAAACTCTCGGCTCGACTGACTTGTTTGATTTCTCAAGTGAAAAGGTCATCCAGCGCAAACGAAGCAAACCCCAGATATTAGACGTGCCATCAGACGTAGCTAGCACAATCCACGCCAACTTGTCCTCTTTAGATAGTCATACAACATGACGGCACCTAATGCGTGTGTCGATGTCCTTGTGAGTTCACCTTTCCAACAAGTCTGGCACAAAGCATCACATCGATTCTAGTCAGCTCTTGTAGAAGCGTATCGATTGAATCGGATTACTGACTGCAGCTTGATGATAGCTCCAGCTGTCGTAGGTACTTCATACGCTGCGTGAAACCAATCATGACATATCCATAACCGTCAAGCTCTTGATCGGATTAAGCTTAATGCATGGACTCAGGCCATCAGCTCTGTCAGACTCTCCTTAAAATTGAATATGACAGTCTTGATAGACGATATCACCACGCTTTCGGCTGCCAAACACTCCGAAGCAGCTGTCATAATATTGACTTTGGTTCGAAGAGCTTTGCGACGAAGGGCTCGGATGAACCACGCATGATTTCGGACGGATTAGGCACCAGCGAAGCCTTGTGCTTCTTCAAGATCACACCGAATCATATATGACTGGAGCAGCAGAGTGCTTGATCAGGAACTGGGTATGTGATGTGCGAGATACCTCAATTGAAGGACTTCTAGCTACCGTTTGGTCACATCACCTCTTCGTTCAACAGAGAAGTACTGTCTATGCGCGACTTAACTACGCTCAGCATATCTTAGTTATCCGCGTACTCAATGCACACACCTTCTTCTTCGTACTCATTCTGGACAGTCTTCAACACACTCTGAGTGAGCTTCTACTGAGCTTTTTGTTTGCATAGGTACTATAGACGTGCCCAAAATCGAAAATATCGAGTACACCTACGTGGTTTGCCATATTGGCATAATAACAGCGAGGACAGGTTATTCGTGACCACGAGCCAGCCAAACACGGTGAAGTAGGTAGCCTTTGCAAGTGCGTCACGGTAGTCCATAGTCAGCTCTTTCTTCAACGGCACGCTAACCACATCATTCATATCATTCACAGCACGCATGGTAGTGCAGGTTCAAGCGCTTCCCATGTTACGTCAAGCATCTTAGTAGCAGCATTCGCACCACTGTCACCCACAGAGATGGGATTTCTCATAATTTGATGCGTCTCAATGCAGCTGTACTTCGAAACACACCCGCCATCACCGAAATAGCGGCTGCTAATCAGCACGCGACAGCCCCACAAGCTCGAATCCTCCTGTTTCTTGTTAGAGCACTTATCGTTAGAGATTTTTTGCCGTGTTGTCAACCGTGTACACGTAATGTTATGTCAAGCTGTAGTTCCGATGCAATGTATGGGGAAGAGTCCAGCAACTGGCAGAAGATGCGGTAATTACGCTTCGTGCTGGATGACACGTGTCTTCTCTAGCAGGTACGTGCGGCATTTGGAATGTGTCACCTGGCCAAATCGACTGGAGTTGTTGTTTCACACTGCCTTGACTCACTTCCCAATTTGGGTTTTCGAGCAACAACGGCCAAGAGGCGAAGGCCTCCACAGAGCCGGAATACCGGTCCTCTTACCTTCGGCGGGAAGTTCCCCATCACGGGCCAAGGTTGAAGGGGCGAGGCCTTCTCTCCGTTACGTACGGAGAGAAGGCCTCGCCCCTTCAACCTTGACGCGCACACCTCGACGAAGCATTGGCAGGCATCAACAAGTTCCTGTTCTTCTCCGTTCCGCCTCTTAGTCGCCGGCCCGTTCGCCGAGCGCGACTTCCGGTCCCACAAAGCGGACTCCCCTAGAACATGATTCTCTTCGTTCCAATGGAGCCGCATGTCATATGGGGCTGCTTATTGAGGGATAAAATATCTTCTCCAAAGCGAATGTAGACTTGTATTTAAATATTTTACGAAGATAAAATGGCAAGAAAACAAATTGGTGAGAAACGACGGCGTAGTCCCAGCAGAGGTCGAAGTCGAAGCCGTAGGCGACCCGATGCCAAACAACGTCAACCGATTCGTCGACATTGGTTTGCGGAGGAGTACGACCCCATTCAGATTGGCAGCATCGATGGCACGGACACGACACCTCACGACAAAGGCCTGGTGCGTGCATTAAACGCTTGCTATGATGCGAGGAAGGACCCACAAATCCAGGGTAACCCGTACACGACGTTATTCGTGGGTCGTCTGCACTTTGATACTACGGAGGAGACGCTCCAAAAATTCTTCGATGATTACGGAGCCATTCGGCGTCTGCGTCTTGTTCGCGACAAACAGACCAATAAGTCCAAGGGGTACGCGTTCGTCGAGTTCGAACACGAGAGGGATTTCGAACGCGCCTACAAACACACACATCAACGCGTGATCGATAGTGCTGTAATCTTGGTGGACTTTGAGCGCAGTCGGGTCATGAAGTCGTGGAAGCCGCGCCGTCTTGGCGGCGGCTTGGGTGGGACGAAGAAGTCGGGCCAACTTCGCTTTGGTGGGAGAGACCGGCCGTTTAAACCGCCATTGGGTCTGCACTGAACTCACTGCACAGGTTTCGAATTAGTTGGTAGATTTTGTGTACTGTTGCGCTACTATCAGCTGAGTTCGAGGTAGATTTATAGAGGCCTCGATAACATTCCCGAATATTGGCGTCGATATGCGTTTTGACAATCGTCAGAAAAACGTATTGCAGAAGAAGGGTTTGTTGTGCGATATTCTATGCAACGGAGTGAAATGGCCCGTCGACTAGTATCGCGCGTTTTACATCACCCTGGTGCACGTAGTAGCACTCCCGATTGGACTTCGCACCTTTCACCTATAACGTGTCTTCTTCTGTGCAACCTGGCCAAACATGCTAGCGTCCTGAATCCAATCAATGTCGTTAAACAGCGTCCACGCGCATCCTCGGTTTTGCTAGAGTGATTTTGTATCGAAACAATAGTATCTTGTAAGTTCACGTAAAGGTTCAATGATGCGCATCTCACTCTCACATGCCTTGGTAAGCATGGCGCCATAAGTCACGGCATAGTCGCCGTTTCCTAAACCTGTGACACTGCCTGAAGAACTATCTGGACCATGGACACAACAAGTAGGTTGATGGAATGATCTCTTGCGGCTACGATAGGAAATTTTACCTAACTGTACGGAAGCGCTGACACATCCGTCTCGCGGTTGAGCTCAAAAGCTAGTGAGATCCAACACATTTTTTACTCGAATAGTGTAAACTTCACTAGTACGTAAGAGTGAAAGCAATAATCCAACCCAGTACACACTAATAATCTCGATGGAATACGTGTGGAAGCGGATGTCCGCCAAAGCCGATTGCTGGGTCACGACGCTGTAGAATGATCGACGGCAACGATTCAGCCGCGGTTCCCAGAGGCACACCTCCAAGCAAAAGGGCGGTGTTGGGGCTTCAATAGAAGAAGCAACATGCGTGGCAACAATTGTGGATAACTAACTATTCAGTGAAATAGAGGGTGCATCTACCTCGACGCATCGTTGGATGGACTCACAAGCGGGTACTTCTTCGGAGAGGATACAGTTCCTGAGCTTTTCGATTCGTTGTGAGCTCTCTGGAACTCCGTGATCATAAAGCTAACGTAGTGAGATGGATTTGCATAGAATGGAGACCTACGACCGTCTTGGTGTTGTGGGATTGGAGAAATGGGCAGGGGATTTAGATGCAAAACGGAAGCGCTGTGCTACCTGCAGCTTCACCTTTTCATACGCTCTATTGGTATAGAAAACGATGCTACACAAGATAATGATGATAGCAGTCAAGAATACCGTGTATGTATATCAAGAATCTGGAAAGTCTTTACAGATTGAAGTTTCCATTGTCATCTTGAAGTTTATGCTAGCGTACCATTATCAAGAAGTGAGAGGAGTAAAACCTTACCTGCTAGCACCGGTTGTTTTCATTGCAAACTCCAAGCGCGACACTTACACTGCATTTTTTGGCTGGCTATTAGCCCGACCGAAGCATTTCACACGGACGCCATGAGCCCTGCTAAAGCAGTTCACAACGCCATTTGCCGCAGATCAACAAGGCTACACGATCGCCTCGCGTTCCTTCGCCAACTTCGTCACTTACTCGTGTCTTCCAACTGTTTGGTGGAAAAGCTTGCTTCTGGATTTGCACGCTGGTTGCATTTGCCTTCTCCAGTTGTGTGGTTGATGCCCAGTCGGCGTATGATGTTATCGTCGTCGGCAGCGGGCCCGGAGGTCTTGTTGCTGCCGAGAGTATCTCACGCGGGACCCGAGTGCTTCCGTGCTAATCATTGAGGCCGGATCGAATTCCCTCGCGGCTACCAGAGGTACGGTAATCCCGAACTATGCTACGCGTCAAGGCCTCGATTTTCGACATCCTGGGTGAGTAGAAACTATTCTCAGTGGCTCGCAGTTTCGGGCAGACTGGTTTTTCGAGTCGTTGGGCCTCGCTAAGCTTGTTGGCGGCTGTCCAATAATCAATGCTGCATTGTACTTCCGTCCTCAGAATGACTACGTGGAACAAATGCAGTAGCCCTTTCCGCACAATCCATGGTCATCAAGATGGATGAGAATGAGAAGACGCATGGCGCCACAACCAAGCCCTCGTTGGATGGCCTTTGGTACCTCCAAGAGAGCTACCAGATTGTGGCTAAGGCGTTCAGTGCTCAAGGTTAATCGGAGAGAACAATCAACGATGCTGCAGCTCGCAACAGTAAAAGCAAGACTTATGGTCATGCCCCGTTCACAGCCATGAATGCCAGCCGTGCCCCCGCCAACGGCTTCTGGGGTAAGATGAGAACGCGCAGCAACGTGAAGCTCATGACCGACACTATGGTCGACTACATCTTGCATTTGTCTGGCAAGGCAACTAGCGTCGTTTACGCTGGTGGCAACATGGCATAACTATCGTCGTGCGGCACCGCCATCATGGGTGCCGGTGTTCTGAGCACACCCAAGGTGCTTATTCAGATAGCAACGGCCCCACCGATCAGCTAAACCTGCTGAAGGGGAACAGCAGCTTCCCTGGTGTTGCTCAGGGTGACTTGATCATTCACCCTTTCGTTGGCCGCAGCATGTTCGACACAAACGGCGTCCTTGCTTCGTTCTCGCACCCGAAAATGAAGAGCTTCCGCTATGTCGACCGCCCGTCCTGGGCTACGTGAACAACAAATCGGGCCGCTGGAGCAGCTCTGGACCGGTTTTTCATCGGCTACGAGATCTTTGAGGTGCAGGGCCGCATGTACGAACTCCAGACAACAGTCCTCCCCCACGGTAATGGCGAGTTTTCAAGGCGCGACATGCGTTGGCGGCCACGCTGTTTCTGCACAACCCGGAGATCTGTGTGGCTTGTGGCTTTGATAGAAAGGTATGTGGCGCGCGTTCAACGAATGAAAACGCGTACTTCGGCACAAACCGTGACCTGCTGCCATGCCGTTATATGTTTAGAAGGTGGTGAGTGCGATGACGGCCCAAGGCGCCACGTTCCTCCCGGCTGGATCCGATACCAACAGTGTGGCCGACTGTGTATCTAGACACCATGGACTCATTCTAAACCACTTTAGCGGCTCTGCTACGCCTCGAGGAATTCATCGGCAGGATCCAGGCTCTTCGTCGGGAAAAATAATATCGTCGTTGCGGACGCCAGCGCCATGCGTGACGGCATCGTGAACCCGTACGGCTTTATCATGTACATTGGCCGGGAGCTGCCGAACAGGCTACCAGCCACTTTTCTTGCGGAAAAGCCGATACTTTTTGGACGACGGCGTGAGACGCTGGCTGCCCAACCATCAACTAGAGCGTCGACTGCGCCGGCAACGACGTAGGCAATGTTAGGAGCAGCATGCCGAGGGCTGTTGCGCCATTTGCCGCACCAGAAGCGCTTGTAACGTGTTCACGTGGAACGAACTACAACGGCGGTACGTGCTGGCTCAAGAGCGCCAAGGGCACTGCCTCGACCAATTCAGTGCGCGCTTGGCTCAGCTTAGCTGATAACATCAACGTCGCATTGAGGGATACCAAGCTAGCAGCAGATAACGCGAGGGTATGCAGAGAAAATAAATTGTTCGTGGACCATTAATCAAATCGCGTATATAATTGGTGACATGTTCTCTTAGATCCCTTACAGTGCTACTGTTGCAGCATGTGTACAAATACGTATGGCCGTTATGGAAGTAATTAGGAGTCTTACAAGATTTTGGTGGTATTCGTATGATTCTACCGCTTTTTGACTTTGTACACTGTGTAGTGATGCGGTACTTACATTAAGATGGTGAAAATTACCACGTAGTGAAGGTTAGTGTTCGAAGGTATACGCTGACTTCAAATGTTCGTAAAAAGTGGTCCCGGTCGGTAGCCACGAATACTCTGCCGAACACCCTTCGAAAGGTTGACGGCGACGCCTTCGTGGAAGTTTTTCTTTACGGTGCACGCTTGCGGGTAGCATATGGTCCTAAGCGGAGCGCAACCCATGTTGTACGAACATTTCTGGTACGCCAATTTCTATGATGAAACTGAAAGCATCAGGAAAGCTCTCCCGCAAGTGTGTCCACTTGAAGACACTCGCTTGCATTCAAAATTAGGCACTTTCCATGTAGTTTTATTGCTTGAAAAAGTGTGTCAAGCATATAGAGAGAAAGAGACTGTCTATTTTCCGTTAAAGTTTATTGTACACGATATTGAAGTGTCCCCAAGATGTTCAGTCGGCTACGGGAGCTGTACCTTTCCTCCTGCTGGCTGATGATGGTGTATATAAGCATTTATGTTTGCTAAGCGTAAGTAGATGCTGTTTCCTACATCCTATCCCGCCGTTGTTCCTTGATTGCGACTGCTCGGAGTTGTGGTGGGAAAAGACTCTATTTGTGCAAGTCCTTAGCATTCTAGTACCCCAGGAGATGTCTCCTGTCGTGTGCCGTTCCAGCTGTCGGTTGACAATGGTGTCTCAAAACATTTTCGTTGCTGGGAGGAGGTAGACGCCGTTGCTCACATCCCTATCTCGCCGCTGATCCTTGAGAGCAACCGCTCGGATTTCGCAAAGGAGAACTTGTATGACTTCCGCTACCTCTTGCTTCGTGGACGCACTTTCGTGCTTATATACTCCTGTTCCGCTGAATCAATAGCGTGATCACGCAGACAAGCGATCCACCATATCCTTTTCTAGGCCCGGCCAGCTATGGCCGCGGTGTCTGAGAACATGTGCTCCATATCCGCCCGCACTCTCAGAGGTAGCTCCGGTGTCGATCGCGCTAACGCTTCTTTTTTATACAATAGCAGTTGAGCGGATGATACCTCTGATTGTTTCCACTGTATAATGATGTATGTCCAGGACTTGGTCGCTCCTGCGCAGTATCAGAGTATATGCAGGAGCCCTTAGTGTTGCCCAACGCAGACTAATGCCTCTTGCATGTCGAGTCCGTTTCGCGTCTCGGATAGTACAGGTTCAACTGACGGGAAGCTATTTTGTAGCAGCTAGTCCGTGGAAGCATGCCTGTGTGCCCAGAGCTGTGGCAGTTGACTTAATACAAAATTACAATGACCACTCGGGCAACTTTACCCGGGACTTTGTAATACCCGATGAAGCTTCTCCACCTGCTCGTCACCACTGCGTACTTTTGCCTTCCACTTGTGACAGCGCAGAAGCAGTACATCTCGCTCCTTCTCGACCTGCCGCAGCTCCTGGCTCAAAAATTTGAGCTCATTGCTGACGTTGGCGCGCATAAAGAGCAGATGTTCCATAATGCGCACGAGGAACCAAGCATCACGTGTCGGCGGATCTTTTGAAGGCGCAGGCAGACGAGCAAACGTCACGTGCAACGCATACGGCTCTAGCACAGCAGGGTCACCTCTACGAACAACACTTGATACGTTGAAGGTGCTTAGTAGCCGCCAATTGAGCTTTTCGCTGCGTTCGCCAACAAAATCGCTGCATTTTACCTAGGTTTTCGAAACAGTCTTTTTTCGATACTGGCTCGCAGTACTCACTTGATTCTGATAGAGTATTGTAAAATCCTGCATGTGCAGGTTTCAATGTTAGGCTCATTCCACAAAATTGACATTTATGCAGCGCGAGTGCCGGCCGCGTTTAGTGGGATGCTGTACCCCGATTGGTAAAGCGCATGGTGTACCTGGACAGTGATATTCGCCGATATCAAGCAAAGGTGTCTGCACCTGCTGAAGAAGTTGCGTCATTCTGGAACAAATTGTAAACACGTTGCTTACGCCGTTTAACTGCTTAGCGAAGCCAAAGAAGCGACGTCGGCAAAAAAACCGTGACGGTTACGAAAGTCCTACAACCTACTCGCTGAGACGGTACAGTCTAAAATAGGGCTCACACTGAGACGAAAGAGTTTTAGTTGCAGTGTGGTCCGATACTGAATGACTGAGATGAACGTCTATTTACGTGTTGTGTTGCTGTCGATGTCGATGGTGAATCGGCCTGAGTGGAACGCACTGCTGCATTGATGCGCGTTATTGCAAGAAAATGCATCACTTCCGGCTCCGGAGTATGCATTTACAATGCTGTCATCGTCTACAATACTGACACCTTGACCGGAATTTAGTCCACGGTGTAGAGATGTGCTTTATGAGCACGGGCAGCCACGGAACGTAGAACACCACCGCCGACAGCAGCCCAACGGCCAAAAGGATGGTAGAAATAAAGAGTCATTTTGATTCCCAACATTCAATTGCTGCACAATGCACCGCCAGATGCAACGTAGACTTACAGTCCTAGCGGCAAGGACAATACCAAACGGCACCACCATTTAGCGCTTGCTCAACTGCTTCATGGAAACTAGTTTTGATGGAGCAGTGCGACGGAATAAGCCAGTTGGACAAGGCACTGAAGCAGCGATCCCCCGTTTAATGTGAAATGTTGATGAGCAGAGCTTACATCTCTCGCTCGCGTAAACTTTTTGTTGTTGCTAGCACGTACCCTGTCACATTTTTATAAGCATTCAGGCAACATGCCCCGCTTGCAAATGCGACAAGTTCCTCCACATAGTATTGTCATGTCTTGCTACGAAGGAAATGTAATTTGCAAAAAAGTGAAAGACTTGCCTGCGCAAGTGGTCGACTTTGCCGATAGGTACGTCTACAACGGGTTTATTGAGCCCAAAGTTGGCTCTGATCACTCCAAAAAGTATGTTTGGTAAACCTGGAAAGCTGAGCTTTAAAAGGACCGGTTACGGGCTCGTTTTAGTGTGGGACTACGACTACATTATGAGATAATCGATGCCGCGAATAAAATTGTGCTCGAGATATCAATTAATTGGTGCATTTTGATCCAAACTTTGCGCAAGCTCCTCCGTAGATCGCGTCGTCAATTTTGCAAAATACAGTGAGTATCGATGCGGAAAATGCATGCACATGAACAATACCAAAAGGCAGATTGTACACAATTCATAGGAGAGCACATGTAGACTCAAGGCGCTCTGTATGCATTGTTTATTTATCCGAAAACAATTTTGCTCATGCTCCTTCGACCTATTCATGTTGAATTTGCAAGAAATCGGTCTCATTTAAGGTAGCCAACGCCCAAATCGGAAACAAATTGGGCAAACACTCTTTAAATTGTGTACTTCTACATTCTGGACCAAAACAAGCTGCATGAACGAGTGACCTGTGGTGTGTCGTCTAAACCTCTGTTGCTTGCGCCCATGGCCATCTCCACTGATCCACAGTCTTTGCTTTGACTATAGGATATTTTGCAAGGCAAATGGCCGTGTCAGCGTGAGATTGATCTGCTCACACGCACGCAGACAGCGCACCAGCAGCTCTCGTCGCGCCTGCAGTCCATGACGCGCGAGCTGCGTGGAGAACGCGACTACCTCTTGCAGGTGCGTAAACCTCATTGCAGTAGAATGCGGCTGTATATGTAAGCTTATTGTGAGTCATCGTTATTATCGTAAACAAGCAGGTAGAGAGAGACCAAGCAGCTACGTGTACAGTGTATCACACGTACGTTCCACCAGTAGAAGCTTCGGCGAGCACGCGAGCAACATTAGACAGATGGACGCTCAAGATTGAAGGAATTGACGCTGTGGAAGGACAGCCTACTATTGTGGTGAATAGACGAGAGACGGCAGAGATGGCGGATCAATTCCAAAAGCTAACAATCGTGTGAACCAATGCTGTAGAAATTCTCAAGCTATTTTTGGAAAGTGTTGATTGAACTGGACCCACATCTGTACTCGGACCACGTGATTGAGGTGTGCTCTTTGTCAATTTGTTGCTTTTCTTTTGTAAAGATCGCTCATTGATTTTTGTTGTTGCAGTGGACAAGTTATCTGAAAACTAGCCATGACGTAGACGGACTGGAAATTACGAGAACTGGAAGCACGGCACATACTGTAAAGATCAAGCTACTGCCGACGCAAACCCCAGACGATTTACCATCTCGTCAGAATTGGAAGCAGCAATTGGTCAGTACATTGGCCCTGCCAAGGCATATACGAAACAGGATATCGTGCTTGCGATGTGGGAGTACGGTCAACAACGCAACCTCATCAAAGAAGACGACTGCCGAGTGGTTATTTGTGACAAGCGGATGGTGCAGATGCTCAAGTGTGTGTCTTTGCCATTACGTCTATTATAGTGGCGCGTAAGCAGCATCTGACACCAATGGGGCGCCATCAACCTCGAGTACACGCTGAACCTTTCAGCGGCATGTAAATTTGAGCTGCTGGAAGAGCAGTTCTTTGACGTTTCGGTTGCGGCAACGTTGGAACTGGATAGAACTCGGGCTCGCGCTCTCAAGTAAATGTGAGGATTGCAGCAAGATCAAAGAACGGAGATTGCACTGCTGAAGGAACAAGAGCTGGATATTCTAGAACGTTTGCAAATGTATATGCGGAAGAAGGAATGGATGACCCAGTTCGCTCAAGACCCGTGCAGGTTTATGGTAGATGTGAAAAGGGATGAGGAGGTTTGCGACAATTTGCTTGTATGAGGTCTATTATGTGTATTGACGTGATATGTGTAGATTTTGGTTGCCGAGACTCAACTGGACGAATTTAGTGTTTTTCGTCCTCAGCAGTTTACACAGCTCGCCGATTTTGCTCCTGCAGCTCGGGCGTCCGTTCACGTCCAGATCCCTGGCCGGGACAACGCTGACAGCAGCAGTAGCGACGTCGACATGGACGCTAGCGAAGCCATCGACCAGGTCTCGGAGCATCACACGTGGTCATCCTATCGCTCTTCGTTTGACGGCCTCGTGGCTGCTGTAGCCTCCAACCATGACGACAATGACACCTACTCGTCGTCCAACAGCCGACCCATTTCGATTCCCAAACGCGGTGGCAACAATAATAGGTATCGCGAGCCGTCGTCGTCGCTTGATCGTTCGCACGTCTTCTACATCTTCGTATGGCAGCGACTTCAAGCAACGCATGCGTTTGGCATCACCAAACGCATGAAGGTAGCGAGTACGGTGGTCTTGGTCGTCATCATTTGGAGGAGTTTATCCGCATGGAAATCTCAGCGGTCAACGAGAGCGAGAGCGCAGAGAAGGCTCGTCCGATGGGCAAGTACATTGGCAGCTATTCGCCAGAAGCTCGAAGAAAATGCATCGAACGTTTCCTTAAAAAGCGCAAACGGCCAAGAAAGTGGACTACGACGTTTGCAGGAACTTTGCCAACTCACGGGTCGTTTCGTGAAGAAAGAGGACGAGGAGCTGCTGTGTCAACTCGTGAGGATTACACTTACGTGGTGTTTTCTTTATTGCTTTGCTTTCCTGCCCGTCTTCGTGTAGTTGTATAGAGAATGCATTGGGTTCTGCCCAACTGCATGTACGAAGCGGCTACTTGCCCTTAGTATACGGATACCCTTGGCATGTATCAATTAGACACATAATCAATCAAGGCAGTCGGAATTACGTCGCAGTTAAGAAGAGTGTCATTAGTTAAGGCAGCATCACTTTAGGGAAGTTCTACTGTAATCTTAATTTAAAGAGGTAGCATCGCCAGTATAGTCATTTATAAAACCAATCATATTCATTTCCGAGCAGAAAATTCTTGTCGATTCGTTTAGAGGGTGAACCTTTGTGTCCTGTACGGTATTCTATCCAGACTTGTTGTTTGTATGTTCAGTACTTGGCCACCGTGACATTTGTGAGATGGCTAGCTCGAATTCGGAAACATACCCACCACGTCACATGCAGCGTGATCTGGCACGTGTCCTATTAGATCCCCAATCAGGAGGTGTTGCCGGTTCGTCTATTATAGTTTTTCTCGTCTTTTGTGCTGTGAAAAAGTCACTTTGATATCGTTCTATCAGCTTATGTGCAGGAATGCGTGCATTCCACCAACATTGGGACAGAGGCCACTTTTGTCTTCCTGTTGCAAGTAATTGAGGAACTAGACGCTGCTATTGAAGATTTTTTACCCTCTCAAGTGCATGGACAACCACTGAATTATGACAATGAAGTGGAGCTCGGGACGCTCCTGTCCGCTGCGTCGTTGGTACGTGAATATCAAGGATGTCTGCTATTGGAAGACTGATGTAACATTTGTTGATGTTTTTTGTTATTATTGATAGGCTCTTCGGTATGTGACAGCAAAACAAGCAATGACATTACTGTTGCAGCGATATCGTGATGCTTTTAAGAAGGTGCTGCAGTATCCGGTATGGACACACAAGAGCTATTACGGACTGAAAATTGTGGCCTTGATGGGGTCTACACGAGTACTCGAGTCTTTTGGTAACCAAGTTCCGACCGGAGAAGTGTTAAACCAGCTGAGATGGTTGTTTGCACTGTTTAAGGATGAGAGTATTCAACATGAGGAGACAGCACAACGGTTAAATACGTTGTTGCGTCCGACGTGCGAATATGTGTCTGTGGCATTGCAGACGCATCTCACAGTTCGAGAAGCTATCGTTACTGAGGTACATTAAGTTATGACTCTTTCTAGCTAAAACGGTGGGTCTTATATGGGTCTTATAGCTGCCGATGATTTTGGCGGTTTGTAGGTTCTGCCACATCTCTTAGAGCTACTGACGATAGTAGATGCAGACAAAGACGCAAAAGTGGTGGCTGAGGCAGTTAAGGTAGAGTTAGCCACGACTGCTGCGGTGCTTTTGGAAACGATTTACTCGTACACGTCTCCAAACACTTTCGCACTGCTGGCATTACCTGAATTTGTTGAAGAGATGGAAGCAGATGAATCCAGGGTATCGGCTAGCAATTCAACGTTTCCTTTGGCAACAGAGACCATTTCTGATAGAATGGAAATTGCTGATGAGGAAGAGGAAAAGTCGTCGGCTACTCTGCTCGTTGCCAAGCAGATGGAAGAGAAATGCTGTAAAGTGCTCTGCTCTTGGCTGGAAGTAGGTTCTCGAAGAGTGGTGGCAGCACAAGCACTTGCTGTTATGTACCGAGCAATTGCAAGTGGCGATGAGGCAGAGAGTGTAGCGATAGGATCGATTTCGCTTACAACACCTCTTGACACGATGACAAAGGCGTACGTTGGATTGGGATTGCTTTGATGTTTATTCTTATTCCGTTTGTCGACTTGTTTTGTTTTCTGACCTGCAAGGCTGAACGACACAAAACTGACCGCACTTCCTGATTTCGACTTTTGCACTGCTCTACTCGAGTCTATCCGGGACATCTGCCTTTTTCAGCAAAAACTTGCTGCGTCCACGCTTGAAGATACTTTTAAGGCAATGAGTACCGTGGTGCCCCGGCTAGAGGTAAGCCAACATAGAAGACCTCAGTAATCCATCGGAGCATTGACTACCTTGCTTGGCCGTATTGACTACAGATCGCACTAACTTTCTTTTCGAAAACCTCACCTGGGCGACGTAGCGCAAAGGTAGCATGCTCAGCAATCCGAGAGATGCTTGTGGAGGCTTTTCTCTCTTGGCTCCATCACCCAGACACCACTAGATTGCTTACATCACAGGTGGACTTCTTGCACAATGTAGCTGGTACTCTTGCTGATCCACGTGTGTACGGTGACGTGCTGGCTGTTCTTCGTGGGTCTACCGTTCCGGAGGCTAGGAAGGAGTATGAACTGGGCCGTCAACTCGCTGTCGTGACGCTTTGCCAGGCTATTCATCAGCTGGATCGGTATTCCAAATCCGCAGCAAACCGTATTGTATCAGGTCTCACCCGTATAGCAGCGGCCTGCCGTAAGGATATTCACTCGCTAGCAGATGAGCTAGTGCTCCCTTTACTTCCCCCAATGCTTGACGGGTCTCAGTGGGGAAAGTATTTGCGACTTCGCACCGAAGCTGTGGCAACAGTACTGGTTGGATGTGCCGAAAGTGACGACTTCCAGGTACGTGCTGATGTAGATCACTATTTGCGTTGTTGACACGTTTGTGAGGGTGGCATGCTCATGTTTCGATTCTTGATCAATACGCAGGTGGAAGACCACTCTTGGATCAGCGATTTTATTGGGTTTCTGCTAAACCCGGTTGTGTCTTCAGAGAACATGCACTCTTTCATGATTCTGTGCGGATTGATCCGTGCTGAGCGCAAGTTGCTTCTTCATGTCGTGTCGTTCTGCATGACAAACCCACACACGGTCAAGCAGAATTTGCAAGAGCCGCTCACTCGATGGCCACTCTACGAAGAGGACGTTGATCTTGTGGTAGTCACGCTCGAACTACTGGAGGCGCTCTTGAGCATCAAGACTCTACGAGCTACGGTTGATGTAGACGTGATATATGCCACTGTTTTGCAGCTTTCCGAGAACGCGACAAGTGAAGGCCTCGACGCAATTTCGACAGCGTGCAAGCACGTAACCGAGTCATTGGGATCACAGCAGTAGATAAGCAAGCAGCCTGTAGTTTTTCTCTCAAGAGCTGGTGGTAGCTTATGTAAAATTGCGAATATCGTGAAATCCATGCCCTACTAACTTTCCATACGTGCTCTTACAACTCGCTGATTGAAGTCCGCAAACTTCCTCAGAATAGTTCAAGTAGCTAGCATTGCTGCTCCCAATGCAATCAAAGCATCACTACATGTTCTATCGTACAGTGAATGATTACGTACTTGCATTATTGAAAGCATTCTTTGCAGCCAGGTTTCTCGACGCACGTTATTTCTTTATTACCAAGCTACTGAGACTCTTCGGTCTCAGACGTGAAAAATTAATCCATACAATGAAACTACATAGCTGTCGCCTTTCGCCGTCAACTGCATCACTTTTCTTTGCTAATTGTTTGGTTTTCCCTACTGTACGATAGACCACGTTCCATGTTTGGGTTGTCCAGCCACAAAGTACACTTTACAGAAACACCAACCTGTCCAACCTTCTGTGTAGCAGTATCTGCTGCTTTTCTTAGCATCATGAGAGCTGCAAATTTCACTTCGGGTTGGTGAAATTTGCAGCTCTCATGATGCTTTGTAACGTACAATCGAAAGGATGAGGTGGCTCAGGTAAACTTAAGCCATCTCATCCTTTCGATTGTACGTTACAAAGTGCCGTAGTTTGGCGTTCAGCGAAAGGTGCTAACTAAGTTATGGTGGAAAGACCTTGACTACTTCTTCGCTACGTTTTATAATAGAAATGTCCACAGACCATTAGAATTCCAGATGCTGTATGCATTTCGAATGTGGCGTCTCCAACAGATTCAGTCGTTCGTTCAAGCAATTCATCAGTGAGTCACAAACAACTTGCGAGGACGACGATTGCAACCAATGCCAGTCTTTCCTAAAATTAACTCAGCTCCCCATCGAAATTCCAACAAACACACGATCCAAACGGAAGTCGAAACTCAAAAACTCGATTGTGCAAAGTCAAGCTGCAAATTTCGCGTTCGAGACCTCGAGGGAGTCAATAAATGAAAAGATGAGGAAGATTGAGGGCAGAGCGAACTTGGAGCAGAGTTTGTGGACAGTTGCAAAGTATTGCAATGATTCGGAAGAGGACGATCGAAATCGGAAAGAAAATCGATGCTTATCAGAGAGACGACAGGGGACGTCACAGTAATTTTCATTGATGAACAGGTCCCTGATAAAGCAGTGCAGCTGATGGATGGATCGCGATATGGTGGTTGTCTGTTGACAGCAAGCCTTATACTCCAGAATGGTGGGAGTGCTGAACACATCGAATGTGGGTCCACGTGTCGTTGAGACGAAGCGCGTGGCAGTTCCTATCACTCAGGCACAACATTTTTCTTCGCCTGTGACGATGATAGGATATACCAAACTGCTAACTACATTCTGGTTGTCAATTTTCTGCAGCCTACAGAGTTGCAGAATCTTGTTGGTAGTTTATTGAAGCGGCTTGCTGCTCTTCGGGCGAACAGGGTGTTGGAAAACCATAGTGCTTAGACACTTTATAGTTGTTTGTACCAACCGAACAGATTGCATCTATCCGAACCGCGCGCACACGCAGAACCCACGTGACCACAACTAGCAGTCACGGCGTTTAGTACTCGGAATGCACGAAGTACGACGAGGTCTTCTCCGCCGCATAAAGTTTTGCTTGTCATGATAGATGGATGCAAAGCTGTAAAAGAAAAACGTGCGGAGCTAGTATCAGTAGCAAAGGAGCAGGAGGTACCATACTCGCGCCAATGGATAGGTTCGAACTTGGATCTGCAGTTCAATACTCTATACTGAGTTACCTGAGTAATCGTCAATGATGTGCGGCGGAGTCTACAAAAGAGCGTGCGCGTGCGTTGCGTTGTCTTCAATCAAAGGCGCCAACGATCTCTTTCAGCAAATATTGCGAAAGGCGTCACAGTAAAAATGCATAAGCTTCCATGGTTTATTGACCACCGTGTCGGCGAGGATTCGTGCCCAGTTGCCAGCATTGGTAGTACTGTCTGGGATCAATCTTTGCACCAGCATCGCACGATTTCCTGTGCCACACACGTTTCAGCAAAGCTGAAGGCAAGAAGCAAACCTACACGACCTACCTCTTGTTTTTGTTGGAAAAAAACTCGTTGATACGTCGGCACGCTTGGATTTGGCTCGTCGCGATGGCATCATTAGCCGCAGTCATATACTTGTGGAAATCGATGTCTTCGCGCATGGGGGTGCTATTCGGCAAGAAAGAAAGCTGGGTTTTATCACGATCATTGTTGCAGCTGCTCTGAACGAGTCGGTCTTCTAACATTTTTACCAATCTTGGTACAGAGCGGCTTGCTCGTAGGCCACGCGCAACAATGTACCGTTCCGAACTCGCGGGGCGACTAGTCTGTACATACATTATACACGCGTGAGTAGGGCGTCCAGCTCCGTACAATGTGAACGACCTACGATAGGTTTTACGATTGCAAAGCGCCCAAAACAACGATGCAGCAGCCAACAAAGTTGCAACATTGCGGGCGTTGTCAACTCAAATGTCTTGCAGACGAAATCTCCACCAACGCGTAGCACAGACAACATGGCGAGCACCTCTGCTAGGATCAACCTGATCATTACCGATTCCTGTAAATCATATCGAAAAAGTCTTACAATTAGTCCTACTTTTCACACAAGTAAACATCGTGTCCCGACCTGGTTGGATTGCGACCGAGCATCTAGAAACCCTCCATCAGCTACAACCAAGTCTACACCGATTGGATGTCGTGCTCGCACAACATCACGGAAGCAGTGAATATTTGCAAGTGAATAAAGGTCACCCGTACCGTCCTCACCATAGCAGATCTTGAACATATCGCAGAACTCCGAGGGTAGACGCCAACCACAGTTGTTTGCTGCTTCCCTTAATGAAATTCCATAGCCATGAAAATATTGTTCGTGTTTGCCTTCACCATTCGTAACACTACCGGCTCTCCACAACAAATACTCAGAGAACCCTCCTGGTCCTCCACAAATGTCAGCAAAACTGAATGATACTTGGCGTTGCGTTAAGCCTCGTGTCCACTGAAAAAGATGATCCAATGTCACCAGCTTCATAGCGGAGCGATTCAAAAACCGATGTCTCCCCAAAGTCTCGAATGCATTTGTCGCGAAGCGAGCACTTAAGAACTGCGAGCTCTTTAACTTATCAAACTTACATTTTTCTCGTTCGAGTTCTTCCAGCATCCTCGAGTACGGCACTGTCTGCTCTTCTCGATCACCCATTTCAATGTTCTTCTTGACTTCCTCATCCAGCGCAGCCTCAAGTAAATCGTTGTCATCAGACCCAATCTCCTTGCTCAAAAGAAACACGACACCTTCAGAACCATCTTCGACACTTTCCATTGAACATTCTGCACACTTTCCAACAAGCTCCGTTCCTGGCATTAATTGTGGAAGTACATGCACATTGGTCTTCTTGCTCGCAACCTGCTTTTCTTTGCGGCTCTGATCGCGATGACGCTGACCAAACGACGTGAAGCCCATGATCGCCATCATTGCCTCATTACCACTCATTTTCCGAATGTCGAAAGTCTGTCTCAGCTATCGATAAATCAGCGACGTGCGACACAAAATCTAAGACCGAAGTGCCACCGACTATATTATACTACGAATCTATGCTGTGGCGTGTCCTGCATGCAGCTCCAATTAAACGCTCCAAAACACGCAAACTCACTAAGGAGGAGCAAAATAAAACCTGGCTGATAGCAGTGCTGTGCGAGGGAGGCAGGACAGCAGGCAAAGCATCCCTCACTCTCACTGCTCCTAGCGGCCACCGGCCGAAGAATGCATAGAACCATTCTCATTACTGCCGTTAGAGGCGATGCCATTGACATTACCGGTGAGGCGATGCTTGAGGCAGTGAAGTGTCAAATCCAGCTCTGCCTCAAGCTGCAGTTCACGCGCGACACTCTCGCTAAGTAGCTGCTCCAAGTACTTGATACGACTCTGATCAGGTGCCAACAACAACGCTTCACGTATATTTCGCCCCTGTGCGCGCTGGCGAGTGCGCTCCTCGACTCCGCAATGATATCGATTCAACACACCTTCGTCTACTAAGAGACGGTTCTCGGCGGACGCAGAACTCTCCGAGTCAGCTTCGCTAGTCGCTGGCGTCGTCATGTTCAGCTCATCCGGTGTCAATGTCGACGAGCCATCGTATCGCGCCTTCACACTGGGCGAGATCTCGAAGTCGTCGTCGTCACTCATGTCCGAGCAGTCCGATAGCGATTTTGCCCGAAACTTGTCGAAGTCGTGAATAACATCAATTTCCAATTCCGCCTTGTCTTCAAGATCACCCCTGATAGGCATTACCGATGGAGGCTCGAGTTCACTAGCGCCTCGAGAACTACCATTTTCATCCATATCATGTGTCGAACCCTCATCGTCCGGCTTCTCCGCAAGATCCATGTACTCCATGTAGTCTGGATGGCTCTCAGGGTCCCATCGAAAAAACATACCGTCCCATAGCACGACACGCTTCAGGTTCGCCCGGGGGTACAGCACACGGTTCGTTGGGCGATACAAGGGGTTCTTGTAAGGTTCCGGATTTTCCAACACGGGCGTCCATACGGACTCCGTGCGCTCCCACACTTTATCCAGCACGCGCTCGCGCTCCGAGTTGTACAAGAATGTGCCATACAAGCCGGAGATCAGCGAGTCCGAAATATGCAGCAAAAATTTCTCGTTAAACTCAAAGCACGTCGGGAACTGCCGCGTCATCTGCCACACACAATCCAGAAACTGCAACATGACCGGTGACCGCTCGTTCGGCTGATCGGTGATGTCCTTGCCCACTCCAATCCGATCCGCAAACTTGTGCCCAAACGAACACCACTCTTTTTCGACAAGACTCGCAAAACCGCGGAGAGATCGATAGAAGGGGTCTAGAATAAGTTGAGCTAAAGCCACAAGTTGCGGAGTCCGATCCCAGCCATCACTACAGTGCACGAGCACAGAGGCGCCATCTTCGTGGAGCACCTCTGCTACCCTGCGGGCACCCGACAACACCCGCATCACGTGCTTTAGCCACCGAGTGTCTGCAAAAGTGAAAAATAGCACAGCGTCAGGTTTTGCGGATCAAAAATGTTTCACAACAATTGGCTTTACTCTCAAGGCGGTTGTGGTAGTGCTTGTCACCGTCTTCAACGCTACTAGGGCTGACCAAAGCTGCATCATTGCAGGCACACACTATCGAGTTAGCTATAGCATATCACAATACTTGCGACACAATCTAACATACCCTTTAACGCATCTAAAGACTCGCGCATTTTGTGAATGTTGGCGATGCCCATAAACTCAATGGTCGCGTTGTCGTAATGCTGTGAGTTCTCAACACCTACAGAAAAACCCACAACATATTGCGTTAACATCGTTTATACAAAGTTACTGCACCCGTGGCGTACCTTTGCCCTTTAATCGGTTACCCTTGGTAGCGATAGGCTTTCGCGCGTCGATAATGTGAAGAGGGGGTGACATGTTGGAACTATTCTTATCGGCGGAGTCACGGTACGCGCGCAAAAGTATCCGGTCAGGCTCGGACCGATTGCCGGCCATGCCGTAATTGGGCTGGCTCGAGCGAGATAGCACGCTTTTGTTCACAGGATGGCGCCACACGACCACAGGCAGGCGTGCGCGTGACCGAAAGCGTGCTGACTGCACTAGCTGCTCTTCCGACATGAGCGACGGCACCACCATAAGTTGCGGGTATGTGGGACTAAAACGGAACTTGGAGTTTTTGAGAAGACGCCACGTGATCACGCCCTCCTCTTCAAGATGCCTCTTGGCCGAGAGAAAACCGAGGCGCTGGTACTCGGCGAATGGGGAGTACACAAACCAACCGTTATGCTTCTCATGAAGAGGGCCTCCTCGCTGCTTCATCTTTTCCGTGTGATAGTCAAAAGCAAAAAGCGCACCGATCATGTTAGGGGGTTTCATGCGCAGTGTTAGCAAGTTAAGCCACCGGAAGTCCGGTGTCGATGGCAACTGGTCGTATCCTTTCTTCCGCGAGTACGCGTCGTGCATGGCAAGCCGCAACGTACGCAAGTCTTTACACGTGATGAGAAGCATGAGACCGTCGCGTGTGATCAGGTCAATCGCTGCTAATGGAAGTTCAAACGAGCCGAACTTCCATGATGCATCGTATGGCACGAATGTGATACGGTAAGATGTGATTTTCAGCACACCTTGCACTGCTCGGTCGCTTTGCGACATCACCACCAAGTTCGTCACACGCTGCACGTGTTCCAGCACTGATTCGCCCGGTTGCAGCCGAAAGTGGTCACTCACTATCGATTCGCGAAGCTTTAAGCGCTCAAAGGTACCGGACACTGTAGACGCTGTTTCATCAATAACCTCCGTAGGTACTCGAGACGGCGGCGCTGCAGGCGCAGTCTTCTTATTGTACATGACTTTTCCCTGTTCCAGCGCCTGAACAAAGTTTGCACGGTCCTCCGTGCTGTAGAATGTAATCTTCTTGTTCACACTGGCATTACCCGTCTGAATCTTCAGTTGCATGCCAAGTCTCGACTGCGGCTTGGCCGTCACTGCAGCACAGCTGTACTCTTCTCGTTGGTCATGCGCCGATAAAAAGTAGAGCATGCGCTCTTCCACGTCCACCTGTAGTTGAATGCTCGCCCGCTTACTGCCAAGTTTCTCCAGCACACTGTCACTCTTTTTGACAGTGAACGTAAACAGCGTCACTTCCGATGATGGCGCCGCATCACGGTTGAAACCAAAGACATTGCTAGTATGTGTAGATAGGCTACGTCCATTCTCCACCAAGTAATTTGGCTGGTCACTCGATGTATCAACTGGACGGGAGCTACAGGACGTTCCAAAGTGTGACGGTCGTTCATAAAAACTGTTGCTCTGTGTCTGACCAGCATTACTGCCTAGTGAACTCCTTTCTAGAGCCCCTTCAGGGCGCGGAATCTCCATATTATACCGAGGACTTGATCTGGCTTCCATAGTCGGAATTTCCGTCGTATCAACCATCAAATCTCTTGAACCTAATGAAGCTGTAGCTGCCCATCCCTTATTACCTTTATTTGCAGGACTCTGTGACCCTGTAGACAACAATCGACCACTAGAAACGTCGTCCGAAGCCTGTGTCGAGATTTTCCGACGTGTGGGCGTTCTAGAAAGACGTCGTGGACTTGTTCCAACGTTCTGGGAGGCCGAATAGTTGACCATTGATCTGGAACTCTGACTGATTAATGGTACACGCTTCGTAATGTGTGCAGCTTGAGCAGGAGGAGGTGGAGGTGGAGACTCGCTCTCGTCACTTGGTAACTTGCCGATAAGTTTCCAGACATTAGACGTCGCTTGTCCGGCTTGGGTGAGGTTTTTCTCGGCCTTCAGAAGCTTGTCAAGTGTTGCAGAGTCCATTGTAGACTGACGTTGAGCTAAATAGGTGTCTTCTTCTTGATCGTCACTGGGTGTCTCAGTTGTCGTACTTTCAAGCATGTCCCGACTGCGACTATAAGTTTTGACGTCTCGTATCAATCGTCGGTCTCTCTTTCCACGAGAAAATACCCTTAAGTAGAAAGTCGCGGGAAAGAGCGAGGGACTGGAAAGTGTTCCCGTCGAAATTGTCAAAATTACTGCAATAAAATACGGGACTTGTTGGAATTTGTTACTAGCGAACGTCGAGCGCGTTCAAAACTCGATTTTGGTGGTTGTCGATCGGACTGGCCGTCCGTGCTTCCTTCCTTCCTTGTAAGTACAGTGAAGACGCACAACAACTTGCTCAATTGTAACCACGCGACTTGCTGGTGTGGGGAAATTCCGGCTGGCTTGCTGAAGTGATCGCGGCGTCGGGTTGAGGGAATCTACGAGCCAATAAACAACGAGGAGACAGAATACAGAGCAGGCTTGCAAGAGTGAATGTAAACGTACAGAAAAAGGCAGGTTGAGTTGCTGCAACGATGACAAAATCACGATATGCTGCTTCTTACAATGAAATTTACTTTTCAAGTCCTAAATTTGTCAGTACCAGCAACTGATCGTTCGAGGATTGTTTTCTTGCCGCCAAAAGCTCAACTTTGGGCCTGTCAAAATGAGGTACAAAAATTGTCAAATGGTGACAACACGCTTGCAACGGGTGTCGAAATCATGTGGTGCCCCCGAGTGACGATTTGACGAAAAGTAAGTGAGAAGTATCTGACATCCATTTGTCACGTGTGAACCAGCTGAATGCTCCGCGTGAGTAACGAGAAGGAGATTGCCACAGCATGTTGCAGTGTTCTTGTAATCCACAACACCAAGCACGAGATCAGATGGAACCAGCAACGTCACGGGAAAGTCCGATATGCAATTGCCTGGTGCTGATGAAGTACAAACTGGACCCCTTCGGTCCCGCCTGATATTCAAGCTGCAATGGCATCCCTGTATCGTTTAAATGTCTGCATGGAAAAACGGAACGGAGTGGGCATTTTCGAAACAAACTTGCGTGTTGCTGCGCCTTGGATCACATGTGTCGGCGTGTTTGGAGCCTCTGCGACGGAATTTGCGATGGCACTACGATCTAGCGATTGAATGCTGCATTAAGGTTACAAAGGTGTCCCATACCAGCGAAAATGCAAGCCGGTCCTCGCTATCTATTGTATACTGCAATTTGCAGGTGGAAGTAACAAACACCCGTTATCCCGTCTTGGTGCGGAAATCTCCGAGAGCTTACAGAGTCTCTGCATCTTGTCGTTACAAAGCTGGATCGCGCTATAGAAATATTACGGGACACATTGTTGTAGATGCTGGAGGTACTCGAGTCAAAACGCCATGTAGACGAATGTAGGGTTCTTTTCGTAACCGAAAAGAACCCTACAGTAGGTATACGCAGTGTCATCATATTGACCAGACTACTTCACTTTTCACTCCGTACTTAAATCGCCGAGGCGCCAACGACAGGGTTCACCAGCTTGCCAATGCGCTCAATCTCAATTTCCACCATGTCACCAGGTGCAAGGAAAATTGGCGGGTTACGGGTAAAACCAACTCCCTTTAGAGTCGTATACAGCACTGTTAGATTACTAAACGACATCAATTTGTCCGAAGTTGTTATCTTACCTCCGAAGTTCCTGTCAGAATAAGCGTGCCTTTAGACAGTGTGCAATCCTGAGAAAGCTGACTGATAAGATTTGCAACCGAGAAGATCATATCACTCGTGTTGGATTTCTGCACTTGCTCGCCATTGAGATACGTAGCAATGTCGAGCGTCTGTGGGTTTGGAATGAGCTCAGGTGTCACGAGCACCGGTCCCAAGGGACAAAAAGTGTCAAAGGTCTTAGCTCGACACCATTGACCTCCTCCCTTCGCACCCTGCCAGCGACGTGCCGAGATATCGTTAGCACAAGTGTACCCACCTACAAAGGTCAGAGCTTCCTTCTCCGTCACATTACAGCAGGCTTCCTTTAGTACAACAGCAAGTTCACCCTCATAGTCGACCTCAGGGGGATCTGAGGCAATCCGGGGGATCACCACAGGACCGTGTGGGTGTTGCAAAGCATTGGCACCTTTAGTAAAGAGCACGGGGAACGTAGGCTCCGGTTGATTGGTCTCCATGGCATGTTTACGGTAATTGAGACCAATACCGAGGATCTGTGATGGCACCACTGGAGCCAGCAGCTTCTCGATAGTGGCAGTCTCGCCTGTGAAGCGCAGACTGCCGAGAGGATCGTCGTCTTCTACCAGGAACGCAGTGGAACCGTCGTCTGTACGTTGGCCGCAGCGAATAGCACCATTCTCGTCCACGAAACGCGTCAGAGCGGTAGCTTTGACGTTGGAGGAAGATGCGGAGCGACGAGAGGAAAAGCTCATTGCAGGGCGGCGGGGACTGGCGGAGCGAAAGCACAATAAACGTAGCAATGAGGGCATCAGCACGATCTGATGCCAGGTAAAAATGTGTGTGAGGTGGTTTACATAATACAATGGGGGCCACATGACCTCATGTTAAGTTAAAGTGTGGGATAAGACATATCAGTGAGTACAGCGCATGTACCCATGTTCTGGGAACTGCGACTGATACGCACATATCCATTCTCACCCCAATCAGTGCCCCAAGAATTCTTCATTTTGATGGTGTTGGCATCGTAACCGACCACAAGCACAGTGTAGTCCACTTCTGCAGTGGGACAAGCTGTGATGACACCACTTATGTACTGCTTCCATGCCGGATTACTTGATATAACCGAGGCAATAACTGGCTGCTGCTTTACGACACTGAGCAGGGCGCTCTCATCTCCACTTTCAATCGCTCCAATTTCTGTGATTCCTGACTCAGTCGGCGTACACGACTTTAAGCACGCGGCAGCTTGGCCGCCCTCCTCAGAAGTGTACTCGTAGCTACTTTCTAAGCAAATTCCATTGTCACGGACGTACTCCATAGCGTACACAGGAGCACCGCCGTTGCATCCAAAGCTCTTCTTGTCGCAGCTGACGAGCTGCTGCTTTGAGTACGTGGGTGCCTTCTTGTTGCCATTGTGGATACACTGCACAGCTTCAAGCGCAGCGACGGTTGCAAACGCCCAGTCGCTGCTACACTGACCTTGCAGGCCAGGATCGCTGACGCAAACCGATGTGCTCCAGTCGACCGAATCTGTGTCTGAATCCCTTGCCGTCATCAAAGATTCCTCCACTGGAACAAAAGCTGGAGCTGGAGTAGGTGGGGCTACCAGATTAGTCGATGAAACTTGCGTCAAAGCTGAGGCCGGTGTTGGCATTGGATATATGAGTGCCTGGGTTGCTGGCGCTTGGCAATCGTTACCTGAACAAGGTTCCGTCCACTGATAGCGTGATGATCCAGAAGGTGGAGTCCCACTTGATACTGAAGTCGACTGCAAATCTGATGCAGGTGCATGAGTCGACTCGAAATTCAATGTTTCAGCGCAGCCGTCAAGTTCCCACCAAGTTCCGGTGCTACTGCCACCACCGTCGGTTATTTGAGCAATTTGGGCTTTGTCACCCGTAGACACATCTTCAAAGTTCCATTTCCTGTTGATGACAGTGGCAGTACTGCGTTGATATGGTTGGCTTTGATGCGGAGTATAGGAGTCGGTGATGTTTTCAAAAACCATTTTCTCGTTGTTGTCCCCTCCATCGAAGGCGGACTGACTGTTTTCTGCGTTCCGAAGTTGACGCGTCGCAGCAATTACCGTCGGTGCCTTAGTGCCTAGCACCCGCCTTGCTGAGATTTTTCTGTCATTATCGCCGTCTTCGTCGTGATTTATCTTAAAGCCACCGTTCTTTGAATTGTTAGTTGAAGAAGTACCAATACTGTCGTTAGATAGCGCTTCCGGCACCGCAACACGTGGAGCTTCTGTCTTATTAGCACCAGCAACATGACTGTTCGACAGGAACTCATGAAACTCTTCCATTGTCATCAGCGTAAATGGTCCTTGAATCCCTAATACAGCCTGTGGGTTGGCTTTTTGCGCCTCCTTAATTTGGTTCTTGGTCATGTAGAGCCGTTGTTGCAAATCTTCCTTTTGATCGCCGCTACGCGACTCCGCTACGGGCATGAACCCCTTCTTCGTTCCTTTGGGTCCATATACTTTCAGCCACTTCTCCAGCTCGGCAGCCACTTGTTCCTTCTCCTCCAAGTACTGACGATATGTAGGAATGATGCCCGCGTGCATCGGTCGTGCGACTACGAAGTCATCGATCCACACCATCATGATAGCCAAAGCTACCACGACCGTCTTAGTCGATACTCTAGGCTGCATATTTTTCCTGTTCCAAGCTTTGTGGCCTCTATCAATGTTCGTGACACAGTAAGTTTGAATATGCGTACCAGCAGCCAGAGAGCAATTCAAGATTGTGATGTAGCCCAAAAATGGGCGCTCTTGAACTGATGCGGAATTCAAGTAATCACTCAGGTGAGCGCGGCTTTGCTGTTGACATGCGTGTGCCTGGATTCGACCGAATGCCGCGAACTCCATGCATGATCATGCGGTGCGACGCACAAGTTTATTGTATCTACCAGTACATTGAGTGGGTGTCTACTTGCATAATTGCTATTTTATGCAGTGTTGCAGTGCATCATGCACTGCAACACTGCATGTCAGAAGACCAGAGTCAGTCTTGAATGTCATCATGGTCTACAACATCTGGAAAGCAGAAACGTGCTGCAAATTGCTTAGCTCGTTATCCTCTTTACGTACCCAATAGCGTGACTTGTCCAGCCCACCTTCGATGCAATTTAGTAGCTAAGTTAAATTCTTTGTATTTGTATATAATACACTTGCAACACTTTGGCAGTGTGTACATGCGACTTATCACGAGAGAGATGGGTGAGGAATATCCAGGTACGTTAACGACCCGCTATATACGGCTTAGTTAGCCACTCTCCAGCGATGTGTAATCGCCCCTACGCAGGTATGGATCCGCGTACCTCCCGGTCCCAGTGCCAGTGCTTGCTTATCCACTCGGCCACCGGGGTCGGTACGAGCGAAAATCCTGAATGAATTTGTTTTGCACTGCAAGTGTCTTAATACACGTGAAGATACTGGGTGATGGGCTGATAATGCTTTGCTGACTTGTCTGGTCCCACCTGCCTAATACAGTAGTATCTTGTCAAGGAATCGTCTGATTCAAGCTGGCGAGCGAAACCAGAGAACATAAGCTTGTATTAAAGCGACAGCAATTTCTAAACCAACTAATAATACTATAATAATTAAAGGTATAATCATTTGATAGATTATCCTACACCTATTAATTTATATTATTTTTATGGATTCGGTTCGTTAGCTGGCTGAAGAGTTGGATGATGAGCAAGCACGCAGCAACAGCTGCTATGAGACAGAGCAAGAGGTTAAGGATAATCGCCCACGTTGGAAACGGAAGAGGTGAGCAGACGGCCGAGAGAGAGAAGCTGACTGAGAAAAGCAGACTTGCAGTCATGGAACGAAGCCGGAAATTGGTCTAAGCCTTTGGTGGTGGGCAGCAACGACTAGAGACAGCAGAAGACCGACGGGTCTACCGGTAAAGCGAGTGCTGTATGCAGAGACGGAAGGGCTAGATGCCAGTGTGCCAACGAGTTTGTCGTACTGTAGTGTAAGGGTGGGGGCGTCGATACGTGGGCGTTGCTGCAAAGGTTGTTGGCAGCGAAAGTTTTTGGTTTGGCCAGTAGGTACTAAATGATAGTAATGAAATAGAAAGTAAGCTGTAAGCTCGATTAGCGAGGACATCCGTGCAAATTTACACGAGCAAGCAGGATATCGTAGGCTCAGGCTCAAAACTCGACCGCCAGTTTCTCAATCATGACGCCGGTTGCAGCTCCCAGAAGGAAAAGTTCGCCTCCAGATGAACGTCAGTCCTGCTCCGACGACTGCATTATCCAAACAATCATTTTGTCGAGCATGCAAGACATGACTGGATTGTAAAACGAGGAGTATCCCGATATTTACGAAGAGTATCTCGATACGAAACTTCGATTTCATGAGAAGAAGGTCTGACATTCGCCTCTCGTTTGTAAACGCAACTATAACCACCACATAAAAATGTATTTGCACATCTTGAGAGCTGCAAATTCATTTGCTAGCTTTGTATGGTCTTGTAAACAGTATTGTATGCTTGTTCCGTTCAGGCAGTGGACGCCAAAAACTGAATGGCAACTGCGCTGGTAGGCTCTGTTTCGCCTTGACAACAAATTGTAGTAAACAGGTGCGTATTGGAGTACTTACTTGACAGAATCTTACGGTAGTGTCTGGTGTCCAATTACTTCTGAGTTTAGAAGCACAGGAACACATTCGGTATCTTATACTTGTTCGCCTACCGGGTTTAGACGTCATTCACCAAAGTGAGATTCCGTTTGAGAACACACACGTCCCAAAGCAGCACTTGTTGTTTCAGACCTAACTCATCAAAATGTACTTCGCATTGTTCGAAGACCGCCCACTGCTCGAAGTGGTACAGTTGACCACGAGCAGGAAAGATTAGCTTGGTCAGCCCATTTTCCGAGACACAAGCGGGGTTTCATGGGACAAACACGATCGTGTGTTTGCCTTCATCCGTCCAGGTCGTCATGCTTACGACCTTGTTGAAGCAGTAGCTCACACCGAAATGTGGAGCTTTTACAACCATTGGCAAGACACACGCACCAACTGACAGTGTCAATGTTAGCAACACTGCACCACATACTATCCATCAACACCACGTATCTAGCTCGAGGAATACGAGGCTCCAAGGGACAATTGCGTGGAGTATACGCGTGGTGTGCAAACTGTGTGCTTACGTTGCTATATCTTTTGTGTTACAGGAGAAAGAGAGTGTCACAGACCGTCTATTATATCTACAACGATGTCTGGTTGTGTGGTAACTTACTACCATGACGTAATCTTCTTACGCTTCGCTTTCTCATTCTGCTGGCTCAAGACTTTAAGCTTCACGGCGAGGCACTCCTACAAGGGCCCGTGGATCAGTCGATTGATCAAGTTCGGGTTTAGCTTGGTATGCCGGACGGCTGGGCTACTTTCGCTCTTGAAACAATCTGATTAACAGCGGAAGCTTCACTAGCAGTCCTGTGTAGTCACAGCAAGCCATTATGACGTAATCCCTGGCCTTCACCTCGTAGTCGACTTTCTCTGCTCTTCGGGTCGGAGCTCGGGATCGTGCCCCGCACCTAGGATAGATATTCTGCGGACCGCTTCTCTTTCAAGTCGCAGCGTGCGACTGCCTCCTATAGTGCAGCAGCTAGAAAAACCCTCCCCTTTTGTCTTGGCCCCACGATGGGGGACTTCCGCCCAAGGTATGGGCCAGTTTCCTGGCTTCCTAAAGAATCTCGTCTCGTCGCCTTTGGCTGCCGATTTGGAAGTGATTAAGGAGAAAAGAAGAATGGATGGAGCACAGACGGTGAGTGATGTCGCCAAATGGGGACGGGATAAGCAGCTCCAATTCGAGTACAATATTTTGCTTGGAACGGACTGCTTGCATTTTCTCTTGCTCAGAAGCACAGCTTGCGGTCGCGCTCCTTTCGTGTAGGTAACGATTCAGTAAACTTTCCATCACACGTAGCGCTGAGCGCTACGAGCAAACTATATCCAGTATGTAAAAGCTGCATGTCCGTCTTACAATACCTACCGGCCAGCCGATTGGGGCTTGATTTGTCCTTTACGACGCGGAGGAGTCTACCTCTATCGATAACATCGCAGCTGTCGTTTCTTCGGTTGTAGTGGATTTCTTTTCCGTGGCAGCAGCTTCCGAGCTAAGGGGAAGGTACCATTCCTCCAACATTCCAGCTTTGCTGCGTGCTTCCTTGTTGAAAGGTGGCTTCAGTCTGCCCTTGTAGTACTGCGGTACGATCTCGTGGAACTTTGCAATGGGATCACCGCCATCCCGCTCGCAAACGTATCGGAACCAACGTACTCCAGCTCTCACGTGCGTGGTCTCTTCACGGTAGTTTTTGTTGATGATTTCCAGACTTGCTTTATCTTCGGCCTTCTCAAATCTCTGGACAGCGTTCGGAAACACATCAAGCCCGCGTGACTCATGAATAAGATGCACTACAGCCAGACGTGCCAGAATGCTCTCGCGAGTTTCATACGCTGCATCCCAGAGACCTTTATGGCCCGTGAGGTCGCCGTAGAAGCTACCGAGCTCCGTGAGACGACGTGCCCAACTATTAAAATGGTCTGCCTCCTCACCTGCGATACGAACCCAGTCATCGTAGAACGCACGGGGCAGGTTGTGCGGCACAAATCGACACACCATGTCCCACATGAGATCGATCGCGTAGCTTTCAGCATGCGCCAAGCTGTTGTATCGACAGCATGCATGTAGGTGATAGACACAGGTAAGGGTTAATACAGGTAGGGCCTAGCAACGTAATGGTCTTCCGGCGGTTTGAGACGCATTGCGAATCGTTGCAGTGTCTGGTGTCACTCACCTATGCACGAAAGCCTTACGGGATCCCTGCTTGGCTTTGTGAGCTGGAACAACTCTCACATTCTCCGGTCGTGACGGATGGTCTGGCACGCTCCTCACGTCGTCGTCGTTATTGCAGACCACATTGATCGCACCATTCTTCCATTGCACTACGTACTTATAGGTCTTCTCAGCCTTTGCAAAGGCATCAGCCGTTGTCAGCACATCGAGCGCGCATGAGAACAGCGACGGAGTCTCCGCCATCACGAACCGAAATAGACCAATGGTGGTCCCGTTCAAGGCTGTTTTTTGTCGTCAAAGACGTGTGTCAATTATAGACATACGTCGATTCAGAATCAAGGATCTTGTTCCTGCTGGGCATTTGGTACAGTGTCAGCCGTCGAATCTGCGCAGTGCATTGCAAACAGAAACTCGTCTCTTACCAAATACTCGGAGCAGCAGTTGCTTAGCTGTGATACTCGAAACTGGGGTTGCGACGGAAGTATTTCCATGAACGCGTTCAATTTCATGCTGCAAAATGGCCTTTGCACTGAAGACAACTATCCGTACAAGTCAAACCGAGGCGTGGAGGATAGTTGCCGCTCGAGCTGCACTTCACAGGATACTGGCATCATCACAGGGTACTCGCGGCTATCAGGTGAGGCTGATCTGCTGAGTGCAATCGACGAGCATCCGGTCGTCGTGGCGGTCGCTGCAGGAAATGTCGTTTGGAAGCAGTTGGTAGTACCACGCGGCTCGACCACGCAGTTGTTGCGGTTGGCTATGATTTTTCGTCGATTAAAATCCGCAACTCATGGGGAACCAACTGGGGTGAAGATGGATACCGAGACAGGAGCTGCATGCCATTATTTATTCTTCTACGTCCTACGCGCATGCGTCTTGCTCGTAGCTCGTCTGGTGATGGAACTTGCAGTATGACGTTGGAAATGTCGGCTCCACGGATGCAAGAGGTTGTGAAGGAGTCGAAAACAGTGTAAAATGACTGTAGGCATAACCGTCAATGAAATACATACCTTTTTCCGTGCATTCCTCAAACCCACGGGCTTTTGGCATCACTCGTCTCGTCCGAAAATATAAGAAGCATTGTACAGATGCCATTGAGTAAATGTAACAATCGACGTTATATGAAACACCAACTTGGCATTAATACGTAGTATCCCTCCTCGGCTGAACAACTTTCACATTCTCCGGTCGCGCCGGATGGTGTGAAACGTTGTTCACGTCGGTCGTGTCATCTAGCGCACGCAATTGCATATCTTTATAGAATGCATGAGCAACAACTCAAAGGTTTGCTACCTGTTCAAGCACATGTCAATAACAGACACGGTGCATGCATGCAAAGACGTCGTAGATAGAAAGACATACTGGATCACCGAGGTTATTGAAAACCAAATGACTTCAAGTCTCGGTACCACTGGTTTATCGAGAAGTTGTCGTTCACGCTGAAGCCAAAAGTGCTGTGATCTGCTGGTGGGGGGCCAGACAATACACTACATGTTGACAAGTCCTGCGATTCTTCAAAACGTGCTTCGGACTTGCGGTTGTATCGCCATGAACGACCGAGTTGTTGACTTGATGATCGCTGCGATGGCCTTCGCGCTGACTGCGCTGTCACCGGGAGAGATTTTGAATATCGGGGCTTTTTCACTTCCTCCAATGCGCAGCCAAAATTGCCGTTTGATAGCGATGATCTTTCGCGGGAAGAAATCCCTGCAATAAAGCCAGCCACAATTGCGTAAGAGAACCTTTGGCTTGCACTGAAAGACTTCGCTTACCTGTAGGTACAACCCATCCGTAGCTAGGATGTTTTATTCGGGCAATGGCAGCTAGTACTTCCGGAGAGCGCAGCAACTCGGCTTTGATCGCATCCAGTTCTGCAGCTATTACCACATGCAGGCAAGAACAATGGTCAGGATCTTACGATTTGGTGCGGTCGATATTGCACCGGTAACGTACGAGTTGTAGCAGCATTCAAGTTGTGGCCCTGCTGATTCGAAATTACATTATCCAACGCCAACTCCAACCTTCGGGTAGCATTCGTCAGCTGTAATGACCTCTTCGCAAATGTTGGCACTTTTGAAGCCTTGAAACTATCATAGGAGCTATTTCCGAGTGGTAACGCCTCTTTGGTAACGCCTTGGGTTTCGCTGGCGACATCAGGCGTGAGCGAGCGCACCTGACTATCACCGCTGCCTTTTTGCTGAGAATTGGATGTACGAATGGCTAAACACAACAATGTCGTGTTAGAAAGCCAATATTTGAGCAAGATAAGATCTCAATGGTCGACAAGAGTCTATCGACTTACGCAAAGCAGCGCATTTGTTCCGAATCTCTTCAATCTCTGCAGTCTTCTCTGTGAATTCAGCTAGCTTGCTCAACTGTCTCGTTTTCATGTTACGTAGCTTCTCATCAGCTCGCAAAGTAGCGTTTGCTAATGGAGCACGATTTTTCATTCGGCTCACACTTTCGTCGCTAGATTTTGATTCACACGTCAATACTCTTCTCACAGCTGCATTTGGCTGCTGCAGATGTCGGTCAGAAGCAGGCAACACGTTGTCCGGCACAACCGTCTGAAGGCCTGACAAAAAGTACGACCGTTAGCGCTTAAAGATAGAGTCAACATGGTATCGACCAGAACGTTACCGTTCTCCACACGTGGTCGTAGTTGAGTAGCATGACGGGCGTGAGACGAAGAAGCGGTGTACTCCTTGTCACGTGGCTCCGCCCTAGGAAGAAGCCGAGCGTAGGGCGGACTGTATGGCGGTAGCTTAGAAGCCGATCTTCTCGCTGTCTTGAGTTTCTTTGGAGTTTTTCCGTATCTCCGTGGCTCAATACGGATCTCTTTGGTAGTAATGCTTCGTTTTGATGCTGTTTCGTCACTTTTTTCGTCTCGATACTTGCCATCAAAGGAAATAGGATCTTGACACTGTTTCGTGCACTCTTTTGGCGTTTGTGTACAAGATGACGTTGCATTTCCAGCACAACTGGAATCCGTACTATCCGAAATATCATCTTCCGCATTCTTCCTCGCATTTGTAGGCTCTCGTGTCGTCACTTTGTTTTTCACAAGCGCAGTTGGAGCATCCATGGCTTTCGACCCGCTGCTGTCAACTTCGAATTCGACTGATATGTGCGTACTCACTGTGCTCACGATTTCTGCATCGAGTAAAGAAGAACTGTGGTTTTCTTGTTTCTGTGACATATCCGGAGCTCCTTCTGCACTTGCAACAGTGGTCTTGTCGACGAATTTCGAGAGCTCAATGCTATCACAATTGTCAGATTTACCACTTCCAGCAATCACTGGTGTATAAGCATGTGTTGCTGCATGATTGATCCTGTTATCAACAAAGCCGCGCATCCAATTCTCTTCCCCCATTTCTTTCCTCACTTCTTCAATTGGCCTTGTAAAATTGTGTTCAAACTGCACCGGTAAAGTCCCTTGTACAAACTTGGGAAAATTTTCTTGTCCACCACATTTGGTCAATAACTTTATGGCAAAATCCATTTTCTTGGACCGTGCTTCTCCTTGATATCTCCTCATCTTCGACTTTGTTTGTCGTATTTTTGTTACCTTATCCGACTGATATGGCACAATATTACTTTTCTTCACCCAGCACCTAGAATATCATATAAGAATATCTAAATTGAAAAAATACCCCCAAATAAGCATAAAACACAAAATCTACCGAAAACGTTTTGGAAACTCGGCTTTATCCAGAAAATCTACCAGCAGATTCTCCTCAAGCCTCAAGTTCTGTGCGCCAATGCTGGTGCCCGGGGATCGTATGGTAAGCAGTGCTGGCCACCAGGGCCACGTCGCCAGTTTTGCCCAGCACTTGACAGCCCACGTGTGCGTATGATAGGGGGCAATACGGTCGCTGTCTCGCCTCAGCTCTTCGTTGTATGCGTCTCCCCAACAGTCATACGTGATTATAACCGTCTCGGCAGTCGGCAATTTCAACACTTGCGCTACGTTCCAGATCCCGTCGCTATCAATGACGTCTAAGAGACAGCAAATATCCATCAGAGAGAGAGTTGGTTGTCTTGGAGTATGTATGGACGTTGCTATGACTTACCTAACCAATCACCCACGTGTAGCGCGGGTACTTCCGCATTCATTTCCTCTGTTTCCCCAAAAGTTGACTTGATCTTTGTAGACGAATAGATATCGTACTTAGTCTGAAAAGTCTGGGGGAAATGTAGCCATGTCATGAAACATGGGACTATCTATACTCATGCTGTGTGTTGACTTCGATTGTTTCTCCTAATGCTTTTCACAATTAGGTGCTTCGAGTTCTAGTGTTGCACTATTTTCTTGACTAATCGACAAGGTCTGGCACAGGAACGAAAATAAAGGCGGCAGCGATTTGGTCCCAAATGCAAAAAATGTATTGCAAATGATGTTTAAAGCATGATCGACGGCTTTTGTGAGCTGGCTATTCTGTTGGATCCGATGTTCCTACACTTTCCTCGTCCTAACGAGGTAAGAATGTGGTATCCAGGTCTACCCACAAATAGTACCAACATACGAAATCCGATCACCGCCTTGTCCATGTGCAGTATTGAAGAAGCCAGTTTTGTCCTCGATCGCAGATCATTCCGGATCATCTCCTTCCCGCTTGGCTGGTAAGTTCATGAATCGCGAGGTATCCCTTTGATTCAGTCCCACAACGCGATCTTTTCTATATTGTGTTCATCTTTTCGCTGTAGATCGCGTGCATAATCGTCTTTTCTTCTTTTTGGGTCTTTCGATCGTGATCGGGTTTGATCTCCGATCACTGTACTCGCTCCACATATCTACCAATCTATGCAACCTTCTTGCATTCCACCACTCCTACCAACCCCGATCGATGTTAGTCGTCCTATCCTTCTTCGTGTGACTGCATTATCAAATCGATTCCGGCTTGCTCGATCGCGATCGAACTCTTGTAACAATGCGCCGCACTTTAGATTCGCCTCGTCTATCCAAGACGGATCGTTGTAACCCTTACAATGTACTATAAACTGACGATGTCCTCGACCGTAACGTGTCTCGATCCAACCGTACGTCTACGATTCTTTTCGCCTCGTATTCATTTTCCTCTAGACCACCTTCCCAGCTGTCTTCCGGCAATAGTGCTTCGTCACAATCGACTCGATCAGTTTTACCCACGTTAAACATATTCGTGGGTGCCCCGGGAATACTTTAACCTGCTTCAACTAAAAAAGCATGGATCACCGGGAATTGCCTGTATGGCGTACCTGCGATCTACAATCGTACTGCGTGATCGCCGCATTTATCGGTCACACGAAACGTTCGTGCCACATATGGGCTAGATTTCGGTCATATCTCTCCTTAACACGATCCAGATAATGTCATACCTGCGATCAGCGGTCTATCTCAAGTAGATCGTAATCTGCATTATGGCGACCAGTTTATTTCGGATCGCAATCTTTTGCCTGTTGATAATGGCGTTGTATGCCATACCCGCCACCGTCGTGGACCTTAATCACGTGGTTTGGTGCTCCTTAATGGTAGGTTGCCTTCACAGTCGATCGTGGGTCCCAGCCATGAATCAAGTAAAACGGAGTATTCCCACGGATACGATCTTACGCGGTGTTGATTGCAACAGTCAGTCGTTTGCGTAGTCGTCCCAATGCTTTTGGTTTTCATTCGTGACATGTGTCTTGATTGCTCGTGTCGAAGGTTGAGCCATACGTTCGGCTGTGCCACCCGCATGCAGCCTACATGCCTGGTAGCCTGCTGTTTTTTGTCCTGTGATCCGATCAAAAGCTCAAAAGAAATCGGGCATGAACTCTGGCTCTTGGTCGTGGCGTATCGCCTCGCTTGCATCAAATCGCCGGAATACACATTCCTCGTAATTTTCTGCGATCATTTAGCAGTTTGGGGCAAACTTGCTTTCGCGATCGCATAGACAAAGAACAAATCGACCCATAATAACAGCTCTGTTCCCTTTGCATGATCGCGGCAGCGACGAAGTGTGATCATTAGCCAGAACTTGAAATGGGTGAGTCGCCGGTAAATTGCCTGGCAATCCGGCGCGATCAAATGGACGTCCTTTGCCCGTCTCACATTAGCGCATTCGCCTACATAGTGCTGCACATTCCGGTACAATCCTCGCCAATTGAGATTCGATTTGATCCATTGATAGGTTCACTCTATTCCCTTGGTAATTACCCTCCAAACTCGTATAGTAATGTTGCAAGAAATCTTGCTGCAGTAGCTCTGGCATTGCCAAGCGAACCAACTCTGCACAATCTTCAGGCTTTGCGGTCAATTTAGGGCAGAGAAGTTGCACTAACTATGATCCACTTCGTAATCAGGTGCGATCAAGGCGCAACTTTTCGCTTCTTCTACTCTTAGTTTGGCTAAGTTCCCGATCAGAAATGTCTTTAAATTGGATATCCAACCTTCTTCATCTTGCGCTTTCCTTATACGATCGATCCGCACTTACTGCGCGGTCGCCTCTTGCAAGACTTTTGGCTGACAACGTCTTCTTGCGGCTGATCAAGTAGTCGCAGCCACTTTGACTAGAGGAAGGGCACTTCCAATAGGAAAATGTAGCGATCTTTTAGATCAATTGCCGTAACTTCTCTTAATCATCCGTCAGTAGTACTCCGAAATCGTCAGCTTGAATTTCATTGATCGATACTTCAACTGTATGCGTAACAATTCCGGCAGGATTGCCATATGTTCAGCGAACAGCTCACCACTTTCGTGAAAATATACTGGCCCTTCGGGTGATGTATGTTCTGTTGGCACTTCTTCGATCATGGTGGTTGCTCTGTTGACTGGACTGTTCTTGTACCTGATCAGCCTCTTCACGATCCTTATACTCGATCGTGGTCGCCTTTATATTACCGATCCTGTCACTCGACGACCTTGACATCGTCGATTTCTCTGTGCATTGATCACAAGAGGTGATCCCGCTGATCGTTGACTGTCAAGACGATCTCGGTCCTCGGTTTGATTTTGAATTTCACTCTCATAAATTGTTTCTTTGTCGAATCGCAACGCAATCTTCTCAGCTTTTGCAATCTTCTTTTTTCTTCCTTCCTTGGACAGATCAAAATCTTAGTCGGCATAGGATATGATGGGTATTCAGATAACGGCCCTGTCTGCTCTTCTGGTAACTCTTTCCGATCCTTGGTCGCTTCATAAGCCAGAATCTGCCACTCATTATACCAACACGATCCCAGCGAAACGTACCCTGGTGATCGGGGCATCACATCTGCAGTCATGACCAACCTAATGGAGGTCCATGATTGAGGATCACTTCCCAATCACCGAGATAAGTTAGTTACAAATAGTATCCAGCCAGGTCCCGTAGTCACCGTTGGTATCCATTTTGGATCTCGTCTCACTCATAGCTTAGCTTTAGGCGGTGCCATCGACACAGAGCATCTGACCATCGTTGTCATGTCAAAATTTCTAAGTTCATTCACCTTTGCAGCGGTGTCGTCTCCAGTATCATAAAAAATCTTCTTAACATGGCCTACAGTTTGGACCCATGCTGTGCATCCAGGACCATGAACCTCGTCTTTCTCTTGTTATCGACACGACCGCTGCTCCAATCACACTGCTTCCCTAATCCTTTTTCTTTCTGGTTACCAACACTCGACGTAGCTGCTTAGATCATTCCGATAGCTTTGCACTCACGAGCAAAAATTGTGTTGCTCAATCTCTGATACTTTTTGTAGCGGGTAGGAGACCACATACACATTTATTTATATACATGCTTTGAAAAAATCGAAGAACTCAGTTTCTGTGGGTGCGGTACCCCAGGGGTATGTGAAACATACAAATATATTCATACGGATATCGTAAGCATATCCGGAATGACGTCAACTGACGTCATTCGCGAGCTTAAATTATTTAAGCGCCTCGTAAGGACGCGCGTCTAAACAAGCGTGCTTCCAAACATTTACATTCGCCAATCATCTTTTTTATTCATATTTAAACACATTAAATATAGATAGCTGCTATATTTTTTACACCCTTTTCTATATTCTCACACACACACCTGTGATGAAGTCGATCGAAATTTTTGGGAAGATCGAGTGAAGACGTACTGTTGATGCAAGATCGTTTTTTTTATTGGCTAGTAAGCCGTATGGAGAAGGATTAACAACATCGAAAACAATAAGAATACGGATCGACAACATACTTGAGGAAGACCACATATATGGCATGGATCGCATTTTCTGGATTGTACTTTTGGATCGATCAGGCTTCATCCGATCGACATGAGCCAAGGGAAATTCATGGTGGTATTTACGATCTGTTTTTTTGCGACCGGGTGGGTTGGCCACCCGATCGCATCTGTAATCGATGTCCACTCGATCGTAATTGTGATCAGATGGCCACTCGATCGAAATTGCGGCGGGTTGTATCTGGTGTGGATCACACAGACAAGATAATCGTTCGAGCATGGACGACACGTGGCAGTAGATCCTGACATACCGACAGGCATAATCGTTGGCTTGACATTTGATTGGTTAACATTAGAACAGAGTTTCTTTTACTTCAAAGCAGGGACGCAGACTTCTCTTTTTCCGGGCGGGATATCTTTGGCCCCTGATGATCAAGGACTTCGGTCGCGCTCCTACGCAAGTCGTATTCCTGGTTTGTTTGGCCAGGGATTACAAGAACTCTCAAATAAACAACTCCCCCTGCGTTTGGACGCAGCACAAAACGAAAAGAACTGGATACAAGATCGCGAGACGGCTCAAGTAGTCAAAAAATCAAGTGGATCAAGTATCTACATTTGGACAGGCGATCTCAAGGCAGATCAGAATAGAGCCTCCCAAAAAATATCTCGATCGCGTAAAGATTTCCGCGCAATCGACCACAACCAATCCCCAATCAATCCTTCACACATCATCGGCTCAAGGCCACAGAGAAGAGTGCAACTCGCCCAACCGACGGGGGCACAAAAGTGAGGAAGGCTTACACACGAAATCGGAGGACCCCCTCCGTTAGTCGGTCGTCTGGGCGCCAGTGGAAAGTCGGAATCACATCAACAATTTTATGAAATCCACTTCACCACAATGGTGCGCGTGTTCGGGTCTTCTATTGACTCGGGATATCACCGTGAGTTCCTGACAGAAGATGCACGGGTCAAGATTGAACCTGGGATGGAAGCGTCAGCGAAAGAGGGATTGTTGCAGACGCAAGAAAAGATTTCCTGATCATCAGAGTTTTACGACGAGATGAAAAGAAAGCAAAAGAGGAAGATCAATCACTCGATCTGGAAGAAAAATCTCAACCATCTCCCCGGTCCCTTCGAGGACTCCTGTCGATCGCGTTTTGCAGCGCAAATCCGCTAGATGAAAATCTCTCGGTTATAACCGAGAGAATCTCATCCAAAATCACAGCAAAGAAATCAAAACAGAAGAATGCGAAGCTCTCAAGAATGAAGATGAAGACGCCTGGATTGGATCGCGAGGATGCCGACAAGAAACTGGCGTACTAAAAAATAAAGACGGAAGGGTAGCAACAGGATCAACTCGAATGGTGTTTTCATTGGAAAGCACTTATAGATCTACTATCAAGCGATCCAGTTCGGGAGATTTGGAAGCCGAAGCTGCTTGGATCGCTGCGAGGACCAATATCAGCTCCCGATCCGACGCCGATTTTGGAGGCAATCCCCAACTAATCGGCGTCGGAACGGGAGCTGAATTCACCGCTGGAGCGTTTGACGCGCAGGTGCTGTTGAGTGCAATCTCGATCAAGTGATCCAAGCAGGGCGATCGCTTTTTACGAAGCTAGCTCCGTTTACTAGAGAGTACAATTTAGAGGATCAGGCGACCGACAGATTGTAGATATACCGAAAGGATATCACACTGGATCGTGTCAGCGGAATCAGAGGTTGAGTCGGATGATTTGATTAACATCCAGCGGGTGTCACCTGGGCCGGCAGGTGCAGTACATATACGTGAAAGAATGGCACCAATCAAGATCGATGCACGATCGACGAATACACCTGCAGCGTAAGATATGAATGCGATTGGATCAGGTCAGCTCTACTCTTACTTTGAGGCAGCTATGGGAATATATGAGCAAGATCAAACTCGCCTGATCACTTGTCGGTCTGCAATTCTTACAATTGTCCCAGGGATCTGCATCTCGGATACAGAGATGGAATCGGCTGGATCGCATATGACGTGATCCAATAATTACGATCCAGAAGATTTGGGGCCGGAAGATCTAAGACGATCACTGGTGGCAAGTGCAGAAACTGTGTCTAGTGATGGATTGCTACTCAGCGAATTGGACTGTCTGTTATCGCGGATCTAAAAGAATTCACAGGACGAGACAAGGATGAAGATCGAGCGAGTAGCTGAGTCAGCAAGGTCAAGTCTGCGTTCTTACGCGATCAAGCTCTGGATGATGAGAAAAGTGTCTGTATTTACTCACAGGGCCGGCGCGGAATTGGTACAGCCAGCCAAGTTGGTAGACGCGGAATTTGTGAAGTGATGGTGATTTCAATAGGTAGATCGACGAGAGTAAGGATCGGTATTGGTGCTCCAAGGGAGGAAGCAACGTAGATGTAGAATAGCTGCTGGTCTGTCATGATCTAAAGGTGGATGTCAAGAAGATCGATTTAAACGAAATTGTGATGACTACAATGCCTGTCGAATCTATCAATGTCGACACGTTCGTTTATTTCGGGCATGTTTTCCACCGACTGGGTGGTTATTGCATGGCATCCGAGTTTTGGGTACCTTTAGGACTGAAGAGGAGCAGGGAACGGAATTCTGCGCAGAATTGTTCCACGATGCTTACTCGACGGAGGTGAGTTTTCATGAAGTAAGGAAAACGCACGGACATTTTATTTCTGACAATTCGTAAACATACAGGTCTTTGCTGCAAAGTTGGCCGCTACTGCCTGGCACGGCGGCTTCGATGGTTGGCTCATTAACTTGGAAAATGACGTCCATCCATTGATGTATTTTTGCGTATCTACGCAAGGGAATGCAGCTTCGAAATCCGCTAGCGCAGGTCGTGTGCTATGGCATTTTCTCAAAATTTGGCAAACGCGAATCATACGTTTGCTTAGACGAGGCAAGCGCCGCCTTCTTTAGTATTGTTGACGCAATGTGCTCACATTCGTACTAATGCTGTATGGAGGTTGTTGGTAGTCTTTCTCTTCTTCTTGGGTTGTTGTACCGCTACTGCCGACTGTCGTAGTGGACGTCGTGTTCCGGACAACTGTGCTCACCTTTGTGTACCGGGACGGAATTGTGACGAAATACTTGTTCATGGCCAGGCAAAACCGTTTGCGGTAGTGCTTTGGATTCAGTACGGTGATTTCTCCTTCTTCTTGAATTAGCCGCTTGCCGGCATGTTCCATCATCTTCATGAAGTCGTATTTGTGAATGTAATCGATAATGCACGCTACCAGCTCCTGTTTTTTTACATCGTAGCCCACCAGCATTGAGTAATCGGTTGCTTGGACAGATGCCAAGAAGGTTGTATCGTTTATGATTGCGGACAGAAGCAATGATAACGCAGACTCCTGTAGAGGTAACGGGATACCACCAGCCAACTCCACAAAATTGCGATCCCACAAAACAGAGCGGCTGTCTCCGAACTGACCCTCTTTGTAACGTCCTTCCATCTTGCCTTTTAGATCGAATGAGAAATCAACTTCGCGCCCATACATCAAATTCTCCATCACAATTACACACATGCGCACGTTTTGATCGCTGTCGCCATTCTGGATTGTGCTTGAGATGGATACCTTGTAGATACCAAGCACTTTAGAGAGCATTGATGACAAGTCGTTTTCGAAGGTCTTTGCCATGTAGCAGAAATACTCATTTGCCATGCTCAGAAACATCTGCAGCTCAATTTCTGGAATGGCCTTCGCGATAAAGCGTTCGTCGCGTGTCTTCAGAAAACCAGCACCTGACTTACCGCCAGCAGCATTCCACTGCTGACAGTTGCAAAGAGATTCTACGTAGTTCCGGTCGCCTCCATAATACAGCTTTCGGAGCGCGTGAAATTGCATGGCGTAGTACGATTTGCAGCTAAAGCGCACAGCCGATTGAAACTGATTCTCATCAACAAAACTGTGACCGACGTTGTTTCGTGTGGCTGAGCGCAAAATGCACAGCATACTTCTGATCTCTTCGGACTGGCCGCAACCGGCCACTGACGGAACGCCATTCTCAGCAACTTTTTTTGCCTCAACTGCGTATCGAAAAGCTTCTTTCCGCATGTTATCGTTGATGCACCGGCTGTATTCGTCTGAAAAAAGAGAGTACGCCACCACCGAAGTCGGCTGCTTTGCGTTGACTAAAACTGGGGCCTTATTTGCCCCCATCGGCAAGCTAGGGTGCCACTCAAGCAATCTTTTAGGCAGCGCTAAGTATCCTAAGCCGTCAGGCTTCTTCGCTTGCTGCGTCAGACGAAAATTCTCAAGTGCTTTCCTGGACGTAAGCGCCCCCATGGTGGAGGAAACGTGACCAGGAACACCCGATATTGACAGTGTCTTTCCAAGCACTGGCGTTACTGACGAATAGGGTTCCGTTTCTGCCATAAAATCGACCGGAAAGGAATGACTAGATTCGTCATAATCATCGTAACCTTCATCCGACTCCCATGGCTCTGATTGATGCGAGCCAGTAACTCCATTCTGCCGCAACGTGTTCGCAACTTCATTGGCGACCTGCGTCATTCCTCCTGCTGGCGAGGCATTGTTTGCTGCAGCCAAACTACGCGCAAAGCTCGCGAGATGTGCCAAGTTACCAGGCTCCTGAAAACTTATGCTCGCTGGTGTTGTCCCCAGAACACTAGGAGCGGATAGGTCGCTGTACCGGTCGCTGCTTTCTGCCTGCTGTGCGAGCTGATCAAACCAAGCCTTAGGGAGGGCACCCTTTGGACTATCAATGTGATTCACCATTGTTGGCTTTACCGTAGCCTGAACGGTACGTGTAATGCGCAAACTCCAACCAACGGCGTACTCGTAAATTTCCCGAAAGTGAGCGTTGTATGCAAATACATCTTGCGGTGGGTTTGACCCAATTTTTGCACCAAAGCAGGAATACCATTGCTGAACCTCATTCCGCAAGATTTTTAAATTCTGCTTTGCGTGGAGTGGCGTGACCAGATCTTCCATCGACTCGGCGACTTTCGAGGTTGTGACACCGTACACTTCGCGAACGAGATCGCAGAGGTCATGAATTGCCTCGAGTTGAACTTGGTGATCAATGTGATCCTGCCAAAGCGCCGGCTGTAATGCGACGTGGAGAACAGGCTCAAGAGGCTCGACGTGTACACTTGCAACTCGTCCGTGACGCGAAAAGTAGTGCGCCAACGACGCATCGCGCGACCCGCTTACACCACCTAAGTGGGGAAAACGGACGCAGTCAATGCCCATAGCCTTTCCATAGAACATGTCCTCCAAAAATTTACCAAACGAATAATTCCACGCGTCCCTCGGCATTACCGAATACTTTGAGGAAAGATGGGCAGAAACGTTCCCACCACTTATGTCGCGTGACCACATTAGCACTTCATCCGATCGAATCTGCTGCAGGATGGAACGATAGCTGAATTCCCGAAGAAATGCTGCTGGGAGTTGCTGATCACTGGTGTCCTTAAACTCGTTCAAATCTTTTACCCGTATGATAACGCGGCCGGTATCGTGGGAAAACGACAACTTTGACGTTGTGAACGCGCGCTTAAACTCAGCCTTGCTATTTGCAAAGCAGAAATTATCCAGGAATTGGCCAACGGACATATCGTTTGAACTGTAAAAGTCGATGCACATCATTTCAGCTTTCGATGCCGTCCTCCCCTCCAATGAACTCCAACAGGTAGAGAACAGGATACGGTCCCTCAGCGCGCTAGATGATTTTGCTCCGCAAGTACACCAATTGAGATGGCCCGACAGCACACCAGTTGCAGTTGCTGAGGTACTGTCATCGTCGTTCGCCCCATGGACCACCCGAAGAGAACTAATATTGTTAAACCGTGTGTGAGCCTTGCACCATTTGCACATAGCCTGTGTCTCCTTCAGAGCGGCACGCATTGATAGTGAGTTAGACTTGAGCGAAATGTACAGGGATGTTGACGACTTGGCAAACCATTCCTCTGCGACAGAACGCTCTTGCTTCTGTCTAGGGGGAATGTATCCGTAAGATGCCAACACAGATCGCTGCAGCCGCATGTTATACGCGCAGCGGATGATTGCAGTTAGCACATTCGTGATGTCTGTGAAAACATCAGGCGTTCCTCCGCGTAAGCATAAAGTGCACCCCTTCGACATGATGCCTCCTTCAAAAACAATGTTCTGGCGTTGAGTTCGTTTTCGCCGCTGTCGAGAAACACCAGAGCCTTCTACCGCTTCGTAGAGCCCATCAGCATTCGGCCTAAACGCAATCTTTTTTGCACTTCTCGGCTCTTGGTCGCTCAGCAATACGTAAAATCGCTTGCAAGTGCCAATTACCCCAACATCGGACATTTTGTCAATGTGATCGTACGACGTCAGTACGGACGCGCCGGTGCAGCGAGCAATTCGTTGCAAATCGATCAAGCGGACGTTTTTGACGACTGCTACGTTGCTTTTGCAGAGCAACTCCTCTGCAACTCGGTGCACATGACCTTCGAACATGACGATATCAGGGCTGAAAGTCATAATCTTCTCCGTCACGATATGCATGTATTCCACTTCTTGGCCGGCGACGCCCTCCAACGACGAAATTACCTCCTTCTTGCGCTGGTAGTCTAACACCGAAGCAATCAGTAGAATGCGCGGGTTTAGAATATCACTCCTCATTCCTTTGCGAGCCAAACTTTTGTGAATAAGGACGCCATCGATAAAGAAACTATCTTGCACACGTCCACCATCCAAACATTGGACACGGACATACTGCATAATGTCCAGCAAGTCACCTTCGTCAGGTTCGCACGAGACAGTGAGCGCAGCTCGATGGGCAAACAAGTTGATAATTTGCATCCACCGATGCTGCTCAATCATTAAGAGCTGCGATACTGCCGGAGAGCTGTCTAGCAAATGGAAAATGCGCTCTTCAATGCGGTCACGAGAATCTTTTGACATTCGTTCCACAGCTGCTTCTATTCTAATAACAAGCTCAGAATCGTCTAATTCGTTGCAAACATCCTTGGATAAGCCAACCATGGCAAGGATGCCGATATCTTTCGTTTTAGCACGTATTTCAGGGCCAAATGGGTTCCATTGAACAGCGTTTCCAAAGCGGGCGGTGTCGAATGACACTGACAGGGTCTTGGGCCGCGTCGTCAGAGTAGTCGAAGTGGGAGGGAATGTTCCTGCAAGCCGTGCTTGCGCGTTTGACTCTGCAACGAGACGCTTAAACTCCGCCTCGCTCCAGCGATGATTGCTCGGGTTAGCTAAATCTGCCTGACTATTTGAGTGCTTCAGTTTCCGGGATGCGTGCTGTGCATCCTTTCGTTCAAGCAAAAGTTGCGGCTCGCTAAATGTCCTTAGTCTGTGCGCATTTCCATGACAAGTTTGCTTCACCTCTTTTGTCAATTCATACAGATGCGGCTGGTGAGCCAGATGCTGCGCGCTTGCAACAATCTGAACCTTGGGGAACATACTAAATAGCAACGGTGGCCTTGACTTTTCAGGCTGTTCACTGACCCGCATATCGTCATTTATTTCATCTTTTCCAAACAGTTCCGGTTTATCCAACTGCTTGAAATTAGACGCGTCAGACGTCGTGCGTTTCATAACGTTAGCAAGATGCTGCGGCATAAGTAGCAGCGTATGGATAGATGGAGAATTCACCGATTTCTGCAAATCTTCCTCAAAATTAGCACCTGTTAGTTTCATCTGCAGTCCTTCTCGTAATTGTCGATGACAACTATGACAGACCAATTGTTTCCTTAGTCGTTCAATTGACTCGTCTACTTTGTTTATTCCAAACGACTGTGGCAACCTGGCACAGCAGTTTGCACAGAAAATTTGTCCACAAGATCGGCAATGATGTCTTCGTCGAAAAAACGTAAATAACCGTTCACACTCGTAGCACGCTTTACTGGACCTGTCCGACATCCAAAAGTGTTTAAATGACCTCGACCTTTCCCGTCCATGAAGGAGAAGCGTTGGAGAGGTCTGTTCCTGAATCTGCATAGGCTCCTGTCTCGTATCTGCTTCATGGCTACCATCTTGAAGCTGCTTCACTCCAGGCAAATGCTGACCCTGTGGTGATGGAAACTGCGTGAGTACAAACAGATTGCGATCCACGTTCATCTCATGCTCTCGCTGAGCCAAATCAATCTCAATATAGTCTCCAATTTCAGGTACTTCAATCAATGGACTATCACTCGTGTCTTCTGTACAACGCAGTGCACGTCGAATCACCCTTAGAACCCGCTGTAGACTCGCTCCACGCATTGAACGGCCATTAATAGCCACTACAAGAGCCGCTGGATGAATGCCCAATGCCTCTGCGTCACTACCAGGCAGCACAAAGTTCACACAGACGCGAAAATCTCGTCGAGACGACGCTACTAACTGCATGCCCAGCAGGACGTCCATGGAGCTGAACATGTGGCCCACACACTCACTTGTACGTAATCTAGCCACACGAAGCGTAGCAATTCTCTCTATAGAGCGTGTAAAGTGATCCAGCGACGTGTAACCCGTGCGACTACTGCATGGGACACGTGTGACGGGATCGGAGAGCGTCCTGGGCGCATGGAAAAGCACCGTCGACGACGTTGGACCAAGCTTGAGTGACGAAGGAGACTCTTCAGATGTCACACAGGAGCTTGTAAGCTGCCGGATTGCGCCACAGATTGTCGCCATGAGACTATAACTTTCCCCAGTGCGGCAATTGCAACAATAAAAGAAATTTGACCATCACTCTTTCAAGCGCTTATCACCATTATGGGTGCAGAAAACGGCCATAAATTATTGCCGATTCTTGGACAAACCGACGACTACCGGTACTTACTTGCCTGACTCAGAAAAGGAACTGATAACAAAGCTCTATTTATACACTGCTGTGAGCACCACACCAAAATTTGGACTGCTCGATGCGACAGGGAACTTTTTGAATTCCGGACCAATGTCATCGCTTCGTTTTTAAGAGGAGCTGACGATCTGCACGACATAGTCGTACACCTTGCGGACAAACACTTCGTCTAAGATGCGATACTCAACCACGAAGGCAAGCAGGCGCTGCCAGCTCGCGGCCAAAAGTTCGCTCACCTCCAGTACCACGAAGGAGTGGTAATACCGCTGATACAGGAAGATAAACACGCGGATGAGTCCATTATACAATCCGCGCACGCTTGTGATCTGAGTAGAAATGTTTCCGTCGGTGGAATGTTGGTTGGCATTGGCGCTCAACAAGGTGTGCAAGCGTCGCATGAGCTCGTCTATGGCTCGGCCCTCAGCGGTGGGCGTCTTAATGTCCGATAGCATGTCGTACATGATGGACACCTCGCTGTAGAAGTCCGCAGCCATTTCCTCAGCTAGACTCACGGCCTCGAGCGGCGAGACGGCTGACGGATCGACAAAAAAGTCAGCAAACTGCATTAGCGTTGCGAGCGGCGGCGCGGTTGTAGACGTGGGTGCGATCAGTGTTGATTGAATGTACGTGCTATTGCCGGTCGAAACATTGGCATTGCGCACCACGCCGGGCTTACTGAGTGATGAGGCGTTACGGCCGCAGAGGCGCTTGTGTACCATCGCGTAGTCCTGGTGTGGCCTGCATGCAACGATGCTGCGGCCGCTGTTTAGACAGAGGAGGGAGGGAAAGCTCGAGGACCGTTCACGCTTCATATTACGGAAGGACGGAATTGATTAATATCACGCTGTCAGCCTACTTGCTTTGTCACCGGTCTTGAAGCTTGTTCGAGAGCCGACTCAACTTTTTGCTTTTGCGAAGCGAGACGCCAAAAGAGTAGCCAAAATTTGAACGTTCCGAAAGACATGATTGGACGGCTTTGTCATTTTTTGTGGTGATTAGGTCTCGAAAATTTCTCGACGAGCATTGAAAATTTCAGTTTGCCCCGCGAGGAGCTTGCGATGTGTTCGTTTGTGTTGACGAGTGCAGCCACGCACACGGAGGCAAAAGGGACTGCATCAGCTTTGTTTCAGTACGAGCATTCTATGCAACTAGTGCCAATAAGTTGGGCAGTGGCTTTTACGGTGCTATTATGGAGAGTATGGAGTTGGCGGTGAATCACTGAATCAATCAAGATCCGATTACTGTTGTCAGATCTTTTATTCTTTTAAGACCACGCATGAGGCGTGAGAAAATAAAGTTGCAAAATAAAGTGACGGTGAGCATCATAATCTGTTATCTAACATGCCTTTTGTGAGGCGACTAAACCTCTTTCAGAGTAGCTGATTGAAAAGTATCACTTGCTCAGCCGAATCTTAAACAAATAGGAAGCATACACTAAAATGCACGTGCTAAAAATGGAAAATGAAGCAAGTTGGCAAAGTAACAAATGAGCAAACGACTGGCTATCGATGCTCGTCGGTGATTTGTCCATTTCGAAAGGGTAATTACGTACAGCGTAGATGTGGCGAGAAATGACCATTGACAAAATCAAAAGACATGCTGTTACCAAATGCTCCTCCTCGATGACACGACACGCTTGTCAAATACGAAAATTGTTACGGATCTGAAGTCACGGTCTGCTGTACCAGTGCAGACGGCATCAGGTGGTGACCAGCTCAGAAGCCACAAGGAGATGTTCAACGGGCCCGCTGCTGGCCTGGTAACAATACACAACGTTGTAGCTATTCCAGCGCATTGTGCGCGAGAGCGCTATCGGACATCCGTATTCTATGTCTAATTACGACCTGCCAAATGTGGATTACGTAGTGTGGTACGGATGATCCGCCGCATACATTTTATAAGCTGGAGCCTTAAATCTATAACACCTGAGGTCAAAGCAAGAGTGCTCAGAGACTAATCTTCTTTCTTCCAAAAGCCCAAGTCGTGTCCAAACTTTAATAGCATCACCGACGCGACCGCTACAAGCACGGGCAGCAACCATGTCGCAGAGCAGGACAATGCTAGCTACTCGAAGGTAGTGAAGATGCTGGAGACGACGCCGAAGAAGGTTTTGGCAGTGGAAGAAACTGTGCGTTTGAGCTCAGCCATGTCATTGTGCACGTAGAAAAGAGAGACTGGAGTTATTGCACCTCGATCCAAGACGCCAGATTATTTAGGACCGTATGCGTCCTAGTCATTATGACCGTATGCGTCCTAGTCATTATGACCGTATGCGTCCTAGTCATTATGACCGTATGCGTCCTAGTCATTATGGCAGTATGCGTTATTGTACATGATGACGCGCTGATAACAGTAGGGAAAACGTATAGTACACTTCACTTAAGTACGAATCGTATTTGTCGAAAAATCCTGTAGCCATTTTCATTTTACGCTGGGTAGCGACGTGACCTTGGCTCAAGATGATGACCTCCGCGGCGACGCTGTCACTTCAAGAGAAGCAGCGTGGTGAGTGCCGCTTTCATTGTCCATGCTATTAGCCGCGCTGTCTCCTTTCTTTCGCACCTTTTTCCGTCCTTAACAGTTTTTATCTCCCATAGAAAACCTGCTGCGCATGCTGGACTTTAACTCGGAGAGCACTGGCGGCTTTGCAGATGCGGTCCAGGACTCCGTGTGCGTTTCATATGCACATTAAAGTATCGATATAGTGCGTTTATTCACTTGCCTTTGTGTATCTTTGTAGTGATTGCTGGGGCGACCAGTGGAAGGTTCTGATCTACGACAAATTCTGTCGAGACATTATCTCGCCCATCCTCAAACTGCATGAGCTCCGCAAAAAGGCTGTTACGCTGCATATGCTTCTGGATACGGAGCGTGATGCAATTCCTGATGTCCCTGCCATTTATTTCGTGGAACCTACGCAAGAGAACTTGAAGCGGATCGTCTCGGACTGTTCAAAGGAATTGTACAGCTCAGCACACCTAAACTTCGCCTATCCGTTAAGTCGTGAGTCGCTAGAGTATTTGGCTCGAGCTTCTGTGGAAGCTGGGTGTACAAGTATGGTATGTGTCGACCTTATTTGGTGATGAGAAGTGATGTCGGAGCCGGTTTTTTGACTTTTTTTTTCCTGTGTGCGCATGTGCAGATTGCCAAAGTGTACGACCAGTACACGAACTTCGTGTCGCTGGAACCGCATCTCTTTTCGCTGAACCTCCCTGCGAGCTATCGGGCGTACAATGACCCAAGTGTGGCGGATGTGCAAATTGAGCAGTCAATAAGTGTCATTGTTAAGGGGCTTTTTTCCGTCCTCGCTACTTCTGGAAGGATCCCGGTGATTCGCTGTCCCAATAATGATGGACCATCGAGGATGGTGGCGGAGCAGCTAAGTTCTACCATTCGCGAGCACCTGGTATGGACGTGTTTCTTTACCTATTTACAGCATAACATTCTGATCGTCGTTTTGATTCAATTGGTTGAATGCAGAATGTGAGAAATGGCGTCTTTGCTGACAACACATCCAGTTTTCAGGTGCGTATTTCCCGTGTAAAGTGAAGCTGTACTCGGTGCTTATTATTTTTGTGTTGGTCATTTGTTCAGCGCCCGGTGCTGATCATCATGGATCGTAATGAGGACATTGCATCGAGCCTACATCACCCATCGACGTACCAGGCGCTGGTTGATGACGTTTTGTCGATTCAAATGAACCGTGTAAAGGTGTCTGTAAAGACCTCTGGCGGGGATGACGGTGGTGATGATGGCCGATTGGTGGAACGCACGTACGACTTAGACGTGACGAGTGACAAGTTTTTTGAGACACATGCCGGTAGTCTGTTCCCAGATGCAATTGATGCAAATGAAAAGGAAATGAAGCTGGTTACGGGGAAAGAAGAAATGATTCGAGCACAGACAGGAGGGGGCAATGCATTTATGAATGGCACAAAGGATCTTGTTGCTGCTGTTGACACTCTGCCGGCTCTCGTGGAAAAGAAGAAAATGTTGGAAGTTCACACAAACATCTTCCACGCGGCATTTCAGGGCGTAACGAAGCGCCACATTCCGTCCTATTCTATGCTAGAGCAGAATCTCATCGATGGCTCGCACGTAGACAAGACTGAGGTGCTGCAGCTATTGTCAAACACGGAAATGGGCACAATGGCGGATAAAATGCGGCTGTTAATGATTTACTTCTTGTCGAGTGGTGCTAGTGGTGCCGAAATGGCTGATTTTGAAAACGCTTACCAGCAATGTGCTGCAACATCAGAGCAGCCGGAGGCTTATATGCAGGCGTGGAAGTTTCTCCGCAAGCACTCGGCTTTTCAACGACGTGCCAGTGTTGGAGCGAGCCTGCAGTCTGAGGGCGGTGCTGGTCCTGATGGCGGTGTCAACAACATGAGCAAGTTTAAGGGTTTTGCTCAAGGATTCCTTGCTCAAGCCGCTGCAAGCTTTAAGAACTTTTTGCCCGAAAACAAAAAGTTGCACGTTACACGAGTCACCGATGCCATTTGTGAGATGAAGCCAAACACAGAGGATGAAACCTTCTTGTATTTGGACCCGAAGGTACGATCAAGATTGCGATTGGAGGTGGTTGTACAGAACTAAGTTCTAAATCATGTTTTGTTTGCATTCAGATCAAGGCCACTGGTGATGTACCGCGACAGCGCTCTCCTTTCCATGAGGTGATGATATTTATGATTGGCGGCGGCAACTACAACGAATATCATAACCTGTTGGCGTACACCAAGGAATCACAACCACCACGATCGATTTGGTACGGCTGCACAGAACTGTTGAGTCCAGAGGCGTTCTTACACCAGCTCGGCTGCATCGGTACATAAGACAGTAGAGGCAGTCAGCATGGGTGTTTTTTGTAGGAGAGAGTGCGAGACACAGAATTTGAACGTGTCAACTCAAAGACAGAAACGATCATTGCTTGTTGTTCTAAATGCTCTAACATATTCGACCGATAGTGGTTGTTGTTCGAGCGCCAATCATACCAAAAAGAAAAATCTCTCGGCTTCGAAGAGCCAAGGGCCTGAAAGTTGGACAAGCAGAAGTTCATGCACTTAACATCCCTTCTAAGATACGTCGCTAGCAGCATGAGTACCATGACAGAGTTGAAGATCAAGATATCCCCTTGCTTGTTTACGACAGTTCCATGTTTCGATAAGAACTTGTTTCGATGTGTAGACTGCTAAATAATAAACCCATATGTGTCATGATCAGACTTGGACGACGACAGTAGATGACAGAAAACTGTTAGAATGCAGTGGAGGATATCTTGATTTAAAATTTGATCGGTGAGGGTGGCGGTTGAATCTCAGAACACTCTTGCTGCCACTGCTGTTGCTGTTGTTGCTGCTCGCACACGAATTGTTCACACTCTTGGTTGACTTGGGCCTGCAGACGTCGCTGCTGGGTGTCGAGGTCCATGTCCATCTCGTGCTCTTCAAATAACGGTTGCTCCTCCTCAGCTGCGCATCTCCTTTCCTCTGCTCGCTGTTGAGCAAACTGTCCTACAAGCTGCGCGAGCTGCTGGGTTTCGGCGGCAGCGCCGTTCACTTGCACCTGCATGACATTCACCATGGCCTGAAGCTCGTGAACCTGCTTGCGCGAGGCCTTCTTGGGGTGGTGCATATGTGCCCGGGAAGACGCGCTATCAGTAGCACGGCTACGCTTAATTGTGCCTCGTGGCGTGGCCATGCAGCTGCTAATGGGTACGCACTTAGCCGGATCAGCGAACAACATGCCTGCTGCGTTGGTAGCCAGAACGGGACCAAGTACATCCAGTGCATCGAGACTGGCGTGAAGCTGGCGGCTTTCAAAGTCGGTACAGTCGAATCGCGGTGGAGGGCGATCGACGCTCGCTGGTAGTGCAAAAGCAGCCCATTCAGACTCAAAAATGGTGTTACTGCCGTGGTTCATGGTCGGATGGTGTTCCTTGAAGGGGGCGGATTGTATTGTGACGGAAAACGGCGTTTCGTTAGCGGCTGGCTACTGATTGGGTGGGTGGGAGCGGGACAAGGCAATGTTTCCGTAGATGCACTATTACGGCAAAAGCTTCTGTGTCAGAAAGCAACAGCTGCAGTGACTTCCCCAAGCATACTTTACAGCGGGGGGGAGCATTGGCTGGCGCCACTGGCCGTTCCTTCGGAAAAGGTTGATCGAATACCGCGCAATCACCTGAAAACGGAAGGTCGGTCGTGCTCAAGACGGCTTTGCATCTTACATACACTATCGATATTTTGGCACTTTGGTCGGTCGGTCGGTTTGCACGTACAGTGTCCTATTTTTACGCGGTTTGTGCAGTCAGATGCTTAGCTTCCATTTGACGTTACAGAAGGAGGCCGTTGCAAACAAAGGTCGGTCGTTTTGGTCGGGTGAATAAGTCAGCGAGTTTGTATGTTTCCTTGCCTCATCCTGCAATATTTAACAGACGACGTCGGCCCAAGCAGCAAAGTCATAAGGGCAGTAGCGTCCAGCCCGACGACGAAGGGTCCAGCGTACGATGACCTTTGCGCTTCCACGGCTCTTCTGTTGTTTTTCAATTGGTGTCTGTGCTCGATGAAATAAATGAGTGCCCATAACACGTCGCTGCCATCGAAGCTGTTTGTTGCCCCTTGTAATTTGTTTCCTCGAATTTCTCGATCAGACAAGATCTTGTTTGGGGGTATAGCACCACGCCATGTCCATTTTCGGTGGCGCGTCGACCTTTTTTTAATGGTGAAAATTGGCACAGAAATTGTACTTTTGATACATCTCTTCCAGTATAAATCATCGTATTCGAAGTACATCTGGGCATGGCGTCACAAAAAGTTGGCAGCAGCCCGTAGCACACTCATGCAACATCTTTACTAAGATGCTAATGTCAACGAGGATCAGACTACCACTTACTAGAATAAATCTTCCTCCCAAGCCATACGCAAATTATAGAGCTTGCACAACGAGTAGCTTTTTTCTGCGCTAACTTTCTACCTTAACTCTCACACTTTGTGTTTAGAAGTATACAAGACGTATGCAATGCCTCAGAGTTGTGGTAAGATGTCTGGCACGTATCTAAATTACTCGATGATAATGCTCTGACTCGTTGGAGAGACATAAATTTGCTGACGCATTTGATAGGTAGGGGAAGGGGATCTCTTATAGAGGTTTCAGACTTTTTTGATTGCTAATTTCAGCCCTCATGTACAACTTTGAGAAGGCTGTAAAGGATCAGAACGCAAGTCTACTCACAATAACAGCAGTTTGGCCTTTTAGCAAATTTCTTTCAATTTTACTAAATATGTTATTCTGGTCAGCTGCTAACCCGGACGTCCTTCTGGCCACACAACTCACCAAAAAACGCGAGCAGGCCTCGACTGGCACCGGTGAGGGTCGCAGCGCCAGGCGGCCCTATTTTCATTTTATTTGTATCAAAACTAAATTTACTTGACACTTTTCAAGACGATAGGTTTTGTTCAATTAGGGCTGGACTCTTACGAAGTACAGAGTGGTATACAAGAATTTGGTAAGGCAAGCACGCTGTAGGATACTCATTTACTAGCCTCATCAGCGGAAAAAACAAAAGTAAAATTAATGTTCAATGGCGTATGAAGACTACAACTTCTCGATAAATGTTGCCGCCGCATCAAACGAAGTCGTTGCTGCTATTATCAAGCAAGAAAAAAGAGTCGTGCATTGACTTCCCCCCTAGCCCTGTACGCCGCACGATCGTGTTAGCGAGTAGTCCCAGCACTATTGTGCCATCTTCTAAGGCCGTAAAAGGAGCTGCAACTGGCGCTCACTCGGGAAGCGTTACGTTGCAACCTTATCAAAAGTTGACACACGTCATCCGTATTACACCACGTAGAAATCCGTTTTGAAGGATGTTGACGCAGGACATTCTTCCAACCCGGTTTCTCGGGCGTAACACGTTTCTACAGCTATATAAAGACGGCTTAACTCGGGTTCGTCAGCCTAAAAGGAGAACTTGGGTCGCTTGTCATATCCACCGACAATTCTCTGAGTTCAAGAAAAGTGCCTTTACAAGCACCCTGCACAATGATCCAGAGATGGACGAGATCGACGCTGAATTTCCAAAAATTCGCTCATGTACCTTAAGACTACATATCGCAGGTTCCCCCTTCAACTGATTATATGCATATCCGTAAGGGATTAGTTCATCACCCGTGACAATTATGTTGTCCACGTACACGTCTAATACGTCTCACGCCTATCCATCCACCTCGTAGAACACACAGAAGTCTGTGATGCATTGCTCGAAGCCGAGCAGCGTGGATTCTAGCCAATGTTGCCAAGGCTGCTTTAATGTATAAATGTTGCGCTTTAGTTCCAACGCCAGCCCACCGATACTGTTAACGCCAATTTTCTTGAGTAATGCAGCGGCTATCTCCATTCCAGGCGGAATCTGGAGCAATACCTTGTAACCCTATGAGTGAGGCATTGGCGTCAAGCACTGGGAACGTCGCCATGTCTCGCTGGGACGCGCCAAATGATCGAGAATATAACGATGATATGGATAGTGACCATAGGGATGACTGCCGAGTACATAAAGATATAGCTCTCTTCATTAATCTGAGAATCACCGCGGCCGGAGTGGCACACTGAATCCGAATAGCATACACCGTACGATGTTGAAAATGGTACAATTAATTCTCTCAGCTTTTCATTGGATTAGGGCGTTCTGGCTTCTGATGTCTGCCTTTCACTGCCAGATTGTTTACAGAAGAGATCCACCAACGCAGTATCGTATTCTACGTCGCCATCGGTACGCTAAACGCAAATTCGGCATTTGAACTCTGCCTCAAGCGGGACATGCGTCACCGCTTGTTGGACGCTGTGCAGCAGCATCGGAACGACCGAGCGAGTGACCAAGCCGACTTTGCTTTTGTACAGTTGGTGTAGGCGGGCGCTTTATAGCTGCCACGTACTACACGCACACACCTTCGGGCACGTATGAGAAAGCGGCAAACCGTCTTCTCTCGCGTGCTGTGAGATACTTGGTGGGCTCCTAGGCGACCTCACACAACAAACTAGTACTTAATTACTAGTGGCGTCGCGGAGCGGTTTCCAGTCTTCTGGTGCGCACTGTGAGATAAGTAGAAAGTTCAAGACTGATTTATATATAATTACATACAAATCAAAAGCTATTGGCTAGTATGCAATGATTGAACGCACGTCTGTTTTCATGCGCGTCCCTACGTAGCGAACTTATATACATGCAAGCTTAACGACATCTCATCACCTGATCATAGCCTCGTACTCGAGTGCTATAGGCCAGCAGGGTTGAGGTCCGATCTTTCGGAACCTCAGGGACTATGCCACCCACTTGTTCGATAACTCTAAACACAGGGGTAGCTTCAGAGTCCGCGCCAGTAGGGCATCACGCCCCTACTGCACTTCCACGTTTCTCGACCTATCAGTGGTTGATGCTGAACCCGTGCGTCGTGCACGACGAGTCTTGGCATCACCATTCGGGTAGGGAGTCTTCTTGCTGGGCGTTTTAGCACCAGCGCCTACTTTAGCGTAGCAGCGAGCCATAATATGACCGCGCTTGCCGCAGTCATAGTAGAAAACGTCTGCATTGCCCAACTCCATTGGAATGGCATCCGCCCTTTCGGCCGACGGCTTATACCAAGCTTTTGCCGAGGCACTGTTGTAAGATTGCTCCTTAACCAAGACAATTCCGATTGCCTCTTCCATCGTCGACGGTACCTGTCTAAAAAGGGCCTGTTAAGATGGGCCGTACCGCTGTCCATTCATGAACGTGGGCACCTTGATGTGTTCCACTATCGGACCCACAGTAATGGATGTCGACAGCGAGCGCATCTCCTGCACATACTCTTGCAAAGATCGCTTAGACTGTGGCGCTCCAAAAGAAGCGCGCCTGAAGCAACACTTCATTTGTTTGGGGCAGACGGACGGTCGTCACTCGCAGTGTGACGAGACACCGGGAGTGGGGCACTATACTTGTAAGCGTAGTGGCCCATCTTGTGACAGCAATCGCTTTTTTACAATCACTTGTATCCTAGAGAGCGAGGTTGCTCGCAGCTCTACATACAAGAGATTGATTCTCTGGACCTTCACCCTCCTGTCGTCTCAAAGGCCGGTAGGATCCCGAGTTGACATGAACCTGTTTCAGGCTGTTCCGCCGCAGAGATTGCTTGGTGAAGAAGTGACTCCAATTCCAAGCGGAACATGTGAGTCTTGACGGGACCATTGGCAATACCCTAGTGACCTGTGCGTGGTCGTCTATCGGGATCAACAAGATACAATTGACGACATTTCGTGTGCTCTGGACGTAAGTGCGCATATCACGCTTACCTTGTTTCAAATCCAGGAGCTCGGCTTGAGCCCTGAACTCGGGGCGAGGCGGTTAAACTGTTTGGATAAGCTGCGCCTGGAAGACTTCATAACGTTGAGAAAGCGTACGGGTTGTACACTTTAAGCCCTAAAGCCCAAGCTTTGGCAGTTCGACATGACGAACTTAACCATCATCGCATTGTCTTCAATGCGACGAGCTTCAATGCGCCGACGAACCATCTCAACGAGGAGCCGCCTTCGGCTGCCTTGTACTTGGAGACGTCAATCATCAAGGATTCGGGTTGACGCATTTGCGTCGGCCTAGCAGCAGCACTTGCTTGCTGTTGTCTCAACAGTTCGGATTGCTGAGAGCCCTGCTGTCTTAACAAATACCTTGCTCTCTCGACAGGTCAGCCTGTTGAGAACCTTGCTGCTGTAGCAAGGTGAGCTTTTTCATCTCTTCGTCAACTCATGCTGAATGAGCTTGACGATGAGTTCATGCTGCTCGTCTCTACTCAAAGAGATCAACATGGTACTGACGGCGGGATCGTCGACAGTCTCGTCTCAGCCATACACTGTATCTCCTGCCATTCGAAGTCACCCAAATCGTTGCGTTGCGCAATGACGTTCCATATCCGCTGGTTTCATAGCGGACGTGCCGATGGTCGCTGAACGGACAACGAAATGCTACGAGGTGTGACGGAGCACCCTCTTACTATACGGATAACAATATAGTCTAGTTACACTGGATATCTTGGCCCCCCCGATGATCAAGGACTTCTGTCGCGCTACTACGCAAGTCGTATTCCTGGTTTGTTTGGCCAGAGATTACAAGAACTCTCAAATAAACAACTCCCCCTGCGTTTGGACGCAGCACAAAACGAAAAGAACTGGATACAAGATCGCGAGACGGCTCAAGTGGTCAAAAAATCAAGTGGATCAAGTATCTGCATTTGGACAGGCGATCTCAAGGCGGATCAGAATAGAGCCCCCCAAAAAATATCTCGATCGCGTAAAGATTTCCGCGCAATCGACCACAACCAATCCCCAATCAATCCTTCACACATCATCGGCTCAAGGCCACAGAGAAGAGTGCAACTCGCCCAACCGACGGGGGCACAGAAGGTGAGGAAGGCTTACACACGAAATCGGAGGACCCCCTCCGTTAGTCGGTCGTCTGGGCGCCGTGGAGAGTCGGAATCACATCAGCAATTTTGTGAGCCCCGCCTTACCAAACGCTCTCGTTAGCTACGAATTAGAGGGCGATTGCACAGGGCACATCCTTCTATCTGCCTTCTTATCTGTTCCCTTTGCTCCTCTCATCACGCGTTGCGTCACCTAGCCTATTAAAGGGCTTAAAGGTAAATAGACTGGTGGATGCGTAAATGCAGATTTTTTCCTATTTTTCCATTTTGCTAAGGTTGTAATGGGGGCAACCTGTTACACTAGCTGATATAGGTTTTAATACATAATTACATAAGTAGGTAGGCAGTATCCGATTAGCGGATACTGCACGTCTATTTATTATTGGGGTGCCAGACCCAATAATTAGCCAATAATAAATAGGTCTATATCTGAGTGGTTCAGGGAATATTCGCACTTACTGCGAATTATAACCAAAAACCAAAAATAAACAGTTATATTTACGTTATAAATAAAAAGCGCTTCCTCACGCTCCTTACAGTGCGCGACGGTAACGGGGCTCTCATCCCGTTACACTTGGTAGCACTTCGTAGTCCTTCCAATGACCAAGTTCGAGATGAACGTGGACGATTCTTCGATGACTCCAGCGGTTTCGCTGGAGCATGCAGATTTTCCACACCTCACTACAGTGAAGTGGCAGGCATTACACCGCCTTGCGGCGGTGTCTGGTGAGATCGTCGTGACGTCGCTGCTGAGCACAGCGACACCCGATCAACACCGTGCCGCCATCCAAGACTACATGGTGCGCGAGCTCGCCGAAGCGAATCGGCGAGTATCGACTCCCTCGCGCACCCATTACGATGTAATTAAAATGGAGATATCAACGTACTCCGAGGATCGTCTCCCCCTTAATCGCTGGTTTAGGGAGATTGATATTGCGAAAGCGTCAAGATTAATTGACGCTCCGACGGCCAAGGTTAATTTCCTGCTGTCTCGGCTTGTTGGTAAAGCCAAAGAATGAGCCGTTGGGAAGCTCGTCGTAGACGAGTCGGCGTTCCCCAAGCTGGAGGATATCCAGCGCGACTTACGACTGGCGTTCGAGCCTCCCCAAGATGAGTCACGATTGCGTGCAGACTTCTTTTCACTTCGACAGGGAAAGCTGTCGATGCGTGATTATGTGCAGAAAACACGACATCTTGCTTCGTGTATTATCAGCCGATCGACATGGCTTCACAAGTCCATGTCTTCGTCTTCGGTATGCAGGAGGGCATGACACGTTATTGCCTCACACGTGCTGAGCAGAAGTCTCTCGAGGAGGCATTTGCCCTCGCGCTTCGTGAAGATTACACGGTCGCGTCATCATACTTGCACGCAGCGTCGCAGCATCCGCGTACGTCTGGCCCAGAGCCTATGGAAATCGATGCATCACGTGGTCGCGGCAAGCAATTCAGCCGCGACGTTCGTAGTCATAACACGACGAAGTGTTTTCGGTGCGGCAAGACAGGCCATCGTGCGGCCGTCTGCCGAGCTCCAGCGCCGGTGGCCATGAATACAGCTGTCTCACGTGGAGATACTGTGTCGTCCGTGGTCCCACCAAAAACGGGCGGTTCCAGTAGGCGCGGGACGCCCTACTGGCAGGAATGAAGCCCCGAGTACTCAGGTGGCAGCTCAGGCTCCTAGATCCAAAGTGATTCATACTCACTTCAATGCCACCACCATGCGCGACGATTCGAGACTGATTATCACCAGTCTCATCGTTGCTGGAGTGAAGCGACCACTCCGAGCGTTGTTGGATTCGGGTGCATCCAACAACTTCTTTCGAGCATCCTGTTTGTCCCTTCGAGAAGGTCCAGGTGATATCGTTGTCAAACTTGCTGATGGACAACCACAGCGTGTTCCGCGTAAAACAGTGGTTTTGCCGTACACGTTCGACGGTTTCCAGAGCAATGACGAATTTCTGGTGTACGAGATGAACTATGTATTCGATTGCATCTTGGGGATACCGTGGTTGTCACGGTATCAGCCGACGATAGATTGGCTATCTCGGTCCGTCAAACGACGAAGCGGATATGACGTTAGTGAAGTGTTCACTCGTCTGTTAGTTGCGTCATCCGATTGGCCTCATGTCAGAGTCGTGAATGAACTCGCCACGACTAGCAGTCAATACAGAGAGAGCGATGGCCCTCTGTGCCCGGTATATTCAGTCACACTGATAGAACCACAAAACGAGGCAGTTGAACAGGGGTTCCCGCAAACACGGAGATCGGTCGAGCTGGAGCTCCCGATTCATAACGAGGCGGTCGAACAGAGGTTCCCGCAAACACGGATATCGGTCGAATTGGGGTTCCCGATTCATATCGAGGCAGTCGAGCAAGGACTCCCGCGTACAAATACATCGGACGAGCAGAGGCTCCCGCAAATACACACATCGGCCGAGCAGAGGCTCCCGATTGTTACCGAGGCGGTCGAGAACGAGCTCCCGCGTACATCCAAGGCGGTCGACGACGAGCTCCCGCCTCTAATTGACGAGAATGAGCGGACTGTGGATCCGCGAGTGAACGACGTGGTAGAGACAGAGCTCCCACGTCTAGAGGGGGGTACATCATCCTCCAGCGACAGCGACACGCCAGTGGATCGAGACGCAAGAAAAAGCGTAAACGCAAGAAAGGAGCACGCCGATCGCCAAGACGACGAAATTCTCGTCAAAGCGCTGACGAAGATGATTCCGTAGTGACGGAATCCGTATGCGCGCTTGAATATGTGGAAGGGTCTCCACATCGCGGCCGCTACATTGAGGTAGCGAGCCCTCCGTGCACTGCTGCAGAGATCGCGTCTCTATTAGACCTACCATGGAAACATTTCCTTCACGACCTCAAGGCCGGCGACATCAAGCAAGTGTGCATCGTTTCAGCCGCCGAAGCAGCCAATGAAGAAGTTCAGGAGGCCCACCCAAAGAGCGCCGAGCCCAAATCAGCGCGCGAAGAACGCTTCACGGCACAGTCCTGGGAATCCCTTCGTTGCTTCGGGCAACCCTGTCTATGATATCGCTCGTGAGTACGCCGATATCTTTCCGGAGAAAATTCCCGCTGAGCTTCCAGCGGATCGTGGAGTGCGGCACGAGATTGATCTCGTGCCAGGACCGAAGTATTGCGTGACGCGGCAGTGGCCGTTACCGCGTGATCAAGTCATCGCAATTGATAAATTTTTTGAGGGCCGCCGTAAGGCTGGTTATGTTCGCGAGAGTATCTCGCAGCATTCGAGTCCAACTTTCTGTGTGAAGAAAGCCACCGGCGTTTGGCGCATTGTACACGCTATTAACAAGCTAAATGACGCCACGATCCCGGCTCAAACGTCGATTCCTCTCAAAGACATGGTATTGGACATGGTATTGGATACCATGTCCGGGAGCAAGATTTTCAGTGCCATCGATCTGACAGATGGCTTTTATCGGATCCTCATGAGAGACAGTGATATTCCATTCACTGCGGTCGGCACCCCAAGCAGGATGCTATGGGAGTGGCTAGTCATGCCACAAGGCCTTAAGAACGCTCCAGCTACGTTCAATCGGATGGTGACACAAATACTTCGCCCGCTACGCGATTTTGAACTAAGTTACTTCGACGACATTTTTGTTCACAACCACGCTGAGCAACAGCTCAGTGCTACGGAGGTTCACCTCCGCCACTTGAAACAGGTATTTCAAGTGATGCGCGAGAATAGATTATATGCGAGTTTGAAGAAGTGTGTCTTCTGTGCTCCCGAGATTCCAGTACTCGGATGCTATATTAGCAAGGAAGGTGTCCGTGTTGATCCCGAGAAAGTGTCGTCAATATGTTCCTGGCCTACGCCCAGGACCCAAACTGAACTACGTCAAGCTCGGTCTGGCTAATTACTTGCACAAGTATACGAAGAATTATGCAGAGTTAATTCAGCCATTATCGACACTACTGAAGAAAGACGCACTTTGGTCATGGAAGGCAGAACATCAGTCTGCCTTCGACTCCGTGAAAAAGAGCTTGTCTGAGGCACCAATGCTAATGCTGCCTGATGACTCCAAGCCATTTCACGTCTTCTGCGATGCGAGTAATTTCGCGATTGGATGCGCCCTCATGCAATTTGATGATGAGGGCCGAGAGCGCGTCGTGAGTTTTCAATCACGGCAGATGAAACCTGCTGAAAGAAACTATCCGGTACACGACAAGGAACTTTTGGCTATGCGTTACGCGCTGATCAAGTTCAGAGTATACTTGCTCGGCGAGAAGATGTTTTCGGTCTATACAGATCACGCATCACTGCGTACCGCCGTCAAGACTCCTCACTTGTCTCAGCGTATGGCACGTTGGCTGTCATACTTCTCAGAGTATAATTTCGTGGTATTTTACAAGCCCGACAAGAATAACATCTTGCTGGCGCGCTTTCTCGACGTCCCGATTACGATCCTCGACGCGACATGAGTCATCAGCCAGGTAGTGCTGATGACGAAGACGATGATATTTGTTTGTACTGTATTGAACTGGGGCTCAATGCAATGATTTCGAAACCTGTGCTGTCAATCCGGACTCAGATCGCCGAGTCTTATTCGAATGATTCCTTCTACACGGGAATTATCGATTATCTTCGACACCCTAGTGAGGGGTCACTCGTGAAGTTGACGAAACCAACGCGCGACAACATCAAGCGTTACGCGCTTGATGGTTCGCTGCTGACGTATACGATGGACGTCTTTGATCCACCGCGTGTCGTCATCCCTGCTGATGACGACCTCCGAGCACGATTGGTGCATGAATTTCATGACACTCCAGCTGGTGGTCACCTGGGTCGCGAAAAGACGTTCGCGGCTATTTCTCGCGTGTTTTCTGGCCGCGCATGTATAAGTACATCCAGAAATGGGTACGCTCTTGTGAAACATGCCAGCGTGTGAAGCCTGCACCGTCTTCACAAGCCCCATTGCGACCGCATCCGATTGCTACGGAAGCCTGGCGTTCAGTCAGTATGGATTTCATCATTGGTCTCCCACCGGATGAACAGAAACGCACGGGCGTACTGGTTCTTGTGGATCGGTTTAGCAAAATGGTGCATTTTGCTCCGGTCTCCGCGCACGTTACGGCGGAGACGACCGCGCAGCTCTTCATCGATCTTATTTTCAGACATCACGTCTTGCCAGAATCTACTGTGCCGGATCGTGATCCGCGGTTTACTTCAGCTTTTTGGGCCGAGTTGTTTCATATTAGGCACGCGATTGCTTATGTCTGTCTACCCAGAGACGGATGGGCAAACGGAGCGCATGAACAGAGTGCTTGAAGATGTTCTGCGCAGTTATGCGACATCGTTCACGTCGTGGAGTTCGTTTCTTCCACTCGCCGAATTTGCAATCAACAATGCAGTTCATGCGTCAACAGGTTTGACGCCATTTTTCGTAAACAACGCGAGGCTACCCTCGCGTTCCAGCGCTTCTTTCTCTCTCAGCTTCAGAGCACCCGGTCTCCAAGCTTGGTGGGGGAGTATCTGCCGATGGCTTGCGCCGAAAAATTTGATGATTGATTACGTTGAAGACAAGGTTGCTGCCGATGCAACTTATGCTGTTAGTTTTGTGGCCAACGGCATATCTATTCCCGACGCGATGCATCCCATCGCGTCTCCCGTCGCTAATTTTGCTCCTAAAGAGTCCACTTCGCCTGTAAGTTCGGCTACGGTGACCGAATTCCTATTACTACGACTAGACATCACGCGTTTTGTACGTGATGCTCTTCAAGAAGCAGTGGATAAACAAAAGCAGAACGCTGACAGAAGAGGTCGAAAGAACATGTTGACATTTAAAGAAGGCGACAGAGTCTTATTGTCGACAAGTGGACTGCCTGACACATCTGTGACGAACTTGGGCGCTAATAAGTTAGCGCCAAGATATATTGGTCCCTTTCGGGTTGTTAAGGTAAATGGAGACGCTTACACGCTAGATATATCTACATCTATGCGTTTGCACCCGACTTTCTATGTCGGGCGCCTTAAGGCTTACCTACCGGCGGACCTCCCTTCGAACCTTCCCCGCTCTTCTGTGCCGGCTCAAAGTCCGACACCCCTTGTCGACGACGCTGACTACGACTGGGACCAAGTCCTGCCCGAGCGCGTGCAGACTCGTTCTGATGGGGCCCTCCGAACGCGGCAGTCTCGAGTTGGCGAAGACGCTCAACCAATCTCTGCTGCTCCCGTCGAGTCCGCTCGGTAGCCTCCGTCGCAGCAGCCGCACTATCGTGAGCACTTTGCCATCTCCAGAGCATCCAGCAGGCCGTTCTTCGCCTCCTCAGCATCAGTGCACAGTTCGTCATTCGACGGCACAAGCGTCCGATTCTGTGAATCGGCGCCCAACGAAGAGACCTTCCGTCGTGATGCTCCTCCTCCCTTGGTGGATGCATCGGATGCGCGACGTTGGATTGTGGACCGAATCGTCGGTCACGAAGATCCCACGCGTCATGCGCCGAGTAGTGACTCAGTGCCCTCGAAGTGCCGTACTGAGAGACATTATAAGGTCCGTTGGTTGGGATATTCAGCAGCGGACGACACATGGGAGCCTCGAAGTATGTTGGCTCACGATGTTCCTGACGTAGTCGAGGAGTATGAGTCTAGTAAGAAGACGGCAAACGCGACCGACGTTGTCGGTTCCACCCACGATCTCGCGAGCGTCACTGCTGATCGACGACGACCTCCCGAGCGACTCCGAGATCTATTACGAGGCTCGGGAGCACTTGGATAATATGACGGTACCGTGTGAAGAGGTTCTTCATCGACTCGAGTGACTCAGGTTCTTCAGCACCTTCAAGGCTGTACAAGTCCCACGGCTTCAAGTCTTCGTCCATGACTCGCGATGCCTGCTCTCTTCGGATTGTCGCCTGATGGTCCCAACCATTGTTAGAGACCTCAGCGCGTGAGTGGCCAGGGTTCATGCTGCTCAGTTGTGAATGACTGAGAAGATTCGAAGACCAAGAAGACAAGCCGCTGGAGTTCTCGTTGGAGTTCTCGTTGGACTACTCGTTGAGAAGAAACTTTTTGCGAAAGGCGCCTTTCGCATATAGGTTTTAATACATAATTACATAAGTAGGTAGGCAGTATCCGATTAGCGGATACTGCACGTCTATTTATTATTGGGGTGCCAGACCCAATAATTAGCCAATAATAAATAGGTCTATATCTGAGTGGTTCAGGGAATATTCGCACTTACTGCGAATTATAACCAAAAATCAAAAATAAACAGTTATATTTACGTTATAAATAAAAAGCGCTTCCTCACGCTCCTTACAGTGCGCGACGGTAACAGGGCTCTCACCCCCGACGAGGTAATCAAGTTTATGACGCTTCAGCTTGATCGCCCAGTCTGGTCATCGTGGATTCACAAGTTCGATCTACCAAAAGATTTTTCTCCACCTCTTTCACTCGAGGGGTTCCGGTGAAGCTGATCAAGATGATGGGTCTTCCGATCAGACAGACGATTCTTTGTTGGCCGCCTTATCTGCATTTCGATCCACTTCTTCGCCGATTGCAGTCGACACACCCAGTCCGATCGCATCGCATCGTAAAAGTTTGTCGCGAGCGTCAATGGTAGATCTGTTTAGCGAGCCTTCAAGTGACTTGGCGCACTCAGCATCAACAGTAAACCTCGGCATTCCTATAACTGACTGTTGACCACAAGAGAATCTTTGGCTCTCCCGGACACCACTGTATCTCGTGACCATTGGATCCCTGGATATCGCGATCGGGCTCCTCGATCGTCTACGGAGACATTTCCATGGTCAGCTCGAAGAGTCAGCTTAATTAGCGTTTTAAAGCCAAATTTTGGATTACCATTATCGCTCGAAACCGAAAGGTACATTTTTCCGTCGAGCCTGATAAGATTCGCCGTCATCCTGTCTCCGGTTGGTTGACCCAACTTATTTCACCTTCTCAAATCGATCGACTGTATGATCGCCAATCATGGAAAATACATGATCAGCAGATCGATTTGATACCTTTTTAGTGTACCGCATCGTTCCACTTATATCGCGATTTTTAATCCCGTCATCGCCTAACTCTATGGGAGGCGTCTCCCTTTCTGCTAATTTCCGTCGATCGTGGACGGATCTTAAGAAGATAGTTACCATCAGACTAACAACACTGATATGGATTCACTGTTTTTTATTTCCAACTTGCGCGGCAGACCTTGTAAGCCAACACGTCATGCTGTGCTCCTCTAGCATGTTCACGACTCTCATCTCGTTTGGATATCATATCTAAGCAGATATGACTACATGGTATACAGGGCTGGGTTGAAATTCATCTCCATTCTATTCATTCATAACTTATCGTCTTTTTGTCCAATCGCAGACATATCTTACTTCCGCGCCGCATTTTGAATTGACACGATGGCGGACCCTCTCATCGGTCCGTTTGCGGAGCTTTGTGGCGCTCTTCATGGTCTTCAAAGCCAGGTCGAGCAGCTATCGCGCGTGTATGACGCAGTTGACGACTTCAACTCGGCATTTGGCGCCTTTCAAGGGGCCATGGCGCTGCACGCGTCGTGTCTTTCGTATCCCAAGACGGTTTCTCCAACTCGAGGCTTTCGAGACAAGGAGGTCTCTCCAGGGACGGGAATGCCACAGCCAAGTGTGTCACCTAATGATAATGACGTTCAGAAGAAGCAGAAAGAGTCGTTAGGAGGCACAAACAAGAGCAAGAAAAAAACTGATACTCTTAATGGGGGCAAACAGCTGTTAAAGACCAAGAGACATATGGCAATTGCTGTCAATGGCATAAAAAGACACGGAAAAGTCGAACCTCATGGACCCAGCAATACACGGATCAAGAAACGGAACACACAGACGACCAAGACAATGCAATCACCTTGGACATGGGAACGTCGTACGTTGCTGTGGTGAGTTCTAAGGTGATAATGATGAATTTAATTGTTGTGGTGGTCATAGATGTTCGAGAAAAGATTCCACGCAAGTATCAGAGTCCAGCCGAGCTAAAAAAGCTCGAGAATATTGTGCTCTATCTCAAAAATCGTCACTGCGCCATGTACGTCGGAACTCTTTATCTTTCAGTCAAGTGTCATGGTTTTACTAGTGGTTGCTAAAAAATGACGAACGGTTTTGTAATAGTTCTATCTCGGACCTCGTAAAGCACAGTGGGTTGCCTGTGATTCGATGCAAAGAAATTTTACAGACGCTTATGAAACTTGACATTATTAAGCGCAAGCGCGAAAAGTCGGTACGTTTTGCTGATGCGCCACGACTTTTGTCTTGGAACTCACCTTTGCTGTCTTGATCTGCTACGAACAGGGCTTCGTCTACAGCTTTGGCCCCTCGAACTAAGGCTCGCGTCGACGGAGTGCGAAAGCGCGGCGCTAAAAATCGAGCTGGCAATAGATGAGGTCTTTTCGCTACGTCTTATAAACGTGCCCGCCGTATTTAATCAAATGATGCGTTTTTGGAAGCTCTTTCTCCGCGTCACGCAAAAAGAATCTTATCCGCTCTGCTGGTCTTTCACTTAAGCTCTGAGTCGTCTTTGGTTTCCCGCCGCTCGTTAATGCTTTCTTCCAGCGCCATATCATCGCGTGAGAAACGTAGAGGTCGAGCAATAGCCAGAAGTGGCGTCTTTGACACAGTCACATTTGCACCATCTGTCCCCCCACCATCGCGCACGACGTCCGCAAAGCTTAAAGAACGTTCACTGTTCTTGCGGCCAAGAACCTTGGCAGGCTGTTGGTCGTTAATCTGCTTCATAGATGCCAGTCGGCGTGGCTGACGCCCGTGATCTGTAAAGACTTGACGAAGCAAGCGCACTTGCACTTGGGAAGGATGATCGCCGCTGTTGCTCTGGGGAATAAGCCGCGGACTACCCATGTGTCCCTTCCTCGCGCGATCATTACGACTCGCTGTCGAGGTTGCCGAACCCATCGTTAGCTTCTCGCTCTCGCTTTCACTGTGCCTTCGCGATGTTAGCTCGTTGCGATGAGCACACACACTGCGTAGCGGCGGAATCTCGGTGTGATCATATGACGATTGTGGCGGCTGATGATGGTGGTGGTGATACGCATACTGTTGCTGGTTTTGCTGCTGGTTGTAGTGAAATGCGCAAGGATGCTCTGCACCCATGTACGAAGTTACTCCGACCGTCGCAGACGTAGCAGCATCAGGCTTCACATTCACTGGAGCACCTGCGCCTAAGATGGCACGTAAAATATTGTCCGGGTGAAGTGGAACACCAGCTACTAAACCAATCCGATTGTCTGCAAATACTGCAGGATTTTGCGATGCAGTAAGCAATGCAAGGTGAGCTGCTGAGAACGCGCGGCGGATCTGCATGACACGGAAACAATTTCTTCCCACATTGTTGCTCGGGCATAACGGATCCTCAATGAACACCGGGTCGAACTTGTGCGGATCATACGTCTGTTGTTGTAGCTGCTGATAGTCTAGAAGGCCTGTCGCGGCGCTCATTCCATTTAGTTCTCGGGATGCTGGCAAGTCCAGCGACGAACGGTATCCATACCGCCGGGCGCCCTGAGCAGAAGCTGCTTCGGAATGTGGTGGAAGCGTCTGCATGTGAGGCTGCGCAGGTACCTGCCAATGTTGACCATAGCCATATTGGCTCGTGCGGTCGTCCACGGCGGCATCGTCAGCTGCGTATTGCTGCTGATATTGATGTGGGACGTGATGAGGGTCACCCATTCCTGGAGTTCCGGGCCCCGCCATAAAAGTGCTTTCACGATTTAGAAAACAGCGCGAGGCTACACTGATTCCCGTAGTGCGCGGGTCAAACCGGTTTCCGTAGAAATCCAAAAAGCCCATAAGCATCAAACCGAAGTCTGCCACACCTGCCTGTACCGTTGACAGGCTGTGCTGGACAGCTCGAGAAGCGTTTGCAAAACCATTGGGCATGGTGTCGCTGTGTTCCTGGAGATAGCGCGTCACAAGCAGCAGTAATGCGTACGACGACAGTCCGCCCGAGTAAGCTACTGCCAAACCCCGATCGATCGCAAAACTTTTTAAAATAAGCATCATCGGCGCTAGAGGCGGGAACTCGTGAAGCAATGCAAGAACGACGTCATTGGTAGCTAAACCGTTGTGACCGGGGCCTTCAAACGAAATGTCGAGCCTTACATTGTATGGAGGGGCAGTAAGGAGTGTGATAATCGGGACAGCAGCATGCGGCAACGTTTTTACCGAGTCACGCACAACCCAAGGCTCTTGCTTTAGCTTGCGGGCAAGATTCTGTTGCCACGTCTCCTTGATAGCATTTCGACCTTCCAACATACCAGCTGCGTCAGCCGGCGCGTCACGACGCACCTTCGGCAAGCAGATTACGAGATCGACGTCGCTTGACGGAAGTACCAGCCGTGATACATGTGAGCCGTACGGTCGTACCTGAGCACGCGGCCATAGCGATTGCACTGTCGCCATACACAACCGTTGAGCAGCAAGTTGAGCAGGAAGGCGTAAATCACTGTCAACCTGAAGCTGTGCTGCAAATTCACACAAATCCCAGTGTAACTTACTTCGCGGAGGAAGCACTGACAATGGGACTGATACAAATGGTCCCATCACGGAATTTGTTGGTGCGTATGCTTCCGGAAAGGTAGGTGCTGCAGTAGGCGTGCTTTCTGCTTGCTGGTCAAGGGACGAAGGGGCTGGTGAAAACGGAGCTGGGGGTGAGTTACAGGAGCTCACATGGCCCATGGACACATCATCCAATCCACCCGTATTAGCAGGGACAGACTGCTGAAGTTGAAATTCTTGGACATCGTTCTCGGTGTTGTGAAGCTGGGCGGTTAGAATTGCCACAGTTTGCTTCAGTGTAGTTATCTCAGAAGACATACTAACAGTATGCTCATCCATGACCTATAGGAACCAGTAACATACTGATGAGCACGAATGCAGAATATTCCATTCTCGTCCAAAACAAGCAAAATACCTTCGTTTTCTCGACCAATTTTTCTTCCAGCATTGTAATGCGCTCCAAAGCCATTGTAACCTTGACGTCAAGCCCACTTTCAGAGACCTTTTTCGAGAAACTTGACGGCGGAGTGAAATGTTGATCTTTACAACCATTGATTTCGTTGTTAATGCCGCTGTCTGCATCGCTATCTTCGGTGTACTCCATACGCTTATTTCGGAAGCAAGCAGCGTGGTGGCATGCACATTTACAGCAGTGAACACAATCTGTCCACGTATCGCCCTTCTGACTTGCGTCAATGCACCGCTTCGAGCTCCCGTATATATTTGAACGCCCATCTTTGCGAGGATCACGTTCATCAGCAGTACTCTCCTCGCCCTCTTCGTGAGCGTAGCTATATGGCCATGGGCGTCGTCGACGCTTAAGAGCGCGCTGGCGATCAAAAAATCCCCCTTCACGGTACAAGAAGTCAGACTCGTTATCACTATCAAGAGCAATTGAAGCGCCGTCGCCATTTTCTCGAATCGATGTGACCGTTAAACCTGTTTTGTCAGGATCCACGTTGGCAGACCCTCGTCGACTTGAGTCCATCCCAGCTATCTTGGAGAATGATGCCAACGAATATTTCTTCGTTAATCCCGATATCCTCGCGTTTGCGAAACGTGACGAAGCTGAGGAAGCTGACGACGACGAAGACGGTGGTGGTGGAGGGTCCAACCCAGCACCTCTGGTCGTAGAAGGTGACGTCTCCTTATCCAAACTATTCTCATCCGGAGCCTTAACTTGCCAGTGATTAAAATGCCAATCGAGGCCAGGCGTCGGGGAAATTTTTCGTTGCGCAGAGGCCTGGAACGAAAAGACGGATGGCATGAACCACTCAAAATTTGACGTCTCGGAAGTCGCTGGTACTCCATGAGAAGCACTTTCCGATCCTGCTGGACACGTTTCAGTTCGTCTACTACTGTCGTCATCGTCATCAACGCCTCGACGAGAAACTCGAGATGGTTGTTCATGGTGATCTCGAGGTGTCAACGATAGATAAAAAGGTGTCGTTGCCGACGACGAGTAAAGCTGCTGAGAGCCAAACGTCGGTAATGGTAACGCAGACGCTGACGCAGTCGACCTAACATTGGAGAAAAAACTCAAGCGTGGACTGTCGTCGTGCGCACTCCCGCTGTCCCTATCACAACCAACCAGCGGCTTATCACGCTGAGACGGTGGAGAGTCCGAGCCAGCGGTCGCAGCGCTGTGTTCACCAGCATTATCCCCCCCACTCATTCGGCGCGAGTGCGGCTTGTTTGGCAATTTGACGGGTTGGGGTAAGGTAACTAACAAAGTTTCGCCCTTACTGTTGCTCCCCAGCCTCGATGTCACTTCCGCAGTACCTGCCTTTTTCCTTTTCTTCTTTTTTCTTTTTTGTTTAGGTTGATCATTGTCCTTGATGCAGCGTTCGGTAGAAATACTCCACCCATCTGATGTTAACTGGTCATCGCTAACAGCGGTATCAATAACATCAAGTACAATGTTATTCATGCACGCTTTAGCTTCTTCCTGCTTCCGACAGCAATGTTCGCGAAGCTCGCGCACCACACAACTGAAACGTTCCTGTTGAATAGCATGAATTTCGCCTTCGCGGCGTCGCAGTTTGAGCATTCTTTTTCGGCTTGCACGCCGTCGTTGGGAGTGGTTGGTACATTTTACGTTAACTTTGGTACCGTCATCCATAGTTCCAACTTTGTCGCTAAGAGCTACACTTACCGACATGCTTGAAGCAGCAGCTATCTCTTCTTCTTTCGACAGCCTTTCGCAAAGTAAAAGCGAGCATTGCTCTTGAAGATGCTCTGCAAGCAATAGCTTTATCACTGCTGCTTGAGGATGAATCACTGCTTCTTCAAATGCACATGTAAAACAGGCATCCACCGATATGCCATAATCAGCCCGCTGCCTTGCCTGTTGATGCACTGTCAGTATACACAAAAGCGATTCCAACGACAAGCGCGCGGCCTGAAATTTCGCTGCCCCAGCCGCTTGGACAGGTATCGACTCTTTGAGATCACGAAGATGCCCTATCGTCTTGGAACCAAGCACCCTCAATGCTGCATCCTTCTGACCAATGCTTGCTGTTTCCCATTCGTGCATCAAGTAAATCTTCGACGCAAGACCTTGAAGTGGTATTTTTGTAATCGCGTCTTTCTTGTGTTGCTTCCAGGATGCCCATATATTAAGTTCCTACCGAGTTGCACGCAACACCGAAAAATGTCAGATTTATCGCAACCAGCGTATCATGCAGGTACAATAACCAAGTATATAGATGTTGTAAATACATACAATCTGATTGACGAAAAGCGCTTGCAGCGAGTAATATCCTCGTTCCTTTAGCCACTACATGAAGCCACACAAAATACATGACCAACAACACAAAGACGTCACGCTCTCGTCCATTTCTCCTTCCATTGTCACACACAATTTCGTACTTTTGTCTCGGCCCATATACGATGTTTCAACGTCGTTTCCGACGGACACTCCATGAGAAAATCACCACATGATATCACTTTCATCAAGTGAAAAAAGTCTGCAGCAAATGTCGCACATCCTTTTACCACAGGCTGAAAAAACTCCATCGACAGTGCCACCGTGTCGCAAGACTGCAGCGCGTTAAGAACTCTCATGCCTTTCATTAGCTTTAAACAGCATTCCTCATATTCTCGAGTGTGAAAACTCGTCACCACATCTCCATCAACTGTTTTAACAATTGGACGCTTTACAAATTCTCTAATAAAACCAACAATTACGTCAGTAAATAGTTAAAACGCTTTTAAACACCTTCTTCACCTCGGAGCGGCATTTTTTAGCGGCGTCTTGATCGTTGTGCGTTTGTTCTGGGCCACACTAGAGCTACTGATAGACTGTGGCAGTAGCTGGAACTCCTGCATAAGCGGCTTCTTGCCTCTGGAACGCGCCGCCATGTGCAGCAGCGTCTTGACAAAAGCTACGTCCTCCACACAGCACAGAGACGCCAATTCTTCGCTATTTAAGCTACGTAGCCATCTCAAGACACGGTATTTCTCGGTGTTGCTTTGGCAGCTGCGGCGGCGTTTACGCAAAGACACAGCGAGCTCTCCGAGCACACGTGTGAGCGCTTCGATGTCGCTCGCCATGCTGTCAAGAGTGATTGTCAGGCGTTTTGCCTCGACTATTTTGACGAATTAAACTTACGAGTCAAGCTAAAGATTTTCTGCCAATAGAAAATGGGACAAAAGACGACAACTTTTGTCAAACACCTTATCCTGAAATTTAAACGATAATGTGCATCTGTTGTAATAAACTGAATGCGCTCATGACAGTCATAATGACTGCTATTGCCACGGCAGTGATCTGGCTGGAGCGATGGTGTTTGCCACCCAGTCGAACGGCAAAAAATGCCGGCAGGATGAAGCAGATCGTTGGATTGGTTGTGGCACCAAGCACACCGAGTACAGACGCAATGTCTCCGGATCCCAAGGCCGCTAAAACTGCAGACAATACTAGAAACACTGACAAACAAGCGTGACGTACCAAATCGAGTGGACGATTTTCTAATAACGCCTCGCGGATGTTGTCACGTAACGTGTGGACAAACAGTGGGACGGTCAGGATGAGTGCGATACCGAAACCTAAACACCCAGCGATCACAGCACCATCGCCGTGGTAATTGTTCCTGAGGAAATTAGATCGGGTCGCCTCGCCAAATGTGAGAACAACAAAGAACCCACAAAGTGAATACACTGCCGTCGCAATGCCGATACTGCGGTTCATAACCTTGTACATTCTTGTGCTGGATCGACGCTTGAGTACCAAATAGATAGGAAGTACATTCGGATGGCACGTGAATGAGAACACGACGAGTGGAATCGCACGTAATAAGTGGCTAAGACGCCAGTCAAACAGCCGCAAATGGTTGATCTGAAACGCGATCGTTGGAGCCAGATCTTCATGCACAAACTGAAAGTACTTGATCACGATCACCAACGCCATGAACACGATGCACACGATCGAAAACAGCGATGAAAACCTCAGCGACTCCAGGCTTCGTAGTAGCGACAACGGCAGCACGAGAAACCCCGTAAGTATCAGGATTAACGTCTGTCGGTCCAGAAAGATGCTCTGACTCGTTCTCCCCAGGAACGTCCGCAACGCAAGTTGGATCAACTCGGCACTACCCACAAGGTAGCCAATTGACGTTCCAAAGAGGTTGATGCACACAACCAACTGTGTAAAACCTGCCAGCTTGTGTCCTCCCGTAGCCATAGCCAAGTCCATGTACGAACGCGCCTGACCAAGATCCGAGCACTCTAGTAGCAATCTTAACGTGAAATTTGTAGCTATTGCACCCAAAGCAATAGCTAAGATGCCCAATATTAGTCCCGCCTGTTGTACGGCGTAGGGCAGCGCCAATACACCAGCACCGACAATTGCGACTGTCATCGTGAACATGGAGCCTTTTACTATAGCCAGAGCATCAGCACAACGATCAGATAAGTCTCTAATACATTACATATGATAGATGTCGTTACGTGATCCTGGTTGAATTTTCTCTATTAAATATATCTGGAAGAAACCTCCATGCTTGCCAAGTCGCTGCTGCTGACGGAAATTTTTTTCTTCAAATACGAGCGTCTCGCGTTCCGAGATAAGATCAAAGTCGTCGATAAGAGGAGCTGTGAGCAAAGAGCTGTTTGTGTCGGTGTCCCCGCTCAGCAAACGCTCCGACATGCCGTCGTCAAGGTCGTCCCCAAACGCCATCATGATGCCGATCGAATCAACGCTTTCTGAGAATATGTTTTGCACATAATTGAGTAAAACAGCATTGTCAAATTTAACTCGATTCGATCAATGAATTATCTAGATGTTGTATTTTGAATCCTTGCATTCGATTGAGATTTGGGTACATTGACAACAGATGCCTTTCATTTTACTAAATATTAATAGGCACAAGATTATTAAAATACTCTCTAATATCGTCACAAATCATATTTTGTCTGCGACAGGCATTCGAGCAACATTCGGATTTTATCTTGTTCAAAGTGTCCGCGAATAATTTTTTACACAATAAATGCGACAACATGAAAAATACGGTAAAACAATTGGAAGTTGTTGTAGTGTTGTTGGAAGTAAAGTCTCCAAGCACTTCTCAATCTGCCGGCTACCACACAAGTCGACTCTTGCGAAGAATCCAAACATCTCATATCTCAACTTCCGGTCCGCCTTTCTCCATGGAAAATCCAGCCTCCGCCTCTCGCTGTCCAGCTGGAGCCTGTTGCTTCTGCTGCCCATCCCTCGGAATCTCTGGCTGGGCCTTTCGTCCCATCTTCTCTGGAGCTGATGGCGATGACGTTTCCGCGGACGTGTCGATGGAGCCTCAGCCAGCTGAGCATACCTCGCATCCGCACGTGGACGAGTCGATAGAGTCCTCGATGCCACCAGCTGTTGGCTCCATGCCACCACGTGTGAATCCACGACCGACAATGGAAGAACATCACGTCCACCTCCGCCGAGACCGTGCTGAAACGATGCTGCACGACGTCGAGTAAAGACTCGCTTGCGACATCGAATGAATCGATCGCCAGTACGCCGCTGGTGGCGATTGGTCGTTCATTGCGTCCCACATGGATCAAGCTCGGCCTTATGTTCTTCCTCGCGCCAAGTACGAAATGGTGACCGAGATTGGACGAATGCTTGCGAAGATTCTGCTCCAGGAGATTATGTCCTCGCTTTCGGGCACAACGCATGGCAACGACTCTCTTGAAGACCTCTACCGGCGCTCTGAGATCGGTCAGATCTCCAAGCTTCCAGGCGGTAATCTTCGAGTGAAGGTCAAGTCCAAAGAAGCCTGTCTGCAACTCGAACGGACGAAAGTAAAAATCTTCGGGGGTGTTTACATGCTCCAGGAGTTTGACATCTTCGGAGACAAGTCCTTCATCGACATATCCAACGTCGACTCGGACACGAACAACGCTCTGATCCTGCAGCGTTTGTTCCTGCTTGGATGCAAGCCACTGTACGACACCTTTCTCGAAGTGAACCTGGCGACCAGCATTACGTCTGCGACTTGGCGGGTGTACTTCTTGTCCAGTTCATGTCCCGGTGCACAGATCGTGAACGGTAGTGTCTGTGACCAAGTGCTGTTCGAGAACAAGCTGCACCCGGCACATGGAAAGAACGTTCCGTTCCAGTCTGAGCGCCTGTCGTTGTGCTTTCGCTCGCACCACAGAATCGATTTGGATACGACTGACGGCGTCTTTCCACTGCCCCTGCGCCAGACCAGCACCAGGATCAGCACCCACCGCGATCACGGACGTATGCACAAACTGTCGCTAGACCTGCGCGATCCAAGACGAAACCCACGCAAACCTCTCTCCAGATGACGGTTGACGAGGCGAAGAACTGGGATGACCAGCTCCAACATAGCTCTGCATAGCACGTTATCCGCTACCAATCAGCCTGTGACAATTACAGGGCCCACTAAGGGTGCATTGTTCATCTCGACTTTCAGCGGATCTACTGGCAAGATCACTTCTCCCCTAAAGCCAAGAAAACGCCCGCGCTCTTGCTGACTAACGACTCTAGTGACGCTTCGTCGCTCCGCCACCCATAAGAAACGCGGTTGCCAACGCAGTTGACTTCTCCAACATCTTGGTTAAGCAATCCGCGCAACCGCTTGACAGCATCGCCACTTTCAACTACTTCCTCGCCCTGCAGACGATGGAGGCCAAGTTCAAATTGCGCGACTTGACGACAGACAAGCGGTTTGGCGTCCGGCACCAGATTCTTCCTGTGGATGTGAAGCGCCCCAACATTATGAAGACTTTGACTAGGTCTTTTTTTTCATTTGTTTTTCCACTGTGTACTGAATGTGGTGTCGTGATTCAGCCGAGTCGCACGCAGCACGCGATTGATGACGTACAGCTGGGCGACGTCAGCAATCTCCTTGCCGTTCCCCACCATTTTCAGCGATAGAGCACTATTAAAGGCGAGAGGAGAAGCGATCACAGACTTGGTGATGTGATCAGGATTGGTGGTGCGCTCGAGGAGCTGGCGCACTCCATCTATCTGCATGCCTGCAGTCGCAAGACAGTCCGGGAGGATGATAAGATGCGCCGTGTTCTCATCGTTAAGCATCGACTCAGCCACTTCAAGGATCGAAGATGCTTTGTTTGCTCTCTTGATCTTGGTGTGATGCCTTGCCTGGAGCGTAATGGGCGGCAGCGGGATGTGGTGCAGGCGGTACACCTCGGCCCCGTAACAGATGAAGGAGAGTGTTGGGGTGAAGCAGCCGCGTGTGATGCGCTGGGATCCACTCCACTAGTTGACTTGTATCCAGTGATTGTTGGAGAAGATCGTTGGTGCAATGGACATGAGCATGAGCTCAAACAAGCCCAAAGCCTTGGACGCACGAGACAGCTTCATGATCTCACCCGATGACGTCCACCAGTTGGCGCATATCTGGAATATAGTATCACGCTTGGGAGGACTGGTGTTTAGGCTTGGTGCTCACTGCATGCAGAAATGGAGGAAGGTCCAGTGGCAGGAGCCTCTTCTGAACGACCTGGAAAACTTCGAGAGATTGACGGATTCTACCCAGCTGATTCTTCGGTGTTGCAGCTTCAAGTCGTTGCAGGAGAGTGGTGCTGATAGCAGGTGGTTTGGACACTCGTTGCTAAGGTCTTCTTGCCCTCAACATCATGGAGCAATATCAGCGTTCTTTCGGCGAACACTAATGGCATCAATAAGAACGGACACCTCTATATTGAGAGCAGTCTCTCAAAGTAATCCGTGTCGTGTGTCTAAAAAACCAAGTTCCGCAACAGCACTCACCTGTCTACTTTCGATTTCCACCTCGACTTGTGCTTCGCTCACAAGATCTTCGTGGATGATCCCAACTCCCAGCTGCATCGATCGACGCGAGGACGGAGCAATGGGGTCCTTACGGTACTCCGCTCTGACTTCACTGGCTTTGTCGTGGTCCCGCGTCTATCCGTCGCCGGACGCTATCTCGTCGTGCAAGTGTTGGTCGAAGGCACTCCGATCTACGTGCACAATGTCTACGCGCCTGTGGACAGACAAGAAAAACACCAATTCTTCTCCCACTTGGTCACCGCGGAGTTTGAAGACCACGCTATCCACTTCGTGTTGGGCGACCTGAACACTCCCCTGGACCCGCGACTCGACTCTTCCAGTCCTGACTTGCGCTACGACCCGGGTCGTTCCAGCTGTCTTGAGCGGCTGGCAAGATTAGGTGTTGTTGACGCATGGCGGATCCACTTCGATACCAAGCGGGTGTTTACTGGTCCTCTTCCCCGGAAAAATCGACTGGATTACATCATGCTGTCGGAGTCTTTCTGCGATCGCTTCTACAATGACTCCCAAGTACTTCACACCGACGCATGCTGGTGACCACCTTGCTCACAGTGTGACTTTTCGCTCCTGCTCCCAGCTGCATGGTCGTGGATTTTGGAAGTTTCTTCGCTCCATGCTGGAGTATCCGATGGTGGTCAGCCATCGAGAGAGAAGCGGAAGCCGTCTGAGATGTGCTGCGCACCGCGTATAACCCTGGTAAGGTCTGGGAGAAGTGAAAAGAGAGCATCAAGTCACAGCTTCAAGCCGTGCAGAAGAAGCTCCGGCAGCAACAAAATCAAGCTACTGACGAGGCTCGGCACCAACTTGATCAAGCTGCTGCTCGTTATCGTGTCGCTTCCAGTGATTTGGCCCGTGAACACTGCGACAAAGCACTGCGGAACTATCGGGAGATACTCACTCAGTCGAGCCAGTACAACCAAGATACTGCTTTCGACTTCCACGCAGCACATTATGAGAAGTCAACCAAGTACTTCTTCCGTCCACTGGATACGAGCTTGCGACGAGTCTCGATCGAGGAGGTGATGACTCCTGGTGGAACTGTCTCATCGAATCCACACGAGGTCTTTCTCCGTTTTCTGAACCACTGGGGATCGGAGATGGGAGACCTCGCCAGTCCAACAGGCGGAGCTCCTCCGCCTGACGCTGTCATGCAACGTCAAGTTCTCGACTCGGTTACTCGCACCGTCTCGGAGGTCGGCCGCGATATCTTGAACGCACCAGTATCTGCAGACTTGACGAACGCGATTCGCCACATGAAAGCGACGTCAGCACCTGGCCTGGACGGGTTGACGGCCGGTTTCTACTAGGTGGCTACTGACGTCTTTGGTGAATGCTTATGCATCGTGTTTAACGACTTGCTTCAACGTAGCGTATTGCTTCCATCGCAGCGCAAGTCGATCGTCGTGCTTCTCCACAAGAAAGGGTCCGTGCTCAAGCTGGTCATCGCTCTTGTTAAAGTCGACGTGAAGGTCCTGTCGAAGGCGCTGACGTACTGACTGCAGCACGTTATATCCGACTTGACCCATCCGGACCAAAAAGGTTTCGTCAAAGGGTCGGTCGATACATCACCACATCCGCTTTCTCGCTGACTTGCAAGAGCTTGCGACGAGTCGCGACGATGAAGCGTACGCACTGTTTTTGGATTCCGAGAAGGCTTTTAATCGAGCCAACTGGGGCTACCTGTTTCGTCTGCTCGAGAAAATAGGTTTTAGTGAGCACTTTACGCAATGGATCCGGCTGCTTTACACGAATCCTCAAGCGCATTTAGTTATCAACCAGAACATTCAGCCCGCTCTGTATCCAACCCAGGGCGTGAAAAAAGGCGATCCGTTGTCTGCGCTTCTCTTCATCTTGACTATCTAGCCTCTTGGCAACCTGCTGCGGTCCCACGAAGAGTATCGAGTGTGTGTGAACGCAGACCACACTGTTACAAGCACGTTCTTTGCCGATGACTCGAAGCTTCTGGGCAACTCGATCGTGCACCTGCAAGCCCAGCTCGAGGTTATGGTGGATTACTGCGCCGGCTCAGGTGTAAAGCTCAATCTATCCAAGTCTACGCTGCTCGCGCTGAACAGGAACCATGACTGTCCTTTACTCCCTGGTGTGCGCGTATTGGGTCGTGCGGAGACCGTCAAGTACCTCGGTATCCCGTTTGGGTAGTCATCGGTTGATCATGTTCTCGTAACTTTTTGCTCGAGCAACGCTTCTATGATGGCTTTAAGCTGTGGTATCGACGGGCACGGACGCTTCGTAGTCGCCTTTTGGTCGCCCAAACGATGGTGCTCTCTCGCCTATGGCATTACACCCAGCACGTAACCATTTCGGGGACGATTGTGAACCAGTGGCAGTCCATGTTGAATAAGTTTGTACTCAGTCAAAAGCACGATCGTCATGCGTCGCACGTCCAGTTAATCCCAAAAGATTTCCTGTGCCAGTGCCGTGGTGCTGGTGGATTGGGTGTACCTAACCTGGCAGCCCTTCTCAAGCGCCAGCACCTCCAGATCCTTTTGCAGTTTATCAGTGCCGTGACTGTGACGGCTATTCGGAACTGGACGTCGGCGATGCTGAAGCTCCTTCTTCCTCGCACGGATCGGTTCAGTGCCTTAGACTTTCTTACCATCTCTCCGCTGCGCCATGGCAAACTGATCCTGTGGCGGGTGGCTTCTGTATGGTGGAAAGCAACGTGGACATCATGGTACAAGATCCGATGGGAATGCACGTGGCATGACCTTCCTCCTGCGGAGCGCGCTTCGTATGGTCTTCTCCTGCCAATATGGTTTCACATGGACGCCATGCTGCACTATGAGCAAACTCCGCGGACAACCACAAGAACAGCCCACCGTCGCTGCATTGGCATGGTGGTCGAACCACGACGGAGCTTCCGGCTACATGTGTCACGAGTCTTTGGTGTGCGGTCGCTTGCTGACTTCATGCGCCACGGAGGCGTTTAGCTGTTGCAGCAAGACTTTGTGCAGCGTCATGTTGACTTCACACTTGGGTCCGTGCTGCCTGGACGACAGGCACAATGGCTGCGCGTGATCTACAAGGAGGCAACCCAAATCGTCGAGCGACTTCGATTGTATCTGCAATGGCGTTGCACAGATCTAGATGACACCGCGTGATCTAGATCTGTGCAACGCCATTGTACGACACGTCACCTTCGATCATCTCTTTCTTTTCAATCGGGAAGCAGCGATGACTTGCCCCAACACTAGCGTCATGGTGCCTGGCTTGAGCACACCGCTAGCGTGGCGCAGAATCTCTCAACGTATTTCTCGGACAACAGCTCGACCAGGCTCGTCCTGCTCGTGTTCCAAATTGTCAGCAGCTCCATCTTGTCTCGTTTTCCTCGATCACCGTCACGTCTGCGATAATGTACAGGTTGTTGAAGCGAAGTGCGTGGCAACGTAGTCGGTCAGTATCTCTGGCCCATAGGCCATGGGTGCCGCGCCAAACTTGTGTCCTCTGGTGAAATGGGTGACATGACAGAGGTGAGTGGAACGCTTGTGCAACTTTATAAAGAAAGCTCTAGTGTTATTATTCACTTGTCGTCGCGTCAAGCTGCTCAAAAGCCGTGACCTCTTCAATCAGTTCATGCACGGTGGAGCGCAAAATAACACGTACACCTCTCTCTGTTGCTAGCTTCGCCTCGCGGTTACGCAGCTTTACGTTGAAACCGAATATAGGGCACTTGCCGTTGATGGCTACATCAATGTCCTTCACCGAAATGTTGCCGATGCCTAGTCGCACAGTCTGCACGCATATCACACACAGGAATAACGTAAACACAACATATCACCAAGACTGCTCCCTACCTAACCATACCGAAATGCCGGACATCTCATCCACCGTGTCTTGGATACTAGCAAGCGATCCAGCGCCATCCGCTTTTACAATGATGGACTTCGTTTCGATCAGATCGTTTTCGTCGATGACATCATCGGCTTCGGCTAAGTCTCCACCGTTTGTCACGTCTTGACCTTCCTCTTCAGCATCCATAGCTGTGCGTTCAGCATCAGTCTCTGCGTGTGTGCCATCAACATCGGAGAGAAGGCAGTCATTAAACTCCAAGGCGAGTTCTCTGGCCACCAATAACAAATAATCATTAGTAAAAATTAGTATGGCACCTCATTCCCTACTTTTACTCTCATAGAATACCTCTGCTCAAGCACCTGCTTCGCGCGTGCTTCAAGAAGCACAAAGAAACCGTGTTCATTTGGTGCATCTACGTTCTTCGACTTGTTCGAGTACGTGATGTCGACGACTGTGCCAGGCAACGCACGCTTGACATCGCGTCCTTCAGCGTCCCACATGCTACGAACCACGCCGTGAATCATGCCAGCTATGAAATGCTGCTTGGCTGCCAACTCACCATTCTTGATCAACACACGTAGCACTGTTCCGCGTCCCTTCACTGCCACACTTTCTAGCACAAGTCCCTCAGCGTGTGTTTGAGGTCCGATCAGCGCACCTAGCCTTTGATCACTTGCCAACCCACTCACCAGCTTCCATACAGTATGCCGCAAGTCATCCAGTCCAGCCCCCGTCTTTCCCGAAATGGACAACGCGGGGCTGTTCTGCAAAGCGACAAACGAGCGCAGTTCATTCACAATGCCTTCAACCTGTCTCTCACTATCTTCTGCTAACAAGTCCACCTTGTTGATACAAATCACAGCCGGTAGTCCAGCTTCCTCGATGGCACCAATTGACTCTTTCGTCTGCAGCAGTACACCTTCGTCCGCTGCAACAATTAGCAGCACTGCATCCGCCACTTGTGCTGCACTCGTTCGCATCCGGAAAAAGTGAAAATGTCCAGGCGTATCCAAGAACGTCACTTTTACGTCCTTCATCAGTATCGCCTCGCAAACGTTAATCTTCTGCGTCATTCCATGCTTTTCCGATGGCGCAATCTGCTTTAAACTCGCCTCTGTTTGCTTCCTCAAGGTATCCATCAGCGTCGTCTTGCCATGATCAACATGGCCCATGACAGCAATAACCGGCTGTCGAAGACCCAGCGCCTTCTCGTCAGACACCGCCGACGGATCTGACAGCTCTGGCTCCACTTTATCGTATGCTATTTGGACCCCAAAGTGCTCGGCTACCTCCTGAGCCACTCGAAAGGGCAGAACAATCTGCTTCACACCTTTAAACTCGGCCGGTTGGTGGTTCTTCGTCTTGAGGTAGAACCGACGGTTTGACTTGGTCACTGTATGCTTCATCACTTTATCTAATGGTTGACGCAGAGCTTTAGCGAAGTCACGGATGCGAATAAAGGCTGGAATAGCTGGTGGTTGGTTACGCATCTCTAAAACACGTTGACGCTGCTCCAGTCGGACGCGCTCGCACTCTTGTGCCTGAGCTTCAATCTTAGCAATCCGAGCCATGTGATCTTTATGACGCTGACGTCCACCACGGGCAGTACGCAATAAGCGAGCGCCATTAACAGGCTCAAGCAACGACGCAACCGGTCGAAGCAGCAGCATTTTATTAACTGGTCGACTGGTTATAAACCGTTAAGTGTAGAAACTACTCCACAAAAGTGGTGAGCACAGGTACCCAAAGTAACACAAGGACGTGACGTCGACATCGTCAGACATACCCAAATTAACAAAAAAAGGTGACGTAGAATCTCCTGTGAAACGATGCTGGACCTTCGAGAGACCTTCTCGGGCGTCATGGGCGCCTTCAGCTGTGTCTATGCAGGGCTTCCTTTCGAGGTAATAAAGGTGCGACTACAGACCCAAGGCAGCAGAAACGCATACAAGGGCGTAACTGACGCCTTCCGTCGCATCGCCACTGAAGGAGGCGTCGTCGCGCTCTGGAAAGGCGCAATCCCAGCGCTTTCTAGTTCGATCATTGAAAACTCGGTACTCTTTAGTGCCAATGGGCTTGCCAAACGTGCTGTACTGTCAATGTATGCCAAGCAGTGCGTAGAGCAGGAGGGAGAGTATCAGCTTACAATATTGGACGAAGGCTGCATGGGAGCCTTCGCTGGCGGTTTCTCCGCTACGGTATTGAAATACGGCGATTATGATGCTTGTTGTTGCAATGACTAAGTCGCTGTCAATGGTGAGAGGCAATCACAATACCGGAAAACATCAAGTGTAAACTGCAGTTTCAACGTGGTCATTTAGGCGAAGGACGTACGTGTTTGGTTGCAAATCTAGTTGAAGTGTTCTGTTGGACTAAATGATTGACTGGTGTGTGTGTGATTGTTGCTACTTATTAGGTTACTATGGACCTTGGGACTGCTTGGTAAAGGTGGGGAAGGAAGAAGATATAAAGGGACTGTTTCGAGGGTACTCAGCACTGTTACTGCGTGACGTGCCTTTCAGCTTCTTCTTCTTTGGATCGTACCAAGCTTTTACGTCTACAGTCACCAAGATGCTGGGTAAGGAGTCCAAGAATGACCTGAACGTACTTGCTATTCTTGCTAGCGGCGGCCTTGCCGGTGCTTTCAGTTGGGGCATCATGTTTCCCGCGGACGTGCTCAAGTCACGAATGCAGACGGCTAGCTCGACGGATCCGCTCTCTCTGCGGGGCGCCTTCCGCGCAGTCTACTCGGAGTTTGGTATTCACGGATTCTACCGCGGCTGGTCGGCCGCTGTACTGCGGGCGTTCCCGGCCAACGGATCGCTTTTTCTTGGTGTGGAGATGACACACCGTGTTTTCCGTTGATTCGACGCGAGGTATACAGTCTAGAACGAAGCCAGCGACGCCGAATGCAGCCAGTAAAATGGCTGCAACACATACGTTGCCACTGCCGTGGCATGGCAGCATTATAATAGCCGCACTAACAATTTAATAGACGACCGAGTTTCTAAATCATGCGACGATGGTGTCACCAACATACACCCTAGCGTTCTTATCGAAGGTATTGGTTCGAGACGAAAACACTTATTAACGAGTTAACAAATAGACGAGTCGACGCAGGAGCCATTAAGCATACAAGATCGCGATCAATAGTGCAGTGGTCTCCGTATTTCGTCTTGACGACGACAGCGACGACGAATGCCTAAGATGCGACGTCCGGCATGAACCGTTGAGGCAGCATCAAAAGGGTTCGTGCAGACGACGACAATCTTGAAGAGCCGCTTTAACGCAACAAGACTGTCGAGACTGTGGCGCAAGTTTTTCTGGCATGTAACTTACGCAGTTGCAACGCACTCACGAGGAGTACGTCAGGTCTAGCTGTGAGTACGAAAAAAACTTGAGATCAAGGTGGACCGATACACAGCAGCCTCGAGTCGACTACGTCACAACTTGAACGAGATCAAAGAAAGTGTGTTACGGTGAAAGACGAGCGTGAAGACTGCCTACGGTCGTGAGCACATGATTGAGACGCAGCTGATGAGATGAAGTGATAGATCCAGAATTGAAGCAAGCCAACGATTGTCTTGAGACGTCGGCATCGCTCAAACGACGATAAAGAACCCTTCCCTACGTTGGAACCTTCAATAAAGGCAGAATATGCTCGTGCAGCATGAGAAGGGAGGAGCTGTTGAAGTGACTTGTCATCTATCATCACTTAGCCACCCTGGGCAAGAGATCCCAGTGCCAAAAGGTGCAAGCGCTCGTTATTTTCCGAGAATCGTCTCCTCAGCTGATGCCGTAGCCCCAGCTCGAGAAGAAAATTCCAGAAATGGCAGAAAGCGAAGAGGCCGGAAGACTGGAGAGTTTTACGTGTCGAGGTGTCGTGCGAACATACAAAGAAGGGATTGGTTGCTGCATTCTGAAAGGCTTTGGGAATTTCTGTTCGATCCCGAGCGCTCGTCGGTATTGATTTTGTAGAGATGGATGGATGAAGACATGCATGGTCTTCATACGAATGGTATCTCACTTTTCAATCGTATACACAAGCGATAGAAGCACTGACTCTCCAACACCCTCAAAGGTTGTACGACAAGATGGAACGACTTACGGCGCTGTTGCTGTTGACAATTATCGGAAGCGGTATTGACGTTGTCAATTCTAAACCGTGTACTACGAAGGAACTGAGTGTCTTCAATGGGGTGTCTGACCAAGTGAACAAATGCCTCAAAGACAGCAAGGTGAATTTTCAGCTTCCGCCGCATTCGAGCCTCTCGACAACGCAACAATCAGCTTTGTGCAAGTCAAAGCCCTGCCAGGAAATGATCGGTTCTGTCGATGACTTGGACATTCCTATTTGCGAGTCTACCTTTAACGAGAAGAACATGACCCTGCAAACGAGTCTCGATACGTTCGTGTCATCGTGCGACACGACCACGCCGGCTCCGTCTCCGATCAAGCGGCGTAAATCGCTTGAGAAATCGTCTGGAAGCTCGGACTCGTTTTACAAGAAACGCGAACGCACGAACCTGGCGACTGCAGTTCAATTTGGAACGCCGCAGCAGGTAGTCGTGCTTTTGGCGATGGGCATTCTTTCCGTGGGACTTGTGCTTCCGTGAGAAACGCTCGCAACGCATTACGATGCCGACGCATTGAGAAGTTAGCCAAAAGAAGCTAAGGACTTGAGTCTTCCAAACGTCAAATATATTTGTTTCCACCTTCTGTCTAGATTAGTCGCGTGCATTACGTCGGGACGATAAAGTCTCCACCCAGGCGAGACCTGAGTATGTAGGAACGACACGCGAGACTAGATGTTGCACTACTTGTCTTTAGTGGATCTCGCCAGCACCGCACTATGCTGACCACCAGCTTCGATCTGATAAACCTTTGCCTCGCCAAATGCCTTGTCCTTGTCAGACTTGGCCATCGACCAGTCCAACTGATGCGGCTTGTTTTCGTCGTGCTCTTTTCCATTGCCTAGTGCCAACATATCACCGTAGCCCCAAGAGAAAATCGCACCGCTTTCCGTTAGCGCCAGTGCGTGGTTGGAGCCTGTAGCAATCATGCGAACGGTATTCGAGCCACCATTCTTGGGGATAGGAATCATAACTTTTTGTGGCCGATCCTTAAACTCGCCGGTGGCACAAGTTTCAAGCGTACCAAGCTGGCCTGAGTCTGCGCGACCGAACGTATAGACGTTACCGTCAATAGTGAGAACAATCGAGTGATGGGCTCCTCCGTCCACAAACGCGACAGTCTCGGAGCTAAGATCCTCTACTAGTTCTAGCTCAGTGCGGTTTTCAGTGCTACCAATTCCCAACTGACCATAATTGTTAAGTCCGCATGTGTACAAGTATCCATTCGAGCTCAAAGCAAACAGACTGTGATACGAGCCACAGCCGATGGACTTGGTAGCCGGAAGCGGATCCTTTCCTAGCATCACAAGTTTCGGTTGCAGGTGTTCCGAGTACACCAAATCAACCTTATAGTCTCCCTTTGCGTCCTTCATCTCTGCATCTACTTTACGTCCAAGTTGGCCCATTTCTCCCAGTCCCCACGAGTACACACGTCCGTCATTCGTCCGCACAAGATTGAACGTACTACCGCAACGTACATCAGCTACATTTTCCAACGCCTTAATCAAGAAAGGCCGGAGCTGTTTCTGCTTGAACGCAGCTTTGGCCGATGGAGCATCACACCACTGTTTACCTTCCTTGTCACGGTAGCAGCCCCACGTGTACACTTTGCCAGCCAGTGTCACGACAGTTGTATGGCAATCACCACCAACAATTTGCACTGCCATGGCTTGTTGTGGTCCAAAACCGTCCACTTTATTCGGGACATTTTCGTCTCCGTTGCGACCGATAGCTCCATCATCATTGCAACCCCATGTATAGACCTCTCCAGCTGCCGTAACAGCAGCAGAATGAAGGCCACCACAAGTCACACGGACAATCTTGAGATTGGATAAAGAAGAGACAACCCGTGGGTATAGAACCATAAGATCTTCCTCGTCAACACCGTGACCCAATTGGCCACAGTCACCACTGCCAAACGTCAGTACTTGGCCTGTATGGCCGCCAAAACTCGCGTCAATCACACGTGCATAGACTATATACTCCTTCATGTTTTTTTCCCAGCTGTTGGTCGCATTGTGCGCCCATTGCATCGTAAGATTTGCCACAAAAGCGCGATTCAAAGCCGTGAGCTGACGAGTCGCTTCTTGTGCACGGGTGGTCGATGTGGCCTTCAGGATCTTGCGAGCCTTTAGCATTTGACTCGGTGCATGAGGGAACGATGTCATGTCGTCATTGGGGCTGTCAAGCACGACGAGAGACGCTTCGTATTGCTCCTTAGACACACCGACGTCTACGCGACCTCGCTTCATTTTGTTGGATGGAACTGGAGGCGTTATGCTGTGTTCAAACGTACAGAAACGGACAATTGTTGATGACAGAGACCCCTTATTCGACGTAATATGATAAGTTTACCGGTGTACCTTTCTGTCTTTACTCTAGTATATCATACTAGAGTAAAGACAAAAATGTACACCCGTAAACTTATCATATTACGACCATGTGTTACCTCAGGACTTCCTCTACATGGACATCTTAAACACAACCGTAGGTAACGACCGAAACTAAAGCAGCCGACCTTCAAGATACGCGTATGAAGAAGACATGCCATGTACGAGTGACATGGAGCAATGGACATGCCAAGACTTAGCTTCGTCTGTTTCGAACAATCGCCACTCTGATCATATCGGCTAACCAGCTGAAGTCACTCGATGGCGTTAGCGGCCGTTGCAAATGCTTCAGTGATGGCGTTCTTGACGCGAGAGTTGTAGAAATGGCCTGGTATTGACAGCGCCCCCACGATGCGTAGAAGATAATGTGATGTATCAGATAATATGCAGCGATCAGGTTAATTGCTTGTTTGTAACCGTCTGTCTCAGCATCACGACGACCTCGACGAAGGGTTAGTGGCCCTTTGTTGAGGTCGTCGTGATGCCGAGACAAGAGTATCAATGCAAAGATTCGGTCTCTCGTTAGTCGTCACGCAGCATGTAATCGTGACTGGTGGCGGTCAGAGAAGACGATTATAATGGCGATGCTACACGTCTAAAGGAGCAGCATTAACAACAACATGTGATTAAACGGAGATTTGCTCAAGTGGACCTCGTGATGAGTGCGTCAACACGATGCTGTTTCCCGTTACTCAAACAAAGATTCGGCGGCGAGGAGCAGGATTGTCAAGAATTTTGCGGCACTACGACCGATGATCGATCGAGTGACGTACGCAACGTCTTGCACTTTTTGCTTGGATTTTACCAACCAGCTTTCACCAATCAGAGTCAAGCAGACTGAAAAATTCAGTAACGTTTGGTAATCTCTCTCCACAGTTGTTTTACCTATTCAACAGCATCTATTCTTTCACAACAGGCTCGGAACATAGTATCCGCCTGCCGTGTCGAACGATTTCAATCTCTTATGATATTCTTCCTTAAAGGACATTCGGTAGATAAAACCGCCAAAATGTGTCAGTGACAGGCGTTGAATAGTTTTGCATAAATCAAAAAACCCAAGAGGCAGGTGTTTTAAAGCAACCGAACAAACCAAATTCAGACATCACCCACTCACCGTTCAGTATTATTTTGTAGCACTTATGGAGCCCATGGATCAGCCGTCAAGCTCATGTAGTATCCGTGTAATTGATCTCGACGATGGTTCTGTACGCTCCATCTCATGGGATCCCAATGTACCGGATCAAGTCTTTGAAAGTCTTGTCGAATCGCAGCTCCGCGCCCAATTTGGTGTCTCGGATGAAGCGTGGGTGGATCTCATTGATACAGCTAATTCCAGTCTTGTGCACATTACAAAAGATGTTTTGTCGAACATGAAAGACTCTTTATGTCTCTGTCTATCTCCGAAGACGGAAGCATTGGCTCCAATGAAGACGACAGAAGTATTTGAAGTGGTGTTTCAAGACCGGTCTCTTGGGATGACTATCCGGGAGCATAATGAGAGTGTCACTGTGAACCATTTCAAGCGAAAACCTGATGGATCGTTAGGTGAAGCAGAGGCCTCAACCCTCATTCAACCGAACGATGTCATTTACAAGGTCAATGGTGCTAGAACCGTCGGTCGCAGCTACGATAACGTCGTGCAGATGCTTCAGACGCAGACGCGGCCTTTGAGCATTCAATTTTTCCGTCCATTTCGACGGGAAGGACTCTTTGCTGTGGAGTTTCGAGGTCCTAGTCTTAATATGACTATAACTACAGATGATGTGAATGTTATCGTGAAAGATTTGCCTATGGCTCACCCAAATATTGTAGGATATGCAGAAGCTCATGGAGTGCGTATCTTTGATATTATCCATGCCGTGGATGGAGAGATCATTAATGGACTTGAGTACAATCGCGCCATCAGTTTGCTCAGTCGTGGTACACGCCCGATGGTGGTGGTTTTTGCACGCTCAAAGGTGATGCCTCCGACACCTGGCAGGTCAACTGGTGTCATGAGCAGCCGCTTCTCGTTTGCGTCAACGGTGGCGCCGTCACCGCGCCCCAGTAACATGGACGGTTTTGGATTACGTCGGGGCTCGGGATGCTCTGCGTTGAGTGGAATGGAAGGCGAGAATATGCTGGTGGAAGAAATGCTCGAATTCTGTGAAGGTTTGGGCAACGATAGCTTGTTGAACCAGAAGGAAGTGGAGATGCTCAAGGATATGGTGCTCGCCATGCGACCAGACGTATGCAATGCAGTGAAGCGAAAGAACAACAACGCGATTGTGGCGATTGTGCGGTCGCCGTTCATGCGGCTCTGGGACAGTCTATTGAAGACGCGAGAGAGTATTTTGCTGGCGGGACCCGTATCGCTTAAGCGCAAGAAGCGCTTTCATCTGCTACTAACAGACCACGAACGTCTGCTCTTTGTCAATAAGGATACTAACTTATTAGAGGATGAGATCATGTGTTCCCAGATCGTGACCGTGAGCTCGCGCTCCAAGTACCAAGAGCTTACAGTCTCTACGAGCAAGATGGACTACGTGCTGATTGACAACTTCATTGGGCCTGTCATTTGGGTGCACGCTATTCTGCCGTTCACGTGCACGCAAGGCATTCTCAAAGTGGCTAGCAGTAGGCGTTTCCTTGGCTCCAAGAAGCGGTATTTCGTGCTGCGTGGCAATCATTTCACGGGCTACAAGAAAGAGAGCATGATCCACCAGGTGGGTGCCAAGAGCAGCACAATTTCGCTTGCCGATGCTAAAATTGATATTACGGACCCACGCAGTCTGACCTTCATCATCACCACACCTGAGTCTAGCCACGCTGGCAAGAAGCTCATTCTTACGGCGACATCGACACGAGAATTTAACAAGTGGGCTACGGCATTTAAAGAACTGCAAGCAATCTCTTCTTCCACCGCCGTCTCAGCCTAACGGGATAAGCCGCTGCTCTCAGATTCAGCGCAATACTCAGCTCAGACATCACGGAGAGCTGAAGTGTGATATGGCGCTTGACGGCAGCAGATGACAGGAAATAATACTATTGCAGTGGCCAACGGGCGACTACTGCAGCCAATGCGGAACGATGTAGTGAATGGAAAGAAACAAAGCTCGTGGCAGCTTTTACTGTACTTACAGTGTATGGGGCAGAAGGCAAATAAACACAAGAAGATGAAGTCAGATACAAAAGTTTAAAAGTGTTAACCTTTTGCACCGAGCAGTTTCCTTTCTTTTACGTACGCTTCGATCTCCGCCGCAAGCGCTCGGAACTCATCGATCGGCGTACGGTATGCCCAGATTTTATAAAATTGGAGCTTTTTCTGTACAACTGTAAGCTTTTTCATTGCTGTCTTCTTCTCCTTCCTGGCTTGTTTGTCGGCCTCACCGCTAGGCGCGAGCTCTTGGGTATATTTCTCCAAAAGATTGCGCGTGTCACTGAGAGCATCAAGTAGAAATACATCAGAACGTAGAAGTTGCTGCGTGTCCTGGATAGCCAGTGCATTTGCGGCTAGTCCCTCACTCGACTGCTTTTCCAAACAAGTGACGCAGACGTTTTCGACAGACCCGTATCGTGCATCCACACTAAGGACTTGGCACAGATCTAGTAACATCAGTGCCGCTTCTGCCACATCTTGTCCATAGTCGCCATTAAAAGCACGAAGCACCAGCGCGTAAGCAAATAGTACTTCGATTAAATGATAACGCAGGTACGGCGACGGTAATCTTCCACCTGGCAGTAGAGCGTTGATGTCGTCAGGCATGTTCTGCGCTTCACTGATCGTATACAGCCCAACCGGATATAAAACTGCAGGCTCCACCGTTATCAAATCCTCTTTTTCAGACCCATCGTCCTCAATCTCCTCCAATATCAACTGTCGTCGTCGAGCCGTGGTCTCGCTGCGGTATTTGCGCTCCGACATAAACCACCACGGTGACCAAAGCCCCACCAGTTTTCCAAGTCGTCCATCTGCTACTTCTCCCAGAAACCTCTTCCTCTCTTCTAAAGTTAAACTTTCCAATGTCAACTTTCCAGCTTTATCTAAAAGTGCCAGTCTCTGCATTCTCTCCATCAGTGCTTCGTCATCAATGTCTGCATCGATCAACTGCTGCTGATCTTCCTGAAACTGTCCGACATGTTCCATGAGATCCTGAATGTTCTTCTTCTGCTTACTTTTATCGTCTCCTCTTGTGTTTGAAGCCAGCTTCATTTCACTGCGTACATGACTCTCAAAGAACTTTTCTGTGCAGTTCTGACTATGAGACCGATAGCAGTCCACACTACAGTAAGGAATGTTGCAACGGGGACACGTATACCTCGCCTTACACGTCGTGCACACGCGACATACTCGAACCAATGATGTATTAGTTATTGATGGACCTTCCGAGAGTAAAAAAGGAGATGAAACATTGCTGGAAGGCTTTACAGTTGTCCTTAGTGAGCCCAAACAGATGGGCACGCGCTTCATGACCAAGACTTTTAGTTTTCCTACCATACAAACGTACGATAAATGTATCCATTTCGCCGCACGTTAGCTTTTCTACCTCGGTGGTCGAGAGTATGAAATAATACTGGTCGCAGCAATAGATCGAAGATGACTATCATGTATCGATATAATGTGATGTACAATACCGTGGAGTCCGTGGTGACTCCATCTGACGGTTCAACTTGAACAAGAACCAATTCAAAAGCTCTTGACACAATAACATGATCCGAAATTATCGTCTCTCTTTCATTTTACGACGAAGAGGGTCAACATTGGACGCACCATGATGACATACGTACTCTCACTTGGCAAATGTCTTGCTTCGCACTGAGAAAACTACGAGCAAAGGATGCCCGTCAAGGTGTACCCGCATTGAGTCATTGTAGAGCGGTACGCGGAACCTGACCTCACCTCCCTCTTCCTGGCAAGCGATACGCTTCAGCGAGAGAGTGCAGTGGCCGTTGATTGATTCATTTCTCACCCATACAAGCATATGCAGCTGCTCAAGAGGTCGAGTGTGTTGAATCACGGCGTTGAGCGACAGATTGAGACCGTTTGATCCTTGGCACCGCTCACCGATGACATCACACTGCTTTGCATCCTCCCCGATCAATGGAGCAACTATTCGAGTCTTTTTGGGCACTACCACGTTGTCGTTCCAGCTGAGCTCCATGTTAAACACCCGCAAAACGGTTGACACAAGACGCTTCTGTGCTTTCATCTGTCGAACTACGCGAGCCTGGTCGAAATAGCTGCCACCCACCGAGTTCGAATATTTGTCTCCAGCAGTATTGCAAACCGTGGAAAGGGATCGCGAGCTGCGCTGCTGTAGCTTTCGAGAAGATTCCGACGTAAATACGTCACGGTCATGCTGTGGGAAACCTAGCACAAAGGTACTGTAGACAGGGCTGTGGTCGCTGACGTCCATTCCATCGCCATGGTTCACGGAACGGTAGTTGTCAATAAATCGTGGACTACCCTCAAGAGAAGTCGGATCCTGCACCTTTTCCGGAATCAATTTTGAATCGCCAACGAGGAGTGAGTGAATCAAGATACGATCACACCATCCGGGCACACGCTTTTTCACCTTGCCGCCCTTATAAAATGGCTCTTTGTAGAGCACACGCCAAACGAGCGATGGCCACATCGGCAGCTTCTCATTCACGTATCCACGCTTCGGAAACTTCTTGTACGTCGGGTAAAAGTCTGGAAACTTGTGCGGCTCTGTGAAGCCTTCGAAGACTCCACCGTTGCGGCGGTCATTCAGAAGACCGTCGAATTTGTCGTGTAACTCAAGGTTTCGCCCTTCCTCGAGCATGTGGAGTACCATCTGCGGGTCCAAAAACACGATTCGGTAGTTCAAATCGCCCATCCACACGACGTGATGGAATTGCTCTGTAAGGTCAAAGCTATAATGACCCATTATACGGCCAAGACTGGCGTTTAAGTTCCTAATCTGTTCGCGACGGTACGTATCGTTTCGCGCGTCCAAATGGCAGTTCACGAACACAATGGTTGTGTGGTTGATCATAAGTGCCACAGCCACACCACCCTTTGACCCACTTGTAAGCTTAAACTTGTGTGCACCTGCTCGAATCAGCTTGATCTTGTCCTCAATGTTGGCGCAATAAAACACAGCCATGCCCGTAAATTTGGTACCGACAAAGGCTCCGTCGCCGCGACCGTGTACAGCATCAATAACTGCATCAGGAGGCTGGTTCTTGTGATTCACCATAAAATTTCCATTCTTGAGCTCCATGCGATAGTAGCGGGTTCCCTGCCCATTGCGGTTCAAATATGCCTCCACGGCGTGATAAACATTCTCCGACACGCCCTCTTGTACTCCGAGTACATACAGCTGATAGCCATGCGGTAGAAAGTTCTGCAGCATTGTTGCCGAGCGCTGCTCATCGATGATGCCTTTTCCATCTTCAAACGGGTCTGCTGCCCCCATATTCCACGTGCCCACCCACATGCGTACGTCTCCTGCATTGGCTCGCTTTCCTGGTTTCAAAGCAGACGAGGCTTTTAAGCCCAATGGAAAGCTGCCTACCCGTAGTCCTGCCTCAAAGTACGAACGTGGTGATGTAATACGATTTTCAGTCCCGTTAAAGCTTGTATCCAACCTTAAATCGGCAGACAATGAGTTTTGTCGGGCCATGACAGTTGAAGTGTTCCGTGACTTCTGAAATGAAGAATACTGCTTTCGCGTATGAACGACGTCTTCTTCAGTTTCCAAGCTCGAGCCCTCAAACGATTCGCTCTTGCGAGAGGCTTCATGCGCACTTGTTGTGGCTAATAATGGCGCGGCTGTTGCGTTACCACCGTTAGCATTGGTGGATGCCGCAACGGCGAAAGGGTAAGACGTGCATAATTTCTCAAGCACAAACTCAGGCCGCTCAAGATCCGACAAGTTGTTGCAGCTAAAGCTGCTCTTGGCATTATTCGTTCCGTTCCAGTACCCCGAGCGCAGCTTGACAGCGGCTTCAGTAGCATTAGCAGCTGATGCCAAGCGTCTCGTGCGTGTGCGGTGGGATGCCGCCGCAGCTTCAGCCACTGTCAGTCCAGTAACCTCAAAGCCATTTGCACAGCTCCGCGACTTATTTAATCTTCCTCTTCGCTGCTGCTTGACGTCCGAGAATGCATTTCCCATCTCTAGCATCGTTGATCGTCCCGTACGCATCTCTTCATTTGTAAAAGATTTCAGAGATTTTTCTTGACCGTTTTTCAACCGAAAATTCTCCAGCTCAAGTTCCTGCACTCGTCGACTCAATCGTGCCGCGGTATCTGCCCATTCACTGGAATTGCGTCGAGGTTCCGCTACTGTTTCCCTATGGTTGAGACTTACAGTGCATCGAAGTTCTGTTGCTGCATCTGTCAGTCCAATGAGATTGTTGCGTCGTTTTTCCGACACATCGTCTCGTTCGGCACTGGTAACACGTGGAGGCAGACCCGATGGTCCACAACACACTGGACTGCCAGTGACGATGCTGTTGTCACTGCTTTCTACAACTGATTTGCGTAGTGCCGGTGCTGAACAAGACATCGGGCGCACCAGCGACGCAGGCGACGTCGGCGGCGCGACCGGAGGTGTCACGTCCGTAGCGACGTGCGGACGTGTCGGCGACACGAGTCTCCGTACATCGATTGTCGTAGTAGATGGAGACTCTAGTATTTCCTGCACCTGTTGCATTGTGGCCGGCTCTTCAATCTGTGAGAATGCGCGTGTGACGCGAATGCGCGGATTTCGAGCGACGGGTTCGTCCGGCCGACGGTCAGTCATGATGGAGATCCTCGTGTTATTACTGGTTATTGAATTGTCAGGACTGTTGAAGGTCGTACACTGGAATGAAGGGCAACTGTCCCTGTCGGTCGTACAGGACGCCGCGGGTTAACGGAAGCGAGAGAGACGGAAGAACCGGTCGAGAAATGTGCCGGACGGTTTTCGTAACACTGAGCTGAATCCAAATGCTACGAAACTGTGTTGAAGAGAAAAGACCAGTTGGGTTTTTTCGAGAAAAATCAATGTCGCCATTAGAAAAACCCGACATTTGACAATAGAGATTGATAAGTGAAATGTTAGATGATCACGTATCGAGTAGTGAAATAAATGGGAATAAAAGTGGTATTTATCAAGGTTTGGCATCTTTACGAATTCAAGAAAACTATGCGATTATCACGAATAGGATAACGTTTGTGACCTCACTTCAATTCTTATGGAGCCACTTACTATGATTATAATTTGTTGAAGCGATCTGTTGAGTGTGTGTACTCTAGCTTTTCTTAGCAATCTTACGGAACAAGTGACACATTGAGACTTCCGCAAAACCATCTCATCATAGTCTAGGAAGAAGCTTTTGCTATCACCTCTAATTATCATAACCGGGTTGGATCAACAGCAAAAAGACTCCAGAATGGGCTTGCCTTAAGCTTGCTTTAAAATAATATAAAACTCGCTCGCTCGATATGTTTTCAGTTGTATCTTCCTTTTTCGAGAGAGTTCCCTAGGTGCCAACTTTGTTTTTGCCACAGGTTTCCATTCTCTTAACAGTCGGTACATTAAACGTCTGCAACTGTCTTTAACTGTGCTTCTTTCCTGACACGCTTGCGAGGCTTTTGTCCTCAACTTAGACTACGCAGCTGCAACTCTAACTCGTTTGTGGCGGTGTTTATTTCCCCATTTCTCCTTTCGCTAGCTTTGATGCCGTGTGTGGCTCCAGCTGCAATAATAATAGTCTCAATTGTCTTTCTGGCGACGGTCTTTGCGATGTGTCAGCAGCGTCACTTTGTTGGCCTCCTTCTGCAGCTTCGTGTCTTGGTTCTGGGATGCCCTCAACTTCAATCACCCTACAGCTCAGGATGGAACATTGCAATGTCCCACCGCAAAATCTAAGACTCAAAGTTTTGGGTCATAATTGTGCTGATGGATTTCTTATTGCGAACTTTTCATTAGGAAGTGAGAAATACAAAGTCGCGGTTGACATTCGTTCATTCGTACTTTTTTATCTGTGACAGTTTGTGGACTTGTCGCAGGCTTCTTTCCGCCACTGTCCGTTAAGTACCAGCACAAAGTCTCTCTACAAGGACTAGATTATGTCAAGTATTTAGAACAGATGTGGCCCGAGAATGGATTCATACAGAAAACCTTCTTAAACGACTTGTACCGTCACTAAGAACCAAGAAAACGGACTTAAAACCTATTGTTTTGGTTAATTCTTCTGGTTGAGCTTTATCTAATTCTTACCGCCAATCATGGAGGACGACGTCAAGCGACTCGATGCGCTTGTGCTCAAATTGCGCCACCCTCTCGTCAAGATCCGGTCTCGAGCGTTGCGTAGTCTATTGTTCAAGCTGCAGGAGCGTTTGATTCAGTGGAAGGAGCTTGAGCCACTGCAGACGTCGCTCATTCCGGGTCTACTCGCGTGTCTGGAGCCGCCGCTTGAGCTTGAGACGCTGCACGTGCTGCAGCTGCTAGTAGAGAGCCAATCCAAGACGCTTCTGGCCAGTTTACAGCACCATGGAGCGGCCGAGAAGCTCCAGCGAGGAGCCAACAAGAATCCAGAGCAACAGGCGACGTACGAGAAGGTTAAAAGAAGGCTTAAAACATAGTAGAAAATGGGAAAAAAGCTGCTAATAACGTCCTTTTGTACTGCTATTTCTGAGCAGTTATTGAGGCAAATTTACATCACCAAGTTGGTGTCGGTGGAGCGGGTTCAGGTCAGTCAATCAGAGGAAAACGAGAAGGAAAATGCTGTTTCAGAAGAGAAATTCAGGGCTAATCGAGTGCTGTCTGAAAGACGGAGATTCGATGAATTGGAGGCTCAAGGCTGGAGGTTTGCACAGGTGACGCTGACGTCAGGGGATGAACAGCATTTGTTCGAGTTTGAGGTGAAACTTCAACTCAAGACGGAGATACAGGAGATTGTGACGGCATGTGCGACATTTCGGAACGAGTTATTGCGAAACTTTCCTGCTGAAGTGTTTCTACAGAGACCAGTTGTGTTGCAGCACTTGTTGCGTCTTGTGCAACAGCCGATATTGCCGGAAAATCAAACGGTGTCCAGTGAACGAGGTGAAGATGGCGATACTGTGATGGAAAAAGCAATGGAAGTGTCAATGGGTGTGAACTACTTTGATGAGATGTTGAACTCGACATTTTCAAGCAAACGAGGGAATTTAACGGGTGCCGTGGTTATGGCAAGTCTCAAAGCAATCGAATCATTCTTGTATGCGCTGCAGCTTACACGAAAGCTATGTCTTGATCCGACGTACGTCGTGTATGCACGACATGTTCATGTGGAGGTGTTTGATTCGTATGATTCGCGACGAGTGCTGTATCCGCATGCACGGGCGGAAATCGAAGTTGACGCGAGTAGACAATGGGGTGGTGAAGAGGGCGCTCAACTTGAGCAATACTCATTAAGTGGGGCAGTTTATAGAATATTTATTAGCGTGTTGCCCTTGCTACGCTCAGCAAGACACCCACGACTTCACTTTTTGAACCTTCTCATTGCGGCACTACCAGATTTATCGGAGAAAAGCCACCTGGGTCTAGCAGAATCGAACGGACAGAAGCTGAATAAATTGCGTCTTGAGCGCATTTTTGATATTCTTAGTGGCATCTGCCGACCTGTACCACTGGAACAAGCAGGTAGCAATATAATGGACGACGAGCTTGAACTCACGTACTCAATGTCATGGAAACTAGTGGAGCTTGTGCTTAGGTTGCTTCGGTTGTATCCGTCCTCTCAGTATTGTGTCGAAATAAACTCAAGCAAAACTGATTGCGATAAAAGTAGCGAGAAGACCGACGACAGTAGCGCCATAATTATTCCACGGCTGTTGTGGCATGCTGTGAAGTTATGGATCGCCAGTCCAGTCTTTTCTGAAGTGTCTTCTAAAGAGTGGAAGGATGAATCAGTAATTCAATTTTTGGCACAAGTTGACAGCACGATCCCAGCCTTTCTCAATCTGAAACATTCGTCTCTACAAGACGCAAAGTTGATCCTTCATTTTGTGGAGTTTTCGAAGCTTCATCTTGAGCACTTAGCAAATTTTGACTTTAGGGAGAAGCCAAGCACTGTGACCCTGGAAGCTGCGAGGAAAACAATTCAAGCTAGATGCGTCTTTGATAGTACGGACACCGAAGTTATCGCGGAAGCTGTACTTCAGACGATTTGGTCAGTGTTGACTGAAGGTGCTAAAGATAAGACAGGGAATATCGCCGAAAGCGATGTCGAAACTATTCAGTTTATTCTTTCTAATATGTTAGATGGATTGGGTGAGATGGAGACAGCAGCACAACACGATCCAATGGTTGTTCGTTTTTTTCGAGGACTCGTGAATCTTGTTGAAGAATTAAATAACGGAGTTGATCGTGTATCAGCTGGTTGCCGACACCAATTTATGACAGAGGTGATATGTGAACCGAAAGTCGTTGCGCTGTTGCTGTTAGCCCTTGCAAGACATGATGGTGATAGTGGCGACAAGATGAATAGCGCAGTGTTTTGGAAAACTCTACGAATAGTTTTAAATCAGTATGCAAGCTTTTCCAACGACAAGCTAGTACTGCTTCAACCCGTGGTTCCTTTGCTTCAGCACTTTGCATATATTGAGCCGTCGGAAGGGTCTTCTCAAGAGCAACGCTCGACTCAGCCACAACTTGCTGAAATGTTAAATCGATTGGAAACTATTGTATCTGATCACGCCAGGAGAGTTTTAGTTTGCCGCTGCTTGCTTCACCAGTTACCATGCATTCGGAAAGCGGCTTCCTCTAAAGTTATACGGTTATTGGCTCAAACGACACCATCGTATGTTGAAAGAATCTCAAAGGATAAATCAGTTCGTGAAGACCCGTTTGGAGGCACAATCGTATGTGATGGCAAAGATCTAAACTTCGAAGCATCGCTAATGGAGACCCCCTTGCCTTCTGTTCACAAAGGTTGCCGTCAACCTAGCGAAAACGAGTTATTGTCGCAACTGAGCAAGTTGGCCCATTTGTGTAAAGTGATTTCCGGAACGTGTACAGCCTTTGAGAGTATGAGAGAGGCGGCACTCAAAGAGTTGGTCATGTTTATTGAGCACACGTCGGTGGAGCTATTTTTGTTGCTTGAAGAAACGGACAAATTATCGGACCTGATTGATCTACTTCGTTCTTTTCTTCAAACGGAAGAAAATCGACATGACTCGTCGATGGTTCAACAAGCCCTCATCGTGCTTAGGACTCTATTGCTTCGCAGCCGGCTGTTGCGCTCAGCCATTCAACGCGATAGTGATATGATGGAACTGTTGATGGCGTCGGTATTTCATACATCGGTTTCCGTTCGGGCACAGATGTACTACATACTTCTTCTGCTCACGTGCTCTGCTGAAAATTTTATACCGAGCGGGAAGCCAGCTGAATCGCTAAGCTATAACAAGATGATACTCAATGGTGAAGCAAGAATCCCCGAGATTATTAAGACAACGTTTGGATTGTACTCCGGTCGTTGGATGCGATGCCTAGTTGTTACCTGCTCGCTGAAACAGCAATTGCAGGCAAGCTGTGCACTGCTAATCAAGCGAACTGATTCGTCGTGGTTGCAAGAGGTACGAGCTATCATCAATGAGACACCATATTGTAGTGATGTTGGTGATATAAAGAACGACGTGGACAGCAGAACGTTTTCGATATTAATTGGCGCAGAGCATGCAATCGTTGCTCAAAAACTTCGAGATGCGCCGTCGCACGGAAAGTGTCTGAACGCACTGTACCATTTGATGACGATGTGCGAAGCTTGGCATTTTGGACGCGAACACTTTGTCGGCGAATGGGAAGCAGATTTCGAGCGGTATTTCGCGGTACCACCAAAAAGTGAGCGAGACGAGATGATCATTGGTTCGCTTGTAGCCACTCTTAGCGTGATGTTCTCTGTCATGACTAGAAGAGAGCAGCTGCGAGCCCTCGTTGTGGTGAAGCGCAAGGTTCTTCCACTCCTGAAAAAATCTCAAAGCAAGACGTTTTCTCTTCAGGTCGCCCGGTTGTTGCTTAATGTGAGTGAATCCAAGGTTCGTGATTTGTTTTTGTCACTGGCTGCTGATACCGATATTATCGCGACAATCTGCACAAAGTACTCGGCAATCTACGCGACAGAGTCTGTACTGCACGGTCTGATGCTTGAGGTGCTGTTGCGATTTGCCAAAGCCATGGACGAGGATGCAGACACCCACTTGTCAGCACCCTCGCGCGATAAAATTTACAAGCGTTTGCTGGAGATGCTTTCGCCATTGCTCACAGTTGTGTGTCGCCACCGTGTTCCTGGTTCCTTTCTGGAGCGTGATGTGTTTGCTGTCGGATCGCAGTGCATGATAACCATTTTGCGACTGCTTCCGCCCAATTCTATTCTATCTAGTGATTGCCCTCTGGAGCACACTGATAGCAGCATCCTTCTTGATAGTAGTTGGGCGTCTCGTTTTCTCTTCGACCACGTGTCGCCAATTCGAGAGCTCGGTTTTCTCATTATCGAACATGCTTCATCATCGAAACTTCCTCCAACTCGATTGTTGCAAATGATTTTTGAAACTTGCACTGACGACACCGAGTCGGATGCTGTCCGTGCAGCAGCATGCGCTGCTTTGACGAAGGAGATTCTTCAATATCACGAGCGTTCGTCTGATCAACAAGCAGCGATGCTTGAGATTTTCCATGGGACCGCGTTTTCGGGAAAGATTTTGCGCTTACTTTCGCACGCGTTGAAAGGTAAAAAATTATATGCTCGCGCTTCATGCGCGTTTGCACGACTGGTTCGAGTGCTATACGTACAACGTGATCGTGTGGCGCCAATTTTCGGGGATATGCAGAAAGAGTTGGATGCGGCTGGACAAGAATTAGAGGTATACCGACTTTTCGTGCAGGTAAGAACTCCATATGCAGAACCTTGTGCTATTTTCTTCCTTGGCACTAATGCTTTGCTTTGTTGCTTAGGCGCTGTCACTCCGCGAATGGAAATACAATTGCGATCGCTACTGTTCGAGCTGTATGCTTTTGCCTAGTTGTGATCGTAGTACGTGGAGACGTTCGTTGCTTCCAGCCATTCTAGATCTGATGTCCGAAGTGCTGAATCTCTTCCAGGCTATCTGCCGTGATGCTGGTTTTGACCAAGTGGCCTTTTTCCTCATGGTACACACGGACCCTGCTCTGTTAGTAGCGTTTAGTAGCGTTTGCTACTGAGTTTGACTTCTGCGTGTGTGTCGCTGTAGCATACGACTCTGCAGTTTCAGCTGATGGAGCTAGTACAGGATATCCATGCTTCTTTTGATAACACGTTGACAGCGGCTACAAAGCGGAGGCATTATGGGGTTATTGACCTTTGTGCGGGCACACTCAGCATTCTTGTAGTGCAAGCTTTTGACCAACACAGCAAGTACGGTTCAAGGCAGCTTGGAGCATCAACACCTCCGGCTTTCGAGGAAGACTTTGTGGGCGTGGTTGCAAAGTTACTAGGCTCTCACCACCCTATTGATTTCCGCATATCATTCTCTCGGATTGTGCCATCTGTAAGTACTCCAAACGCTTTTGTTTTGGTGCGGTACTTGTCTTGGTATGCTCACAAGAAGGGTCTTCTGCTTCGATGATTGTCATTAGATGTCTTTGCTGATACCCGAATTGCTGAAATCATCAGATCTTTCAGTCGCCAACGCGCTTGCATCCGTTATATTTGATCTTTATCGGGAAGTTGCAGAGTTTAAGCATTTGGATGCGAACGCCTTTGTTGCTGCAGTGCCAGAACTTCAGGGCCGTGTAATTCCGTTAGCATGTATCCGACGCGTCTCATGGGCGCTTCGAGTTCTGCTTGAGTCGAGCATGAATCTCCAGCAGCTTGTTTGGGTAAAGCGTGCCCTACCTTTTGCAATGGCTTCTATTAAGCAATCTTTTTCCACGATTCGGATTGCTGGAGGATTTGGTGGCAAGCGAGATGGAAGTTCCAGCACCAGCGCAAACACACAATGCGCATACGTGCTCGATCTATGCGGGCGCACTCAGACACATATTGAGGTTATGAGCGCAATCGTCGGTAGTGATAAAGAAAGCCAGCAACTGGCAAAGGTAAGTGGTTCCTACTTACAACTATACGATGTACAGACATGGGGCCTACAACTGATCTTGATGCTATACCTAGGGTGAGGGGCTTCTCAACGTGCTTTTGTCAAATTGGAGTGTAATGAAGATGGCTCATGTCCGTGGGTCTCAGTTGCTGTTACGTGCTCTCCATCTTTTGGCAAATTACATCTTCGGAAACGACACTGCCCGAGGATCAATGCTGATTTCGCTACAGCCCGGTTCTGCGAAAAACTCAGGGAGTGATAGATCTCAAACGCTGTTGTCACTAGTGCTTGACTTGGCGAGCTCTCGAGGCGACATGACATCTTTTCACCGCCAAGTTGCACACGGTGCTATTACCGCATCCGCAGCTGATATGGCTGTTAGCAACGCTGCATGCCAAGTGGCAAAGGCTGTTCTGCTCAACACTGAATGCGTGTTAGCATCCCTCAAAACAGGGTCAATATCTAGGCTGATCAACTCGCTCCAAGATCGACTTAAGCAAGACCGACAAACCAGCAAAAGGAATCACCTTGAGACTGGAAACCTTGCTCACATGCTTGGCGTGCTCAGCAACGTTGCTTCCAACAAAGAAGGGGCTCGCCTACTTTACACAAACTGGGCTAATGTACTCTCCCTCGTGTTCGACGATGTCATACATTCGCCTGATGAGGCGATTCAGCGTAGAGGGTGTTTGTGTATGAGGAACCTCGCTCTCTCACGAGCGGCCAAGAACTACTTTGCCATGTGGGAAGCGCTGCTGGATGACATGATCGCTCTTTGCGTACGTGTAAGTTTTACACCTCAAGTCGACTTGATCATCCTGGGTTACCTTTCAGCAGCGCTATGGTCACTCATGTATGACAACCAGAAAGCGCGTGCGTTATTGCTATCAAGGCCAACGTCATTACGAAATTTGCAGCAAGTTCTGGGCTCGCAAGATGCTGGTACGTATCTGTCAAACATTTTGTAGAGGTCATACACTCATCCTTTCAATGTATCGTTGTTCGCCCTAGCTTCACAGCAAACGTTTTCACAAGACATTATTGAAAATCTTCGCCGGTTGCTGATGCTCGTCCAAGACTAAAGCGCTATTTAACAACAGATTTTCTTGACCGTCACATCAGCCCATATTTATTATTCACATATCGACACTTGCACCGCTGCTTCAACAGAGTAACAAAAACTTTACGTAAAGTCAATAAATAAAGCACTCCTAGCGCAGTCTACGCCTCGGAGCTTCGTGGCATGTCGTGGTCAAGGCAGATCAAAATCTTCCTCTTGCTCACTGCTGTCTTCTTCTTCACCCTCTGACGAACTGCCATCCTTTTCGATGCAAACGTGTGTTGTTCCTCCTGGACTCACGACGCCCTTCAAGGAATGTGATCCGACCTCCTCCACAAGCATCACAGCCTTCTTCTGTGCGGAAATGCAAACATCATCAGAAAAACCGCAGAAAGTAGGCATTAACGACTTGATGCCTTTTTTGACGTACCTTGGCAGACATTGCCGTTGTTTTTTTCACTGCTTTCACGAGTGTCACCAATGATGTCAGGCGGCGCACCTTGCCACCAGCCATCACACCACCACCTGTGACGTGTTGACGATTAATGCCCAGAACGTACGAGTCGATGTCGTCCCGCCTGCGCGAGCTCAATTTCTTAAGCAGTCCGGGTGCTTCGTCGTCCATTTCAGAGTCATTATCGTCGAAGCTACGAGACGGTGTCCCCAGCTCAAGTAACTTAATTGAATCAAACTCGGGTAAATCCGGTAAGCCTTCCTTGGACGGGGTCGTTTCGAAGAGATCATCCACGTGCTTTTTTTCGTACTGCGAGTACCAAAACACAAGAGGTCAGCAATGAATCGAAAATCCCACAATCTCACGACCAGTTCTTCGTGCACCTCTTCTACAAAGTCGCGCACTTGCTTTTTGAATTTGTTTGAGCCAGCACGGGCGATCTTGGTAGGCACGGCTGAGTGTGGCTTGGTGCTCGCTCGTTTTTTAGTTGGCCTTTTCGATAACTTTCGATTACTTAGCGGGGATCTAAAATGTTCAAATGTTTTGGCTTGACAGTCTTTTGCTGACTTTCCTGGCACATATTGTGCCACCTATCAAAACCGCAAAGCGCATAGCATTGATGAGCTTGCCCTCAATCCAGCTTACTTTTCATATTATTTGCTCGTACCTGCACCCAGAAGTTCGGAGCAGTTGTTGGGATCTTGAGCTTGGCATCTATCAAAGCTTTTTGCTGCTCAGTCGTCCAAACTTCCACCTCTGCTTCAGGCTCAGGATCTTCCTTCTTCGCACTCATTCTTTTCTCCTTAGTAATTACTAGAGCACGGGTCTGACACATTAAGCCAAAAGCAAGAGTACGAGCCTAAATCAGTAACATGATAATGCCCAGAAAAGCACTCTAGGTACGCACCTTCTTCGACTTCGGTGTGCTGTACGCCTTGTCATCTTGAGTTGGCGTTGAGGCGATAATGGCTTCGATCCGATGATTGACTTCTTCATCTATCAAAGATGGTGAACTATACCAAAGCAAGTTTGCACGCGCGTTCACATTCACATTGTCAGGTCAGAGCCTCACTTGAGTAAATCACGCGTTGCCATCTTCCGTACCGATACTTGTCGGCACGGGTTGCCTTATTCTTCCCTAATCTTGCCTTCGACCCCGTCTTGCCTGGTTTGACATTATCACGCGACTTCTGCGCATAAGAAAGCAAATGCTTATGGAAGTACGCTGGAATACCCACATCCATCAATTCCATTGCCGCACGTGGGATACCAGCACATTTAGCGGCATCTCGATTCAACTTGCCCGACAACGTCACGTATTCGCCGTCCTTGGACGTGAATTTCGCCGCGCCTTCTCGTTTCCCGACAGCAAATCGCTTCAACTTACCATCCACTTGTCCTGTCAATACAAGCAGTGCCTTCTCTACGTCCCTTTTGTCTTTTCTCTCCAGCACTGGCGGCCACTCGACACACCAGTGCTCAAGCACTACCGCCTTCCTACTCACTCGTTCTCTTTTGTTTTCTCCTCTTTCAATGATCTTCTTCGTTGCTTGTGGTAATGGAAAGAGCTGTTTCTGAATCACCACGTCCTCATCTTCTTCCATATCAACATCTTGAATCCTCTCGAGGCTGCTGCGTTTCCACTTTTTCTTCTCTTTTACCATTGATCGAGTCACAGGTGTCCTTCCCACCATCTCTAATACACCTGAACAACGTCTTGTAAGGTGTTTTTTCTTCTGTTTACTTGCACTTCTCGTAACAGCAGGAGAAGACGTCACTTTCTTCTTCGCTTTTTCTTCCTCCTCTCGTTTCTTCCTTTTCTTTCGATGGGACTTCAATAATATCAAATCTTCAAAAGGATCCTCTTCTTCATCTTTCTCGTCCTTTTTCTCGTCCCTTTTCGTCGTTACGTCGTCTTTTAAATGCCGTTCGGGTGCGCTGACAACGATACCAAGTCCTCGGATCGGGCTCTTGAACGTGTCCAAGCGCCGCTTCTTGCGCGGTTTACGCGTAGACTGCACTACGGCATCTTCTCGACCTCGACCGACTAGCGCGCTCTCCAGCACGGAGCTATAGCGGCTGCAATGCAGTGGCGCCGAGACACTTCGAGTCATTGTTGACATTTTTATCTCGAATGTAATTGTAAGATAATTAACGAGAGTATCATTATAATTAATGAAAGAGACGATGGTGTAGAAGACCGCGGGTTTTCGGTAAAAAGCTACCGGTATTTTATAGTATTTACGCTGCCATTCTTTGCGTTAAATTATATAAGCATGACCAAATCGTTAAAAAGCTTTTTGTGTTTATTAGAAAAAAGGTCATAAAGTCAGACCAGAATGGGTCTGACTATTTATTGACAGTTTTAGTTAACATGTACGAGCTGGTGCTGGGGAAATACATGGCGTTGCTGAGCTATCTGCTGCTGCTTTATCAGCAACAAACGAAGGCTGCCAGTGCGCACTACTCGCTCAACTTGACGGGTATCGCATCGGGCACAGGTGCGCAGGTATTGACGCAAAGGAGACGCTTTGTCTGTAATTTTTGACACTTTTTGTTAATATGCAGCGTACACAATCACTGTGAATATTGGCACACTAGATGGCTTAGGATCTTCAAGCGGGAAGGTAAGCAGTCTTTGTAATACCTCTGGTCGTTGATATTGAGGTCCGGTTGTGACGAGAGCGGCCACTTTTTGTCGCTGTGGGCAGAATGCCTTCCGACTGATCGCAGACACGGGCTCTTCGAATGATGCAGTGATTGGGTATGGATGCTGCGGTGATGAAGCTGAAGTGACGTACTCGTGTGATGCGTCGTCGACCTGCAGTAATAGTGAGGTGGGTGGGGTGGTCACTTTGGCATTTGCAGGAGCCAACATAAGGTAAGACGCTGCAATTTTGACGTGAGAGATGTTGACTGCTGATTTGTGGGTTGTGTTATGTTGTGCTGCAGAGGAGAGTTTATGACTGATATGTGGTCATCTAGTGACATTGGCAATATTTCCAAGACTTTCTTGGTCATTGAGGAGCAAGACACTTTCTATCGGTCCACATACGATGGTATCACTGGCTTGGCGTACAAGGCTTTAGCAGCATCGACTGGAGAAACTTCGTCATCGTTATATAATGTATTGGTGAGTACGGGACAGACAACAGATGCATTTGGAATGCTGTTATGCGGCACGATGCAGCCCATGTTGCAGACGGGAGGGACCGATTTCACGCGCCATTCTGGCCAGTTGATGATTGGTGGCACGGAAGGCCCTAATGGAGAGGTTTACTACATGGGAGATATGTTGTACACTCCGATTACAAGAGTGCGTGTATTTTGTGGAGGTTTATGATAAGATCAGTCAGCTGACCAAGAGCTATTGCTACTCGTGCTTTGTGTCCATTCAGGAAGCATGGTATGTTGTGACAGTAACGGACATTGGATATGGCGGTGCGAGTCTAGAGCTTTCGTGTGATAAGTACAACGACCCACAGGCCATTCTCGATTCTGGCACAAGCAATTTGGCGTTTCCGTCGGATGTGTACAACGCTCTTATGGACCAAATCAAAGCGGCAACGTTGAAAGCCATACCGGACTTTGACACCAGTTACTTTGACGATTCAACTTCGTGCTGTGACGAGGATTACTGCGATCCAACTTCGTCGAACGCTGCGCTGTTGGAGTTGCCTTCTATTTACTTCACTCTTGGAATGGAATCGAGTGATGGGTCAACTAGGAAGCACTTTATTGTTGAGATTCCGTCTGAGTACTATTGGCGGCCTGAAATGAATGGTGCGAACTCCAGTACACCTTGTCGCGCAATCGGCATTTCCGAAGGAACGTCAACTGTTCTTGGCGACGTGTTCATGGATGGGCTTTACTCTTATCACAATCGAGCGGATGGCAAAATTGGTCTAGCAGTAGCTGACAACTGCCCAAACAGCATCAGCTCAAGCAAGAAAGTGTACGTCTCCCGTGATACAAGTGACTGGTGTTCGTGCTTTTCCAGCACGCTAAAAAAGAGGAGTTTATGGAGTACATACGTTCCATGGGGCCCTAGATGTTTTTTTTTGCAATGGTGGATGTACGTGGTGATTGGCAGCTTCTTGGTGGTGATTGCCTGTGCCTGTGTATTAATTTGGTGGCAAAGAACTAACACCCATATGAAGAAACTACAAGAAGAGTCATGCAGACTCGGCAGCAACGGTGCCCGCACAGTTTGCTTTCCAACGATGCAGTTGTCTGGTTCGGACACAAGATCGGCACTAGCACCTGCGCCACCGTCTCATAGTAACTACACAGCGCCTGCGTCAACACCAAAGAGAGCGTCTGTTCATTCTATTCGGTCCAATTTTAGGCGGAAATCAACGCAGTCGCCAAAATCTCACGACAGTCGATTGGAGCAAAGGGTGAAAGATGTACCGGTGATGGCTGATTCCAAATATCCCAGGATGAACTCGCCTCTGTCGCCGTTATCTTCAAGGTCTAGCATCGCGTTGCTTTCGGAATCGAATTCGTCAATTAGCTCCGTCGAAAGCAGAAAACCGATACCGAAGCCATATTCCAATGGCTCTCGTTACAATTCGAGCCACAGTTCACACTACAACGATCGATGGGGTGCGTCTTTAAAAGAAGACGAGTTTTAAGCAACGCCAAGCAGCGTTAATTAAATAGACGTGTATTAAAACATCATTCATTCCTTAACGATGTCAAGATGGTAAAAATTGAGCTGACATACTTTACCTACTGACGTTACCTTTTCGGTATGACCTCTAAGGTTTGCAATGGACCGTCATCAATGACGCTCATGAGTGGCATTGAAAGTCTTGGAGTCACCAAAACTTACAAAAGAAGTTACATGTACTAGTCGTCCTTGTGTAACCGTAACCTAGCGTATTGACAACGTCTGAAGTAACATGCAGCAGCAGTAGCACAAAACACGATAGTACTGTGATGTGTAATACTTCATCTTACATGTCGTTTGCTTTTTCTTTTTCCCTTCTGTTTCTTATATAACAAATACAATGAAGTCTCGCAAGTTATCAATTTCTACCGATTCCAGCCTCCATACTTGTTTCAAGTGACGCAACACGATCTCGTTGGCACCGAACGTCCGAGTCTGTAGTCAGTGCACGTTTGTTTGCTCGCACAATCAGCACAACCCCACGACTTGTACACAGCTCACTATTTCCCTCTCCTCGTATGGCAGACTCTCGTGCAGCTCGCAGCAATTGGACCGACACTCAGGAGGAAGATCATTTGAGTCCGCACGAGTTCGTACAGCGACAGATGGAGAAAATGCGCAATCTAGACGAAAGCGAGAACTCGTCGTTCCTCGAGTCGGCACCTTCGCATCGTAACAGTGATCACAGCGGGACCAGTGAACTCGCTGCGGATAGGACGGTATACGAGAAGCTGCAGGCTTTGGTTTTGGCCGAAAATATTAAATTAGACGAACCATCAAGTTCTGAAGGTCCTCTAAAACCCGATGAAGACGAAGAAGACGAGGATGATACCTATGAAATATCATGGGATGGAGGTCCGTTGGGTCTTTTATTTAAAGCAAATGCCAATGGAGAACCGGTAATTCGACGGGTTAATAAGAAGGGAGCAGCTACCGGATTACAATATGCTCGAGCAGGAGATGTACTGCTTGCATTGAATGGTGTGAGTGTATCAGCCACACCGTTTAGTGAAGTTATTGAACGACTCAAGACTCCGGATTTTCCTGTAAAATTGGATTTCAGACCTTTAAAATTAAGTGACTTGGCGTCTGCTGCGTCGGAAGCGACGACCAAGTGGGGATTGCCACATACAGGCTCTTCTATTCACAGTAGTGACGCGACGTCAGTATTTTGTGGTTCGCCAGTGTCGTCAAATGCGACGGTGGATTTACGTAACATTCGAGGAGGAGGATGGCGAGACACGTCATCTACTTATATGCCAGAAGCTCCAACAGATGAACCGACGAATGTCGAGTACGATGTGGTGTGGAATGAAGGTCCACTCGGGTGTGAATTGAAACAGCGGAATGGGTTACCTGCAGTTAAGTCAGTAACGGGTACGGGAGTGACGCCATCTGTGGCACAGATTGCAATGGGGGACATCCTCGTTAGTATTAATGGGTTACGCACAGAGGAAATTGGGTTCAAAAGCACGGTGACGCTTATGATGCGAGCAACAAAGCCAGTTTATCTGCGGTTTAACCGTGGTGGTGCACGTCAGACCGGAACTAGCTTTAGTGACTTACCATCAAGCTATAGAGAGCCACAGAACAATAGAGGATCGGTGCAGGATGCTATTAGATCAGGGGGAGAAGCACCTGCGTTGGATTCGAAGCAGTATACGGTATTATGGCGTGACGGCCCATTAGGGATCCAGATTCGCACCTCTAGCAAAGGCTACGTGGTCGTGGCACGGCTCACAGGTGCAGGCGCCCCTAACGTTAACGATACGGTGAAGCCTGGTGACATTTTTTTACGCGTGGCCGGAGTCGATGTTGATGCGTTAGGCATTGCTGGCGCTTTTGAACTGCTAAAAACGGTGCAAAAACCTGTTGTGCTCGTTTTTCGGCGACGCGGGCGTGGCCAATCTCGCTTGACCTTCCGCAGTAGGCATTCTGGTCTACCATCGCCAGCACCAGCACTGTTGCCAGCTTCTTCAGCAGTGCCTTCATTCCGGCAATTGCGCGAAGAGCAAGCGGCAGCCGCTGTAACAGCGGGCCTTCCGCCCGTTGTACAGACAAACAGCGGTGGCTTTGGCCCAGCACTGCAAAGCAACAACCGTGAAGGATCGATGAAGCAGTTTTGGGAAGCACGCTCGCAAGAAGTAGAGAATTACGCAGCGTCAGACGACTGTACTAGCCAACACAGCTACGATTATCTTCGGGATTCGCCGCGTTCGAATGCGTCTCACCAACATCCTGGCTTCTGCAATGTTGATGATGTCGCCCCAGACGATGGCCAGCCGAACTCTTCACATTTACCGCCTCCGCCGCCTTTCCCAGGCACACACCTTCCTGAAACAAGAGACGTTGACGATGATGACTATCCAGAGGAAGATAGTTTTCCGCCAGAGATGTCCCAGGATGAGAGCCCGTCACTTACGGGATTGCCTCCACCTCCATCTTACATGGACGTATTCACGGCTTCTGGACGGGCAAAAGACGATGGTGCAAAGGCGCCGCCGTTATCTTATGGATACTATGCTGGCCAGTTAGAACGTCCTCCACCTTTCGAAGCCCACAGCAACGAACCGCTGTCTCTTCTGCCTCAGCATACAGCAGCCCCATTGCCTCCGACCGACGAAACTCCTTCTTTAGTTGGTCAGCCAAGCCGGCTACAGGAGCTTCGGCGCCAGTACATTGAGTCAGAGCGGCAACGCAACTTGTTGCAGAATGGGCACGACACGATGGTAAGCACTTACTCGGATATCGATGACTCTGGGCTTGTGGTGCGCCGCCAACCCTCCTATGACAACGGCTCCGCGCCAACTAGTGCACCGTCCTCTCAGCTACCGTTACCGGAGCTGTGGGTACGCTGGAGTGAAGGCCCACTTGGTATTACATTCAAGCGTAAGAATGGGCAGATTGTGGTGTCACGACTAACCGGCTCGGGTTATTCGTTGGGACTGACACAACTTCGACCTGGTGACTGGCTGGTGTCATTCAACAATCAATCCACGCGCAACTTGCGGCTTGGCGAAACGATGGAACTACTGAAGCGTTTGCCGAAGCCTGTGGCTATGTGCTTTATCGTCCAGTAAGGGACGCAGCAAGATAAGCGCGGTAAGATTCTCATATTCGTCGGGGGAGAGGGGGGTCTTGCCAATCACTCAATACTGCGCAGAGTGTAAATAGTGAATGTTTCATCAGGCAAACACCGAAAGGAGTGATCGTTGTTGTTTGCGACAATAGCTGGAAAGAAGAAGAAGTAAGCTTTGATCGTTCGGTTTTCTCGTTTGTCGATGTATTCATAAGGTCTTGATTGATACATCGGATAAAACAAGTACAAGTGACACTGAGTCAGAAGACAACGATTTTCGTTTGGTTCCAAGCCACCTTCGTAGTCTCCAAAGCTCTGGCTATAGACCCGCATAATGATGAACGACTGAGGTCTTTCAAGCCCATGTAGACTTGATGGCTTCAACCCATCAAGTCTTGTTTGCTGTGGTGTCTGAGTTATCGATTCATCGTATTGGCACGACTTCATTGAAGCCTATCTTCGCCATCTCATAAGAATAAACAGCAGCGTACGATGTACAGGCGAAATGCCATCGTCACATAAACTTTTGCGGTCAAGCTCCAGTCAATTGAAGCTTCAGCCCTCATCAGGGGCACCACTTCGATGGGAGTCCTCTCTCGTAGGAGCCGAAGTGGGTGGGGTAATGTCTTGGGCATGCCATTGCGCAGCCATCGGACGTGCAGCTGGCAGACTAAGGAAGTTTCTTCGGCTGGTGATATCCCTGCGCCACACGTCATTGCTTCGGCAATCGCACTTTAAGTCCGACAGCCGCTCAGGCGGCCATTAAGGGGAGGAACCTACGACTGGCGGCGTCTCGCGCCACGCAAAAACCGCTTGGGCGGTCGCAAGTAGTTCGATGGACCGCTTTTTGCAAGCGGACATTAACGAAAGGACTAGTGTACGCCAAGCAAAGGGAATCGTTCCGAGACACCTTGTCAAGCAGCAGCCGGAACGGCACAGCCATCGTAGCCGACAGGAGACATATCCTGGGGACGAGTAGCTGTAGAAATTTTGTAAACCATAACGATTAATCGACAGTCTGTTCACACCCAGACATAGTCACACCCAACGTCTGCCGCCAGTTACGTCTTGTTCCTTAGCAAAATTGCCTTAAGTGACTGGAAGCTACGGATGACGATGGCAAAGTTGTCGGAAGGTGTAGCCATTCCGATCATTCTCGCGACTCGTCGAGCCGGCGATTATGGGACGGTACATTACTTACACCTACCATATGGTATCCCGGCGCGGTGGTTACGTGTTAGTTAGGAAACCACTCAAGAAAACGACCGGGCGAGCACAAGAGGCACAGGACAGGTAAGCTACAGGAATAAAAAGGAGCTACTGTGCATACATGATATACTCACTTTGATTTTTATCATCTACTTCTCAAGCAACATCCACTTCAGCAATTAACAGGTTATGAGCCCAACACCGATGGATCAAATTGCTCAAGACCAAGTCCAAGCGCCAGCCGCAGCCCAAGCCAACGACGACGGAGCCAGTACATCCTCCAGCGCGGGCGAGGGCATGGCCAGGCTGCTGGAGTTGTTCGCCGAGATGAAGACCGATATTGGAGCTCGCCAGCATACATCGCGGCGCCAAGGCCTCTGCAGCTGAGGGATCTGAAGCTCGCCATCGAGGTTTTCGATGGGAAAGAAGTATACCCTGGCCTAGGATCGGGGTTCGCTCCATGGGGGAAGCGATTTTTACGGCAGAATAGAAGCAGTGATGATCGACGAGCGAAGAAGCCTGGCGCCTGCTTCAAGTGTGTCAAGGAGAGCCACTACAAGCGCGACTGCGTCATCAATGAAAAGAATAATTACACGTTGGCCGTTGCGGATGGCATCGATGCCGCACATCAGTGGATACTGGACAGTGGGTCAAGTCGTCACCTAGTGACGACGGTGTCGCAGCTCTATGATACAGAGGAGTGCGACGAGGAATGCCTTCTCCCGAATGGAGCGAGCCTGCGGACGCAGCTCAAGGGCAAGACGCGCTTTACTGTGCGCGTTGGTGGCGAAGAACGCCGGATCGAGTTAATTGACGTTTATTACTCGGCGAATCTTCTTTGGAACATCATTTCTTATGGAAAAATTGAAGAGCGTGGATACAATCTTCATTATGACAGGCTTCGGCGATCAGTGGTTCGTCGTAGCGACAAGTTCAAACTTTTCGACGTTCATAAAGACACCAACAACGTTTTGGTGGTGCATATCGTCGGGGATGATGCGAATCAAGACGAGGAGTGTGTTGCCACTGCATCTACCCAAGCCGTTCGATCGCCGACCCCTAAAGTTCAAGAAGGTAGTCTCCTGGACTTCCACTTGCGGTTTGCGCATCTGGCATACGATACCGTTGAGCGCATGGCGAGCGACCCAGCAAGTGAGATCCGGCTCACGGATAAAGAAAGACCGCCATGTTTGACGTGCGCACAGAGCAAACAAAAGCGCAACAAGCAGTCATAGCAGGACACGGGGGTAAACGCACCGATTGACCGTGTCGGTGGCGTTATCTGCAGCGATATCAAGGGACCGATTACGCCACTGGATAGGTGTGGTAATCGCTACTTGATTAACTTCGTCGACCACAAGAGCAACTACTGCCGCGTGTTCCTAGCGAAAACGAAGGACCAGGCAACTAAGCAATTCGAGCACTTTCTCGTATACTTCGAGAAGCGCTTCAACTGCAAGATACACTGTCTCCGTACCGACGGTGGAGGTGAATATAAGGTTGTTGACCCTTTTTGCAAGAACACGGGTGTCCGTCGTCAGGTGTTGGAAGCAGACAACCAAGCGTCGAATGACAAGGCAGAGCGCATGCACCAGACGGTCATGAACATGGTACGCTCAATGATTTTTGGGCCCGGTTTGCCTCTCAACTTTTGGGGCGACGCGGCGGAGTACGCGTCGTACATACTGAACCGCAGTCCGACGCGGGGGAATATTGGGCGATCGTCGCCTATTGAAGTGCTGACAGGAGTCAAGCCCAAGCTGACGGACATCGTGATATTTGGATCACCGTGCACCGCGATTAGATCGCCAAAGCACAAGACACTCGAAAGGCGCGGAGAGGCAGGGCTCATTATCGGCAAAAGCGATGAGACCAAGGGCTACCGCGTGTTGTTCACGAAAGATCGCGTGGTGCGCACTACGCAGCACGTCCAAAACGTCAAGACACTGAGCGTGGACGCAAACGAGATGCTTATCCGCCAACTCGGCCAAGATATTAATGAGGAAACCAGTGACAAGAAGGTTGCTGAGTCAAGTGATAAGATCACTGAGCCCAGCGGGTCCAAGGTTGAGCTAGACGAATGCGGAAAGGTCGCCGGGAACACGAACGATGTTGGACATCGGGAGGAGCGGTCAGCGAGTACTGCAAAGGTCAAAGGACGCGGAAAAAGAGGAAAGAAAACCAAGCGCGCAACCAACGACGCCAGCAGTGAGACACCGACAGCAAACACGGGTCCAACCATGGTAACGCGTTACGATGGGAAAAGGATTCCGCCACGAGATTGTGAGCACGGTATATCGCGTGGATCCCAAGAATTGGAGCGCCGCTATGAAGAGCGATAAGCGTGTTGAGTGGGAACGCGCAGCCGACTCCGAGATTGAATCGCTGAAGGCGAACGATACGTGGGAGATGATGCCGCGCACTAGTGAAATGCGTCCGTTACACGCAAAATGGGTCTTCAAGATCAAAACTGACGCGGATGGAAACGCTGAGCGCTACAAGGCGCGCATGGTGGCATGTGGAAACGAGCAATCGTTCGGTGAAGACTACACACTGACGTTTGCCGCCGTCATGGACATGACGACAGGGAAGGTAATTGTGGCTCTGTCGGAGATCTGGGGTGTACCAGCGCGTCACGGCGACGTACCTAACGCCTACGTAAAGGCACCAACGGAACCGGACCTCAACATCTACTTGCACGTCCCGCAAGGAACGGAACTGACCAAGAAGGAACTACAGCGATTGGGAGTGTAGCACAGTGAACAAGTGGTGCTCCGACTCCAGCGTAGCCTTTATGGATTGAAGCAAGCTGGGCGACTCTGGTCACAGCTACTACACTCGGAGCTACTGAAAGCAGGCTTTGTGCAGTGCATTACGGACACTTGCCTCTGCTACAAGATAGACAGCAACGGCAAGACTGTCGTCGGAGTGTACGTCGCCGATTTATTGACGACGGGCACATCGCAAGGACGTGTCGACGAGATTTTTGCACTACTATCGACTCTAGAGATCAAGGACCTCGGAGTCGTGAGCAAATTTCTGGGAATGCGGATTAATCACTCATCGAATCTAGGGTATGAAATTGATCAAGAAACAACAATTGACGAAATGCTATTGAAGTTCGGATTGCAAGATGCACGCCCCGTGACAACACCGATCGGAATCGATCACGACAACGACACACGTGACGTGGATCCGCCTCTCCCCAAAGAAATTGCTGTGGGTGGCGCGTCCGTGAAGACCTTCCAACCAATAGTGGGGTCATTGCTGTGGCTAGCAAGGTGTACTCGTCCAGACATTGCATACGCGGTGCACCGCGTCACTCGGCGAGCTCACGCACCCACGACAAGTGACTGGCAACTGGCCAAGTGTATCGCGAGATATTTGAAGGGAACCAAGGATGTTAAATTTCGACTTGGCCCAAGAGAAGGTCAGCGATCGTCGCTTGTGAAACTCACGAGTACCAGTGACGCGGATTTTGCGGGCGACAAGGTCGACCGTAAATCGGTCAGCGGTGCGATATTTCGCGTGGACAGCATGATAGTTGGATGGACGTGCCGCAAGCAGGCCTCCGTCGCTCTATCAACTATGGAGGCTGAATTTGCTTCGGCGTCGCAAGCAGCACAAGAGTTGCTGGGGTTGCGAGAGCTGCTCGCCGAGCTAGGATTTGAAGTTGAGCTACCAATGACAATGGAAATGGACAATCAAGCAGCAATCCGTCAAACGGAGAATGAAGAGAGCTCAGCACGCGCCAAGCATATCGACATTAGGCTCAAGTTTGTCAAGGTATATGCAAAGAAAGGCGTCGTGAAGCCAAGCTTCGTACCCATCGACGAAATGGCGGCTGACCTGCTGACGAAGGCATTCAGCGCCGTCCGGCTGCAAAGGTTAATGTCGTCATGCTCGCTGGAGCATATTAAGATGAAGGACAAGAACAAGTATCTCGGTGACGAACGCACAGCACCGTAAGGAAGGAGTGTCGGAAGGTGTAGCCATTCCGATCATTCTCGCGACTCGTCGAGCCGGCGATTATGGGACGGTACATTACTTACACCTACCATATGGTATCCCGGCGCGGTGGTTACGTGTCAGTTAGGAAACCACTCAAGAAAACGACCGGGCGAGCGCAAGAGGCACAGGACAGGTAAGCTACAGGAATAAAAAGGAGCTACTGTGCATACATAATATACTCACTTTGATTTTTATCATCTACTTCTCAAGCAACATCCATTTCAGCAATTAACAAAAGTGCTACTGCTATGGTTGGTACGTGCACTTTCGCTTGACGATTCTACGAAGACGTGAATGACATGTTGTGGCTACAGTACTTGCAAACCCCAACTCGGATTTTCACGCGTAAAGTATCCAGATCCTTTAAGACACTTGCCGTTTGTCGACGTCACTTGATCTCCCTACAACCCACGCTGCATACATATGCCAGGGATGGTTAGCAGAGGCCTTGTCATCTTTGTACCACATGTGACTATGTGGTGGAATTTCTCAATGCAAAACAAGTTCGGCTGATTTGTGCGACTCTGGCTCATTCACTGGGCGAGTGGTTTACAGTCCGCTTAGACAGGCCATGCCCAAAGGCCTTTGCGCCGGTCAAGTCCGTGTCAACTTTATCTCTCGAACCCTCACTGGCTGCAAGAAACGATTGCCTCTTGTCCTCATGGCGGCCGCAGATTTTCCCTGACGCTGTCGCACAAGACGACGATAATGACATGACCGACAAGAAGAAGAGCTCCGTCTCGTTAGTTGCAGCGCAGCAAATGAAGATGCACAATGTCCACGAGATTACAGAGAGCTCCTCGGACGAGAGCGTTAACAAGACGGTATCCAGAGCTTGCAGTAGAACGATGGATAAGACCGTGGTAGAAAAGTTAGATGCTAAAGCAACAGTGATTGCTGAAGACCAAGCTACAGAAGAAAGTGAAGAAGAAGAGGAAAAGATGCTTGAGGTGGTAAAGAAGATACGAGCAAGTGTGTATGCACCAGAGCCTGAGGAACAAGTCTGCAATACAAAGAATGTGGCTGATATGCAGTATCTGTTCACAAACGATAAGTTAAAGGACAAATCACCGGCGATTGTACTCAAGTCCGATCCGTTCTGTATTCCAAGAGTGACGGACAATGTTCCCAACTATCGGCCGATGCTCAACCCGCTGAGCATTTTTCTGGGTGAAGATCAGTTGCTGCCTGGAAATTTCAGCTGGACCCATTGGAGCGGCCACCAAAGGCGAATGGGAAAATGAACCTAGTAGCTCGTCATCAACATTAAGCACCGGGAAACAGTTTCGCGGAAAAACTAGCGCCATTATGGGACTATGCTCGACAAACAGAGTTTGCAGAAATTCCAATCTCGGAGAAACTTTTCCAGAACTATGAACTATGAACTTTGCCGCCGATTTCGAAGGTCCCAACATCACCTCTGAGAGATGATCGACCAACGCCAATGAACAGGAGTTAGGCAACAAGCTATTCACTTCAAGTAGTTCTGATGGTGAACAAAAATGGACATCGTCAACTACAGATCGAGGTGCTACCTCTGCTTCACTCTCCGATGCGATGCTATTATCATCATTTCAGACTGCTCTGACAGCGATTAGTGGCGCTATGTTGCCGCTAGATAGTGTCACCGAATCTGCGCTGTCACTTTCTGAGGGGGGTCCTACGTGTCAGATCCAGCCACTTGAACCGCTGGATTCCGTTGTCGACACGCTCGCTAACTATCTACCAAGCCGAAGCTCGTCTAGGCTGGACAGTAGCAGACCCGTGGACGAACAGCAGTTTGAACCAAGCGGAGGGAACAATCTGATGAGCTATGTTGTCGGTGTCCCTGGTGCATTTGGCAGCTTGCTCTCAGCAGTCGAACATCAAGCCAGTAGCCCATATGCTGGTCTTTTCATCGACAGTGGTGCGGCTGAACCTACCAACGTGACGATGCATACTTTTTCTTCAGCTGTGGGCTCGATTTTTATCACTACGCCCACACACGCTGCGGCTAGCATAAATGCGGGGCTCATCACACCGCAAGGACAATCTAGCGAAGTAACTTTACGTCGTCCAGGAGCGAGGAAGCCGCGTGCAAAGAATGTATTTCGACCGTGCACTTCTTCAGGATGCACAAAGGGTGCACGAGGCAAATCCGGGCTGTGCCAGAAACATGGCGGTGGCAAACGGTGTACTACACCAAAATGCCCGGAAGGTGCACAGGGAAGTAGTGCCATGTGCCTTTTTCACGGAGATGGTTATCGTTGTACAGTGGAATGGTGTACCACAGGTGATCGCGGCACGTCAGGCCTCTATGCGAAGCATGGTGGCTACAATAAGGGCAAAGCTAGCTCTACCGGTAAGCGTGAACCGAATGTACATGGCATTGCAGTGAAGCGGATACGCACCGATCATTTGCAGCAACCACCTGCTGTTAGTTAATGCAGGATAAAACAAACCATATTGAAATTGCCGTTCTCATTCAATGATGTGAATGGCGCGTGCACAGCAATCCGTGTCTTGTTAATAGTGTGGCATTGCCGATCGTCGACGAGCCTACAAGTTTTTAAATTTGTTGGTAGCGTCCACTAACTCCTTCGCAATACCGGGCTCCATAGCAGAGTGGCCGGCGGTCTGCACCACGCGGAAGTCAGCCTCCGGGAAAGCATTGTGAAAATCCCAGGCCGTCTTCATCGGGCAAACGACGTCGTATCTGTTAAGAAATATACATTTGTCACATGTCACCACTGTAAATTACACGATCAAAGCTTTGGTGCCTATGCCTCGTAACAATACCTTCCCTGAACAATAACCGTAGGAATGTGACGAATCTTGTCGATGTTCTCGTTCAAAAACTCGTCACTAGGAAAGAAGCCCTTGTTAACGAAAAAATGGTTCTCAATACGAGCAAACGCTTCCGCAAACTTTTCTTCATCCATTGACTTGTCCGCAGCATCTGTCTATAGCCATCCAGCAAAAACAAAGTGTCATGAATAGACGAGAAATCGTTCACTTCTCAAGCAATTCCACCAACCGAAGGAATCAAGTTGCTAGTGGTCTTCTCCCACGTTGTCCAGGCAAGTGCTGCGGGGATTCGGATCTTTGGGTTGTCACTGGAAAGGCGTTTATGGTACGCCATGAGATAATTACCACGCTCTTCCTCTGGAATAGCATTACGGTACGCCTCCCAGCGATCCGGGTAAATAAAGTTGGCTCCGTGCTGGTAGTAAAAGTCAATCTCTTGCTTTCGGAGATGGAAAATCCCACGCAACACCAATTCCGTCACTTGTGTTGGATGTTTAATAGCATAAGAGATTGACAACGTGCTGCCCCAAGATCCCCCAAAAACCTGCCACGTGTCAATATCCAAGTGACGTCTCAGTTTCTCCATGTCTTCTACCAAATGCCACGTCGTATTGTCTTCAAGTGATGCATGAGGTTTACTACGTCCCGAACCACGTTGATCCAGTAAAATGATACGGTAAATCCGTGGATCATGGTAACGTCTCATATCATCAGAACAACCAGCACCCGGGCCACCGTGGACCATGATTACGGGTTTACCGTATGGATTTCCACATTCTTCATAGTATAATTCGTGAACTCGAGAGACCTGAAGAGTGCCCGTGTTAAAAGGTTGGATACATGGGTACAGATAATCCTCAGCACTTGCTTGATCGAAAGATTTGGTGTTTGTATTGGCGGACTCGGATGATGCAGAGGTCGAATAACTCACAGTCAGAGAAGTGAGTGCTACGGCCGAGATCCCAAGTGTCACATGACGTGTCTGTTGATGTTTATTCGTGATGAGAATGGTCACAGGATGTGAGCGAGTGTTCCTACTGCTTAATAAAGTTAGTATCGACAGTGTCTTGTTGCTAGTGCGACGTAGAGAAAAGATCTTGGCCAACATTTTGAGAGGTCGAAAGCTTCAAATTAAAAATGTGCAGATGATTCAAAACGAGTTCCATACAAACTGAGAGATACGATATTATGGTAAAATCTGCTTCAGGTCGATGCTGTGTCAACGGCGCTCAACGTACCCTTTTCCTTATCTTACACTTTTGCTGTGGAATCGACAGGTTGATGAGGAGCAAGAGGGAAAATCAACGGTCACAATTCACGGCTCACTTTTTCTTCTTCAGCATTTTCTTGTTGCGCATATCCTCTCTGAAATCTTCATATTCACCATATAGAGCACTGCACAGCAATAGGAATAGCATCAGCAAGTGAACAAGCTATTACAACCGATTCACAACGACATCATGGACGTACCTGCGCTTTTCTTCTTTCTGAATCTCATCAAATGAAGCCTCCATGTTTATTGAATCGTCAGAATCGATCGAATACCGCCGCTTCCGATTCTTTCGGAACATTGCTGCAATATGACCCGGACGATATTCACCATCGTCGCTCACCACAAAGCTATCGTCCGAATCTTCATCCTCAAACGGATCCTTACGCCGCATAAGTGATTCCTTTTGAAAATGATCGCGTCGCTGTAAAGTGGCGGACGTAGAGTGTTTATGCCGCAGCTCATCCAAAGCTTGCTGGATTAAACGGTGGTGACCCTTCTTCGGTACTAGCGACGGCAGGTCGGATTTTTCGATTGTGCTGAGCAACTTCACCGAGTCAAAACCGTTCTCGAAAAAAGCTGGAGCATACTCGCTCATGTCTACGCTCAAGCCCTTGAGCCATGACAAGACTTCGCGTTGTCCCTCTGGATAGTTTATTTCCTTCCTCTTGGCTGCTGTGCTAGATCGGCTCTTTCTCGCACCACCTGCTGAGGTATCGCTACTCGAGGCGTTTCCTGCACCACATACACGCGGGTACATTTTATCCAACATTACCTTGCGTGGATCCACCGTAGTTGAATAATTTTTTGGTGCCGAGCCGCCGTTTGATGATGCAGAACTGGAAGGTCGCAATACAGATTTCGGTCTTTCATCGACTCGTGTGCCATTGCAACTGCTCCAAGCGTGCTCAGGCTCTCGACGATCAGATTCACGACCTCCCTGTCCAGACAACGCTCTGTATTTAAGTTGACGCTGACGGTGTCTCTCTTCTGCAGATCTGTACCATTTTATTTGAACTATGAGAACCACGTCTACCTGGTCCAAGCATCAGCACAAAAGAACGGATAACTCACATGTTAACAGCAGAAGTAGCAGGACGTCTCGCTTGTAGTTGAGTTCTCGATGTCGGTAACACTCGACGGACAACTGGTGGTGCTGATGCTGCTCGATGGCTTGTACTCGATACTCCACGGCGTTGTGCCAATCGCACTCTCTCAATAGAGCTTCTAGATGAAGCTGTAGACACTTTCATGCCTCTTCGTCCTTTTGAAATAGGTCCACTAAGGACCTGTACCGTCCGCGAATCTTTTTTGGCTTTTTCACTGGCGTAACCTTCTTGCAACCTTTTCCTTGCATTTTCCAATTTGTTCTGATTCCCTGACTCTAGTTTACAATCATTAAAACCACAAATAAAAGCACATAATAACGTCAAAATTCACTCGACCGCCCCCTCTTTCCCCTACCTGACTACATACCTCGTTGCAACGGTGACGAACTTGGCACTTTTTGTCGCTCCAGTGGTCGACTAGTCGCTGAGATCCCAACCTCATTCTTCCATTTCTTGGTCAGACTCATGCTATACCCTCGTACAACCTCATCAGCATGTTTCTTGAGCTTATTTACCGCTGCTCCAATCTTCGTACGTTGGAGCAAATCCTTATTCACTTGAAGTGTCGTTAATTTTCCCAGTACTTTCTGCATATCCGATGCAATGCTTTGATCGGTTTTCCAACCATCACGCTGTGTGACGTCTGTAATCTGTCGAGCCATTAGAGCGACATCCTTTTCCCCCGTTATAGTCATGGGCTTGTTTCTTACGACCTCTTCTTTTTAAAGAAGAATGTAACGGTCCAGATAGAGAAAAAACCTCAGCGTACAAAAACACATAAAACCTTGATGGATGTCGTGTCATTGTATCGAGTTCAATCGAGTGGTACACCTAAAGGAGGTCATAACATGTTAAAGCTACAAGTCGCAACGCTAAGACGGACGAGTAGCGTGCGTCCTGTTTCGTATCTCTTGGGCGTTGAAACAAGGCATTTGTAGTCTTGTAATGTGCTGTATAGTATGTTGAAGTAAGGTCGGATGTATTGTCGTTTTTTCCGGGTTTCTATTGCAGTTGTGACGACACAGCAGCAGCGGTATTGGATCAAGATGGTCGGGTTTTGAGTCATGTCATTTCATCACAATGGGAACTTTATGCCAAGTGGAAAGGTATCATTACTTGTTTAGACTACAATTTGCAATACTTTTGAAGCTGTTTTGATGTTGAGTTTGTGGCTATAGGGATTGTACCGGCATTGGCGGCTCGAGCACATGCTGACAATCTGCCACACGTTATTAACGCTGCTATTGAGCAGAGGTGACAAGAGACGTCGAGCAATGGGAGTTTTTGGAGAACTAACAAGGACTTTTGCTATTGGTGGTGAATCTGATAGTAAGTTAAAGGGGGTCGAGCAATTGTCGGCTGTGGCAGTGACGTCTGGGCCTGGACTTGCTCCGTGTCTTGATGTGGGACTGCAGACAGCGAGACAAATTTGTTTGGATAACCGGAACATTGCGTTCTTGCGAATTAATCACCTTGAGGTATGGTGTCGTGTGCATTGATTGATGATGTCAAGTCTCATTACTCGTGTTTATGTTGATAGGCCCATGTTCTCGTGTCAAGATTACCCCAAGTACGTTGTTGTAAGCTCGTTGACATTCTCGCGTACTAAGATGCATTTGTTGTGTGTATGTCCTATTAGCTTGAGACGCCTCAACCGGAGTTCCCTTTTGTCGTGTTACTTGTGTCTGGAGGCCACTGCTGCCTTGTCTTGGCAAAAGGTCTTGGTGACTACGAGCTGTTAGGCAACACAGTCGACGACTCTATCGGAGAAGCCTATGACAAAGTGGCCCGGATGTTGAACATTACTTCCTCAGGTGGCAATGGTGTGCACGGCGGTAAGTTGATTGAGGATATGGCTGCACGCGGCAATGACCGTGCTTTTTCGTTTACTGAGCCAATGAAGCATCGGAAGGTGAGTTCATATTGTGCACCAAGCCTTCGTCGAGTGCTGCACTGACTGTCGGGTCGTGCTAAGGATTGCGACTTTTCTTACTCTGGTATCAAGACTGCCATGCTACGAGAGGTTAAGAAGGTAGTGATAGTTGCTGTAGTTACCAAGACTTGCCGTGCCATCTACTGATCGTTCAACCTGTATGTCAATAGCTTGGCGACATTGACGAAAAGACAAAGGAGGACCTGTGTGCTTCGTTCCAGGTAGGAATGAGGTATGTTTTTGGGTCAGACTTCTGCTAATTGGTGTCGTCTGTGATGGGCAACGCACTTGACAGCGAAAAGCAATCGACCAATTGGTCACACGAACACGACGCGCCTGTCAGTGGAGCAAAGAACGCATGAGGGACAAGATCTCTACCCTTGTACGTCAACTTGTCAATAAAAACATACAGATTTTGTATCGATGATCAATGACTATTGCTGTCCAGGTTGTATGCGGTGGCGTGGCATCGAATCAGTATCTTCGTGGCCGAATGCAGGCAGTAGCAGATGAAGAAGGAGCAGTGGCCGTTTTCCCTCCGGCCAAGTATTGTACTGATAATGGTGTCATGGTTGCATGGGCTGGACTCGAGCGATACGCCCGAGGCATGCGTAGTGATCCAGAGTCTGCACGCTATCAGCCGCGTTGGCCACTCGAAAGTCTGCAACCGCTTTCGATCCACGTCAGAAAATCGATGCACGCCGAGTTTACATGAATTTCGCATCATCTAGAAGCAGCGTTAGAGCTTCTTCCCATGCTGTGATTTGACGATCATTATCTGACAGCTTTGTGGTCGAATGCTGCTCAGCAGCTCATTGAATAACTTGTCAGTCATGATCACTACAGTGTCAATACTAACCATTGAAGTTAGAATGATAAAGACGTTGATGTCCACTAGCAGTCTGTCTTTTAGTGAAAAGGACTGGCAGCAGGTTGCAGGACGGACGTACGTACATACGTACGTTCGTCATGGCTTGACAAAAGAGGACGGAGATGGGGTTGATGATGGCAGAGCTTGTTGATGGTTGTTCTGTGGCTTTTTGTCTTTGTTATAGTTGACACTACGGCTGAGCTTGAGGGAGACAATGGTGGACTTGTTGTGATGGCGCACTCAATGGGTAATAGCGTTTTCCGCTACTTCATCGAGTGGCTGAAAGACGAGGTGGGCGGCAGAAGTGGATCGACCGCCACATCTCTGCCTACTTAGCGGTCAGTACGCCGCTACTAGGAAGTGCTGAATCACTCGTGTTGATATCTTCGGGCCTTACGAAAGGACTTCCGATTACACAGAGCGAGATGCACAAGCTCGTGGTTTCATTTGGTAGGATACCTGGCATGTTCCTCGCCGGGTCATAAATCTCAGCGATCTGATCGCTTGTATGCGTTCTAGGCTCGATCTTTAGCTTTATGCCAATATCCTCTGAATTGAATTCGTCCAAGAACAATGAGGTACTCATTGCTGTGCGCTCGCAGCAGGGATTGGGAGACACCAGGTGCAGCTTTGCACTACACCAGCGCCGACATTGCCACAGGTCAACTTTTTCGTGACATGGCCGCGCACGATCCAATCTTCGGCAAGTTAGAAGCAATGCGTCAAGAATTTTTACGCGTAAGACTCCATCCTTGATCTTGATAAACCCTGAGAGCGTCCTCCCATAGCTTCCGTCTACAGTGTTACGGCGTTAACGTTCCGGTGCGTGTAGCACATGTCGATGCTACCATTGTCGCTAACTGGTTTGGCTTTATTATTTGCAGACCAAGAACTTCTACGAATACGAAACGCAAACACGCCCGGCCATTGGTACCATGCAGTACATGAACGAGAAGGCCTGTACCAAAATATGTGATGGCACGAGGGTTATCATTCGCTCTCCTGGGCACACACCTGGCTGGGCTCAAAAGGTTCATCCGTGCAAGTCACTCAGACTCCACAGTCCGTTTAGTTTTCAGCTGAAACATTACGCGAGTGCAAGCTGTACAACATGTAAGCACTCACCACGCAGAGTATTTGCTGCTGCTGATCCAAACAAACTGACAAACATGGTAAAGTGATGTTGTAGTCGTCTCGTCCGCCGAACATTGACGGTGATTGCTACTGGAAACACCGTCGTGTTCACTATGAGTTCCAGGAGTTCTGTGAATACCGATATGTCTTTAATGATATGACCTTCGACCAATCGTGCCGTATTTGCCTGAAAGAAAGTCTCATGTACCATTACGCTCAACCGCTTTCTTGGGGGTCTCGGCAGTAGCCCCAAGTCAGGTGTCAGTCGAGTTCTCGATTGCTGGACCGTACTGTTCTGCGCCGTGCCTGCCCATCTCGTTTTCGTCGTCCGACATGGCAATGACTTGTCAACAAGAGCCGTTGCAGACATGAAGGGCTAATGGGGTGATACAAAGCTAACTGCATCTGTAAAAAAAGAAGCCTTCATCGTTTATCTTTTCAAAGCCATTGTCGGCATTTTGCTTGCCTTATTGCAACCGAGTCTTAATTCGACCAAGTTGTTGTTTACTGAAGTAGAGCGTCAGCGTGGTAGTTGACGTGGTCCTCAATAAACGAAGCGATGAAGTAATAGCTGTGGTCGTACCCGTCCTGTAAGAAACCATTGTCAATAAAAGCGATTGTCGTAACAACCAAAAAGTGTGTTCTCCGCGAGGATATGCTTACCTGCATGCGAAGAGTCACCTCCTGGTCCACCGAATTGCACGCTGCCTCAAAAGCCTCTGGCAGTAGCTGTTTGTCATGTAAGAAATTGTCTCCACGTCCCTGATCGATCAGAATAGGCTGAGTAATAGGTCCGTGCTTTAGAATGAGCTGCGTTGCATCGTATTCCTACAAGATAAACACATTATCAATTCAATCAAGCCCACCACATTCACGACACCATAAACAAATAGAATCACCTTCCACGTTTCCTGTTCAACGCCTAAATAGCCCGTAAAAGCCTTAATCCCCCACGGACATTGACTTGGGTGTGCAATAGGTGCAAATGCCGAGATAGACTTGTACTGAGTCTACATAACCTCATCACGACTTGATTAAAAACTACTTCACCTCATTGTAACAAACAGTATTGTAAAATGGTCGTACAGAATTCCGAATTCCAAGTACCAGAGCTCCATGTCCACCCATAGAATGTCCCATAATGGATTGTTTGTCTTTCATTGCAGGGAAATTGGCAAGAATAAGTGCCGGTAGCTCCTTGGTTACGTACGAATACATACGATAATGATCCTCCCATTTAGGCTCCGTAGCATCAACATAAAAGCCTGCACCTGTACCAAAGTCCCAACTGTCTTCGTCCCCTGGAATAGTAACATTACGTGGACTTGTGTCCATAGTAACAATAGCAATACCGCGATTGGCTGCCACCTTCTGCGCCTCAGGTGCTTTAACGAACAACAGCTCGTCATTACACGTGAGTCCTGGCAGGTAAAAAAGCACTGGAACTTTGTGGCTATCACTAGCATTGGGTGGAAGGAAGATACTGAATTTCATGCTGCATTTAGTACTGGTACTCTCATGTGAGTACTGCTTGATGACGCCTCCAAAAGACTTGACCTGCTTCACGAGCTGCATGGGTTGAGGAGCTCTTAAACGAAAAGTAAAGATGGCTACAGACATACCGGTATGTTACCGGTAAAACTACACATGGTTAAATTGTCATGAATAATTGTGCTTAAATCAGTGCAACGACTTCCGTCACGAGTGCTTGGATAGCACCAAGTCCTGGCGAAACGTTCAGACGACGTAGGACCTCTGCTAGACCCAAATCAATCGAAAGACTGCGAGCAACTTCAAAGCTGTGCAGCAAACGACCAAGACCGACGATTATGCCTTCAATCGTCTGTTGCTGGACGGAACAAGAATGGTGTCTTGAAATCCGATCAAGCGTTTCAACAGCGCCACAGACGATTGCAGTGACCGCAACCTCTTCACCGACTTTCATCGCCAAGCAGCAATTGCTAATGACATTGGAGCTTAGCACACGCACTTCTGGACTAGTCGACATGTCGGCAATTGTGGCAAACACAAAAGGCAGGAAACGTGTCGAGCCAGAAAGCGCCAGATCGCTGAATTCGGAATTGGCAAAGGCATTGAGCAGTACTACCAAGAGCATAATTTTATGGGCAGACGTCAACGGTGAAGGCTTAACCTCTGCGACGCGGACAACAGCTTCAAAGCACGCCTTCTTCTCTTCTACTGTTTCAGACATATGAGCCGGCTGTAGAAGCAGTACACGAAATAAACCCAATGCTGGAAAGAAGATCGCCGACTCGTGCCCTAGACACATCAACTTGTTGACAATAATCCACCATTCTTTGCTCTTGGTCGAGTCAAGTTCTTTGCTGTCTGCTGTCACATATGGCGACAATGCCTCAAGTGCCGAGATCTCGTCTCCTGACAAAATATGCTCAGTATTGAGTGTCTTGATGCGTTGCACCATCTTGTCCAAGTAAAGACTTGGTGTTCCAGAGATTTTAAAGCGACGTGACGCCAAAGCCATTGACGTCGTGTTGCTTGATACTGAAGCAGGTGTCGTTGCTGCTACTGGTGCAGCAAGAGTAGCACGTGATGGATCATTGAATGGAATGGAAAAGAACTGATCGCCTGGTGCTGCTTGCATCTGATTGTTCATATTCTCCAGCATAGGTTTCAACATTGCGCCAAATGGCGAGTTAAGCACCTCATTCGGTAGGTCGATAATATACTGGGGAATGCCTGAACCTACGAGGAATTTGGCCACTTCGTCCGTAAAGTTGTTGCAATTATGACGCAATAGGTCGTACGTGGCATCCGTGAAGCGCGAGCTGTTCTCCCTCAAGAACTGCTCAAGCTGCTGCTGCGACACACTCGTCTCGCCCAGAGGGATGGTGCGTACAGGCTGCATGCCGTAACGCTGTACGACCAGCTCCGGCGCCATGGCCTGGATCCCGCCACCGCCGAAGAAATATTCCTGGCCGAACACGAGCACGCCCGTGTGCCAGACACCGTCGATAGTCTTGCCCAATAGAGCAGGTGAGAGCTGCTGGGCCATGCCCCGGCTCAGATCATACATGTTAAGAGTCACAGTGGTCATCTTTGCACGACAAAGTGAATTCAATTATGATGAACAGTCTGTCAGTGGTCGTGGAAAATAATGTTCGAGAACGTACGATGTGGGATTACAATCATTCCTTCGTACAAATTTTACCTTCACTATCCTGAAATTTGTACGGCTTAGACTCAGCATCCTCGGTAGGACCCTTTTTACTGCAGTGGCCGGTATCCCTGTTGCTTCGTGGTGAGTGGGCCATGGAACTTGCGACCGAGAAAAAGACCAGCGAGGCTCGAAAGGATCACCAGAACCATAGTGGTAAAGTACGACACAGACCCCTTGTGCACAGCCTTGACAATCTTCGCTTTAGCTGTACCCACCGCTCCACTATTCGATGACGCCGGTGCAGCTATAGCCGAATCTTTGCTACTTTCCTCCGTACGATCGAAGAATCCCACACTTTGGAGCCACCACTTTGGGTAGAAGATGGAGTGGACTGTGAGCATCTTTGCGTAAAAGTTGGAAACCTGGTAGCCGTCGTGGAAGGCGGTGACGAGGTAGTCAAACAGGTCCGCAGAAGCACTATGCGCGCGCTGAGCAAACTCCTCACTCTTCGTCGTAAAAAACTCTACCATGGCTGGTACTCCACCATCCCGCTTGTGCTGTGCAGCTTCCATCAGCACGCTTCCAAGCCTGCCGTCAGCGTAGCTCTCCAGCTCGTCTTGAACTTTTGCGACAAAAGGACTCGTGTGCGAGTAAAAGCGTGCCGCCCAGTTTCCAACCAGAGCATGGATCCAGAAGGATGATTCACGGTCAAACGCGTGCAGCGAACCACGCGACAGTTGCTTCGGCACGTCAGTCGCCTGCACAAACACGGGCGTATAAGTGGTAGCGTGTGGGGCGTACTGGCCAAACCAAAGATACGCGTTGTCCGGGTTGTGCGGGTCCAAGATGGATACAAAAGAGTAGCTTGCACGGAAGATGGAGATCGCGCGCTCGAAGTTGCCAAGGGATATGTCGTCGCGGGTAAGATCGCCATTTGGGGATGGGTCGTATCGGTCAGGGTCACCATATGGGCCGCTTTTCGCGCCCTTGGTCATGTCGAATGGTGTGCCTTCGTAGTGGTCCCGCTGGAAGCGCATGATGTCGTGAGGGGACAGAGGCGACGCTGGCTTGACACCAAACGGATAATCGCTGGCAAGCACGTCGGTTTCCGGAGACAGCTTCAACGCGGGGTTAGCAAGCGTGAACAAGCGCCAGATGCGACGAGTTGAGTAGTACTGGTGCGTTGGCTTGCGAGGTTGAGCATACGCACGAGTAAAATCGAATGGCGTGCCATTGTTCGGCTTCCAAATATTGTTGCGAATAGCCACGTCGTGCACGTTAGGGGATGCCAAGAAATCTGCCGGGCGGTTCAAGTCCAACTCGCGGATCACAAACTGGTTAGCAACGCCACTAACCTGGTCGTCAGGGACACGCTGGGCCGCCCAGACAGCCGATTTTCCAGTGTCATCGGGCAGAATGTGGAAAATCCACGCCTCTTTCGTGTCCGTCACCGTAAGAGCTTCGCCTGCTTCGTCGTACACACCTCCTCCTTCCCACTCAGCCCCGTAGTATCCGTACTGCACAGCGAGGTCTCCCATGAGCTGGATAGCCTCGCGAGCTGTTTGAGCACGCTGCAGTGCAATCCGAGAGAGTTCTCCCACGTCAAAGAGGGCTTCGCCTCCTTGTGTCACCGGCTTGGTCCAGAATCGTGCGGGGCAAGTGCTCTCACCAATAGCAACTTGATGCTCATTGATGATTCCGTAAGCGCCTTCAATGTAGGCAAAGGTTTGTGACACCTCTGGGATGCTGCCAATTGCAGACGACGCCGTCCAGTTATAGAAACGCGTGTCCAACTTTTCCAGGAGATATTCCTTGCCACGAGCACCACCCACTGCAAAGATAGTTGTAACTATTTCAGTACCACCAATAAAGGCGATCTAATGGAACGTCGACTGACTGTTATAGCTTACCGTATCGTGGATAGTCAAAGGCTGCGAGCACGACGTCGTGTTGGGCACCATCTTTGTACGTCTTCGCCGGTACTTTGGCAATTCGAAAGTCACAGGACGAACAGTCGTTCGTATGGGTGGTCATGGGGGTCCCAGTGATCGATGCCTAAAACATTGACAAGATAATTTGATTGCGTATTAACATACAGCACGCTTTGTAATGAAGGAAAGTGGAGTAAGTTCTACTTTGGCGCCAACAATGATAGCGGTACAACGGTCCTTTGCATCCGTGAGTGTCACTAGCATGGCGAATACCAAGAGAGACGTGGCCTTCCTCATGATTACGGTAGGGCGTCTGCTTTGGCTTGTCGTAGCTCTTTAATGAATGGCGAGGCTGCGTAATAAACCAGAGAGATCTTAGTAAAAATATGAGGTTATATTTCCCTCTCTGCGGCAGAGATGTCCAGTATCTGAGACTACTTGCAAGTCACTGACAGCTGACACTTAATCTTTTAGCTATTTGTAGTACCACTTGATTACCTTGTCCCGCACATTGCTCGGTCCCGCACGTTGGGATCGTAAACAGAATTCTTTTATACCAGTCTTTATCTCTTCTAAGCTATCTGATCCTTTGCGCTGCTAAACTTTCTTCTGTGGTGGTAGTCGAACGCTCGTTTGCCTCTTGATGCTGCTGCATCAACACCGAGGCATGCGGTGGTATGTCCTCGATTTATCCTACTTGTTTTGCACTTATGGGTCTCTTGCTATTTTGACGACGTATTAGACTCTTTAGTTGAGAGCTCTCAGCGGTGGTTGCTTCTTGATGCGACAAAGAGAGGTGGCAATGGAAATATGTCGCATTAACCGTTTCGTTGTAACATTCCTTTGGCGTTATCGTACGTACTGGCTCGCCTTGGAAGTCGAAAGAGGAATCGACTCTAGCTTTGACCTTTGCATTACGAACGGCAAACTATTTTTCTGGATAGTGCTTGCTCTCAGCCAGTCAAAACTGTCAAGCGCCTGATGTCGACAAAGAAAAGGCTTACTCGCATCTGGTGAAACATGGTCGTTACGATCGTAACGTTCTGTTCGACGGCAAACCGTTTGATGCCCGACGTAGAGTAGTGAGCTTGTCCCTCGTTGCAAGGTGAATCTGCTAAAAACTTAGGGAAAAAGACAGCTCGTGGCTGAAAAGTCCTCGTGTCCAAGCAAACTTCAGCCTGTGTTCTGCACACCATGTGGTAACTGAAGACAGTCGCTCTAAGGTTGACCCGTCTGCTTTTTTCTCAGGCGGTCCTCTCGACTAAGTTTTTGTATATACGGTATTCCCGCATTAGCACACTTGAGCGGATACCGTAAGTTGAAAATCATCAAGGATGGCAGACCTTTGCAACTGCGAGAAGGAGCCGTCGCTCTCAGCACTCAAAAGTGCCAAATCCCCAGAGGGAACAATCACTAGCTCTATGGATGAGGAGGAGGAGAGCAACAACCACAGCCAAGGTAGCAGCACAGGTCTTTCCCCGACTACGCCTTTGCGCAGCAAGTTGAACGCAGATGCAGTTTTTCTCCGGAACATGGTGGGGCTGCTCAATAAACGTGGCTATAACGTACGAGACTCTGCCCCCGAGACGTCGATTGCATCGTCATCTGCAAGCTTTTCTTGCTCCAGCAGCTTCACTAGCCAATGCTCGATCTCGTCTGCACTGCTGGCTCTGCGTGAGCCGAATCATGGCCAGACGCCGTTCCACATCGCTGTCCGTAGAGGCGACTTGCAAATTCTAGACGCGCTTCTAGAGCACGAAAGCATCAACGAGCTGCTTGATGCCCCCGACTTTAACGGTAACACGGCGCTGCACTTCGCCACAGGCAACGGGAGACGACTTATGTGTCTGAACATCACCGAGAAGCTGTTGGACGCTGGAGCTAATGTTAACATTGAGAACAAACGCGGCCTCACACCGCTTGCTGTCCATATTCTTACGCTGAATATTGATGATCCAACGCTGATTGTGAAACTTCTAGAGGCCGGAGCTGACCCGAACACAGAAGCCGAGGGGGTCGCTGTATTGCATCTCGCGACACAGCGCAACTTGCCAGTGATTGTAGCGGTGCTGATAGGTTCTGGAGCTTCTATGCTGTCACTGAACAGAGATGGTCTTATGTGTTACGAAGTTGCATCGCCCCGTGTAAAGCAATTTATGATACGCAGCATCAGCAAAACGCCGGCTTATTTGCCAATGACGCAGCGAAGTACTTGTATGCGATGCAAGTCCTCGACGCTCACTAGTCGCAAAAAGGCGCTGGGTAACATGATGAAGAGGGTACTGGGCATGCACATGCGCACCCACCAATCAAACTGCTATCACTGCGGCATGCTCTTTTGCTCGCAGTGTCTTAAGCCATCAGGAGCTGTCAGTGCAATTCCATTCGTACGTACCGATGATGACCCGAATAACAAGACCAAAACATGCCGTTTGTGCGAGGCCGTTCTTCTGGAACGAAAGAGGAAGCAGGCGTCACAACATACATTTGATATGCATCTCTTGGGTATCCAGACGTCCATTTAGACGACCAAACGAATGGACTGTGCTCAAGCGCAGACAATATCACCGCCGCAGAGGCGACAAAGCTCGAACAAGAGTGCAATTATACGACGGAGAAGAGTGTGCATCACAGGGAGTGACGACAAACTCAACTATGTTGATCCGTTTTGTCTCCGCCCTCTTCTCCATCTGCTGCCGGGATTGCTTACCCGGCCCGATAACTTGATATGAGCACGTGCATGTTTTTCTTTCGCGACTCGATCTTTGCAACAACGACATTGTTAGGTGATTCTTCGTACCTTCACTCAAACATGCTACCAAGTCCGTTGCCCTCGGAGAGACCGTCAGCAGCATTGGCTCTTTTAGCTTTACGCATCGCTGCCTTTTCCTCGCCGCGCTTATTATGCGTCGGATCATATGTCGGGTACGCATCCAGCATGAACTTGCCCTGCGAGCTCGTGGCCTCTATAGCACGAACGGGAAACTGTGCGAACGCAGTAAAGTGATGCAGTGTAATAGCTGTAACCACGGTGGTGTCCAACACAAGCTTGTTGGAGGCTTCGGTCTGCTCGCCGTGGAAAGGTACGTGGACAAAGTTGTCGCAGATAGCACGCTGTTCCTCCAATAGCCCAGGGAACTACATAGCATCAATAAAAACAGGAGCATGTTAGCTATACCTGTACCTGCAGCCTTTTGTCCGGATCCAGCGATCATTATCGCCTTTCAACGCACCTCGTTGTCGATGACGAATGCACTACTTCCTTCATAGGGTGTGGCGTGCGCTACTGTTACATCCGACATATGTCAATTCCGGAAACTAACTACACATGAACTGCACAAGAATCCAGTCCATACAAGAAGAAGAGCTTCCACGCAAGAACGTACCAAAGGATCCGGCCGGCTGCTGACTCAGGCCAAAAATAGTGCAGCCCTTGGACTTCAGGTAGGCACAAGCTTCAGCAAACTCATAAAAGTGCACAACGTCTACATACTTTTGTGCTCGATGCGCTCCATGTGTGCCAAAGCGCTCAGATCCAACTGCGACGTCCAACCAGACATTAATCTCACTCTCTAAACTTGTGACGCAGTCAACGTGAAAACTTTTCACACTCACCCACCAAAACTTGGGTCGTCCCAAAAGCAGAAGCAGTGCGTAGATACGTGCCCAGGTTCTGTCGTCCGCTCTTGTTCGACAGCACCATGTACAGCTCAACGGAATTATTGACAGCGGAGCTCATCATTAGTGGTCGTGCTTCATCCATTAAACGCCAATTGTTCCCCTCGATGGAGTGACTCTGCGACGCGTGAGAATCAAGGGGCTGCGTTGACGCATTGCACCTTGGCGTAAAAATTGCAATAACTACGATGAATGGACTTGCCTTTGCTAGCTTGCGATACTTTAGAATATTTAGCGAAATTGCTATGGCGAGCGCGTAATTGCCAAATGTCTTCGTCTTGCACGTCCACCAACGGGTGCAAAACTGACTCGTCAGCGACGAATTCCAGCTTGAGACGTTGAAGTTCTGTGCTTGCCAAGTCGTCCTGCGAGGTGCTAGAGAGTGGAAGCACATCATCGTTTGTAAAGCGCAATATCGTGCGTAGCATTCCAAAGCAGTTTTAAAATTTGGCTGCAGAGTGCACGCTTGAATCGAGACATGAACTGTCGCCAAAGACTGCGATGCGACCGCCATTGTGCGAAGGCACCTCATAAAGACCCAGCACCGGAACATCCGTCAGTGTTTTCTCTGAGCCATTCAAAATCCTTGCACTTTGATCGACAGCATCGATGTAGCCCAGGTATCCGTCCACCGGAAAGTTCGTGAGATACGAGCCTGACCAGTACGGGAACGACGAATCGTTGTCTGAATCCAGCAGCGATACACTTGAGCTGTGGACAACTCCAGATCCAAACGCGATATGAAAGTCTTGAAGCAGCTCATTAATTGCCGGAATGTTGGCCCCACCAATGATGGCGTGCCACTTACTTAACGTGCTCGTATCGAAGAGCTCTAGAGAGTCCAACATGCGGTTATCATACCAATCGGCAAAAACGATTAGCGACACGTTCGAGTACTTGACTGCAGCTTGCAGAGCTACAATTTCGTCTCGAAAAAAATCTTCCTCAGGATCGACAACCAGCACAACACCGTATTTCCCCAGATCCAAGCACGAGTACTCAAACGGCATGATCTCAGCGAAGAAACCTTCGATAGCCAAGAAGTTCCACATCTGGCGGAAGTTTGTGTGTGGGTGGTCACCCGATACATCCATGAAATTGCGCTGGTTTTCAAGGTTGTCTCTCGGTACAAAAGCAGACGGGTAAGGGATATTGTGGAACTGGTCCCACAAAATTCGCTTCGACGCTGGCCGAGTAGGGATAATTTTAACGGTTAGTGGGATTAAGATATCATCAATGTGATTGGCGCTGTCCAATTCGAGCCGCAGTGTTCCCTGGGCAATACCTTCAAAAGCAGCAGCTTGCTCTTTTACCTCAACGAAAACGCCAATCGAGCCAAAATACGGCCAAACAACCGAAGGTGATGACGTCGAGACCAGTAGGTGCTCGCCATTTGTGCCAACTAACCATTGCGGAGGGCTTTTGATCGTACCCACAACAGAAGCGGGATTTAGAATAGTCAAATTTACCATAAGCGGCAACGCGCTGTGGTCCAGCGGCTGTAAGCAATACGGCCACATACGTGGGCAGTCTGTTATGTCCAGTTTGTCTGGAAAAGAGCTGGGCTTGAAGACACTAAGGACTATGTATTGGCCCATTCGTGTAGCATTTTTTGCGGTTTGATGTCGACTCCATAAATTCTTTACAATCTCGCTTGCCCGGGAAATGTTAAGTGCTCCGCTTCCTTGCTCAAAAATGTGGCTCCGAACTACATAGTCAGAACCATGGCGTGCTTCTAACTTATCCGAACTTTCGAGCAAAATCTGCTTCACCGATGCTGGGTTCAACAAGTTCCACCTTCCTCCACAGGTATCATAGACGTGAGAACTGCTATTGATGCCGATATGATTGGAGCCGATGCACTGGTTCCAGAAAGTACCTTGCATCGCATTCGCGCCTGGGACGTCTTCAGCAAGAGTGACGAGATCTGGTTTGACACGGCCAGATCCAAACGGAAGCTCTTATGTAGTCATGCCACGCGACGAAAAATCAGCGATGTCTTTGCTTTTAGTGATGCCCCCCACACCTATGACCTCCACTTGATCAGCCGGATTGGAAAGTAAGCCATAATGAGGTCCATCGTTGTCGACTGCAGATACCTAGCAGTGACAGTTACGCTGATCATTCGTTTTCTGAACAAATTGCAAAACTGAACAAAAGTAGACGCCGTACCAGAATGATGCCATTGCAATCAGTTCTTGTGCTTTGTCGATAAAGGGCAAGTCCTGAAAATCTGGTCCTCCTGTACTCAAATTCAATACGTGGATTTTCTTGAATAATGCATAGTTAAACGCATCCAAATACCAAGACGTAAACGAAAGATGCTCATCTGTAAACATACGGAACACGAACAGCTCCGCTTCAGGCGCAAGACCCGGACACTTTGCATTTGTCCCACTAATCACACCTGCTACAAACGTACCATGACCAATAGAATCCGTATTTTTTGGTTCGTGTGTCCAATTGATCCTCTCCTTGACGTTTGTAAGCTGTGACGACGACAGTCCGGTATCAAAAATCCCGACTTTCACTCCTTGTCCTTTATAACCACGTTCCCAGAGTTCTCGAACACCTAATTCGTCCGCCAGCAACGCCGTCTCCTTCCTCAAGTTAAACAACTTTCTCGCCGGTTTGTTTACCGTTCGGTTACTTGCAACTGTCTGCAGCTTTTGACTTCGATGTTGTTGCTTATCCAGTCCCAACAACTGTAGCTTTTTGTACTCTTTGTTCACTCGGACAGCTTTTATCTGCCCTGTAGTATTGCTCTCCACGTACTTTTGCACTAGTCCTTGAGAGCCATGGCACATATTTTCTGCTACTGGTGTTGAATTGCTGAAACCAGCTGCAAACGTCTCTATGCCACAGTAAAACATGCGCAACATTACAAAGTCTGTTGGCGCTTGATGAGCAAATGGAGACCGCTTAGCAATTTCGAGACTATAATCGAGTGCTACAGAGCTGATGAAGCGACTGACAAGCTCTTCTTGAGTTTCTAAAGCATTGTAGTTACGTAATTGTACGACATATTCTAGCATAAATGACTTTTCATAAAATTGACAACGTTTTGACTGCCCCTGTGCGGCGTGAGCGAGTGGTAGAGCAGATAATAAGGATATCAATATGACAACACAGAGCACAGCTACCCTTTGATGTATCGCACGTCGTGATGCAACATCTGTGGACACCCCACAGATCCCAAACCTCAGCGTCTTGAAGCCCATATGACTTCAATCATCAATTGTCGTAACGATGCTTGAGAATTGGGTAAAACAGGAGTGTTGGTCTCCTCTGATTCCACGTCATATTTGTATCCACTTATATATTGTCCGCTAAGAAGTGGCACAAAATGAATGCGTTTTACCGTATTTATTTAATGTTGCTGCAGAGACATCGACTCACTCTACATTTTGCGCGCAAGGTGCTCGATTATCGGGCCTTCATACCGGTTGGTACTGCTTCGTTGGAAAGATATGGAGGCTAATAACCATTCATTTTATTGATTCAAGTAAATGTAAGTGAGAATGATGCATAGTTCTCGCGCAAGATTGAATGTTCTTTACATGACTTTACTTCTATCGTCCTCGAAATCATCTTCTTTTGATCCATCATCGTCACTCTATGCGTTAACGATATCATGGCACATCTATCACTAGATCCTGTAAGGACGCAGTTTCTTTGTCTGCTGGCGAGTTGCTAGATGGTATAAGCACACACAGACGAGGTGTTGCCAAGAGAGCTCAATGCTCGAACATGGCTACTTTGTGGAAGTAGCAGAGCTTATGGTGCGTCGGAGTTCATTTGTACTCTGTTGCTAACGACTTCAATTTGATAAAACATCAATAAAAGCCGATGTAGTCAGTTGTGGATATGCACTAAGGCAAATACTATCAGCTTTCGTATGTATGTCTGTGACCAAAATGTCATCCATCAAGTAATAGTCTCACAGCCTAAATACTTCACCGTGCATGCACTTTTGAGCGTCGCTTAATCACAGCAGAAAGCAGAAATTGTAAGCTCCTGTTGCTGTGAGTCTGACATGCACCTTTCAAGTTTCAAAAACAGCATCACAGCACCAATGCCTTCCACCGCTCTCACGGCCATACTCTTATTTGGTCGAATGATTTGGTTCAAAGAACCGCACATGGATTCTTCAATTGCCTAAAAAGGAGAAGACACAAACCTATGCATACGATCTGGTGAATGCATATCTGCTCAAGTAATCACGATGGTGCCTTCGCAATAGAAATCGTTGATACTGCATCGGCCGTGACAGTTTGCTTCAGCTCGTTGGACCAACTGTTTCTTTGACAAATAGCTTATTGACGCTTGCAATCTCACAGTCGCGCACCGCAGCAACAAGTACCTGATTGAATGCGGCCGGATTATCCATGAACACCTGGTGGCCCGAAAGAGGTACCAGACGGAAAACGGCATAGTGGGTCTTTTCCAGACTGCGAACGACCGCCGCACCGTGCTCCGAGTTCATCCAATCCATGCCGCCACCGTACATGATCGTGAGCGGCACCTGTAGCTTTTCTGGAATAAGAATTTCATCTAACGCACGGCGTCTTACAGTTGCTCCCTTCACGTGTAAAACAGTTTGTCAGTAAGTGATTCGAGCTGTATTCACGCAGATCTTACCGGGTGCAAGTGAGTATAGAGCGCAATATCACCCGACGCCTGAAGGGCCCAATTATGGTAACAATATTCCGTAATGAGACCAAAATCCAACTCCCCAGATCGAACGATGTTTGTAGCTGGCGTCCATTTAATGCGCTGCCTCCATGACCATCGTACAAGACTTGGGCCTAATGGGCCAGCGAATCTAATTACACTCTAAACATGACAGAAAGGTAAGATGCGGATTGATATGTTAGATGGATGCGAGTGCACGCAGGACTGATAAGCAAAGGTATTGTGTACCATTGGAGTGATGTAAAAGAGTGAAGCGATCCGCCAAAGTAAGGGAAGGTCCTCCTGCTTCAGACCGCTGCTGCTGACTCCCGCGGGGGAGATTAAGATTAGGTGGTCAATTTGCTGTGGGTATTTATCCGCAAAGTAGGTACTGTACATGGCCTGGAAAGCAGATCACCTTCAAATTGTCAGTTGACTTCACACTTACCATTTCACGGCCAACGTACCCCCATCGAGTGTCCGCAAAGAATGAAGCGATCTAGGTTAAGCTCATGCCTCCATTCCTCGAATGATTCGACGAAAAAATCGTCCATTTCTTCGTCTGTCTTCGGACACCACTTTGGTCGGTCGGAACGTCCAATTCCTTTCCATTCAACTGCGTACTAAGTCATAAAAAGCCAATGTCAGGGCGTAGATTTCTACCACCGCCAATACGACCAAAGACGTACCACGTCAAAGGACTTTGCAAGAGTTTGAAGATTCTGCGCACATATCACCAACAATAAACAAGGTCAGTATCAGATCATCACCGTCTCGTCTTCTGAAGTAAACATCAGCATTAATTACCGCTGCCCAAAACAAGTTTGACGCCATGTACCCGTGCACCAGCACCAGCTTCTGCGGTACAAGCTGCATATCATCACCGCAATACGGAATGTGGACTGTACCAAGCCCTGCAACTTTTGTCATTGTGAAGTCCGTGACCAGATACTGCTCGTATATTTTCCTCTCGACTTTTTCCAGCACTTTCAGATCCGACGGTAGCCACAAATGCAAGTTACAAATGGACAACCAGACGGGCAATACACAGCAAAGAATTGCCAAGACATTTACAATGGACTTTTCAGTGCTACCGCTTTTTAAATGCGTGAGACCCACGCGGGCGATGGCGTAAACCACAAGTGCCGATGTTACGACCCCATGGGCGACATGACTGTTGTGTCGGGGCAGTAGTGAGAGGATAAAGAGGCCAAATGTCGTGATTATAGGCAAATCAAGTAGAAGCACAGGAATATGCGGAATGCAGAGGTACAAGACCCATATTGCGATACATGTAGAAGTAGCTACAAGCTCTGGTGGAAATGTAAAGAGGCAATTGATAAAACCCCAAAGTACCAAAAGAAGGAGAGAAAATGGCATCAACAGCAATAAAATCAGTCGAAACCATGATGAACGGAATAAAATTGGCGGCCCTGGAGGCCTCAAAGGCTGCATTGGCGAACTTGACGACATCTTACAAATGCTCGGCGTTTTCATCTAAATTTTGACCATCATTCTGCAACGATATCTTGTACAGTAGAACCTGTATAAATTAATAATTCTGTGGCGCCTCTTCCTGATAAATTTAGAAAGGTTATAATTTTAGAAAGGTGTACTACTCCCCAAATAAATTAATTATTTCGCTTTTTTGGAGGGATGTGGTTATAAAAGAAAGGCCTCTCCCCCCAATCCCCCAAGAACAACTCAGCAGCACATCAACAATGCCTCTGAGAGGAGCACGCCACACCACAATGACGGACGATGTCCGTGTGGCTCTCTGCAAACATCACACAGAGAATCCCGCACTGACTCAGACTCAGCTTGTCAATTGGCTTCAGGACAATTATCAGCTGAGCAACGGTCTCCAACACGCTGAAGAAAAAGGCAGACCTTCTTCGGCTTTCGGAGGACAGCAACATGAGTGCCAAACGCCAGCGTGCAGTCAAGTATCCACTGATAGAATCATCTCTGCTGGCTTGGTTCACTGCCCACCAGGATCGCATCAATCTCAGCGGAGACCTTGTCCGTGAACATGCAGAGCGGATTCTGGACCGTCTTCATCCAGGACGTGAACCGTTTCAGTTTTCCAATGGATGGCTGGAATCCTTTAAAGCTCAGAATGGAATCCGCTCCTATCGCCGCTTCGGAGAGAGCGGCTCGGTGGACATGGTTGCTGTGGAGGATGCACTTTTTCCTCTACGTGAGGTCCTCAATCAATATGAATGGAAGGATACCTACAACATGGATGAGACTGGCTTGTTCTATCGGATGCAGGTAAGCACTCTGCAAAGGACATCAAATATTATTATCTGGTGGCTAATGCACCTCTTCTGTTTCAGGCTGACAATTCGCTTGCAACACGGCAGCTGGAGGGGTGGAAGCAAAACAAGGAACGGATAACCGTGGCTGTCTGCTGCAATGGTGATGGGTCCGACACAATGCCCCAATGGATCATTGGCAAGTACGCCACTTCTCGCTGCTTCTGCCATATCAATCTCCAGAACCTTGGCTGTCAGTATCGCAGCAACAAGAAGGCCTGGATGACACAAATCATCTTCTTGGAGTGGCTGAGGGACTTTGATCGGAGGATGGCAAACCGCAAGGTGCTGCTGATCCTGGACAACTGCAGCGCACACGTCCCGCTTGCTGATCTGCCGCAGCGGATCACACTTCGCAACACGACAATCCACTACCTTCCGCCCAACATGACGTCAAAGCTTCAGCCTTGCGACCAGGAAATCATACGCAACCTCAAAGCGTACTACCGGCGCAGCTTCAACCTATGCTCCTTCAGGATCTCGACAATGGTGTCGTTGAGCCGGCAAAGATTAACATCCTTCATGCTATCCAGATGTCAGTCTCAGCATGGGCTAACGATGTCCGCACTGAGACCATCCACAACTGTTTCCGGCACTGCAACATTCGGTCAGAACCAGCTGATTCTGCACCAGTCCTCGAGGAGCAGTGCCTTGACAATGAAGTCATGGTGGAACTGGAACATCAGATTGGACGCTTCAGGTATCCCAACCCGATGGACATCCACAACCTGCTAGACTATCCTGCTGAGTGGATTATATCATACATTCCAGACGTGGATGATGTCATTGAGGACAACCTTCCGACTCAGCCTGAGGACGAGCAGGATGACAGCCAGGAACTGCCTAAGATCACTGTCGTGGATGCTCAGAAAGCAGTCGATTTGCTTGAGACATTCTGGCTGCAACAGGATGGCGATGCGCTGGGTTTCCTCAGTCAGTACAGCAGATGAAGGACAGGGTTGGAGCAATCCGCACAAACCAAATGGTTCAGTCTGACATACGAAATTTCTTCAGATAGTGCTTCAGATTATTATTTTACAGTATCCGATTTTTTTCTTCAAGAAAAATTATATGAATAATAAATTAAAAAAAGGGACCTCAAATCACGTTTAATAATTAAATTACAAAGTTATATTAATTAATGTATGTGCCCGACCTTAGGACGGAGAAATTTATTAATTTATAGAGGTTATTACTTAACAAATTATTATTTTAGATAGGCTCTACTGTACTTCGTTATTTAACGCTTTGAGGTGATTTAAAGATCCAATAAATATACTCTATCATTCGATTCTCGGAAATAATCGAAGAAGTAAAAGAGCTGCTTCAAAAGATCAGCACTGGATTTTATCCCAACACTATTTATCCGGCAAATCTCCTTGGTCAAAAACCATCATTATCCTCATTTGTCCGACATGGCGCGAGATAATCGTCTTAAACAGTCGTTGCAGTTGCGTCCATTGCTTCTCCTTTTCCTGAGCACGCTTGTGCTTGCAACTTGCGTGACAAGCTACACTGATATCTTGTATAACTCGCCGTCAGTTGTCAACTCCAACAACGCTGTAGAAGCTCCACAATCATCTATCAACGACCGTGTCTGCTTATCAGACAATGTCGATCTTTTGCCCTCTACATTCCACTCAGTGACCTCTCCAGCACCTTCAATCGATCCTCGTAAACGACACATTGTCTTTGTGTCTATCGCCATCAAAAGCCACGCGCAGCCGCTGCTTCGAGTGGCCAGTGAGATGAAAGAACGAGGATATCGTGTTTCCTTCGCTACTCACGACTCTGGAAGCGATTGGGTGCACGCTTATGGAGTGCCCTTCCTTTCAGCAGGGGATTTTCCAATTTCAGCTGAAGATCTTCGTGTCAAACTTCGTGCCATGACGCGGGACGTCTCGAATTTTCGAGGAATTTTGACAATGTTTAACGATATATACGTACGTGCAGCAAGACTCATGTTTGATGCTCTGTTGCCTCAGTTGGAGACCAATGGAAGCAATTCTAATGCACCAGACTTGTTAGTTGTGGATATTGCAACGATCGGGGCTCAAGATCTAGCTCAAAAGCTAAACGTCCCGTACGTTTTAAACTCTCCATCGCTCCTGTTTGATCTAGGAGGAGCTCCGAGCTATGTGCCAGCATGGGGCACGGGATTCAGAGACAATATGTCGCTGTGGAATCGATGTATGAACATTTTGTTCCCACGATTATTATCCGTCGCACTGACACCACCATTCATGGAATGGAACAAAATGCGTTACGAGCTCAATTTGCCGCCATTCAGATCCCAACACGATTTATTCAAGGGAGCGCGCATGATCCTTAATACAGCATTTGGACTTGAATACCCACAGCCTCTTTCGCCACTGGTGGATGCTGTGGGACTCATTATGGCGGTACCGGGTGGAAATGCTAGCAAGTTGGAACGCCAACCTCTTCCTGCCGATCTACTGAGCTGGCTTGACGCGTCTATCAAAACTAGTCCGTTGCTGCGGTTACGCCAGCAAACTGCATCTCGTCATCGAGCTAAGGTTCCAGGCAACCATGAGTTTGAAGCTAGCTCCGGTGGTGTGGTGTATTTAAACCTAGGTACCATGGCTTATATTGATGCATGGCAAGCTCAGGCACTAGTAGAAGGGCTACTGATGGGGTCTAATGATCCGCCTATGAAAGTGCTCTGGATCCTGCCAACAGACCAGCGCGATATTTTACCGCCTGCATTACCAACTTGGTTGGTCGTAAAAGCGCCTAGTTCTTCGCTGTCACACCTGGAAATTTTGAACCATCCATCTGTCCGGTTAGTAATTTCGCACTGCGGCATGGTATCAACTCAAGAAGCGCTGGTGATGGGAAAGCCGTTATTGTGCATTCCTTTTCTTGTGGATCAACCGGATGTAGCAGCACGAGTTGCGGATGCTGGAGCAGGTTTATCGCTGGACAAGAATTTACTTTCGGGTCCCTACGTGCATACTGCAGTCACGAAACTCCTGGGAAATGCCTCCTACACGCGTGCTGCACGGCGGGTTGGCTTGTTGCTGGAGCGAGCTGGTGGTACTTCTCGTGCGATTGACGTGATCGACGCGGCGTTGCGATTGGGATTTGATCATTTGGCCACATTAAACCTGACAGCTCCTTGGCACAAAACTGCTTTACTTGACGTCTGGGCGGTTTACGCTGCGCTTATCTGCTTGCTGGCTGTGTTTTTGCGCATTCAGTGGCTACTGCTTTATTTTCTAGTGTCGGAGAGCGTTGGACTTTTATACAGCCTTGTACTTGGACCGCCACTACCTCCATCCTCTTATGATGAGGATATGATGTACACAGATGATGACGAAGCAGAAGAGGATAGTGGCAGCAGTGACACATTGCAGCCTGGAAGCTGATAGGATGCTGCATGAAGGATGGTAACTACATAGACATATCAAAAACTGTCTACGCTTGCCTTGTGGGCGATGGAATGTTTTCGCGCTTCTGGCGGCCCTTTCATGCTGCTGAGGTAAGGATCAACAATCGTCGCTGTTATCAAGAAAGCGTCTCGAGCAGCTCCAGTAGAAGTGGATTATGCTCCGCATGGGTACAAAAAAATAATCGCGTGTTGAAATGCAACGACAAATTCATCAGCAAGGAACCCAATATATACCCAGAAGAATCGAATCCCGACCGCCAGCCCGTTTGACGAGAGACGTGCATCAGTCCTATTCTCTTTCTGAACTCGGGAGTGAGGCATCAGCGGTCGACGCTTTGACCCATATTTCTGACACTGAATCAGTTACACGCATGGTGTTAGCTGGCTGGGTGAAATGAACTGGATTTAACCAAGTACAATATAGAAAGCTCGTGACCGAAGAAAATATAGGCGACAATGGAGAGAAGCTGATGCGTATCGCGTACTTCACGCTTCTTACCACCAAAACGTGCTCGAGGCTCCCTGCAGAATGCCATTCCGCGGCAAAAGACAACCTTCGCGCATTATCGACATGACAGCCTAAGATTCTTGACAATTTCTTTCATGCTTGCACGCTATACGCTCTTTACCAAAAGGTTATTATTCTCTACTCTTCATGTACGGAAAAAAGAAGTGATCATAGTAGCCCAACATGGCTACATAACTGACAGCCAACATGATGACTTGACTTTAATATTGATTCAACTGTCGTGAGGTCATGGCACGGAATAGAAACCTTGTGAACCCCGTACGGGCCGCTACGATGCGCAAATGGTATGCCCGGGCCTGGTGGGTTGGTGCACATGTATATGGCTACGTTGTGCTGGGTATTAAAGGTGCATTGAGTCCTAAGGTGCTGTCTACCACTCAGTTCGTGCTGGACTTGGTCGTAGCACTAGCGACAATCGGCTGCTACGTCGTACTGCAATGTCTGTCACCTGGACAACTCGAGAAGCGGCCACTACTTCTTGTACCGGTGGAAGCTGCAACGCCGACCGGTCTCGGTATTCCGTTTCAAGCGTCAGTGAGAGATGGTGACGACACGGAATTGCTAGCCGATGGAACGGAAAATGAGCATTCGAGGAATAGTGCTGACTTGCATTTTTGCAATAAATGTCACGTCTTTCAGCCACTGAGGACAAAGCACTGGTGCGACGATGGACTGCTTATGATGCAATGGGTAATGGATTATTGTAATGGCTTTACTAAAACATAATTGTGTTTTGTGTGAATGCGTAGTAAGGATTGTGCTCGATGCACACGGCAGTATGATCACCAGTGAGTGTTATTTGATCCGGTTATTAGGAACCGCTGAATTGAAGCTTGTGGTAGCTAACTGCTGCGTGTTGTTCCACGTGTTCGTGTGTAGTTGTGACTGCGTGGGAACGTGTGTAGGGAAGAACAATCGTCGGTTATTTGTTTTGTATTTGTTCTTGCAAATTCTGGAGGGTGTGGTGATGATTCAAGTTACGTCGTCAGCTTTTTCAGAAGAAGATGATATCAACGATTGGCTCAAGATCAATGCGCTGTACATTGTGATGTGGTTCATGATCATGTGCATGCTGCTCATCGTCGTCCCGCTGTTCTGCTACCAAGCGTTTCTCATTTCAACAAACCAGGTGCGTGTCTTCAGTCTATGTATCTTCCATTGCGAACAATGACAATGTGGATGCAGTTACATCGATGAGAACTAACATCATTGATGTTTTTTTCAATATAGACCTCATGGGAACATGCTCGACGTTCCTCCATCACCTACTTGCAGAACCTACCAGACAAACACTCTCCATTTGACCGAGGTATATTTCAAAACTGGTGGGTTTTCATCTCCAATGGTGATGGCAATCGATGGGTTCATCCAAGTGTAGCCAAACCAATGACGTCGCACCATGATGACGCGTCCACACTTGTGTAGACCCAAAATTACAATTTTGTTTTCAATCTGGACTATATTACATAATATGCCATATATAAACCTATATAATAATACTACCCGCTAACGAGATAAAAGCTATTCCTGTCTTAAGGTGATCACCCTCTTGTACCACACGGGACTAAGCCTTCGAGCCATGGTCCCGACCGTGGCGTTCAACGCTGCTGCCTTCGTCATCTTTGTGGCATTAACCACAGGTTCCGTTCTGCTATTTACATGGATCTACGTCCCCATTGCCGAGGCCAAGAAACTTGCAGAGGAATTCGATCCGGTACAGGAAGCGACATACAAAGACCCAAATAACGACAACAAGTTGTATGTCTCTTTATGTCACTTTCTCTATAAATAGTTATTTCAAATTTCAAATTTTTGTGTATACACAGATTACCATTTGGATCTTTAGGTACTGAACATGCGGAGATATCACTGACTGTGGTCATTCCAGCGTTTAATGAAGAGGACCGTATTCTAGTGACGATCGAAGACACTGTGGCATTTTTGGACGAAAAGAAGCAAAAGGACCTGTTGTTCACATACGAGATCATTGTAGTAGATGACTCTAGTGTGGACAAAACAGGGGAAGTGGTCCTGGCTCAGATACAAAAGTACTCGGTCGACCGGATTCGACTCTTGAAGCTGCAAAAGAACCATGGCAAAGGAGGAGCTATTCGCAAAGGCGTCATGCGTGCACGTGGTGAACGAGTATTGTTTGCTGATGCAGACAATGCTACAGAGATCAGGGACTATGACAAGCTGGCGCTTGCACTGGAGAAAGCTCAATTATCTGGAAACAATGGAGTTGTTGTGTGTGGTAGTCGTGCACATTTGGAAGAACAGGCTATTGCCAAGCGTAACCCGCTCCGGAACTTGTTGATGCACGGGTTTCACCTGATTGTGTCGACGCTGTGCATTAAAAATGTGCGCGACACGCAGTGTGGGTTTAAGCTCTTTGACCGCACTGCGGCGCGTGTGTTGTTTGCACCGATGCATATAGAGCGATGGGCTTTTGACGTTGAATTACTGTACCTCGCTGCCCACAGTAAAATGACAATCAAGGCGAGTACGTTGTGATTATTAACTGATTGACGCGTAAGCTTTGCTGACTTTCTGTTTGTGTGCTTTATATAATTTGCAGGAAGTCGCAGTACAATGGACGGAAGTACCAGGGTCCAAACTGAGTGTCATCTCGGCAACTATTACAATGCTTCGCGAAATTATTCTCATCCGTTTGTGCTATTCTGTCGGCATTTGGAAAATCACCGATGGTGGCTTTCGTCTTGCCAAACGATCGTAAACACAACATTTGCGCTGCGTGTTATACAGAATTACAAAACCTGCAATGCCTGTATGTTTCAGTTGACGCTTTAAATGTAGATATATAATGATGGCAATCCGATTTACTTGATGCGCTTAGCATAAAGGCTTTCTGTATTTTCAACTTACCGCATAAATTACTTTATAGGAAACAATGTAGCAGGATAGCTCACACAATGCTCGTATACAGGAGTGCGCTGACACTCTTGTATGCATTCACAGTGTCCAAAAAGCCTCGCTATTTTCGACATTGGTATGAATGAAAGACGCTGCCTTTCGCCTCCTTGTCCTGCCAGAAACGTCACTGCAGCCATTGGACATCTTGAAGCTCAGACTGATCTTTCGGTTCATGATGCGATCCTGCAGAAGCGGAATGCCGTCTATCATACCAATACGTCGGACCAACTATATCTCTTGCTTGCATATGTTGCAGAGTTCGGCTTGTCTCGGGCAAGGTTCAGCACTTGTTCCTTGGTTCGCTGGGCTTTCTTGGGATGCCAATACTGACCACTTCTATGTCTTTAGCGTTGCCCAGAGTGTTTAACCACGAGCGGAGCGCGTCTGATTCCCGGTTCGTTTTGCGATAATCTTTTCGCTGTTGACTCCACGTCGTCTTTCCAGAATCGACTAAAATATTAGAGCTAGGCTCACGAGAATATTCTTGACTTTTTGTGTCTTCTGCCTTGAGTGCCTTCCTCTTGTTGTCTAGAGCATAGTATTCATCCAGGCCCCACACAATACGTTTCTGCTCCTCGATCTCTTCGATATCGTCAGCCTCCTCTACATGATTCATAAACTTACTTAGACCGGTATTGTGTCTCTTCTTTGGCCGATGCTGTTCTTGCTTTCCACTGAAATACGTGCTGATACTCTTTCTGCTAAGTGTTGTGTCTCCTCTTTCAGGCCTCGCCGGTGTTGAGAAATTTCGCTTTCTCTTCTGCACGTCAAGCTTCTTTGCGTCGTACTTAACTTTCCACTCAGATTGCGCTGTCTCGTCTTCAAATCGACTTCTCCGGGATGCATTGTCACTATTATAATGTTTCTTCAAAGCAAACTTGTCGTGAGGTTGCACATCCAAATAGTGGTCGGCGTTGCCTTTAGGAATCCAGGGTTTTCCTTTCTTTTTGCGTTCGAGTGCTGACATTGTATCCACCACACTTTGCTGACTGCTTGTGGTCTCGCCTTCATCCAATGTAATATTTGACTTTGTCAAAAACATCTGCATCAGTTTCTTGCTTCGTACATTTGACTCTTCTTGTTGCTTCATTGCGAGTTTTCTCTTTGTCGACTTCATCGCATCCGAAAGACTCTACGCACAAACAAGGTGACTACCTGAGACAACCATCCAGCACTGCCACCCAATTAACTCGACTACAAACCTTATTCAGCCCAGCATTCAGATGATCTGCTCAGGGTCTCACCCCCTACCTCTCCATCCTCCAACCTAAAAGTCCGCAACTTCCGCCATTTGGCATCTAAAACCCAAGCAATCACCCCGTCTCAGCTCAAAACTTCTTTCCATATTTCCAAAACTCATACATCTCACCGACCATCCGACGAGATATCAGTATTGATTCGATCTCGCTTCCTTTTGAGCATAATCGTCAACGGGAGCCTGAAAACGTGGCATCCACCCACACCAAAAGTGAATTACTTTGGAGAACAAATTACAGCTGATTCTCGCCACTTTTGCAAAACAATGTCCAGTCATACATCTCTTGAGTGTCCACTTCAATCGGAAACTCGTCATTCTTGTGATTCACGCGTAGAATTTTAGCAACACGATGACCACGAGGGTCTCCCGCTACGAACGTCTGTGGAAATGTATCCATTCGTTTGTATGAGCCTTGTAGATCGAGCTAGAGCCTAAGAATTTGTACACTACTACACACCATAGAGAAGTACTCGATCGTATCACCTGGAAAGAGCTTTTCTTCCGGTAGCTCCGACGCTGACAAGCCTAACCATCTTGCCTCTGGAATTTAGAAATGGGCATTTCTATTGAAACTTTTGAAATGTCATACCGACAAGATACCGACCTATCATCGATAGTACTGACAAAACGCATTATCAGATAAATTGGCATGATAGACGGAGGCTGTAATAAAGCGGACGTGCTTGTGGTCTTTGCCTTGGACAATACATTAGTCGATGTGGACTCAACCGTCTACATCAGTCAAGTATTGGACACTGAGGTGGCCAACTCTGTCTGGACTAATGATACTGCAGACCGACATGATGATTGTGTTCAACTGATGAATGCATTCTTTGGACAATTGACAACAAAGTGTCCACAGGTGTCTTCCACTGACATTCGCAATGCTATCGAGTGTCTACCTTGTTGTCCTTCTATGATAACAGCTATTAGTTTTGCACTCGACGACTTTGGTGCATCTTGTGTGCTCGGAAGCGACGCCATTGTCATGAGCGTCCACAGCTTTTTACAACGCCATCCATTGGCACATCAAGTGGATGAGGTGATTGCAAACCCGACGCACTTTGAAAAGAGAGGGAAGATGCTGAGAGTGAGACCCTATGTAGGGGAACATGTTGCACCACATGGCTGTCCAAACTGCCCCAGCAATTTGTGCAAAGGTGCTATACTAGACCGGATCGTGCAACACCATCGGTACTCACGAGTGTTTGCTCGTGCGGGTCAAGTAGGTCGCAAGTTGTACGAGCTGTTGCCATTGCTACGCAATAATCCTGATCAGGTCCAGGCACATATTCGACAGCGAAAGACGGGGAACGACATCCTCGGGTACTTTCGACACTTTCTTTATCAGCAGTATCCACAGTGCAACGACACGCTGGTTCATGCAGATGACGGCAACTTGGGATCCATTCCTACCCCGATGTCGCGAAGTCATGGAGATCTGTTGGCGATTTTTTATTTTGGCGACTCGCGCGCGCTGGTAAAAGAGGAATCAGTATGGCCCAGTATGTTTGACGAAATGCTTCAGGCCTTAGCTGAAGAGAGGCCTGCCATGACGCCTGAACAGATTTGCGAAAGGGTGGCACAGATACCAATTCAAACGCGCATGATTGACGCCATTCGCATGGCTGCCGAGCTTTTCAGTGCTGACGTTAAAGTTATTATTGACGGGAACACTTTTTGCATCGAGAGCCTAATGCATCGCAGCGAGTTAAGTCAGCATGTTAAAAAAGTCTTTGCCAACCCAGTCGAGTATGAAACTTTAAGCGATGGCCGCACGAGGCTTCGAATCCAGCTTCATCATGCAGATTATCTAAAGCCGCATGAGTGTGCGTGGTGCCCTTCAAACATGTGTAAAGGTAGCATCGTGGATTCGATTCGCAGCACCAAACCGTACTCTCGAGTTATCTACGATGGTGATGGAACTGGGGACATTTGCCCCGCGTCGCGCTTGTCCAAGAACGATGTAGTACTGGCGCGCTCCCACTTACTCAACGGGGAGCCTTACGGAATGCAAAGGCAAATCAATACAAACCCTGGCGTCGCCCAGCTCCTGTCGTCCCTTGGAGCACAGGCTACGACATTTATCGCCGTTTTGTAGAGTTTTGTCAGTCTCCATATGTCATCCCTCATGCCGCTCGACGACTTTCGGGTAGTGTTCTTGTCATCTTCGATTACGATTGGTCGCTGGTCAACGAAAACTCCGACACTTTTGTCTTCCAGAATACCCTAAGCTTCTTTTGACTTTGCGTGAACGACTCGCACAGCAGCCATCGTGGACGAAGATCATGGATGACATGCTTCGTATGACAAAGTCAATACTGAACCCCACGGTTGTAAATGGTGTCCCACAAACATGTGCAAAGGTCGCATTATTGATACCCTCCGCAGTGTTCACCCGTATACTTCTGTTCTCTATGTCGGAGATGGTTCGGGCGATTTCTGCGCTGCAACGCGTCTTCTGAAGTACGTTACTTGCTTGATATTATCTTCGAATAAAGTCTGCTAATGTCTGTGCTTTGCATCTACCAACTTTATAGGAATGACGTCGTGTTTGCCCGCGCAAATGAAGCCGACGGAAAATCATACGGGCTACAGAAGCGAATTGACAGCAACCCGACGCTGGTTGAAGCGTCTGTGGTGCCTTGGAGCACGGGAGATGATGACATCTACCGCCATTTTGCCCAATTCTTCCATAGTTAAGGCTAGTAGTAGTATACATGAGTACAAACAGTCATTTCTTTTATCCGGATACCGTGCTGTATCAATGAAGGATCGGTATCAATTTTATAGTCCTTCGCAATTTTGCAAATTCTCTAAATTTCAAATATTTGGAAACGCAAGTGTCAGACAATGACATCAAACATAATGGAGTGTAACCCTTAGACGTGTGGGATTCTTATGGAAAATGGCCATCGCACTGTATTAAACAAGCGTCACCGCAGCTTCCGACAAACGAGGATGCCCTAATAAAGCGCGGGTGGCAGCATTGACAACCAGACTGTTATTTTGACGTGCATGCCCCATGGTTGTCATTCGAGCTATTGATCGAAAGGTCGGACGTGTGGAGGCATGCGGTACATCAAACGATGTGTTTGAGATTGAAATATTGTCCCGCACACGGCCCAATAGTTGCATAAAGCTCGAGTTGAAGCCCAGTTCCGGCGTAAAGTGCAAAAGTTTCAAGCGTGAGAGTGTGTAGTGCTTATCCAATGGGATCTCCATGTCATTCAGTATCACAGGCAAAATAGGTTTTCCCTTGTCTTCCGCAAACGCCAACTGGTCCTTAACAAGCTCACTGTTAACCGTCTTCCTTGACAGTATGACAATAAACATCTCACACTTGAGAATGGCCTCCTTGGCAGCGTGAATGCGCTCCATCATGTCCGTATACGATTGGGTGCCATCCATGAAGCACCTTACCTGGTTATCGTGTAGTCGGTCATGCAGACGTTTAACAAACGTGTGGTGGTGGTCGCCGTGTGAAACGAACGCAAACCCGATATTGTCCAATGTGGCTGGATCCCAGTCCGTCACATTCTCACCAAAGCCAACGACACTAGTACCATTAGCAAATCCGCGGTTACTTCCACCGACAATGTTAGCCTCGCGACGCTTTTCAATCTCATCGCGGACGCCGTCAAGCAAAAGACGAAATTGTGCTGCATATTGCTCCTCATCGTATTCGTACGTGACTTTGCGCTTATTGACGCTATTTATACACTTGATAGCCGACTCGAAAGGCACCATTTGCCGTGTGTAGATGTACACCTGCATTTCATCTGTAACCACAACACCCTCCGTAGAGACAGCAATGATCGGTTTTTGGAGTTGCTTAGCCAGTGCTAGCTCCTTAAGACACCACTCGGAAACTGGATAGTCCTCAGTGTACAGGCAAATAATTACCTCAGCATTCTTGATGCCGCGCGCAATCTCTTCACGCCACACTGACCCACCTCCGATACCAGTAGGGTTCATAAGGTCCAGCCACGAAGTAATGTTAGCACGCTCAAGGCTGTCACGAATTTTCAGCGCAAACTCGCTGCGCGAATGCGTATAACTGATCATGACGTCCCGATCACCCGCAGCCTGCTTGATTTCAAACTGCAACTGCGTCGACGTAGTACAGTCCACCGGACGGTAGCCATCGCGGTTTGTCTTCATTACGTCTGCTCCTGCGTCCACGAGTGCCAAGGCCGTACCCTTCTGTTCACATTTCATAGCGATATGCAAGGCACCATCACCGTTGCAGAGACGATCGTCGATATCTGCACCGTGCTGGACGAGACACTCAAACATGTGAACGCTTACATTTTTGGAAGATGCAGCGCATAGCAGTGGGGTGCGATCGCAATAGTCGCGCAAGTTTACATCGGCGTCCTTGCTTAGCAACACACGAACAACCTCGAGCTTGTTCACACGTGCCGCCCAGTGAAGAGGTGACCGACCAAAAATGTCCTGAAAATCTGGGTCAGATCCAGCGTCAAGCAGCATTTTGACGGCTTCGACTGCACCATTAATAGCCGCCCAGTGTAATGGTGTACGGCGATGCATACCTGTGTAACCATACTCACCCACACAATTCGGGTCAGCACCAATTTTCAGTAGCTTCTTTATATTCCCTGTGCTGTTCTTGGCTGCAGCTTCATGAAGAGGCGTCAGAGCCACGTCAGCACCCCATTCTTCTAATTCATGTGCCACAGGAAAGTTGCCACGCATATAGGCCATTTGTAATACTGTGAGCGTGTTCATATGGCCAGGATCGGCCACATCCAGGTGATTTGCGCCAGCCTCGAGGAGTAGCCTAACGATGTCGGAGTTGTCGGCCACAAAAAGTGAAGGTATTCGATCTGACCAGTAGGATGACTTGGACTTGAGATTCACGTTCACACCGTGCTCGATAAGCCACTTAACAGCTTGGATCTGCCCTGTGCTCACCGCGCAATAGAGCGGCGTTACAAGCGTCGTGCGGAAGATTGATGCAGCCATTTCGTCTTCGGACGTCAACGGTTTGGACACAAAAAGTTGCGCAAACGTCCAGAAAAGATCACCAGTCGTAAATCGCACGCGGGATACCTTGTCGTAACTGTCTACACGAAAGCCGGCTTCCAAGAGCAACTGGAGTGCTTGTATATTTCCTAAATAGGCAGCCACATGTATTGGGTTCTTCTTAGAGCGACCGAACAGCTTAAACACAAGTCTGGCGTCACTATACATTTCAAGCGCGAAATCCGTACCCAAGCGCTCTTTAGCGCACTCCAACAGTGACTCCATTTTGGTCACGTTGCCCAGCGATGTCTCCTTTACAGATGCTTGCGCAAATCATTGACGACACGCGTGCGTTCCGACTTGTACTTGCTGCGTCGATGTTGAAGACGTGATCGGATACCACCTGTCTGATCTGTTTCCTTAAAAGCGCCGAGTTGCATACTCAGGTGCTCTCGAAATCGTGCAAAATACGTCAGCACGACAAAGTTGGCGAAGAACGTGATCACTGCAAATGCGACGTAAAAGTTCGCTCGTGCACTGTTGCAATAAAAGTTGTTACCCTGGAAAACCGCGTACGCAAAGTACAAAATCACAAGCAAGCTGAACACGAGCACCACCACACTTAGCATCTCACAGAATTGGAAAAAGATGGACCTTTGAATTTTCTGTCGACCGCTTCCACCTTGACGTCGGTGGAACGGTTCAAAAATTCGAAGACCAGTCGCTGGCAAGCCGATAATTACGAGCAAAGGTGCCACGTGATACACCAGCATTGCATCCACTACAATAGTGTCGCATGCTCCACAATAGTTTGTCCCCGTATGACACTCTGTGGTCTTCGTTCGCTGGAACGCCAGAGCGTAGCTTATATTTTGTACGTAAAAACCTCCATATCCAATAGGCTTCGACCCCCAGAAACCCGCAATGCCTGCAATGCTCAATACCGCTACAAGCAGAGTACTCATACGTAGACGCCACGTAAAGTACGAATTACGGCCATATCCCGAGCCGAGGAACGTATTGGGAAGCACCTTGGACGTCCCTCGAGGCCTTGCAGCCACTGCTTCATTGTCTAGCTTGCCCACATCCATAAGCACTTCATCTGTCGAGCCACTAGGCAGCGGTGTCGACGCTCGTGACGCTTTATTCGTCGACGTCACGGGGTCAGTCGTCGACGGACCTTGCAAACTGCAGCGACTTACTCGCTCACCGGCGTAGCCAAAGAACGAGTTTTTTTCCGAGAGTGCGTGGTAGTCCGTAATCTCTGTCATAGCCCTAGCTGCGTCCTGCCAAAAAGTGTCGTTGCTTGGCTGATTGACTTGCAGCCTTGGAAGATTCCAGTGATGAGGTCACGATTGAAATGAAACAAATGGAGTGACGTATCGTACTTGACGTTGGACAATAATACGTACGTTTTATATGGTGCTGACTGAAACAATAGGGCTCAACGAGACGTTCTTCAGCTTTAGTTGCTTGCTGAGTTTCAGTGGCCCGTCGCTCGATGACTGACGAGAATGCAGAAGAGCATGACTCCTTTTTTGACCTTTTAGTATGGAATCCACATTTTAATAGTAGTATCACTTCAGTAGGGGATAACAAAGCGCAAAATTAATCCCTTTTTTGTGATAATAAGTGTGTACTGTCTTAGGTTAATGAATGAATGTCCTAAGAAGTGAGTCAAGATGATGGACGGACAGCAGAAGCCCGAGATGACTTTGATAGTGGATACACAGACAGAGACTATTCCTGAACCAGACGATAAGGTGCAGGCACTTGCTTCGGTGTCCGATACGGTGTTTACAACGAGTTTGGGTGGTCGAGTGCGTAAGACGACGCAAATGTTTACGTTCACGCAAGCCAAAAGTGATGAAGCGGACGCGTTTTTGCCCCCAGTGGGTAAAGGCATCAAAGTGCGCAATATGCAGTTTGTCCGGAACAATGTAAGACGATGGCGTGACGTGTGGTAGAGAAGCTGCTACTGATCCTGAAGTGTTTTTGCTGCTGTGATGCTGGGGTAGGTCGAGGCCCTTGGAAAAAAGCAGCAAGAGATGATCAAACAGCTCTATAGTATCATGTTTGGTCGTCGTTTTCAGCAGAAGAATGTTTGTTGAATAACGTTTGTAAATATTGCAGTGAGAGAACTGACAGTAAGTTATATGGTGCAGGTGAAAGTGATTAAAGAGCATATTCTGGACTTTTCGGGTGTCATTGAGCAGGACGAGAAGGTTCTTCGATTGTGTCTTGGAGATTGTTGTTGATGGGATAGACAAGTGATTATGTTGTTTGCACTTGATTTGTCGTTGTTTGATTGTTGTAGTCTCGTGAGCATCTGATTGATAAAATGGGCAAGTGGAAGCTGATCTTCGTTCACGAAGTGATGGATTTCTTGGCGGTCTGATTGCTTTGCCTCTTCATTGGTTTTGTTCTTGTTGTTGCCGATACGTAGTAACATTTTGTTTGCTTGGAGCATTCAGGTAGATCGTTCGAAGAAGTCTTTTGATGAGGAAGGGAAATTGCTTAACAAAGAAGGCCTTTTGGAACGTTTGGCTGATTGGCTTTACAATCCCCAGGAGACGAAGGTAAATACCCAATCTGGCGACGATATGAAGCAAAAAATGTACTGTGTGTACTAACATGTTTGTCGGTTGGTTTTGTTGCAGCTTGGCGGAAAGAAAGCCGTGATTGCAGCAAAAAAAGCGAAGCAGAAAGCGAACAAGCGAGCGAAAGCCACGAAGAAGAGCGAAATCGAGCCTGCGAAGAAGAGCGAAATCGAGCCTGCGAAGAAGAAGCGGAGGATCACCAAGAAGAAGGATGTTGCTGTAAAGGAAGATGAAGGTGAAAATGACCATGAGGCGACGAAATCTGAGTTGTCCAGCGACTTTGAAGAATCTAAGAAGACAATCGTGCAAAAGAGAAAAGTCGCTCGTCGATCAAAAAAGTCGCACATCGTAGAAAGGGGCAACGACAACAACGAGAGTGAGAATGAAACGAACAGCTTTGCTGAGAAGGACGAGCTGCAGCCTGCTCCTGATCTTCAGAATGAAGCGAACCTTTTTGATAAAGAAGAAGCCAAGACCAAGACGGAGGTTTTGGATGCCGACGTCTGCAATAAGATTAGGGACATCATTACTCACGGCAACGCGGAGGAGCTGACGGTGAAGAAGGTAAAGTCCTGTACAATAGTCCTGTCCATTGAGTTGGTATTAATGTTGTCTCTTTTTCATGTGGATGTCAGATTGTTCAGCAGCTAAGCGCTGATCTGGGTCGCGACGTGACTGCACAGAAGAAGGCGATCAAGGAGTTCATTACAAATGACCGGATGAAGATGTAATCTGCTCCCTACGTTTTTTCAAAATTTTACTCGTTTTTCTGGTATGATTGCTCGATAACATTGTCTAGATTGTAGCAGAGTTTGGTGACCTCACGTCTGTGCCAGAAAACTTTGGTATCGCTTAAGCAGGTGAAGCATATTTCATTTGTTGTCTTTTTTTGCTTCCATATAGTGATTATTCAAATGACATGACAAGAGGCAATTTGTAAGGGAGTTGAATGCGGACAAAGATTTGTGCAAACAGAATGTTCACAATTAAACACAAGCATTTACCATGAGTAATGTAATGACAGTCCCAAATGGCCACATCAGCTAACTTAGGGGACGGAAGTGCCCGGGCTTATATCGTGAGCGTTGAATTGCTGGCGTTGTCGAAACGCAGACTCAGCTGCTTCTTCTTCAGAAATTCAATGACGTTCATCAGCTGCGGATCACGAGGATCGCCCACGCCTGTACGCTCTAGATGGCGAATGACGTCACGGAACGCCTTCAACTGCTCCTTGGTAGTAATAGGTTGAGCACCCAGATGTTGGTCTTCGTCGGCGGACAGGTGATCTGCGCCCCCGCCTGAATGATTAACCGGGGTGGTGTCTGGCACGCGAAACTCTTCGTCATTTTCCTTCGGATCTTCGATCATATCTTCATTCAGACGCTTGTGGATGTCGTTCTCCCAGCGCGAGTTCACTAGCACCTTAGTGTTAACAATACCGCTAAGCTGCAGGCAGTAGAGCAGACCCCAGAGCTCTTCTTCCACATTTTTGTCATCCGCTCCATCCATATTCGAGTCGAATGTAAAAGGCGCTGTAATACCCAGCGGCTTCCAGGCATTCACAATTATCTCTCTGGAGGTCTGCTGCCACGCATCCACAATCCAGCTCATGGCCTGAATCTGCGTCACATGGTAGACGTTTGACAGATCGTCCTCCAGGTGATCAATGGCCAGCGTAAGGTGTTTGAGACGGTACTTGCCCTTGAAAGCGGACAGGATCCCGCCGCGCATAGGCTGCACCTTCATGCCCAAGTGAGGCGCAAACATTACCACGCGCACGTTCGAAAGTACGACGCAGCCCAGCACATGAGACGGCGCGTTGTCCATTAGCAGCACCACGTTGCGGTGGGCACTAGCCATGCGCGCGTTAAAATCCCGCAGCCACTGCTGGAAGATGAACACCGTCATGCGGGCCTTGCTGCTACAAACATAGTGGTAGCCAAGCTGCGAGATGGAGGCCATCTTGATGTTCTTAGGGGGCACGACGTTGCCAATGATGTACGGCTCCATGAGATCCGAGGCATCCGCATTCACCGCTAGCAGAACAGTCAGTCTCGCCTCGTCTGCCAGCATCAACTGGGCTTCATCACCTTGTACGAGCTTCTTGGGCGATGCACGAAAGAATAAGCCCGTCTCATCCACAGTGTAGACGTCACTCGGCACATAGTCGCGTAGCGTCTCGTGAATCTGATCGATGGTCAAGTCCATGGACACTGGCGGCAGCATATAATTTGGGTCCACAGACAGTCCATTTGGCAGCATGCCACTGTTCGCGTCCAGAATGCCGCCATAAGCAGCATCGTCCTTGTTCATCGTCGTGCTGTTGCTGGCTGCACTAATCTTGTCATTTTGGAGACTATTGGCACGCTTCATAAGGCCATGACGAGCTTTAAACGAGGCCAGCCAGCCGTTCGAAAAGCCCAATTTGCCCTCGAGTCCCATCTGCTTGACAAGCTCACGGCCCTTTGTCTTGATCATGTCGCCTGTGATATTGCCCTTGTTCTGGCGTTCCATGACCCAATTGGCCAATACCTGATCAAAGTGCGCGTGGCGCGTAGGTCGTATAGTCTTTCGTTGGGATCCAAGCACACCCAGTACATTGTCCTTGAACATGTGCTCATGCTTGAGGATATTACTCATCGTAGGCTGCGTCGGCGCGCGTTGCAGGTTAAACTCGAGCTTGGCCCATCGACACAAGTCCTTCTGCGTAATCTTGGGCGTATTACGGTGTTTTTCGCAAATGCGGCGCTTCTGTTCGACTGTCAGGTTGCCATTGCCATCAGCGCGGCGTCGGCGCGACTTGGGCTTAATAGTGGCGAGGCCAATCGACGTGGGCGTCGTGGGAGCCACAGCCATGGAAGCCTGAGCTTTTACTTCCGCTTGCACTTGAGCTTGGAGTTGAGCTTGCTGCTCTTGTACCTGCTGCGCCATGGCAACGCTAGTAGCCGACGCAAGGCCGGTCGATAACATGCTCACATCGAGCACACAAGTATTAGGACTCGAAGGCATGACGCGAACAAGGTCAATTTTGCTGATAAGTTCTTGAGAATCTTGCGTTTTAAGGGGAATACCACGAATCTTTCATAGTATAAACCTCAGGTTAAGAATATATAACATGGCAGAGGGGATAGTCGATTGACCAATCAAAGGATATAATGTGCACCACATCGACAAGCTGACAAGAATGATTACTGTCACCCGCTTGCTTGCTCGTATGTCAGAAAACATTGTCTTTTGTGCCGAACATGCTTAAAGTTGCGCTTGGTATTAGTACGAACCGACTTGACGTGTAAGAAGCAGGAGAAGGTCAAGAACACCTATGACTTGGATTTGTGTTGGGGATAATAATTACGTTAGACGGGATCTGCTGGGTGTGCAAAGGCAGCTTACAAAAGTATGTCGACGTTAACACCTCACTTGATGGATAAATGCTCGTTCGTTTTTCGTAATGCAGTCTTGCCGTGATAAGATGGCAAGGCAAAACGAGACTGTATCGCTGCACACAAGCAAGTGAAGTGTCATACCCGGAGAGATTTGATGTTGTTTGATACTCGAGCAATATAATAGCATCCTTGTGTTTACAATAAGCAGGTGAAGCACTCGTTTACATGCTCTACATTACGAGGTGTAGTGCTTTGTGGGAATGAACTTGTAAGTGACCAGTGCTCCCAACAGAGAGACCGTTGCACTGAGCATTAGAAGATGTAATACGCCAAACCGCGCTTCAATGATGCCAAAAGATGCTGCCCCGAATGCAGCGCCTAGCTTTCCGACAGCTGCAGCAACACCGTTGAGCTCAACACGCACGTCTTCCGCGAAAAGCTCCGCTGGAAGACAAAACGTACCGACGTTTGGTCCAAAATTCGAGAAAAAGAATGTGAGCGCATACATCCCTAGCAGAAGTCCTCTGTAATTGTGATCCAGTAGTTGATCATAGAACAATCCGAGAGCCAGAAACAGCATAGCCATGACGACGAAACCCAGTACCTGAATCGTCTTAAAGCTTATCTTGCCGACAATAAATACGGTGAGCAGGTTGCCAGGCAGAGCGATGGCTGCCACGACCAAAGAGCAACGAGCAACATCTGCGAAGTGGTGTTTATCCAAGCCGTAGGTATCTTGCACAATTATAGGCGTGAAAATGACGTTCCCATAGAAGGTGACATCGAAAAGGAACCAGCTTGCACATGCACCGAAAAGTTTGCGCTGTAGCGAAGAGCTCGCTTGCACTTTGTCCCACAGCTTAAATCTGCAAGACGTCTCCGTATTTATCTTCTTCTGGCCGATCGGCAGAGTTATGGTTGATGATGTCAGATCCTCTTTAACTTGAAAGGCTCGTCGCAGTACAAACAATCCAGGAAACGCACCGATAAGCAGCAGCACTCGCCATCCAATGGATCGCTGAGTATTCAGGGCCAGCATGATGTAGGCCATGAGAGGTGCGAGTAGCTGTCCGATGCCCTGAAAGCTAAACACCGCCGCCACAACTTTGCTCTTCTTCAGCTCATCATTACTGTCAGTAGATTCCACAGCCGAAGCTGCTGACAACGGGTAGACCCCTCCTACACCTACACCCAGCACAAACCGACAAGCAGCCAAGATATAGTAAACGGAGTCGTTACCCCACGGTAAAATTGCACTTGCTGCAGCCCCGAAAATGGACAGCAGCAATGTAAAGATCATTCCTTTTCTACGTCCCATGACCGACCCTACATAGCCGAATGTGAGCTGCCCCACAATGGCTCCCACTAATGAACATGAATCCACTATGGACCGCAGCTCCGGACTTGAATTGGGATACGACCGCTGCAACATCATTAACGCGTAATTGATCACTGCCAAATTATACTGCAGCATCCACAACAGCCACAATCAGCCAGTATAAAAACAAGCAGAATCAACAATAGTTCGGCCTCAAAACTGTATATGTGACATACAGCAGTGCTGAGGTTAGCAGCAGCCGATACCATCACCTGGTCGCTAACCACCACTTTATCATCATCTTCCAGTGGCACTTGACACGTCGAAGTACTACCGTAATCTTGTCGCCTCGTCTGCCAACCTTTTACCATGAGCGGCTCCATGATATCTGACGAGCTATTCACTTCAGTGGTGGATGATACTTGCTCCCGTGGTAATATTTGGCTTATCAGAGGCTCCGCTTGAACGCGTCTGCTGCCGGGCATATCTCCAGACTTGACGTCGATTCGTAATTAGGTCGCTTCGACTCTGATTGGTCGGCTATGCATCTACTTCATCTTGAAGTATTCCGATTGACAATGAATTGTTTGGCTTGGTGAACCCCAAGGCTTAGAGATCAAACTCAACTACTTTTCGCCGGGAGTCCATCTCAAGTTCTATTGCAGTCCCTGCACTTCGAGCGTCACATCGAATTTCCGAAATAGGCAAAAATTATAGTTTTAGTAAGGTAGAAATTGGATGTTCCTGTGAACGCGGCATTCCTAAGCAACATGCAGCTGTCAGTAAGGAGAACTTCATGAGTAACGAAAGTGGACCTGGATGCAGCCAAGACTATGTTGGCGAGGAATTTTACGTCCAGCACGGATACATGGCAAACGTAATGCGCGGCCATCGAGCGTAAACTGCCTCAACTTGGAGGCTAACCACAGCCACCGTGGCTGTCATCAGAGACGTGCTGCCAAATCAAAACTTCGACGATCGACGACCTATAATGTAGCCTTGTGCCGAACAAGCAAATACAGAAGAAATACATTCGCAAAAATGCAAGCGGAGTATTCAAGCGAGGCACCATCCGTCCGTCGAGTACTAGGCCAGCCTGGGCCCGACAAGCCGTCTATCTTGCGCGTTCTAGCCGGTCAGTCCTCATTAGCGAAAGGAAAACGGCGCGATCGAAAGCGACATCTTATACATTGGACACACACAGAAAGACCTCGTCTAGCAGCAGACGCAGTTTGCGGGCAGTAGGATAATCACTTCTCTCCAGTGATGGTTTGCAAAACGCTAAAGTATGCACGCAAGTTTTGCGGTGGAGATCTTCCGAATGAGGGAAAGAATCACTTGAGGCGGCAACTCAAAGAGGTCCGAGGAGTGCAAATGATACATTGCCCACAGACGTAGACCACTTGCTGTGTGCGCCAGGTTTCTTGCAGATGCTTTCGCTGTCAAGTTGTTAAAATAACGTCGACGAAAATAAATATCGGGTCGTATCAGTTGATCTCATGAATTAGTCGAGCTGACCAGGATTTCGATGACAAAGTCTTCGCACATAATGTGCGCAAGTTTGACGTCTGATGTTGCGAATCGTAAGCACTGAATGAGTGAAGAGGTAAACGCATCCAATCATCGAGCGGTGCTGGCGAAACTGGCGCCCAGCGGTTGTACGCAGTAAGAACACTCATCGTCTTTGAATCACTGCGACACCTTCAGGTTACTGAGATAAGTCAGACGTCAGCACCTGATGTCTGATGCAGAATGACGTCGCAAGAGCTGGACATCACTCGACAAATCGCCAGAGCTTTCATTGTCAAGTCGCACAAGCGATGCGCGTAAAGCAGTACCGTTCTTATCCTTTGATTGCTCGCACACAGCGGGGTCGCATCACGTTTTGTCCCGCACAATGAGCAGATTCGTTCGTGCGAGGGCTTTACCATTGCATCTTGCTGTAATGACTGCTGCATCGATAATCGTCCTGCTAAAGCATGGAGATGCGTTCAATCGGTATGCTACGCTGTGGTCTACAAGCTCGTTCTACGTGAGTTAATCGCATTACATGCAAGAGATGCTACGGACTTTTAGCTCGTTTATCCGAGCGATGACTAGGGTTGTTGCGTCAACACTTGTTCACGTAGATGTGCGCGCAATCAGGAAACGACTTTTACGCGCACAGTGTTGTCCCTTGTCGTTGAAGTGACTTGCAAGTCATTCTTGAATTTGCACAGCAACCGCAATACCGATCACTTCACACATATCGACAAGTAAACAGCCAGAGTTCCACTTCGTGAGCTAAGATTCCTGCTATGTCATCCACCTTGGACCAGAGGACACCAGGCCACGAGTCCGGCGCGGCACTCATGGCCTATGGGCCGGATGTATTGCATGACTACGTGGCCACGCGCTTTGAGGCTGCATTAGGCCGCACCATGCCGCAAATGGAGGTGCGCTATAAGAATCTGTCGATCGCCGCAGAGATGATGATGATGGAGGAGGACGAGAGCAAGACTGAGCTGCCGACGATTTGGAACACGATCAGGACGAGCCTGGCCAAACTATCGGCCAAGAAATACGTGGTACGCAAAGAGATTCTGCGCAACGCTAGCGGCATTCTCAAGCCAGGCACCATGACGCTGGTGCTGGGCCAGCCCGGCTCGGGCAAGTCATCGCTCATGAAGGTGCTGAGCGGCCGCTTCCCGATTCAGAAGAACGTGATGATTGAGGGCGACGTGACGTACAATGGCGTTGCACAGGCCGACATCACGCGACGTCTGCCGCAATTCGTGGCCTACGTGACGCAACGCGATAAGCACTTCCCCACCCTCACCGTCAAGGAGACCCTCGACTACGCACACCGTTTCTGCGGTGGCGAGATGTCCCAGCGCGCCGAGAAGAAGCTGTCGAAAGGTACTTCGGAGGAGAATAAGGCCGCTCTGGATGCGGTGCAGGCGCTGTACACGCACTATCCGGATGTGGTGATCCGGCAGCTCGGTCTGGAGAACTGCCAAAACATCATTGTGGGCAACGGCATGATGTGCGGTGTGTCCGGCGGCGAGCGCAAACGCGTGACGACTGGTGAGATGGAGTTTGGTATGAAGTACGTGACGCTCATGGATGAGATCAGCACGGGTCTCGATAGTGCTGCGACCTTCGACATTATCAAGACGCAGCGCAGTATCGCCAAGAAGCTACGAAAGACGGTGGTAATTGCGCTGTTGCAGCCCGCCCCGGAGGTGTTCGAGCTATTTGACGACGTGATCATTCTGAACGAGGGCGAAACCATGTACCATGGCCCGCGCAAACAGGTGGTGGGCCATTTTGAGAGCCTGGGCTTCAAGTGTTCACCCGAACGCGACGTGGCCGACTACCTGTTAGACTTGGGAACGAACCAGCAATACAAGCACGAGTCGACGCTACCATCGGGGATGGCCCACCACCCGCGACGGGCGAGCGAGTTTGCAGAGCACTTTCGCCGCTCAAGCGTCCACCGCGAGACGCTGGCGGCGCTGGAAGCCCCATACGATCCGCAGCTGCTGAAGAATGTTAGCAATGACATTGATCCTATGCCAGAGTTCCATCAGTCGTTCTGGGACAACACGTGGACGCTAATGGAGCGCCAGAACAAGGTAAACATGCGCAACACGGCGTTTCTGAAGGGCCGTGGCATCATGGTAATTGTTATGGGTTTGGTCAACGGGTCGACGTTTTGGAGCGTGGACCCGATGAACGTTCAGGTGGTTTTGGGTGTGCTTTTCCAGGCGGTTCTGTTTTTGTCGCTGGGTCAGGCCTCGCAGATCCCGACATATATGGCTGCTCGCGACGTCTTCTATAGGCAACGTGGCGCCAACTTCTACCGCACGGCGTCGTACGTGCTTTCGTGTTTAGTATCCCAGAATTTGCTGGTGATCGCGGAGACCATTGTGTTTGGTCCGTTGGTGTACTGGCTGTGCGGCTTCGTGTCATCGGCGAGCGCGTTCATCATCTACCTGATGATACTGATTCTGACGGACATGGCGTTTGCAGCGTGGTTCTTCTTCATTGCGTCGATCTCGCCGAACCTGCACGTGTCGAAGCCGATCAGTATGGTCACAATTCTGTTCTTCGTGGTGTTCGCCGGCTTTATTGTTGCCAAAAGCCAAATGCCTGACTGGCTGGTGTGGATCTACTGGATCAATCCAATCGCGTGGTGCTTACGTAGTCTAGCCGTGAACCAGTACCGCTCGTCGGTGTTTGAGGTGTGCGTGTACAAGGGCGTGGACTACTGCTCGGATTTTGGTGTGTACATGGGCGAGTACTACTTGTCACTGTATGACGTTCCGTCCGCGAAGTCGTGGATCATCTACGGCGTCATCTTCATGATCGTGGCGTACATGGTGTTCATGTTTCTAGGCTGCCTAGTGCTGGAGTACAAACGGTATGCGAGTCCAAAGCATACGATTCTGACCAAGAAGACCGTAGACGAGGACGAGGCTGGCAGCTACGCGCTGGTGGCGACTCCGAAGAAGGGCAAGTCTTACAACAATGGCGAGGATTTTGCCGTTGAGGTAAAGGAGCGCGAGAAGAACTTTATTCCGGTAACGCTGGCGTTCCAGGATTTGTGGTACTCGGTGCCGAACACGAAGAAACCGAAGGAGATGATGGATCTGCTGAAGGGTGTCAGCGGCTTCGCGATGCCTGGTTCGGTAACAGCTCTGATGGGCGCGTCGGGCGCTGGCAAGACGACGTTGATGGACGTGATTGCCGGCCGCAAGACGGACGGTACGATCAAGGGAAAGATTCTGCTGAACGGCTATGAGGCGAATGATTTAGCCATTCGTCGTTGCACGGGCTACTGTGAGCAGATGGACGTTCACTCGGAGGCGTCGACGTTCCGAGAGGCTTTTACTTTCAGCGCGTTTCTTCGCCAAGATGGCAGCGTGCCTGACGACAGGAAGTACGACTCGGTGGATGAGGTGCTGGACCTGCTGGACATGCACAATATCGCGGACCAGATCATCCGCGGCAGCTCTGTGGAGCAAATGAAGCGTCTGACCATTGGTGTGGAGATCGCTGCTCAGCCCAGCGTGATATTCTTGGATGAGCCCACGAGCGGCCTGGATGCTCGGTCGGCTAAAATGATCATGGATGGTGTTCGCAAGGTGGCGGACAGCGGCCGCACGGTCGTATGTACGATCCACCAGCCATCGTTGGAGGTGTTTTACCTGTTTGACAACCTGCTTCTGCTGAAGCGTGGCGGGGAGACTGTATTTGTGGGTGAGCTTGGTCATAAGTGCCACAAGCTGGTGGAGTACTTTGAAGCGATTCCTGGCACGGTTCCTCTTCCAAAAGGCTACAACCCGGCGACGTGGATGCTGGAGGTTATTGGTGCCGGCGTGGGCCATGATGCCGGGCCGACCGACTTCGTGGACGCTTTTAAGAAGAGTGAGGAGAAGCGTATTCTGGACGCGGACTTGGCACAAGAGGGTGTGACGATCCCGTCGCCCAACTACCCGGAGATGATGTTCACACAAAAGCGCGCAGCGAGTTCGTGGACGCAGGCCCGCTTCCTGGTGAGTCGATTCATGAACATGTACTGGCGCACGCCGTCGTACAACCTTACTCGTTTCATCGTGACTTTTTTGCTGGCGCTGGTGTTCGGTCTTCTGTTCTTGAACGGCGACTACCAGACGTATCAGGGCATCAATGGCGGTCTGGGCATGGTGTTTATGACGACGCTATTCAACGGCATCGTATCATTTAACAGTGTGCTGCCTATTTCGTGCGAGGAGCGAGAATCATTCTACCGTGAGCGTGCCGCTCAGACGTATAACGCGTTGTGGTACTTCGTAGGTTCGACGCTGGTGGAGATTCCGTATGTGTTTGCAAGCGGCTTCATATTTACGTTCGTATGGTTTTTCATGGTTGGCTTCACCGATTTTGATACGGCGCTGCTGTACTGGATCAACGTGTCGCTGCTGATTCTACTGCAGACGTACATGGGCCAGTTCTTAGCGTACGCTTTGCCGAGTGTGGAGGTCGCTGCTATCATCGGCGTGCTGATGAATTCGATCTTCTTTTTGTTCATGGGCTTTAATCCACCTGCCAACGCCATTCCGGGCGGCTACAAATGGTTGTACACCATCACGCCGCTGCGGTACCCGCTGGCGATTCTGGGCTCATTGGTATTTGGTCAGTGCGACGTGGACCCTACGTGGAACGAGAGCATGCAGGTATACGAGAACGTTGGCTCTCAGTTGGGTTGCCAGCCCGTGACGGGCCTGCCGGTATCGATTGACCACATCACCATTAAGGAGTACGTGGGATCTGTTTTTGGCATGTATTACTCGGACATGTGGGCGTCCTTTGGGTACGTGTTTATCTTCATCGTGGTGTTTCGCGTTCTTGCGGTGCTATCCCTGCGTTTCCTGAACCACCAGAAGAGATAAGCATGATAGTATTGGGAGAGCATCGGCTAGGATGACTGTCGTTAGGTAGAACTTATTGAACAGTACATAAACTTTTTACAACTCCACACTTTCGTGCTCGTTACATAACATTGCCATTAACATTAGATGCCAATGTGAATATTCTCTTAGCGGATAATATTGCAATCTCCTTGAAGCTGGAGATGCCCTTCTTACTGGCTGATATAAAATAGTAAGTACTATTAAATTAATAAATCATCATTTTACAAAACAACACCATTTCGGTTTTGAAGCGGCAGCATGGTACCTTTTGTATTTACTAATGCTTCTTTAATTTTATTAATAGGTCTAGTTTATTTATACATTTTTATTTGTATCAAAACTAAATTTATTCCAACACGTTTTCAACAAATTTTTGAAATTATTTTTAATATTACTAAAAATAATTTCAAAAATTTATCAGCCAACGCGCTGGATAATGAAGGATGGATGCGCGCAATGAGTGAAGAGCAGATAGACAGCATACATATTAGTAGCTACATATAGTTAAAGTAGGTTTCAAATATTTATATTACTTTGACTCGATTAACTTTTCTTATACCAAGCGTATTTCTTTTTTCCTGTAATCTAGCCTAAAATATTTTGAGCTTGACAAGGCTAAAATCATTTTAGCCTTTCTATTCGAATGCTTAAAAAAGGGAAGCGTTATGCACAAACGTACCCCGTTTCTTACATAAAGGTGTGTCTAATTTGGTCAGAAAAAACGAATGCAACGAACAATTTTATACACAGGGTATTACCATTGTTGCATGTCAGAAATAATTTCTTTTACGCATCTACTACTTCTACATTCACTACTGCTTCTATATTTGCATTTACAACTGTGTAGCATGTACGAGTATTTATGCCCTGGCTGGGCACAGCGTTCACAGCGTTGACGAGGAGCAGGATTAGTAGCTGCTTTTACAATCTCAAATGCGGATGGCAAGCGGCGTGTTGGTTCCGTCGGTCGGCCTCGGTTACTGCTCGCACAGCCTTCCTAATAGACTTTGAGAAAGATTAGTTCATTTTGGTGTTGATCGTCAACTTACTGACGTTGGCATATTTGGTCGTGCTCCATGACCACAATCCACCTTCTGCGTCATTATCGCCTGCAGATTCGTTGATACTGGTGGTTGCTCACCATCTCTTTGTCCAGAAGCCGATGGACTGCGGTGCATGTAGCTTGCGTACGTTAAATCTGCTCTGATGGCATTTTTCGCCATATGCTCTCTGGGTCAGTCATGTCATACACCATTCTTAAAATTGTTCGATGCATTCCAACCAATCGGAGCACAATTTTATGAAGAAAGGTAGCATCAGGTTGGCCTGAGCAGCAAAGGCCTGCATGTTTACAAATTGTCATGCAACTTGCCTTGACCGATTGAGCATCGTGAAGCAATTTCGTGCAGAGTTCCGTTTCCTGCTCCCTTTCAGCCAGAAACTTACCCAAAACTCGGGTGCTATGGCAATGACCAGCAGTGATCCATCCAGTAGGTGGAAGGCGCACAAAGCATGTCCAAAATACATGAACGTCCCATTGACAGTATCAGTAGGCTTTCAAGTCATCGCAACCCTGTAAATCGTCTTGATATCCTCCTTTCTATCATGACAGACCAGCAGCTTTCTACACCTATGTTGCTTCCTCACTTACGGTGCAATCGGCACAGAGCACCCGACCATCGTCGTCTGTCAAAATGTCGAATTTCGTCCACCGTGTGCAGTGGTGTCGTCTTTCCAGTGCCATCGACATTTCTCTCACTTGACCCCATTTCACGTCTCCTTGTTGCAATATCACAGTGTTACTCATCCGTTGACTCTGTAACACTCTTTGAATCCGTTTTGGAGTATTCAAATCCCCCCAACCTTCCGAGAAAAACCCATTGGGAAACAAAATGGAGTTCTGCGTCACTGCAGCTGTTGCTCGGTCCAAGTACAAACATCTCAACATGGCCTACTTTTAGAAATATTCTTCTTGTGCATTCAGTACCGTAAACCCCGTCTTGCTCTCGTTATCGGCACGAACGTCGCTCCAATCATACTGCGTCCCGAACCCTTTTTTTTCTTCCATCTACCAGCAATTGACGTCGCTGCTTTAATCCTTCCAATAAAGTTCCACTTACGAATAAAAACTCGAGCTGATTCTTTTCAATCTCCTTCTAATGCTTGTCATACACGACCTCCAGACTCATTCACCCCCCCAGTTTTGACCAAATCCACGATGTAAAACTCCGCATTCAGAGCGTTCAACAGCGTTCGAAACGTTTCACTGCGTTTCGCGTGAAGTCTCCCAGGTCCACCTGGGAGACTTCACGCGACAGCAAAACCAGTAAGTACACTCCCATACCTATGAAGAAAAAGTATCGCGACGCTTTTGATTGTGTTAGATTAGTAGAAAGAATTCATTTGTGGCCTGAGTAAAATGTAAATTTTAAATGGCATTTGCATTGAAAACTGCAATCACATCAAACGCCGTTCTCCTGACTGTGCCATCAAAGTTGCCGTAGCAGACATCTCTTCACCCTTTAGTTTGTGCGTTTCCAAGAAATCCACTTCGCTATTTACAAACAAGTCCAAGTGGTGCTTCCAAATGCTTTCAAGCGGACTCTGGACGAGTCACATAACCTCATATGCCACTCTTGAGAAGCGCTTTAAGCTGATTCTTTGATCGCCCAGCCTGTATTCCTTCTAATATCCACACGTTAATCAAAGCTACGGCAAGTTGATGCGTAGCTTTGATGTTTTCTCCTGCAACTAGAGCCTTAATCAGAACGCTTTCCTCGTAAAGACCCGACAGGGTCAGAAACATCGCGCTTGTTGCATCCCAACCAATTGGGTTGCTTAACTTGACAAAAGCGACCCACACCGACAAGGCTGGGCTTTCAAATAGCTTGTCTTCTGTCTCGCCAAGATTCAAAAGCATAAAAACCTCTTCCGCAGTTTTCCCATCGCCTCTCCAGATCTCATTCTGCACATTTAGCAGACTTCTAGCAGCAGCACTCGCAAGATTGTCATCGTTGATATCCAGACGTTCAACTAGAGCCTTAAGCAGAGCACCATCGTTCTTGTAATACTCTAACAAGACCGTGTATAGAAACTTATATGCCTCTCGCGAAGATCCCTTGCGGCTTGACTCGACGAAGTCGACCCACAGCAAAAAAGCTGGGCTTTCAAATAGGTCGCCTTTTGCCTCGTGGAGATGTAAAAGCGAGAAAATCTCTTCCGAAGTTTTTTCATGGTTTTCCCCCCAGCTTTTGACCTGCTCCTGTAGCAGCCTTTCAGCGAGTTTGGTCGCAGCACTGCCGTCGTCAATCTTCTGATGTTCAAATAGAACCTTAAATAGAGCACCATCGTCCTTATAATGACTCTACAACGTCTCGAACATCACACGACTCGCCTCTTTGTAAGGTTTCGGGTAGCGAATGATGATAGCGACCCACGCAAAGAAGTCTGGGCTTTGAAGTAGTTGGTGGATATCTATCCGGTCGAGCTTCAGATGAGTAAACAAATCGCTTGAGGATAATTGCTGCCGCTGCAAAAACTCTAGTTCTTCTAACTTGTTCGGTGGCAGAATTTGTTTCAAAGTTGGAGCGAGATTCAAAAGCTCTTCAATGGAGGTAATCGCCGCGTTGGACCTCAAGTGCCGCTTAATCGAGGTCAGTATCGGTGCCACTTTCAGGATCCTTAAAGCGTGAGAGCTAGGTATGATGCTTTCAGGAATCACGTCTGCGATGGTCACGCTCGTAGCTGGCCACGAGAGCAGCGTGACGAGAACCAATGCCTTCACCATGAAAATCTGGAGGGAGTTGTAAGTTTGGATTTGTTGCGTGGATTACATATCATTTGTGTAATGGCGTTCTGTACGGCTAAATAGACTCGTCTGTCTCTCTTCATAGTAGATCACGCGTTGTGTCAAATACGATTCGGTAAATACACTTACTCATTTGTTCGTGTTTCCTTTGTTTTGTCTCTGCGCGCAGCAGGCCTTCTAACAGACTGCACCGAACGTGACTTCGGTAGCAAAATGCAGATTGATGAGGCTATATGATCACATGACATGCAATTTTTTTGCTGAATCAATCTCCTGTCTTTTCGACTGGCACGATGGGGTTGCATCATTCCTTAACAGCAGTTGCAATCAGATGCTAATCTGGACTTGAATTCTGGCAGAAATTCAGACACCAGACAGGTGCAAATATCTGGTCTCAAGTTTATCCTTAACCAGAATGCAAGATGTAGAGAAATAAGAACGCATGACAAAAAAGACTTTACTTCCGGACGCGTGCAAGACACAAATCGGCCCGCCGCTGCGAGCCTCCTCAGTGACTTACCGATCGCAAAGTGATCTCTCATAGCGCAGCAGCCTCTGCCGCTATTACCATTCGAACAAGGCTAGGAAGGTCTACGTAGAAGTGTTTTCGAAGAGTGAGTTTTATTACCAACATTATCTGTGTCTTATCTGTCACCACCCTGATTTGCAGCTGCTCCTGCGCAATGGTAGCACGAGATGTGCTCACCTTCCGTCTTTTCTGTCACCTGCAACACCAAAATATACAAAGCAAAAGACAGAACGGCAGTTTCTATGATGGCTTGGGACCTGGCAGTATTTCAGCCGGTAAAACACCGTTTTCCAACACTCCTCTAGAGTACGTAAAGCTTGTAGTCGAGGCGCTGGGAGTGGTTTGGTCAGGATATCAGCCAGCATGTCGTTCGTAGTCAAATACGTCGGTTGATTGTGCCTTTCTTGTAGTAATCACCACTAAACTTGAGACGAATGTCCACATAATTTGCCTGGCTTGAGCTTGCTTCATTTTCCACTTGTTTGATAGCAGCTTGGTTGTCCGTTTTCATGACCATGGGAAGCGCAACCTGAAATCCAATTTCTCCCGCTAACTCCTTAAAACCGAAAAGCTTTTTGGCGCCAATGGACGCAGCCACATATTCTGACTCAGCAGTCGACAACGCCACTGCCGTTTGCTTCTTGCAATGCCAACCCACGATCATTCCATTGATCCGAACTATTCCACTGTGGTGGAGTGGGCTCCTAAAACTGTGTGATGTGACCTCAAACCACTCACTGTGCCGGACTGCCGACTTACGGAGGGGGTACCCCGACGCCGCGTATGGACCTTCTCTCACCTTGTGTACCCGTCGGCTGGCGGGTCGCACTCCTCGGAAGACTTGGGTGAGGATGTAGATGTCGGCCTTGAAAGAAGAAGACCTGGGGGCTCCCGAGTGGATATGCTTCACTCGGTGAGCCAGTAGTTGGCCACTCGATCGATCTGGTCGAGAGTGGACTTATAACCAAATTCTTTATGGAGCTTGTCGCCCCTGGCCTTTTCCTTAGTTGTCTCAGGGGTGTTAACCACCTGGCCTTTACTTTGCTCCCTAACCACTAGGTGGGGGAGGCCGCTTCCGATAGCGGATCTTTGGGGGGTGCTACTCGAGACGAACCCACAGGCCAAATACTTCCTGGGGTTCTATTCGCACTTGGATCTTGCTACGCAACTATCTTCAACGGGGGGGCCAAAGTGTATCCCTTCCCCGGAACAGGTGGGCAGACTTAACAAGTTCCTTCAAGCGAGACGAATTCGTGCCACGTAGATCGCAAATTGAGTAGTATTTAACATAGTCCTATCCTTTAACTTCTTTACTCTATCCTTGCCTTATGCTCTGATTCCTTATTTCTGACTGGCCAGGAGTAGCTTGCCCTTGAGGGACCGAGGTCTACTCTGAGGGGCTGCGGTCGACCCTGAGGGGCCGAGGTCTACCGATGAGGGACCGGGCCTACTAATGAGGGGCCGAGGCCGACTCCTTTCAGTACCGTTTAACCGGTACCCTGACAATGATCTACCCGTTGGTCCTGCAACTTCTTCTCATCCAAGGGTCGCTTCAGCTCCGTGTTCCCCTTTCTCTCCGGTACCCCTTCCCTGGTGCGCGGTCCCTTGTTCCTTCAATCCACTGGCCCCTAGGTCCAACACTTTTGAAAAGCGCTTCACCACAGCCGCCCCATGCACTTGCTCAGCCGTACAGCGGTTTGAGCACGCGCATTCTTTACCGCGTAAATCGCGTAAGTCCTTCTGCTTTCTCTGTGTTGGGTGGCCCTCGTCTAATTTGTGTCTTTCCAGCAATATCTTCACCCGGGTCAGACCCACCGCTCGAAGAACTGGCCTCGGTCGTCCCCGCGCCTCTGGTCAACCCTCTCCACGACTTATTCGTGCCGGCACCGTCGATGGCGAGCCCGGCCGTGGCTGCCTGCAACGAGGACCCACCAGTTGCTTCTGCTTCCACCTTAGCCGACCCTTCTTCCACGCCGGTCGACCCGGTTGATGATTCGTCTGCCACGCTGGCCGACCTCGCTGGCATGCGCCGAGCCCTGTGTGACCTGCAGGCCGATGTGGCTGCGCAGGCCCGCCGTGTTGAGGCTTGTGAAGGTCGGCTAGCTCTATTCTCCCCTTCCGCCGCCTGCTGGACGGCCAGGTGTGAGCGCCTCGAGAAAGAGCTACGCGACAGCTCCAGTCTCGTGGTCTAGCTCCGCAAGGATCTTCAGCACGAGACTGCCTCTCCTCGCGGCGGAGTTGGGTCATGCTGACTTCTCTTGTGGGCCTCTCAAGGGTCTGATTCATCCTCCGGCGGCCTCTTCCGCGGCTGCAGGTCTATCTGGGGGGCCGACTGAAGACACCAGCTCCCTGAAGGATCCTGCCTTGGGAGGTCGAACGTCGTCCCCTGTCTCCGGCAAGCGACTACGGCGAAGGTCTTCCTGCGTATCCACCAAGTCGCTCAAGTTTCTCAAGTGCTTAAGTCAGGATCTTCTGGTGATACCTCCTCCCAATCCTGTTGGGACCCTCCGATGACGGTTCAAGCAGTGACAGCGAGGTGATCCGGGCGGCCCTAGCCAAGTCGCGGTCTTCCGGTCGACGTCCTACATCCAAAGGCTCCTCGGTTCCTCCGCCACCGGCCACCTCTTCTGCGGGGCAGGCCTCAACCCCAAGCTGCTCATTAAAATGAGCGATGTTCGGGTCCTCCGACTCGGAGACCGAACCGGTCTCCGGGAATAAGGCTGTTACTACGGTTGCGGGCGACGATTCAATTCAAGATGACCCATACTTTTTTCATAGGGATGCCATCATTCCTGGGTACATGCGGGTGAAGACCTTCTCTGCCGCGGAAGTGGCGCCTTGGTCAGTCGACCTTGTCAACTCCTGATGTATCGGCACGATGAGCCCCAACGACTTCGTCGACCATCTGGAGTTGCCGTGGGGGTGGTTCGGTCCACCGGACGGGAACGTCGACCGTCCCCCAAGTGGAAGTCTTCACTGATCAACTCCCCCATGATCAAGAGCCTGCTGGTCACTAAACCTTGGATATCAGCCAGAGTCCCGCTTCCGCCCGTGTCCTTCCAACCGGTGGGCTGGTTCGCTGGGTTGGCCGCGGCATACACACGTTTCGACGAAGACCACAGCCAAGCACTTTGGGAGGCGACCCACTGCTTGTGGATCTCCAAAGACCAAGCGCGCGCGAACACCTTCCTCGCGTCTTACTACAACGCACGGAAGAAGCGTCGAGGTCGGGCGACTCGGGCGACTCGGGCGTGGGGTACATGATCGACTTGGTCTTCAAGGGAATGAGTGATGGCGGATGTGATCTCGACATCATCCTGGATCCTTTCTTCAGGCATTTCCCTCGACCTCGCTGTGTGGTGTATTGGTTTCCCGGCCGTGAGGAGGAATATGATCCAGTCGACTTGTTGGAAGCCCTTCAGGTGTCCGACTCCACGTGGCCCTGGCTTACTCAATATCGAACGTCATCGGAGCCTCATCCTGGGATCTTGGTCCCTCGCATTCAGAAAAGATTGGTCCACCCTCTTAGGTCTTCCCCACTTGAATATACATGCTTCCATTCTCTTTGACGCTGCCTTTGTGCGTTCGCCCACATTTTCATCCTTTTGTCATGCTTTCTTCTGCCTTTGATAGCCATGTCAGTTCTTCTTTCTTCGATACATTAGGTTTCACTCTTGAGAGACCAAGATCTACCACCCAAGGACCCCGGCACACGTTGCTAGTTTTCATGACTCTGCATCACTTCTAAACGGTTGTGGCACGTCTCCTTACGTTCAAAATCTCGGAGTAAGGCCCCACAATTCAAATCCACTTCATCTACCCACGAGGGATCCGCATGTCCCTTCCAACGGACGAGAAATTCTCGCTGCTGTCGCCCATACCGCGTCTTCTTGCTTGTACGACTTTCCAGAATTTCTTCGACTTCATATTCACCTTCCTCCAGTTCTCGCACCCAACTATCTTCCGGTAGCAAACATTCGTCAAAGTCGACCCGGTCTGCTCTGTCCATCGCTAATGCGCTACTTGGTCGATCGGAGAACTCCCTGACCTTCTTGAGCTTGGAAATATGTACGATCGGGAATAATCTATGCTCCGTGCCTCATATTTCCAGGCGTGCCGCGTGATCTCCAACCAACTCCAAAACTCGGAAAGGTCATGCCAAAAGTGGGCCAGTTTCTTGGCGTACCCTTCTTTTACTCGGTCCAGGTAAAGCCATACTTGGGTCCCTGGTTGAATTTTATGGTCGACCACTCCTTCGTTGTGTGCTTGCATCCGGGCTTGACTAACTGCCCGTAGATTTTCGTTCATTTGTGCTCTTGCTCGCTGATAGTGGCTCTGAATACGATACCTCCATCTTCGAGGCCCTGACTCTCGGCGTCGTGTATTTACTACCGGTAACGTAGCTTCGAGGGTGTAGCTTGGGGTTTACCTCCATTTACTCGTATAGTAAATAAAACAATTAAAAGTATAGCATCCCAGCCATGGACCAAATAAAATGGTGTCTCCTTCCACACTCTGTCTTGCGCAGTGTTCATCGCGAACGTCAAACGTTCCGCATACTCGTCCCAGTCCCGCTGTCCTACGTCGGAGACGTAGATCTTGATAGACCTAGTCAGGGTCTGAACCATCCGCTCCGCAGTGCCGTTCGCCTGAGGTCGGTAGGCCATAGTTGCTTGCTGACGTTGGCCCACCATGCGACTAAACGCCCGAAAGAAGTCCGACATAAACCCCGGTTCTCGATCGTGGCGGATCGCCTCACTAGCACTGAAACGGCGAAAAACACATTCTTCGTATCCCTCGGCTACCGTCTGGGCCGTTCGTGAAGCACTAGCCTTGGCTATCACATATCCGGTGAACAAATTGGCCCAGATCAGTAGTTCTGTATTTCCCTTCTGCGACTTAGAAAGAGAGGGAATGTGGTCCATTGCTATGATTTGAAAAGGATACGTCGCTTCGATATTCCCTGGAGTCTTCCCTTGTAAGGTAGGTCCCCTCTTTCCAGTCTCACAATCCATGCAAAGACCCACGTATCTCTGTACACTCCGAAATAAACGTCTTCAATGGCAATACCGCCGTATACGATGGTAAGTACGTCCGATTCCTTGGTGACCGCCTTCCAAACTCGTATGATAATGATGAAGAAAGTCAGTCTGGAGACTTTCGGGTGTCATCAATCTGGCTGTCACATCTCGGTCGTCTCCTTCGGTTCTCTGGCTGGGGCAGTAGACTAGTAGTCCTTCTTCACTTATCTCGTAGTCTCCGGATATCTTACTGCATGATCGAGCAGATTCCACAGACAGGTCGCCCCAGTCTCCCTTCAAGTATGCCTTCAAATCTCGCACCCAGCTCTCTTCTTCTTGTGCTTTCCGGATTTGATCCACCCGGAGTCGTTGTATCACGTCCTCTTGCATAACCTCCCCAGATATTCTAATAGGAGACCGTGACCAGGTCACCGCGAATATCTTGACAGATGGGCTTCGGTCTTTAGGGACTAGCAGCTCTGGCAACCGATTGATCGCTTCTAAACCTGGCCACTCTCCCTTCGGTATTGACTCGATCCCCTTCTGCTGGTGTAAAGCTGTACTGGCCAACTGGTCTGCGCTCTGATTCCAGTCGCGTTTCACATGTAGGACTCCGCGGGAGGGCCACGACTGGATCTTATTCAAAGCCTTTGCTCGTAACGGGGATAGACCTGAGGCCTTACTATCGATCTCCCCACGCATATGTCGTACGACCAAATTGGAGTCCCCACAGATGATCAGTCGCCGTCGCTCCAGAGGCTCCAACAGGTCAAAGCCCAGCAACATGCCCTCATATTCAGCCTCATTCACTGTAAGTAGGCCTTCATGATTTTGTACCAATGACGCCGAGATAGCCCATTCACTTGCATAGACGATAGTCACTGCTTCGTTGGCCGGGTCAAAATGTCGCAGAATGGGCGCTGTAGCAATCTTATTCTTGAGCATGGCGAAAGCTACTTGGACTCGGGACCATTTCTCCTCGTCTTCCTCCTTGGTCGTCGCACTGTCGTTAATCTCTAACTTGCACCGCCATGCGTGGAAATCCACCTCTCTCTATTCGTAGAGGATCGACGCGTACACGGCATAGTCTTCAATGAGCCTACTATAATAGTTCAGACTTCCAAGAAATGATTACATAGCTTTCAGTGTCTTCGGCAAAGGTAGGTTGACCAAAGATTGAAGGTCCTTCGGGTGGGTCTCTAGCCCCCCTCTAGATACCCGATGTCCGAGGTAGTCGACTTTCCGACATCCGCACGAGCTCTTGATCGCGCTGATCGACAAATTCCAATAGTCGCACATGCCTAACAGCCGCTCCACCTTCTTGCATAACATATCCCACGATTTGGCGGGAATTAGAATGTCGTCTATATATGACCGTCGACCCAATATCGCGTGACCCGACTTTACATCTAGTTCCCCCATCGCGAACAGATCTTCTGATTCATCTGAATTGGTTCCTTGAGAAATTCGTAAAAACCCATATGAAGCATTATCCAACAGTCGCTGGTATATCTGAGGTGCATTCTTGAGCCCAAATTGCATTTGAAGCCATTCAAATAATCCCAGCGGGGTGACGAAGGCCGAGATCCGTCTCGCCCTTTCGGTCATACCGACGACCCAAAAACCACTCGCCATGTTAAGAGAACAATACCACCATGCTCCATCCAGGTCCTCCAATAATTCGTTAATCAGAGGCATAGGGTAGACCATGAGTTGGGTTAAGCCATTCACCAACCGATAGTCGATGCACAATCTGATGTCCACCCCATTCTTCTTCACAATAATCACGATTGTGCTGGCCCAAGGCGAGGTAGAGGGTTGGATAATCCTCGCTGATAGCAGTCCCTTGATCAGGTCGGCTAACTTCTCTTTGAATTGAGGGGCCACTTTCCGTACGCGCTGCGCAATCGGCCTTGCATTCTCCACATCAATGTCACATATAGCCCCTCGGGCGGCTGGTGGTAGGGCGTTACCTTTCCCCATCAACAGATGTCGTTTTTTCCATATTATCTGTCGCAGCCGATCCATCTCTTCGGGAATATTCCCATCCGGATCAGGAATCTGTATGTCCTTCAACTCAATATTTTCGGATGAGGGGTCCACCTCCGGTATGATTGCCCATCCTTGGTTTATTTCTTCGGCCCAGAGTTCTCCACTCTCAAACGTACATACTTGGTCATCTGCCTGCGGTGGGTCGTCCAGTTTGGCTTCCTCCTCATTGGCGGTGGCTCCGGTAGGATTAATATCTTTGGACGCACTTCGTTCTTGAGAGGTCTCTTCCCGTAGATGCACCCTTTCTTCGCACGATTGTTCTTCTTTCTCGGGCATCTGTCGGTGCGACATGTTCATCATTGGGACTGGGACCCTTGGTCGGTGTAAAATGCGTGACGGGGTCTTATGCTGTGGTATTTCCACTAGCGGCCCCTCGTCCTCCTCCGTTGGGTCTACCTGATGGTCGACTTAGTCAGTGGTGGCTTCATATGCCAGATTTATCCACTCAGCATATCTTCGAGCCCACCGAGACGAACCCTTGTGCTCTTGGTATTTAGTCCTTCGTCAACCACATACCTACCTTGGTATCATCGTGCAATTAAAAGGTGTGGAGACTGACGTTGGTTACCTCCAAAAATTGTCGACGTCCTACCCCTTGGATCATGGTTGTGACCCACCATTCTCCTCTCGTGACCCACATTTTCCACTTTCCGAGGTCGACCTTTTAAGAAGTATTTCTACATACCCTCGAACAGGTATTTGCGCATGCTGACCCAACTTCACGTCTGACACTCGGTTATCATAAATCGTTCTTCGTCCGGATAATTGCGCTCGAACTTCATCTGGGAGACAGAGTGTTCCGTCCGCCAGGTCTGACCGGACACCGGCTGGGACCCTGAAGTCCATGCCCAAGATTTCATCTTGGCCCACCATAGGGCCTATCCACACATTAAAAATGTACACCAAATTTTCATTCAGAGTGATCTTGATGCGAGCACGCCCTTCCGTAGTATATACGGATTCCCCAATGCTAATACACTCTTGTCGTTCACTTTCGTCAATTTGGCAGCCTACCTTACGAGCAAAGGCGGTATCCAGGATGGATATCTCGGCGCTAGTATCGAACAACAAGTTTGCGCGGTCATTGTTGACCTTTCCAGAGGCTTTATCTTGCCTAAACCACTTAGTGGACCTGAATCTTACTCACTTTCAAAATCGACTTCTTCCTACTCATATTCCTCCTGTCCAGAGGTTTCTGCGAGATGAAGATAAAAGAGAAGTCTTTATTGCAATCACAGGCGTCGTGAATAACCGGTCACCTCCAATAAAGAGGTCGACGAACAAAAGCGCGATCCGTACAGTTATTATGACTCAACTCAATACCAGTCAAAGACCGCATTGGTTTTAATCTAAATAAATGCTACCCGTCCGCAGAGCAAGTTGGGTAATTGTGCATGTATTAGCTCTAGAATTACTAGAAAAACACTCAAACAACTTGTACACCAACATCTGAAAAAATGACGACAGACGGTTGATCAGCTTCAATCGAGCGGTCATCTATGGAAAAATGATGCTTGTGTCCAAATTAATGCCAAAGTTAAAGCGCTTTGGCAGCGGCCTTTTGGCTGCGCTTGGCGCGTGTGCTGTGTGTGCTTGCTAAGCACATCGGCTGAAGCATGATCCATTCGCGCATGCAGGTCCACACCATTGTTTGTTGAGTAAGGTCACCTAGGCGCCCACCAACTATCTTGCAGCACTCGACAGAAGAGAAAGGAAATGTTGCAGGCAAACATGAGCAACCTTTTTGCTTCCAAATTCTTCGAGAGTTTGACGAAGAAGCAGTTGGAGGAGACGCTGATGAAGCTGATGAAGAAGAGAGACACCCAAAAAAACTTTGGCATGAGAGAGGTCCTGCTACGACGGAGAGCTTTGACCTATCGGTACTTACCTTGTCCAGAGCGAAACTCGGTACGTTGGGACCATCTTGCGAAGAACATCAAGTGGCGCGTGACCCATACGCGCGTGCAGATTGATGGCTCGTATGTTGGTCGCCGTTTTTGCCGACTGTTGCGGTGTCCGAAGCCAGTGTAGTCCATCGACGAGATCCGCCGTTGCAACCACTTGCGTCGGATTCTTGCGCGCGCCGACCTCATATTAAGAAGCGGCTGTATCTTGTAGGGCAGCGCTCGTTGCGCAGACGACAAGACAATTGCCTCGTTGTCGGAAAGCAAGGACGCCTTCGCAATGCTAGGTGTCTCTATGGTAGAGGCAATTCGAGAATTATCGATGGGCTTAACAGGTGGAGTGGGCTCCTAAAACTGTGTGATGTGACCTCAAACCACTCACTGTGCCGGACTGCCGACTTACGGAGGGGGTACCCCGACGCCGCGTATGGACCTTCTCTCACCTTGTGTACCCGTCGGCTGGCGGGTCGCACTCCTCGGAAGACTTGGGTGAGGATGTAGATGTCGGCCTTGAAAGAAGAAGACCTGGGGGCTCCCGAGTGGATATGCTTCACTCGGTGAGCCAGTAGTTGGCCACTCGATCGATCTGGTCGAGAGTGGACTTATAACCAAATTCTTTATGGAGCTTGTCGCCCCTGGCCTTTTCCTTAGTTGTCTCAGGGGTGTTAACCACCTGGCCTTTACTTTGCTCCCTAACCACTAGGTGGGGGAGGCCGCTTCCGATAGCGGATCTTTGGGGGGTGCTACTCGAGACGAACCCACAGGCCAAATACTTCCTGGGGTTCTATTCGCACTTGGATCTTGCTACGCGACTATCTTCAACGGGGGGGGCCAAAGTGTATCCCTTCCCCGGAACAGGTGGGCAGACTTAACAAGTTCCTTCAAGCGAGACGAATTCGTGCCACGTAGATCGCAAATTGAGTAGTATTTAACATAGTCCTATCCTTTAACTTCTTTACTCTATCCTTGCCTTATGCTCTGATTCCTTATTTCTGACTGGCCAGGAGTAGCTTGCCCTTGAGGGACCGAGGTCTACTCTGAGGGGCTGCGGTCGACCCTGAGGGGCCGAGGTCTACCGATGAGGGACCGGGCCTACTAATGAGGGGCCGAGGTCGACTCCTTTCAGTACCGTTTAACCGGTACCCTGACAATGATCTACCCGTTGGTCCTGCAACTTCTTCTCATCCAAGGGTCGCTTCAGCTCCGTGTTCCCCTTTCTCTCCGGTACCCCTTCCCTGGTGCGCGGTCCCTTGTTCCTTCAATCCACTCGCCCCTAGATCCAACACTTTTGAAAAGCGCTTCACCACACCACCACTCATGGACTTTCTGTCTCGCTTATCTCCAGCAAAATCAGCACCAGTGAAATCCTTGATGCGTAGCGGTAAATTTGGGTCACAGTCGCAGTTCATAAACAATTTGATATCAGCACTTCGAGCCAAGTAGCGCACAATACGTTTCGCCAACTTCAAATCTCCGATGGTTGGCGCGTGTACACGCCGAGAAGCATGGTGAACAGCAAAAGATATGTCCGGTCTCGTGCAGCGAGCAATCCAAAGCAAACTTCCAAGCAGTGACTGAATGTCTTGATGGTCGGGCGCTCAGGTGTGCCAGGCCCATTTGCCGGCAGTAGCGACCCTCCTCCAAATTGATCGTCATCCAAAAGGTCTCCTCTTATTGGAGCTCGCACTAAGTTCGCTTTATCGAGCCCATGCTTGGACAGCAACTCAAGAATAGTTGGTTCTTGATCAATCTTATAACCCGACTCGGAATCGTAATGTACTCGCATTCCAAGAAATTTCTCAGCAAGTCCAAGATCCTTCAGCTCAAGGCATGCCATCTGCATAAAGAAAACATCAACACGCTGGTTACTGGTCCCGGTCACCAAGAGATCATCCACAGGTGCCGACAAGGGTAGTTTCTTCCAGGTCTGACTTAAAGTACAAACATGTGTATGTAATGTATTGCACAAATCCAATATTTGTCAGCGTTGCATGGAGGAGCTGGTGACACAGTCTCTCAGCCTGCTTTAAGCCATAAAGGCTTCTTCTCAAACGAAGAGAAAGATCCTTGGCGGTATCCACACCATACTCGGATAGCTCCTCCGATGTAAAAATCATTCCTTCAGGAATATGAAGATGTATATCCACTCCAACTTCTTTAGCAGCTCGCACATAAGCACTTGGCATATCGAAATGCCTAGCTGGTGTACGCCAAATCCACGCAATAGCTAAAATGGCCTTTGCATTTGTCATGTCCAACACCGCGGCAAAGTCAGCAAAAAATTCACACCGAGCACCTATTCATTATCACACGCAACAAGTCTTGCTTTGTAACGTTCAGTTTCTCCTTGTATACCCACTTAGTATGCAAACAGGGCACTCCAGGTTCGGTTTTGACCACTTTCCACGTATGATTCGCATGCAAGGATGTAAGCTCTTCACAATTAGCGCGCTCCCATAAATCCCTGTCGGGACTGCGCATCGCCTCGCGATAATTCTTCGAATCGGAAAGATGCGCAAATTCAGATCGAAAGACCTGCGAGACGGCAGCGACTACTGTGTTCACCACATCACCAAATACTGGTGAGTGGTCCATCTGAACGGCAGCTGTGACTGCGTTTACAAGCTCGTGCGATGGTTTAAAATCAATTGAATTATCTATGTCCGCCTCCGCTTTTCGCAAAGACTTTTTCGGTGCACGTTGAGACCGACGTAACGCATTGTCAATCGGTTCACCACGCAATTCATCCGTGCGCACCGCAGATGGACATCCTAGCTGTCCACTTTGAGTCGCCACAACCACTTGACGATCGACACTAGCGTACTGACCTTGGCGCGTGCGCGCTAGCTCCTCCAATTGTTTATTGTCCTCGTCAGTGAGCGTCGTGACTTGACGGACGTGGCGTATCGTGATGACAGTGCGATCACGCGGAAGCCAAACGCAAAATCCTTTCGTCTCATCGCTTTTTCCAACAATAACTTTAACCTCGGAGCGCTACTTCAGCGAATTCTTTTTGGGATCACAGTACACTTCACATTGCTACCCAAAAACGACAATATCCACTAAACTTGGCGACTTTCCAGTCAACATCTCGATTGGAGACGCCCGCTTGAGGTTGGAACGGGTTGGCATTCTGTTAAAAACGTATGCCGCATATTCGGCTGCATCACCCCAAAAAGAAAGTTGTAGATCACACGAAAAAATCATACAGCGAATCATATTCATTACCGTCCGGTGCATGCGTTCCGCCTTTCCATTTCCAGCCTGGTTTACAGCCTCCGTAATTTGCCGTGCAACTCCAGTGTTACAACAAAACAAATCAACATTCTTGTATTCTCTGCCACCATTTGTACGGAGCACATGCACTCGGCAACCGTAACGTTTCTCAAAATAGGCCAAAAAATGCTCAAACTTTTTTGCAGCTTGGTCCTTCGATTTAGCAAGGAAGACACGACAATAGTTGATCTTGTGGTACACAAAATTAACCAGATACCTGTTGCCTCTGCTGTCTTGCGGTGTAATCGGACCCTTGAGGTCGCTACAAATCACAGCTCTAACGCGATTCGTCGGTACACTCGCACTAGTGTCTTTTGTCGGCTGAGCGGCCCGTGTCTACTTTCCTTGGGCACACGGTAAGCAATGCGTTGCTGTATGATCCGTTAACTCAATTCCAGAGCGTGGCGTACGCAGTAGACGCTCAATCGTGTCGAAATTGAGATGACCAAAACGCTCGTGGAAGTACATCAGCGTACCCTTCTGCACCGGTTGTCCAAACTCAACAGTAGCTACATCGCTCATCACAATATCACCAATACCATGTTAATCTTTGTTTGCTACAGCTCGATCCACAATCATCACGTGATTCTTCATCGTAACGTAAAAAACACAGATCCGTTCTTTAAGACAGCGTGTCTTCCATTGGACTGTCCTAGCAAACATCCGTGGTCTGCCAAACGGCCATATGACACCAAATTTGTTGCCAGTTGCGGCGAATAATAAACACACGACAACTCAATCTCAGTGTCTACACCATCAACAGATGTGTGCAAGCGCGCTCTACCGCTTTTGGTAACTTGTAATTGTGTGCCATCCGGTTGTCAAACCACTTCACTGTTTGCATAGCGTTCAGCCTTGGTCAACATTGACACATCACGAACCAAATGACAGCTTGCTCCAGTGTCAAGACTCCAATCATCGTCGTTCAAATCATCACAATCGGTTGCATCAAATGCCCACTTGTTACCTTCGCTTGGTGCAACGCTCTTCTTGGATTCAGTCTCTTTTCCTCTTCCTTTCTTTCTACAATAACGCGCAATGTGACCAGTTTGGCTTCATTTGTGACATCTTTTTGTATCGGTAACTGCATTGACCAGCGCACGACCAGTGTGACGATCACGCACTGTCTCATCCTCCAGTCCTTGGATGAAAGAAACAATATCTTCAGCGGGAGTCAAGTAGTCCGTGCGGTACCGGTTGTATTGCCCGATAATTAATGCTTGAGACTCGGATTGGGCGTACTTCACAATGTTTTCTAAAATTAATCCTTCACCCGAGTTCGTTGCCTCCTGCAGGGCCACCAGATAAAGCAAGTGGTCATTCCACGTCCGACCTTTATCCTTTCTTTCAGCAAACAACTTGATAGTCTGTTGCTTGGAAAAGACAATGCGATATGCATCCACCATCTTGTCCATAACAAATCCAAGTCGGTGACAATTTCTACCAACTTGGATTTGTTACACGCTGATAAAAATATCTCGCAGCCTTTCCGCGAAGAAATTCTCCAAATCGAGACACCTCATGCTCCTCCGGCCAGCGAAAACCACACGCTCGCTCAGCCAAGTCAATCTTGACTAGCAACAGCTGACCCCATTGCACAAATCGAGCTCCGAGTCCCTTGTATACTTCGGATCTATCGAAAGGTTCAATACTTATTTTGACTTCACTCGAATTCGGGGCCTTGACATAGTTTGGGTCCGATTCGCCGACCTCATGTATTCCCATAGGTCTTTCGTCAGCACGTAACTCCAGCTGTTCTTGTAGGCGGAAATTCATCTCCTTTTGATGCCGTAGCTCCTCTGCCCCTTGGCGCAACTCAGCAGCTCCTTGGTGCAACTCATGCTGGAACTGGTGCTTCATACGCTGGCGTTCATACGCGAGATGCTGTCGGTACTTCACTTGAGCCTGCTCTTGCCACGCCCGCGCACCCGGACCATGTATTCCACTTCGCTTAGCAAAAAAATGGATGTCTGTCTACCAATTCCTAGGTCCACTTTCACGTCTGGTCGTGGTGCCTGCCCCAACGACTCGAATTCACCTGCGTACAGATTACCAGATGGTGTCACTTGGCTGGATGGTACCGTCCAGGCCCCTGGCGCTCTTTCTCCATCGAGTCCAAACGAGAAGAAATCCTAGCCAGCTCTGCTACGTTGTCGCTGCCTGGTAAGTATTCCACACTTGGCACACCCCTTTAGCGAGCGTCCAAGTACTCCTCAAGGACGCTCCTTTCGCGAGCAGCCACCTGCGCTTCTTCTTCTTACGCATCCCCTGCGTAGTCTGGTGTAGCGCCCCTAAACACTTCCTCACCCGCCATTGGGCTCATAACCTATTAAATCAAGGCTAGGAAGGTCTACAAAGAAGTGTTTTCGAAGAGTGAGTTTTATTTCCAACATTATCTGTGTCTTACCTGTCACCACCCTGACTTGCAGCTGCTCCTGCGCGATGGTAGCACGAGATGTGCTCACCTTCCGTCTTTCTGTCACCTGCAACACCAAAATATACAATGCAAAAGATAATCCTGGAGAATGGCAGTTTCTTGATGGTTTGGGACCTGGCAGTATTGCAGCCAATAAAACACTGTTTTCCAACACCTTCACTGGCATACATCTAGTACCCGGCTAGATACGAAATTCAACTATGCGACACGACGCCCAGCATCTCGTATGCATGCACTAGCTTTTCATTTCTTGAATGCACGCACACTGCATCAATCAGGATATGACTAAAAGCGTGACGGTGCAAATGATAAAGACGGAGGACGCTTAACGGCTGGTTGGGGTGCCAAAAAAAGGTCTAGAACTTTTTAGATTGAAATTTATTGGCTAGGAATAGTTGTAGGATTTTATAAGAGCAAACTTATTTAACCATTTACTTCCTCCCCCCTCTGGACTTAATAACACAACAGCATACCCAACGGTCACATGCATGGACTAACCAAGACGCTTAACAACTTCAAGTTGACCTCTTGCGACAAAAAATCTCCAAGATATGCCAACAGCACGTTTTTTAATCGCCGCAATCCAATAAAATGCCCAACATCATGTCACTTTTCATCTAGTGGTGCAAGACCTAAGAGACGCAACAACATTTTGCTTCTCTTTAAGCCAAGATGCTGCGTCTGCTCGCAACTTTGTTACTCTTTTACTCGCTCGCAACTGCCAAGAAACCCGAGACTACTAAACGCCACACGGCATTGACGCCGCCGCTGTCACTGATTCAGGGCGAAGTGACCAATACTTTCCATCGTCTCTCGATCCCTAAAGGCCCCATTGCCGTATACCGCTTCACTGCCGACATTGTGGAAAAAGATTTCAATGGAAACGTGGTGCCTGTGCCCACGTTCGATGCGTACCTGCACCACCACGTGTTTGGGTCGACACACAAGCAATATGATGCCTTGAAGAGCCGCGGGGCTCCTATGAAACCCAAGAACTTCAGTCGCAGTGTGGCATTCGGGGCTGGCACCGAATGTCGGGGCACACCACAGGAATTTTACTTTCCTTATGCCTTTATGACTGTAGAAGGGGAGGACGAGTGGGTGGCCAATGTGCACATTATTAACACTCGAAAAATGGAACCAGAGCGTGCGCATCGCTGTCTCGAATGCCCTTGCACATCGGAAGATACGTTCACGGCTGATTCAGTGAACGGACTGCACTTTCGTTGCAGTGCCCAGCTGCTGGATGAAGAGAACACGGTCTGCTCAGCTGAAACATATCACGGAGGACTGCGGTGCTGTAAAGACGCCGAATTTTGCTTGGAACATGCCGAACTGGAGGTGGCCGCATCTAGTAATGTCACTTACTACTTGCGCTACTCGTTGGATTACGCTGAAATTGTGCCAGAAAATCGTCCGTTGTATCTTGCAGCGTGTTGTGATGCAACCGGAGATCTCGAGCTCATGGGGAACATTGAGTACGACGTGCCAGTATGCGACCCAAACACGCACCCTGGATGCGTCCACACGCTGTCGACTCGACAGCGACTCAACCGTGATAGTGTCCCATTGTTCTCATATCAACAACACCCACCCGAGCCGGAGCGAGACGTAGAGCTTGTGTATGCAGTAGGTCACCAGCATCGCGGTGGTCTGGGTATCCAGCTGTATGATGACGCTTCAGGCGACTTGTTGTGCGCATCTGTGCCAAAGTACGGCTCAGGCATTGAGGCTGGCAATGAAGACGGCTATGTTATTTCGATGAGTACCTGTACCTTCGATCCGCCTCGACGCATGCGCACAACCGACATTGTTCGAGTTGTGGCACTCTATAACAACACGCTGCCGCACACTGGAGTCATGAGTATCATGTACATGGCATTGAGCGATTTTCCTTTGAAGGTTGATGCTATTGTCAAAACTTCGGAGACTGCCTCGGGAAATACTAACTGGGGATGGTTGATGCTCGGCATTCTTGCGGGAGGTGCTGCATGCGCACTGGCGACGACGCTCGTGACGCGTTGGAAACAGCGATCTGGATACACTCCGTTACAACCACGAACGAATTAGGTCCTCAGCTGCTGTTTTGTCTAGTGTGCGTAATTTGAACAGCGCGTCATTGATTTGAAATGCATTATTCAACACCTGTTACCAGTGTCTTATTATTTGGTTTTCTTTGCCTTCGGCTTCGTTACATTCGCGCTGTCGCTGTGATCGTGCTTCCGCTTAAAGTCTTTCTGCTGATCGCAGCGGCAGCTTCCGCAGCGGCTTTAGCTGCCTTTCGTGCTGAGTGCTTGGGCTTGGGCTTGAGCTTCTTGCCTAATCCAGCTGCAGCAGCCGCACGCTTTATCTTCTTGGTCGTCAAATCTCGGTCAAAATCTACAGCACCCTTACGCTTCAGCTGGATGCGCGCCCTAGCGCCAGCAGATGAACGAAACCCTTCAAATTTGTTTCGAGGAGATTCCTCTCCACGCAAATTCTTAAAGCGTTTGCCACACACTTGCACGCGCAGCTCACGATTCTCCATCCTGAGGTCACGAATTGAAAGTGTAAGACACTTAGCAATCAAAGCTCGAGTCTTGAGCAACAGGAAACCAAATCCCTTGCCGAGGCCAGACTCGCGATCGCGAAAAATACGAACGTTCTCAATCGGTTCCGGCTCTTCTTTAGTCTTGAGGCGCTTCGTGAAGAATTCCACCACTTGATCGTCGGTACACTTAAGAGGAACGTTTCCTACAAAAACGCTACGGCGTGCATCCACCACAGGCTTGGATCGGTCCACGCGTATCTTCTTCTGAACAAGAATCTGTGATGTTTGCACGGACGACAGTAAAAACCATCTCATCTCAGTTACATTACTAAACCAGCACGTACCGTCCCATTGAGCTTCAGTGCAGCATCTACGCTTTTCTCCTCCACAAATGTTACGTAGGCGTTGCAATTATCCTTGGCTGTCGTCAAAATCTTCTTGTTTGCACAGACCTTCATCATAAGCTTCTGATTGCCAGCCTGGCCCACTGCACAACCAGCAATCGGCAAATTTCGAAGTCGCATATTCTCCACTTTACCACAAACTGCAAAGTGGTTTTTAATATCCTTTTTTGTTGCATCGAGAGACACGTTGCCTACAAATACTGTGCGACGATCTTTCTCGTCCTCCATTGTGCTCTCCTTCTTATTCTGCTTCTCGTCTCCATCTTCTGTCTTTTTCTTTTTTTTCTTCGTCTTCTTTTTCTGTTCGCCGTCCTCAGCTTGATCCTTTTCACCTTCAGCCTCCTTCTTGTCCTTCTTCTTTTTCTTCTTCTTGGTAACGTTCAATTCCTCTTCCATACGTTTGGCATTTGCCGCCTCTTCCTTCTGCGTCTCAGCTACCGCTGGAGTATACGACGCCTTCTTGCCGAAGAACGCGGCGCTCTGGTCGAAGCTGTTGGCCAGATCCGACAGGACCTGATGCTTCACCTGGTCGTTTATAGCTTCTACTACTTCATTCTTTAGCGTTGGCTTCTCCAACTCTGTCGTGGTCTTCGTATTCTTGCTCTTGATCTTGCTCTTCTTGCCCATGGTCTTTTACGTCACGAAATGGATCGTTGGTTGACATCTCAAAACATCGGAGCCAATCATCGTGTGGATATACGCTTATTTCAACCAATCATGATATGGGATGAAAAGAGGCTAAACTTGAAACTTGATACGTACAGTTCGTCGTTCTTCTGTGCAGTCACGTCGCGACCCAGATCAGCGCTTAGCTGCTGAACAATCTGACATCCACATGAAAAAGAGACAACATTAATACCAACTCAATGGACAGGACTATTGTACAGGACTTTACCTTCTTCTCCGTCAGCTCCTCCGCGTTGCCGTGAGTAATGATGTCCCTAATCTTATTGCAGACGTCGGCATCCAAAACCTCCGTCTTGGTCTTGGCTTCTTCTTTATCAAAAAGGTTCGCTTCATTCTGAAGATCAGGAGCAGGCTGCAGCTCGTCCTTCTCAGCAAAGCTGTTCGTTTCATTCTCACTCTCGTTGTTGTCGTTGCCCCTTTCTACGATGTGCGACTTTTTTGATCGACGAGCGACTTTTCTCTTTTGCACGATTGTCTTCTTAGATTCTTCAAAGTCGCTGGACAACTCAGATTTCGTCGCCTCATGGTCATTTTCACCTTCATCTTCCTTTACAGCAACATCCTTCTTCTTGGTGATCCTCCGCTTCTTCTTCGCAGGCTCGATTTCGCTCTTCTTCGCAGGCTCGATTTCGCTCTTCTTCGTGGCTTTCGCTCGCTTGTTCGCTTTCTGCTTCGCTTTTTTTGCTGCAATCACGGCTTTCTTTCCGCCAAGCTGCAACAAAACCAACCGACAAACATGTTAGTACACACAGTACATTTTTTGCTTCATATCGTCGCCAGATTGGGTATTTACCTTCGTCTCCTGGGGATTGTAAAGCCAATCAGCCAAACGTTCCAAAAGGCCTTCTTTGTTAAGCAATTTCCCTTCCTCATCAAAAGACTTCTTCGAACGATCTACCTGAATGCTCCAAGCAAACAAAATGTTACTACGTATCGGCAACAACAAGAACAAAACCAATGAAGAGGCAAAGCAATCAGACCGCCAAGAAATCCATCACTTCGTGAACGAAGATCAGCTTCCACTTGCCCATTTTATCAATCAGATGCTCACGAGACTACAACAATCAAACAACGACAAATCAAGTGCAAACAACATAATCACTTGTCTATCCCATCAACAACAATCTCCAAGACACAATCGAAGAACCTTCTCGTCCTGCTCAATGACACCCGAAAAGTCCAGAATATGCTCTTTAATCACTTTCACCTGCACCATATAACTTACTGTCAGTTCTCTCACTGCAATATTTACAAACGTTATTCAACAAACATTCTTCTGCTGAAAACGACGACCAAACATGATACTATAGAGCTGTTTGATCATCTCTTGCTGCTTTTTTCCAAGGGCCTCGACCTACCCCAGCATCACAGCAGCAAAAACACTTCAGGATCAGTAGCAGCTTCTCTACCACACGTCACGCCATCGTCTTACATTGTTCCGGACAAACTGCATATTGCGCACTTTGATGCCTTTACCCACTGGGGGCAAAAACGCGTCCGCTTCATCACTTTTGGCTTGCGTGAACGTAAACATTTGCGTCGTCTTACGCACTCGACCACCCAAACTCGTTGTAAACACCGTATCGGACACCGAAGCAAGTGCCTGCACCTTATCGTCTGGTTCAGGAATAGTCTCTGTCTGTGTATCCACTATCAAAGTCATCTCGGGCTTCTGCTGTCCGTCCATCATCTTGACTCACTTCTTAGGACATTCATTCATTAACCTAAGACAGTACACACTTATTATCACAAAAAAGGGATTAATTTTGCGCTTTGTTATCCCCTACTGAAGTGATACTACTATTAAAATGTGGATTCCATACTAAAAGGTCAAAAAAGGAGTCATGCTCTTCTGCATTCTCGTCAGTCATCGAGCGACGGGCCACTGAAACTCAGCAAGCAACTAAAGCTGAAGAACGTCTCGTTGAGCCCTATTGTTTCAGTCAGCACCATATAAAACGTACGTATTATTGTCCAACGTCAAGTACGATACGTCACTCCATTTGTTTCATTTCAATCGTGGACGCAGTCAATTTTTGGGGAAAATTTCCGATTTTCCGGAAAACAACGATTGATCCATATGTAACTAAGGTCGGAGAAAATTCTTTCATGACGATCGGACGCACGAAGATCAAAGTTACGTTAATCGCTACCGTGCGAAATACCGCCACGACTCGGTTGGCTCGTTCTGTCTGGCCATCGGCCTTTTGACGCAAGTAGCTTGTAGAGGGGTTGATGTTGACGCTTGAAGGCGACTAAGGCACACCAGCTCGTCGTTATCTCTGGGAGGAGTGTTGGAAAACGGTGTTTTATCGGCTGAAATACCGCCCCAGTTGCTCTTGGAAGCCGGCTTTCGTGTAGACAGTTACGACAAGTTATCCCGCGTGCGGTTTACGACCTGGTGATCTTTTCTGGACGTTTGCGCAACTTTTTGTGTCCAAGCCGTTGATGTCCGAAGACGAAATGGCTGCATCAATCTTCCGCACGACGCTTGCAACGCCGCTCTATTACGCGGTGAGCACAGAGCAGATCCAGGCTGTTGAGTGGCTTATCGAGCACGGCGTGAACGTGAATCTCAAGTCCAAGTCATCCTACTGGTCAGATCGAATACCTTCGCTTTTTGTGGCCGACAACCCCGACATCGTTAGGCTACTCCTCGAGGCTGATGCAAATCACCTGGACGTGCCGGATCTGGCCATATGAACACGATCACAGTGTTATAAATGGCCTATATGCGTGGCAACTTTCCTGTGGCACATGAGTTAGAAGAATGGGGTGCTGACGTGACTCTGACGCCTCTTCATGAAGCTGCAGCCAAGAACAGCACAGGGAATATAAAGAAGCTACTGAAAATTGGTGCTGACCCGAATTGTGTGGGTGAGTATGGTTACACAGGTATGCATCGCCGTACACCATTACACTGGGCGGCTATTAATGGTGCAATCGAAGCCGTTAAAATGCTGCTTGACGCTGGATCTGACCCAGATTTTCAGGACATTTTTGGTCGGTCACCTCTTCACTGGGCGGCAATGTGAACAAGCTCGAGGTTGTTCGTGTGTTGCTAAGCAAGGATGCCATCGACAAATTTAAGAGCTGTCCTGTATGACTGTCAAGCACGGTGCAGATATCGAGGATCGCCTCTGCACCGACGATAGTGCGTGGCGTATTGCTAAAAGTGTGAGCAGAAGGCGAAACATCTTCAGTGGCCGACCAGTACCAGGTTTTATGTTCAAGCCCGAATTTATGGCAAGGACATTGTCCTCGGTGACTAGCGTGTAAAAGTCAACGCTACTTTGGTCTTTGCAGCAGAAGCTGTCGACGTGACCGACTCGGGCTGTAATCTGTTCGACAGCTTTGCTAGAATCGATCGAGTCTTTTGCATGAGGCAGCAATCATTTCTGTAACAAACTATTCTGCGTAGCTACCATAAAAATCTATCGAGCGATGATCGCACACCTCCAGGGGTAAATTACAGCTGCAGGAATCCAATCCCGCACAAAAAGCGCAAGACTTGACTTGGTGAACCCCAAGGCTTAGAATCCATAGGCTCCACTACTCTTCGCCAGGAGTTCATCTACAAGTTCTGTTGCAGCCCCTGCGCTTCGAGCGTGACACCGAATTTCTGGAATAGGCGAAAACTATATTTCCAGTAAGGTAGAAATTGGATGTGCTTGTGAACGCGGCATTCCTAAGCAACATGCAGCTGTCAGTAAGGAGAACTCATGAGTAACGAAAGTAGGCCTGGATGCAGGATTTTGCATGAAGGTGCTGAGCGCCGCTTCCCGATTCAGAAGGACGTGACAATCGAGGGCAACGTGACGTACGATGACGTTGCACAGGCCGACATCACGCGACGTCTGCCGCAATTCGTGGCCTACGTGACGCAGCGCAATAAGCACTTCCCCACCTTCACCGTCAAGGAGACCCTCGACTACGCACACCGTTTCTGCAGTGGCGAGATGTCCCAGCGCGCCGAGAAGAAGCTGTCGAAAGGTACTTCGGAGGAGAATAAGGCCGCTCTGGATGCGGTGCAGGCGCTGTACACGCACTATCCGGATATGGTGATCTGCTGCTTGACCATCGAAGCAGAGTTGACCAGGCATCGACCACAGAGTGTGCTGACCTTCTCTTTGAATTCATGATATTTGACACTCCAGTGTGCAGATACTTCCTTGCTTAATCCAGCCTTTTCGATTGCAGCCAAGTCCACGCAGCGTCTTCCAGATCGCTTACATCGACTAGAGATTTCGTTGGAATCGGCTACCCGTTTTGAAAGGATTCAATAAACACTGGAGCGAATTGATCGAAAGCGGCGGCTATGGATAGGTCTTTGCACTTTTACGTAGAGCTACTTTAGCTCAACTCTCTCAGGAGCACGATCTTGCGGTTGTATCGAATTGCGTACGTCACGGCAGTCCTATATAGAGGACAGCAGAAAGGACGAGGAAGTAGGTCTAATGTTCATAGGCGACTTTTTTTCGACAGCTTGAGCCTTAAGGTGCGAGTGCGCTTCCGCTGTCGATCGTGAAAAGGCTGCAACTCAAAGAGGTAACGGGTTCATGCCACATGCGACAAATATAATATCTGGAAGCTTCCTGTTGTTAGTCACTGTGACATAATCAATGCCTATTTACTCGAGATTAATTTAGGAACACCGCGGTCGGGCGAAGGCAGCTACAATTGGTAGATTTACATAATGCTGCAGCGGCGTTCATCACCGTCCTCGACAAACCGTTCGATGTCTTCATCCGTGATCTTACCTGGCGTCATATTCTTTGGGAACAAGTCCTTCGCAAGTACGTCTTCCATGTCAGAACGAAGATAAAAGAGCAAATAGGCTGATGGGCTGACCACCTGCTGTTCCTCCACAACACGAACACGCTCGTCATCGTAATAGTACCACTGGTCGTCGACAAAATTTTTCGCGTACGCCGTGTAGTGACCTCCACCAAGAGCGCCCTGGTGATTTATGACACCGTATAGATTATACTTGGTTTCGAGACAGCGCGACTGATCTAAGTTTGAGTTCGTGTATCCACGGCGCGCACGATTGCGTACCGCTGCTGCTTCAACTGCAGCTCCACGCTGGCTATCGGTTATTGACGACGTGATGTCGGTTGCATTGGTGCCTGCTTTCGCGTCGGTTAATGTTACTTCTCCGTCATCGACAGTACCACCTTCAGCTGATTCAGCTGGCAGTTCGCTATCCTCCGGTTTTTCTCCTGCTGCGTTTTCCTCTGTTTCTACTGCCGGCAAAACGTCAGCCTCATTGGTATCTGAACTAGCATCATCATTGGTCGCGCAGCCAGCTGCCGATATTTGAGAAGCAGGCGGAGCAGGTTCATTGCTGACAGTGCTCCCGCCACGAGACTTGAGCTTCATGAGCTTTCGTACAGGAGCTGATACTCCACTCGATTTGCCTTTCGGCCTTTTCATTGGATACTTCTCCGGAATCTCAATATGCGGAGCCACGCAGGTTGAGAGATCTAAGTCATGAATAGGGAACTCTACAAGCGACCCTAGCTTCCGGCGATATGTCTGTGTGTACTGGAAACGCTTCAGATGCACCACCATTACTGGTGGTAGACGCCAGATCTCAAGCTTCTTTGTCATTTCCTGGTGTCGTCTGCAGCTGGAGCAGTAGCCCTCGCTAATCTTTTCCTCACTCGTGAACGCATCCAAGCAATGTTTCAGCGGAACAGGGCCCTTGTCAATTGCTTCGTTACGTGCGATGCTGTCGTGATTCTCAATATGCTTCATTTTATCAATCATCTCGCGATCCTGAAACACACTTAGATCCCAATCAATCGCAATGGCTTCATCTTCCAAAATATCAAGAGGGTCCGATGTGCACGGAATCGTGAGACCAAAGCTCCGCGTCAGCCATGATGACCGCGAATCTGTCAGTCCCTTATTTTCAACGCGGCGCAGCAAAAATCCACATTTTGAGCTAAAGCTCACAGATGCATTGTCGAGGCCCGCAAAAACGCCATCAATGTGATTAGCAACGAGGCGGTCAGCATTTCGAGCGTCTTCACCAACCCATTCAGTCGGAGGCGTTGCATTCGGGCCGACATACTGCTTCACACGTTCCCACACCAGTTTATACAAACTAAGGCCACTAGTAAGCTCAGGGCAGAGCCGTACAAGATTTGGCGAGCCGAAGGGAACAGGTCTAAATGGATTCTTGAAGTACACAGCCGAGTAACTCAGCTTGCGCGAAAGCAAAGGGATGTACAGCAATCGTGCTTGACGAGATCGTAATCTGTTAAGCGGAACCTTTAGCTCATCCTCTGTACGACAAAGGCGGACGAGCACAAGGGATTGGTCGTCGTAGTTACCATGTACTGTTGGTAGCTCCACGACGACTGCCGGAACGTACTCCTGTGATTGCGTTCGCATGCGCACATCAACCAGCATACCCTTAGCCAGAGTCTTATAAACAGACGAGTGATCACCATCATCTTGTCGTGGTCCGCCTGCTCCAATTCCTTGAACGTATGATGGACGACGATGCCGCGTAGCCTCCACTATTTCCGCATCGAGCGGTTCCAATTGGAACGCAATAAGCCGATCGATACTGCGAATTTGGCCCACTCGGCGATTGTCAGCCTTAAAGCTCGATATCATCGATCCACTAAACTCGCACAATTTGATGTCACTCTCACGAACGTCGCGCAAATTAAAATCATTGTGGCACATTTTCATCAGCTCGTGCTTTAGGTCAAATATTGTCGCTGAAACACTCAATCGTGCTGACACCTTCATTGGAGTAATTCCGTTGGCAAGCATCAGCTGCACAATTACCGTATTATGTTTGGGTTCGGGCAGCGGTACCTGCAGGAAAGTGAAAGGCTCAAATCGTGCCGATTTAAAGCCACACACACTGCATGTAAGCAGCGACTTGTACTGTCCCGTGAACAAAGCAACAATGATCGATACTTCACGCCGGAGATGATTCCGCCACCATTCATCGGCAAGGTCTGCGTCATAGCGGCCATCGCTGTCTGGCTGCTCGATAAAAGGTTTGTCCTGAATACGGTTCAGATCCTCACTCAGCCCACTCAGTAGAAATGCGAGTAGTTCCTGTGCATCTTGCTGATCATTGCCACGAAATACCTCGTTGAATTTGCCAATGGACTTCTTAAAGTTTCTCGGAGATATTGATTTCTGTTTCACACACCACATGTCTTCAGCAAGCTTGCCGTACACTTCAGCCAGCTTTCCTTGCAGTCCTAGCGTACTAGTACGGTTGATATCCTCCAAGTACATGCCTGACACGAAGTACTCAGCCAACAACTTTGTGTTTGTAAGGCACTGCAAGGCTGAGTTCATATAACACGTATTGCCGAGATTCGTTAGCCCAACTGAGCCACCCGAACGCATTCGGCGAGGAATAGCAAATTCCTGCTTCCGCCGAGTTTCACCTTCCAACGGCAACGAAGATGAGTCTTCTTCTACATCAGCATGCTCCTCCTCTTCGTCATCGTGCTCCTTCACCTTTGATTTTTTCCTAGACATTTTTTTCTTCGAACCAGCATCCCAAATATCCAGCATTGGAACACCATTGGCTCCAGCTACCACCTGCCGCTGAATCTCTGGACCACCACCGTACCATAACTTCAGTGCCATCCACAGCTGCTCACATATAATGACGTAGTGACGGCCCAGCTTAATGTCATCGGACGGCTTCAGCATCCGGTCACGGCGATCACTCGTAAGCAGCGGGTAGTTGTTTATGGACTTCGGGCGAGTGATCTCTCCCTTAAGATTTTTCATGTAGCTGTCTCTATTAGCGGTACTATTACCACTAACCTGCATCTTTGACGTACTAGGAGTAGAAGTTGCGGTAGAATTCATAACTGGGGCCAAAAGCGATAGAGACTCCTTCACATGAATCTTGATGTATCTGCACCAGTGTATATACCACTTGCGCTCAATCAAATACCATCGCTCGTCCTCTACCAATGTGGTGTGGTCATAAGGGGTATAGCACCCGGTCGCGATCAGCAGTTCTTCCTCCTTAGTGGCCGGAACCAAACCTAGATCGATGAACGCTACTTCGCGCATTATTCGCAATGTCGCCATCTCGTACTTTTGCTTCATCGCCCATGCCATAAACTCATCTAATGTAAGTGTTAGGGCCTCAGCCTGTGCTGACGATGAACCAGCATCCGATATGTTTCTCCTATGTCCAAAACCTTTCATAATGCCATTTACGAAAATGCCGAGTTCGGATCCTGATACTGACGGGGTCCTTGGGCCCATGCTCTCAATCAATGATGATGATGACGAGCTCTTCGTAACATTCAACGATGGGTGCTTCTTATCAATAAGCGTTGTGATTTGGCTCTCCAGGTCTGGATTCTGGGTAATGTCCAGCCGAAGCATACTATAGATGTCTTTACGGGTCATGTACGAGCCATCAGCAACACTCGCAAATAGCTTAAATGCAAACCCAGCCTTTTCCTCGGTGCTACCTCGGCAAGCTGTTGACAATGCACTAACGAAGCTGAACACATCAATGTCAGAACCGTTTGCGCGCGAGCCAAAACAAGAAAAAACGCGGCAAAAACGCTCATCAGACATCTCCAGCGGGAAATCGCTGATGAGCGCATCCACATCCACCGTATCGCCGCCTCCCGAGGCACGGTAGTTACTAAAGACATCCTGAAGAACAGCTACCTCCTTGGCATTAAAGTGGGTCTCATTGGCAAGTATTTTCTGCTGTACTGCGGGGTTAAATTCTTCCTGCGACTCCAGCAGCTGAGGGTCGGCCGTTTCGCACAGAATATCGACAAAAGGCGCCATCCAGTCTATGAGAGTATGGTGCACTTTGAGTTCTAAAACAATCTTGATAAAATTATCGCAGTTCATGCGCACACGACCCTGATCAAAACCTTCGCTTAAAAAACGACGGAATTCCGGTTGATCTAGCACGTGTCGCCCCTGCAGTGACACCAAGAAATTACTAAGCCCAGTACTTTGTACTTTACCTGCGTGGTCCAGATCGCACATGTTAAAGATAAACTGGAGCTGGTCCTCCATGGTACCACATCGCAAGATTGCTACTGCACGCAAAAACTCGTCCATGTTGATATCAGAGCCTTGCCGATCCGATACGGCTTTCATAAAACGCATTGCAAAGCTTGACGGCATATCAGGAAAAACACCAAGTATATCTCTGCGAAAAGAAGCGCGGCTAATACAAATCTGCGATCCTGCCGTATGCATAATGACACCATGGCGGTTTCCGCACTCATCTGTTGTGCTTCCCTTTGAAGGCTCCCCAGCGATAACCGAGGTCGTCGTCGACAAGGCATCCTTCACCGGCGACGTTGGTGGTCGCCCACTCGGAGGTCCTGACGGATTCGGTGCCGCACTATCCGTAGAACTGCACAAACTTTCAGCCTCCGTCTTCTGTCCACCAGAGGTGCTTCCATGGTACAAATATTTGGAAGAGCAAAATCGTTTGAAAGCCGTCGAAAAGTCCTCAAGCGTTTCGGTAGGCAACATGTTCTTCATCCTTTCCGATTCGAGTTCCTTCTTATGACGCTGTAACTTGCGTTCGTACGACTCCATGTGCGCATACACTTCCAAAAAATTAAACAGTGGCACTCGAATCAGCGGCCGAATCTCCAGTACCTCATTAATGTACTTTTCCAATTCACTTCGTCGTTGCTCCACAACACTTTGATGGCGGTTGCGAAACACATGACGTTTAGGAAAATAGAGTTGTTTCACAGGAGAATTGGTCTTTTTAAGTCTCTCATGAAGCTCACGAAAATCCGAGTACCGCTTGCAAATGAGCCATTGCAGTCCTCCCTGTAGCTTTACTTCAACTGAAAACTTTGTATGTGTCGTCTTGTCAATCTCAGCTTCAGTGACTCCATCTGTGGGTAACGTCACACTTTCAATCTCAAAAGAAGGCGCAGAACCAGATGAAGGACTGGAGTACGTATACTCAGCTGGTTGTCTCTCTCTTGAGCGAAGACCAATTAGTTCACCGGAAGTGTGGGATCTCTCCAGTGTCGGGATAGTGCGAGAACTGTCAGAATTTGGAGGCAACTGGGGCACAGTATCATCGTCTGATGTGGCGTCCTGTTGATCTGTTGTGACGTCTAACGCGTCATTGGCCATTGGAGCGGACGATGCGGTGGACGATGCGGATGACGACAGGGCAACTTCTAGGGGCGTCGCGCTGGCGGCAGAGGCCGTGTTTACCTCGTTAGTACCGCGTATACTGATCTCTGAGGCCGAAGACAGCGACACAACATCTTCCTCTGTGTCCTCCTCAGCGATGGAAGCCACGCGCACGCTGTTGGTGTCGCTGTCGCTGTTAATCACAGCGTCATCTCGACGCAGAGCCAAGTCGTACGCAGGCAAGCTTGAGAACTTACGAAGTGTGACAACGGGCATTGACTCCGTCGTCGAGGCCTCATCCATTCTAGTAGATGTTGAAGTCTTTAGAAGTCCCAGTGCAGAATGCAGGAGTGATGGTCGTGCCAGTTGACGTCTTGGAATGCCTTGTGAGCTTTTTACGGTTGTTTGATCGTTTTCAGAGGGGAGTCCCTTTATCGAGGTAGTAGCCTCTCGAATGGAATACTTGTTAAGACATGAGGCAGAAACGGTACATTTTGATGACGCAAAAATAGAGAGCAGCGCAATGTATCGATGATGCCCATGCTATGTAGCAAGAGGCATACTAAAGCAGAGACACTTGAATGATGCGAGCTAAACGTGTTGAAGTTGTTGAACGGGCACACCATGATCAAACACAACGTGCACTCTAAATATATTGTTTGAAAGGGTGTGCCTGCCGTCGTGAAGCAATCATTACCTAGTCGACAGATAGCAGCTACAGTAGTAAAGTTTACAGGTCATTGTCATTGTCGGTATCGAAGCTCGAGAGTTCCAGTAGCCGTTTGGCACGCTGTAACAGGTCGTTGCAATCGTCTTCGATGGCGTCGTCCTCTTCCTCCTTCTCTTCATCACTGAAATCGTCAAAGCGGATTCCGAGCTTCTTTTCGAGCTCAGCAATCGGCCGCTGCAAAACATCCATCGCGGTTGAGCTCGCGTCTCCCTCGCTGTCGCTGTGGAGACTCTCAATCAGGTCATCGACAGGCACAACGCTTTGGTCAGCAGCATTGGAATCAAATGGTTTGGGATTTGCACGTGGAGGAAATGCAGGCTCCTCCGTTTTTAGGTATGTCGGGGTGGCTTGAAGTGTAGACTGCTCGTCGTAATTCACACGTGTGTAGACTCCAGCAGCTTGCGGTGTAGATATATGTTCATCTTCCTCCTGTGTGGGTGATAGGTTTCGAGGCGCCACAGGAAAGGGAAGTTCTTGATTGTGCACCTGCGAAAGGTCGGAAACAGCTCCAGGCGTCGACGTTGCGTCGTCATTCTTTACTGCAAGCAGAAGCGGAAATTGTCCTCGGTCTTCTTGGGCCCGGGAGGTCTGGCGGGCAGCTTGTGGCGCGATAACTTCTTCGAGGTGCCCCGGCAAGAACACTTGCATGGTTTGCGGAATCTCTATTGCTTCGTTCTCCACATGCAAAAATCCGCATGCGGCTTCTGGAGAAGATTGTTTACTGGTTGGAGAGATGGTTGCAGCATATTGGTCCTCGCTTTTTACTTCTTCTTGCTGAGTAGAACTGGCCTCGTTAGCAGCAGCAGCCTCACCCAGTATATGCCCCTCCATGCTACTATCACTGCGGTGGCTACTACTCCTGCTGCTGAGGTTGCCAAGCGTCTTTTCCAATAAACTCGTGTCTGCCATCGTTCTTCGCACAGAAACACTTGCAGAGCTCATACTGCTTTCACTGCTAGCCGGTCCTTGCATTGGTGTGTGAATGGCAAACTTTTTTGACCCATAGTCCGACGTTCTTAGTAAAGATTCATTTCCTTCACCGGCGTTACCTTGCATTTCGTCATTAGCAAGGACATTCCATCGACTACGTGATTCTTCCCTGTCAGCGGCATCATTACGATTACGATGATTGCGGTAGGTATTGTCTGCTCCATTTCTGGTTGCTGCTTCTTTATGGGTAAGATCTCGCGAGTGATGTCGGAAATTTTTATCTTCTGTTTCTTGTGCCTGTGCTCTAGGTCTTTCGGTGTCATCTCGTGCTTTAAAGCAGGCATCCTTATGGCCGTTTATCTCATGATCCAATTCACCGTACTCTTGCTGTTCGTTGTGACGAGCACGCCGAGCTCTCTCGTATTTAAATATTTCGTTGTCTTTTGCAAGCTGCTGGTCGAATAGTTGTTTATCCAATTCCTGATGAACACGGTTCTCTTGACTCTGAAGCGCATTTTTTTCACGATGACGCAACTGCATCTTTGCTTTGCGCTCCTCCTCATCGTCCACCCTCTTCCAGCTCTCAAATCTTAGCATATCTTGACGTTCTTGTCGCTTCACTTGAGCCTCAAACTCAGTACGTAGACGCGACAACCGTTCCTCCATTTTTCGTTGCTTGGAAACCTTATGCACCCGATCCTGCGTCTCGAATTTGATGCCCTGCAAATCTTCTTTCTGTCTACGAGAAGAAATCTCGAGTTCCATCTGCTCCTTTTGCGCTGCAAGTGTACTTGCCAGTCTTTGATACTCCGATTGAAGCATTGTGGCTATTTTCTCGAGCGTTTCGTGAGCTGATAACTCCATGCTGGTAAGATGCTGAAGTCTTCTTTGTCGCGCCTCGTAGCCAAGCGTTTTCAAATGAAGCATTCTCTCCTTTTCAGACGCAATCGCTTCTTTCAGCCGTCTCTTTTGAGCATCGACAATCAGTCTTCTCTCCCTCATCCATTTTTCGTGTTCTGTCTTGAGCTTCTTGGACAGAAGCTTTTGCTTATAAGCCAGTTTTGCTTCTAAAGCGATCTGGTTGCGTTCCTGGCGTCAAAATAGCAAACTTATAAGTACGTTGCCACCTTTCCGACCAGAAAAAGTACTTACGCTGACTTGAAAGTCTGCAGTGAGCCGTGGGTAATGTGCGAAAGCGGGGTACTGTCCTCTCGACAGTGGCCAATACCGACCGTGGCCTCGAGTTGTACTCGAATGTACCGAGTTGTAATCAGTAGCTAGCGGGTCTTCAATTATCGCAAAGTCGCTCAAGTCCAGCTTGTCGCGCAAATTCATCATCACCTGAATAAACTTTTGGATATTGATTGCGTTCTGCTGGTGAAAAAATTGTTCAATCGAAAAACGGTCGCAAGCAGCGAGGAGAGCTGTCCGGAAGTAGGACAAATATGCCAGGACGGCCACGAAGATGAGCTGTGGTGTGTCCGGCAACGTGAAGAGATGATCCCACAGACACATCCACTCGTCTTCACTAAGCACTTCCGTAAAAATAGTCTTGAGCAAACTCCAGGCATATACCTCAGACGCAACTTGATATTGAGTAAAATGATTGTAGAGTCGAGGGTCCCGCCGCGCCACTTCTTTTTCGATTGCACTCATAACGATCAAGGGCGGATACGGAGGATTCACAAGGAATTCGCCACACCAGTGAAGCATGACGCTGAGAGTTGCTTCAAATGCTGCCAGATCGTTCTCTCGGAAGATTTTGACAAACGGATACACAACAGCAGGCAAGTAGCTCACCTCACCGAAGGCAGGGCACCAATTGACAATTGCCGAAAGAATGCGGTGGAGACGTCGAAAAATGCGACCATCTTGTAACGGGTAATCTTCCTTCAGTCGAGTAAATACTGGATGTTTGCCTTTTGCCACCAGTAATCGAAAAGCTTCTTCGTTTTTAGGCAAACGAAGAAGAAATCGCCAAACAATAACGCGGTATTTCTTGGGGTACATACCATTGCATTTCAAGAAACCAACGAGACGCTTCCAATTAACTTCAATTTCTTGGGCTGTCAATTGAGCATGAGGGCAAGCTAAAGAACTTGGACGCCGAGTCCGATTATTTTTCCGCAATATCGGAGAGTCATTAGTCATTACCTTTTTAGACGACACACTGAATGACTCTGTTGCAGCTCGAACACTTGCTCGCGTGGCACTCGCTGAGAACATGCGAGAGGATTTAGCGTAACTTGCAGTCGTCGCACAACTTCGAGACTGCTTTGCTGTTCGCATAGCTTGTCGAGGATATTTCGCTCCAAACAAGCTGTCAATTAGCTTTGAATGGACGGGGCGATTATGCTCTGGTGCACTCATGTCCCATTCGTTGAAGTCTGCTGCTGGGTCCACATCGTCCAAGATATCTATTTTCTCTAGACCAGATTGAGTGCGTATGCGAGCGTAATCGCCTAACTTAATCAATCCCTTTTTTCTCCGCCGTCCCTGAGCTCCAGCAACCGTTTCCCGTACAATATCCATATCGTAGAATAGTAAGAACCCGTCACTACATACATACAGAATTAGCGCCACCACGTCAACATTCATCAACAAAATGTTTACCTTGTGGACGCTGCAAGATAGCGAGCATGATACTCAATATCATAAGTGGAAATAGTTCGGCGACGGTTGGAGATTTCTAGCTTAATCTGTGGGTCATTCGCTGCAACGTCGAGAAAGACGACGCCTCCGTCGTCGGCCAAAATGCTGATCATCGTATTATGTTCCGGAAGAAACGCATGCTGCAATAAATACAGCCCGCAAATAAAAAACATCAGACCATCACCTCACTAAAGCATACAAAACACTTACTCACTCTGATGACTTGTTTGATCGGTAATGGGAGTTCCATAATACGTATAAGCGTTTGCGATTCAAATTCCCACACGTAAATAAACGGCGTTCTTCCACTACATGACTCAAAAAAGTATGTAACAAATCATTAACAAGTAAAAAAGATAATCATCAACAAGTTACAGACACCGCACCTCGCTACAAGCACTTGATGGTCGTCTGAGACAGCAATCTTTTGCAATCCAGGTGATGGTTCCTCCTCAGGCAATGAAAATTTGTACTTCAATGCGAGGGTCGTTAACTCCCACATCATAATAGCATTATCGTGAAAACACACGGCCACAAGGTCGTCTCGAGTCACAAATATGGCCTCTTCCACTCCAGGTCCAGCGTTCAGCACTCGATATCTAGACCAGTCCTTCGTGTCCCATAGAATGACTGCATCTTGTGAGGCTGTAAGTGCTAATTGTCCCAATTTCTGGAAGGAAGCACATTGTATTGGGAGTTTATGGCCTTGTAACGTGCTAATGAGTTTCTGCGTCTTCACGTCGATACATCGCACCGTCTTATCTTCACAGGTAACAAGCAGCTCCGTCTTATGCGTAGGACTGAAGCAGCAATGAGTCGTGGGAGTGCCTAGATGCTGCACTAATGTATACCGATTGGCTGTTACATAAAAAACAAAGACGCGGCCTCGCTCGTCGGTTGCCGCTAGGAGATCACCTGACGTATTGAACGTCACAGCGCGAAAAGCGGCAGGCCGCTTATTATATGAACTAAGAGGTAGGTTCTTCACACATGATAGAAGTCCCTTGCTACTCACGAGCGGTCTCCGTCGCCAGATTATACCGTCCTGTGTCGCCTGAAGCTCCAGCGTCTGCACCATGATGCGCCAAACTCGTTCCAAAATGCGGCTGTCATTATTCCAGATCAATGACATTCAACCTGAACACAATGCGGTTTCCAGATTATCAATTGGGTTGTCATTATTCCAAATAAATGACATCCAATCATAGAAAAAGAAGACACGCATTATAGTCTATTCATGCGGACTAACTCACGTTTGCATGTCGACGACCACGTAGATCCCAGCGATAGTGATAACATCGTACAGGAAAATGATACTAAAGACGTAACAATGTCTGTCACATCGTCTTCTCCGTCGACTGCGTCAACTACCAGCTCCATAAACACTCATATGGTCAATATAATGAACAAGACGAAATCGCATCCGTTTAGAGCTGATGACGAGCATACAAACAATGACAAACTCTCGAGAGCTCAGCAGCTTTGCCACTGGCTGCAACGTCTACGACAGACATTTGGTTCATCGTTCCTACTGCTTGTAAGCACAGTGTATATTGTACAGGGTTTTACAAGCTTCAGTGCACTAGCAGTTAATTATTTCTTTAAGGAGAAGTTGGAGCTGCAGCCAGCACAGTCACAGTCATTGATGACAGTCATGATGGTACCTTGGGGAATCAAGCCGCTCTATGGCATTATTTCTGACAGTTTACCACTGTTTGGATACCATCGCAAGTCATATATGATGCTGTGTAGTGTCATTGGTACATTCTCAACGCTTGCAATGGCTCTGCCGGACTTGATTTCTACTTCGCTTGGTGCTGTATTGATGCTCATGGTCAACAGTCTATCAACAGCAGTGATAGACGTGGTAATTGATGCACGAGTTGTCGAGATGTCGAGATTAGACCCAAAATATGGAGCAAACGATTTACAATCTGTGTCATGGGTATCCATATCGATGGGTGGAGTACTTGGATCCTTTCTGTCCGGTCCAGCAACGCACAATTTGGGTGTCCGTGGTGTTTTCTTTTTCGCAGCTATCGGTCCACTGACGATTTTATTCCTCTCTATCTTCATGCATGAAATGAAGACAACGATGAGCAAACGTTACTGGAAGAATTCGGCAAAGAGACAGGTGAGACAGTTAAAGAGCGCAATTTGCACGCCCGTCATTTGGATGTGCGCACTTTGGATATTCTTGTCAGGTGCTATTAGCCCTGGGTATTCGCAGGTCATGTTCTACTTTTCAACTGATGTGCTCAAGTTCACTCCCGAGTTTTTAGGAATTGTCTCTGCTTTTGGGTTCATCTTTTTGATGGTGGGCACGATGCTGTACAACACATGCTTTAAGGACACGTCTTTTCGTCGCGTCTTTTTGATTGCGCAGATCAGTTTAGCTGTGATATCGCTATTGGACATCGTGCTGGTTACACGCTTTAATTTGGCTGTTGGGATTCCTGACAAGGCATTTGTACTGGGTGACGCCGTGATTGGGGACGTCATTAGTCGGCTGAAAACAATGCCTGTGATAGTACTTTGCGCAAAGCTGTGCCCCAAAGGTATCGAGGGCACTCTGTTTGCGCTGTTGATGTCTATCGCCAATTTTTCTGGCTGTCTGAGCGAATTTTGGGGCGCTCTAGTTTGCACATTGTTGGGTATTGCCAAGGATGAGTATAACATGCTGTGGCTAGCCATTATTTTGCGTAGTGTGCTGAAGGTGGTTCCCATTTTCTTCCTTTACTTAATTCCGGCGACGGACCCTCAGAAAATTGTGGATGAGCTAGATTTTAGTTCACCTACGACCACGAAGGATGAAAATTTTGAGGATGAGGAGGGCAATGACGAACACGCTGGCACGATTCGTGAAGACCACGCGGTAAAGGACTGCTCCCCGAATGAATAAGGTGAGCTGGAAGATACCGTCACTGTTTTCTGTTTGATGGTTCTGGATTCACGTGAGAGAACAAAACTTTACTTTGCAGACGAATATGTATACAAAAGACTGCTTACCCACCATACAATATCGAGGTATATGTATTAGATCTTGGTACTTAAACGTTAGTATTCTCTTTGTCGGGCAGCTCTGAAAAAGAGATGACCATGACCGTGATGTTGTCCATACTGCGCTTGAGTAGGGCAGCCTCCACGAGGGCGTTAGCTGCGAATTGTAGCGCCTCCTTTGTTACATCCTCTGAAGTCGTGTGTTCTTCTGACCAATGGAACTCAGCCACCTTGGCGCGCACAATTTTAACTGCATCGACGTCACTCAATCGGTCCCAGAGACCATCGCTTGCAAACACGAGATATTCACCAGCTGCTTCCACATTAAGAACACGAACATCTGGAATTACCGACACTAGCGGAGCTGAGCACGACGACGGCAGATTCGTCTTAAGTGGGTGGTCACCCAGAGACCGGCTGATGGCCAACCGCAGTGCGATTTGGTCGTGAGCCACACGCCAGCACCCGGAAAAAATGACTTTGCCTCCTGCCTCTTTCACGCGATCCATCTCCTCCTTCAGGTCGGGTTTGTGATCAATTGAGAGACGCACAGCACTTGGCGTCTCAACTTCATCGTCAGTTGCCTCACTATTGTCGTCTGCCTGGGCTAACACACCGCGCGAGTCTCCAAGATTGGCAACAAAAAGCTTGCCGCCGACTAATAACCCCAGCAGCACCGTCGAGCCGTCACGTTTGTTCAAAATAACAGTGCGCTGCAAGATCTCAGCATCCACCGTTGCAAACGCGTCAGCCAGAAGCTCACAGATATTCTCCACGTCGTCGGCGGTTAATGCGGCGTACCGCGCGCGTCGGCTGATTGTTACGAGGTCTTTATTCCCAGCCAACAAGTCTTTAAAACGACGACGGGCATACTCGGACGCATATGCACCGTTATGACCGTCGTATACCGCCAGCAAACTCGGGGACGATTCAGCGTCCATCTCATCCTCAAACAAACGCTCAACCGCCGAGTACCGATCTTCCATGTACTGCCGGGCACCTTGCGCGAGTGATACACCAATTTGGACGCGCATCTTGGCAGCCTCTCGTCTTTTACGTGTGTTGCTAGTGTTTTTGTGTTTCGGATGGCAAATGGTCGTATACTCGACACATCGCGGAGTCTTTGTCTCCTTTTCGTGGAACCTCTTCAAAGCATTCTTGATCGCGTCCACTTTACGTCGTTTACGTTCTCTGCTCTTGACCACAAAACGTGGTGTTGATGGCTTCATCGTCGTCTCCTCGGGCAGAGGTTGTGACGGCTGCGAGTCTTCCTGCTCATCGGGACTTGTCTCAGGACCTTCACAATCTAATATTCCTGCTGTTAAGATAATAACGCACTCGCTCATTAGCACTAGCAATATATCGAATCGTATAGGAACCAGCCAAGCAGCTAAGCTTACCAGACGTAGGCGACAGTAAATGTCGCTTGCGCTTGACGGTAGTCGGCGGCGTAAAAGTCTCCACTTCAGCTTCTAGTTGTGTATGAGTCGTATCAGTCTCGTTTGTTACAAGTTCCGTGAGTGCGTGAATGCCTGCGTGTTGTAGTAGTCGAGGAGTAGACGGCAACTTGCACTTGTCAGGCGGCGTAGCAGAGCACATCTCGAGTCCCACCATACCGTTCACGCGGGAAGCTATCAGGACGTCAGCAGTTGTCATTTTCGTATCGATTGCAGGAATGAAAAACGAGATGGCGAGATAGAGAAAGAGAAAGAGAGAAGGCGATGTAACGAACCCACCCTGTATAGACCAGAGACGACGTGTTGATAGTATGTCTGCCAATTGAAAAGTAAATAACCGGATCCGAACGAGTTCCCGCGTTTTTTTCAAGAGAAATCTGATTGGGCCTTTTAAACCTACCCGCATTGCATGCAACAATTATGCTATTGCACAGGAATATCGTCGATTATAGTATTACGATGGAAATGGGCGCTGGGACGATAAAGGAGGTGCTCAAGGAAAACCAGATACAACATCGTCCGTCTGTTGGGCTTGACTACGCGACAGGATTTGGCTGATGTGCGACAATCGCTTTTTCACGTTGTACGATCATAGCATTCGTAGCCTTAGGTGTGGCTTTAATGTCAACGGTTTCGACTGAGCAGCCCTGCATCTCTCAGCTCTTCGTTGCTATTGATATTATCACAGAGGGCTTCAGCTTGTGTGACAAGTGCTTCGCTTTCTGCCTAGACACATACAAGTCCATATCCTCGTGCTAGTCATCAGGTAGTGGACGAATTGAATTAGCAACGGCGATGAAGAATTGTGCCATGTGTTGACGTACTTATTTGTTTTTTATGCTTATGATCATAGATGTCAAGAGGCTGGCTATGACGAAGCAGAGTAGAAGTACGGTAATTGCAAGGTATACGTGTTCCTTGCAATTGCGTGAGACACCAGAGAGCCTTTGTGTGGTATAACAACTTGATGCAACATTTTTGGGGGATGAACGCTTTCAGTTTGCACGATGGCAATGATGCGAGCGCGGTGAATTGGCAACACACTGTTGCGCATTCAAACGCACCAGAGGTAGTGAATGTAAAGACCAAAAAGGGATTGTCATCGTTGCGCTTTATGATGCTCAGAATCAAGTCGCGGGTGTTAGCTCACGTGTACGTGAGCAACCAACTCCAGCTCAAAAGATGTCGCGAACCTCGCTACAGTAGTCGACCAGCTGCCAAGCGAGAAGAGCTGCAACCCGTGGATTAGCTGCGTTGGCGTCACTGGGTCGAGTTGTTTTGTAATCTAAAAAAAATAAAGGGGAGACCAAGCGCGGGTGGGTTGCTCTTACACATTGCGGACCTCCTCGATGAGTATTTGAACGCATTTTGGCATCACCGGAGAATAATGTGAGCGTGGAAAGCTAGACGTTCACGACGAGGCCTCGCGTAATTTGGCTTCACATAATCCAGATTGAAGGGTGGCCGTGATGCTGCCTACGTTGCTGTGAAGAAGAGCTTTTCTGCATTTGGTGCAATGGTTGAATAATTGTCATCCTGAGTGCATGTCGTAGGTTAGTCGATATGGCCGCTGCCTCATGAACGCTGCAGCAGAAAACGGCCAGTCGTCAATGCCTCGCTAGAACATTGCTGCTGCACATGGCAATATTGGGGTGGTGCAATATTAAACCTGACGACGCAGTGAAGAATACACGAAGGAGGCGATAGACGTTGCCGCAAGAAATGGGCATTTGATGGCTCATAACAATTGCACTAAAGGGTGCACCGAGAACGCAATGCGTGGGTGTTGTTAAGAATGGCCACTTGGAGGTGAGACGCTTTCTTCAAGAGCATCGTCATAGAAGATGCACTAGTGCTGCGTTGAATCTGACAGCAGCGCACGACCATCTTGTTGTGGTGCAGCGCTGCGTTTTGCAGCCGAGAAGGGGCGTCTTGCCGTGGCGAGATGGCGATACGTGGTGATTGATGAACGACGCTGAAGCAGATGATGCGACAATTTGTGATACACGGTCAGAGTTGCCGATAACTCAGTCACAATTCAAGTCCGCATCTTCATGCGTCTTACTTGCATTCTATTCGGTGTGGTATTTACTCTTACCCACTGCTGCGACCGTGTCGTCAATGCAGACGGCACCGACCTGATGAAAAACGTCGCAATGGACTCTAACCGTGAGCTTACAAATGACAGAGATAACAAGCGCTATCTCAAGGGAACCAAGACGTTCGTGGATGACGAAGAGAGAGGTGTTCCGAGTATCAAGAACATGGTAGACAAGCTTGAGACCGAAGTTCTCAAATCTGCTGAGACTGCCAAGACAAAAGTCCAAGAGATTCTGAAAAAAAGAGGGATGCTTCGGTAACAGTAGCGATCGATTCACTGAAAATGTTTGCGGTGGTAGCAGCCATTGCAGTTATTAGTGGGCTCATTGTTTATCATGTCAGCAATAATTGATACATCGAGAGTTTCGTTGTGTGTGTGAAGTTGCTGAAGTTTACGCTTACGAAAACGTATTCAAATTTGCTGCTTTAGAATCATCAACACTCGATTTGTGTTGTTCTATCCAATGGCAAGAGCTACTTCCATTCGTCTTCGTCTAGCTTGACCGCAGCAACCTTCGCTTTCAGAGTCTCAATATCAGCAGAGCTCTCCAGGCCACCACCGTTTTCAGCGACATTCACGACAGTAGTTTGCTCTACCAATGGCTTTTCCCCTGTAATTTCGCTTTCCTCCTGAGAAGTAAAGACACGTCCACTGCCGTCTTTTTCAGTTCCATCGTCATCGTCGTCGTCACTCCACGCATCTGCGATAACTAGAATGCGACGAGGTTCAATGCGCTCCCAGCCACGATTCACAGGAACTGGAGGCCCAGTTGGCACTGGTGTCGCCTGCGGAGGGCATATGTCGCTTCGGAGCGGGAGATACTTCAACCGGCTTAATGCTTGAGCAGCCTTTGCTTGCTTGTTGAGACTACTGATGCACGCAGACAACGTCACGCTCGGTATGCGCGCATCCTTATGCTTAAAGAAAGACACTCGACGACGCGGGTCTTCGCCAAATGATTCCAAGACAACACCGTAGAACGAGGCCAATTGGTGCATCAACGCTCGCTACAAAAGGAACAGCCAGGACATTCATTCTGTCAATGTCCTACCTTAGTGAAAAAAGCAGCACAAATAACAACACAAACCTCTTCACCTGACATCACTCGTAGACTGACGCTGTGACATGATGGCTCCTGGACAATTCGCTCCAAACGACGCTCGACTACCGTCAAATAGCTCGTGTTCGTCTTTCCCCAAACAATCAATTCTTCTGGGTACTTTGGTGTCTTTATCTCTTCTTCAAATGCAGCAACATCTCCACTGGCAAGTCCAGGTCGAGTCATCCCAAGGGCTTGTGCCAGTCGTTGGTTGCAAAAGATTTGGCCCTGAGGCGGTGTTGGCGTACGCCGAGCTGATACAGGTGGACCCTGAGTATGAGCACTTATTGGCCGAGCTACAGCTGGCCTCAACACTGGAGGAGGGGCAGGTCCAGCAGGTGTCGGTAGTGCTGGAAATGCTTCCTCCAGTCGCACCGTCGGAGATGGTGGATGATCACTGACACCGTAATTCCAATGGTCCGGCGCTCCATCAGCGTAACCTGAGCTGACTGGTCCACTAACTGGATTTTCGCCGCCGCGCGCAACTTGGAAATTGAAATGCAGGCGATTGTGAACGCCGTGTATGGAACTCATATGCGCATGGTAATCTATGTCATTAGAGAACACAATAAAACGCATCTCAAGACTGCGACACCGCAACAACGTCAGCATCAGGCGCATTTTATATACCAACCTCAAGTAAGATGCACGTACCATCTTGAATCCTCACACAAATGGTGCTCCCGGCGGAAATGCGTTTTCAAACTTGCGCTGCAACACAAAGTACAGCGTTAGTCTGTGAGAACCTACACTGACAATACAGAATACCACCACGTACTAATTGCGAAAGTATTCATTCTCCACTTTGCAGAAATGGCACTTGAAGTGATCACGTTCCAGGTGTTCGTACAGCTCCTTGTCTCCGTAAAATCGCTTTCGACAAAATTGACACATCGGATGAAAATCTTTGCTGGTATTGGCGTGTTTCTGACCTGCTGATCCACCACGACTACGTCCAATATTGTGTCCCTTGAGTGCACCTTTAGTAAACACTTCTTGTTCCTGAATAAAGAAGGACTGATGGGTCAAGCACAGCTCACAGAACTCGACGCCATGATCATGACGCATATGCTCTTTCAAGTGACCCAAAGTGTGCTTCACTTCTCGACAACGTTTTATCCTGCAATTAAATTCACGAAGACTGCGTAGCTCATAGTAATGTGCTCGACAGTCAACAAAAATCATTTCCGTCTTTTCATCGAGCACCGACCCCGGTCCCGCTGCATCACCCCACAGCTTAAAGCTCTCGTATAAACGCGTGCTACTGCTGACAACCACACGTTCCATTGGCTGCTTACACATAGGGCAGTTGCGATCGTCCATGATGAGCCGCATTCGCATGGAACACTTGCTGCAAATGCCGTGGTGATTGCATTCTCCTACCACATTGAACTTAATAGACTCTGCACACAACAGACAGAGCTCGGGCTCCTGTTCTTCAGTAGAAGCTATTGTCGTCTCTTTAATACAAAAAGTAGCATGTGTCTTCTTGGGAGTCGCTTTCTTCCTCGTTTTGGGTTTAAACGTCGTCATCACTGTCTTTTTCTCTTCAATTGCTGGTGTTGTATGCTCTGTTTCTAGTGGCTCAATTGTTGCAGGCGTAGAGTTCTTCTTCCTGCGCTGTTGAAAACGCGGACGTCGTTTATGTTGATCTGAAGCGTCTTGGACGCTGACTACGGAGTCGTTGGAGGAAGCGCTGACGTGTCTGCGGACAGAGCTAGGCACCATCGTGAAAATTGGTGTCAGAGGTGACAGAGTGGAGGATCCAGCGATGCTTTGAGTGGGCGTAGAGCTGCTTGCTACGCTCGTCATAAAGTGGGCGCTTCGAGACCGTTACAAGTGGCAAATACAGCTATGACACAATTGGACTCAGATCAAAGACTCAGACATACGAATGTGATCTGAGTTGAGCACCGTAAGGAACGCGCGAAGAAAGTTCGATACGAGATTCTTAATGTGTCCCGTAACTGTTGACGAGTAACCAGGTTACGTAAATAGTCCTGAGACAATTTTGTCAGATTACGACTCTATTAATAGTCGTCCGTAGAGAGCTCCGATCGTTTACTGACTGACTCACTTGCAGCCATGTCTATTGAGCATCTGAAGACGGTGATACGACTGCAGGCAACCGTAGTTGAAGGCTTTGGCCGCGGTGGAAAGCAGCTGGGTTGTCCGACAGCCAACCTGTCAAGCAAGGATCTAGGCGACTTCCTGGAGCAATTGCCCACTGGTATTTACTGCGGTTGGGCTACAGTCGATGACAAGGGTCCCTATAAAGCCGTCGCTAGCATTGGATGGAATCCTTATTTTAAGAATGAGGTGCGGTGGGTTCAATGCATTTGAAACAAAAGGGGATGACTGATTGTTGTGCTCGGTATATTGACATCTCTTTTGTGCTTGCTGCATTGCAAAGAAAAAGACGGTGGAACCTCATTTACTGCATAAATTTGAAAAGGATTTCTACGGTGCGCAGATCAAGTTCCTCATCGCTGGCTACATCCGCCAGGAAATGAATTTTTCGTCGCTCGAGGCGCTCATTAAGGCCATCCAGGACGACATTGCACAGTCGGACGAGTGGCTAGACACTCCGGAGGGCAAGTCCTGGGCGCGGGACGCGCTGTTTCAGTAGGTTGAGGTGGCGCAATGTAATGCATGGATGAGAGTGTCTGGTGTGTAGTGAATGGGGTTATTCACTTGAGACCCCTGATCCAATTGATATGTAAGCTTCAGGTAAGTTTGGTCGAAGCACATGCCGCAACAGCAGCAATTTCTTTTATTCTCACTTGTGCATTACGCTTTCCTCTTTCCCACGACAATACAAATAACACCGAAGACCATAAGCAGGATGCTAGGGATTTTCTGACGCAAATTCCGCTCTCGAAACAAAAATCGCCCCATTAACACACTCCATATGCAGCCAGATCGCTTGATCGCGATCGCACACGAGACCTCGAGATGCTGCATCGCCACGAGGTTAATATAGTACGCCACGATGCTCGTGACGCCGGTAAGGATGACAAATTTCCACGGAATCTCCACCTCCTGTCCAATCGGGGCGTAGACCTCCTCGCCTCCCACACGCTTTTTCTGTAAGATATAGCTGCCTCCGGCTACAATGACCTGAATAGCAGCGCCATACACTAGCGGCGTCGCGTTCTGCACGCCAATTTTGTCAAACGAGTTTGAGACACTCCACAGGAAAGCCACGACGATCATATACAGTGACCCTTTCCCCGCATTCGACACGTCAATCAGTAGATCCTTGCTCGTGTGTACGTCCTTGGCATTTTGCAGCCAGAAGCCTCCCAGCGTGGCAATTGAGACGCCCAGCATACTAGAGACCGTGGGAACTTCACCGAGCACAAGGAACGCAACGATCACAAGAAATGCGGGCGTAAAAGACAGGAATGGGACTGTCGCGGTGAGCGTAGAGATCTGAATGGCTCGGTTGTACAAGTAGCTAGTGATGATGTTGATGCCACCGCTGATGCACACGGACGTCCAAAAGAGGTGGTTGAGCTGTGGTACGCGACCGCCAGAGTCCACGATGGCCCACAGAACGAACAGCGGTGCCTGGATGAGCCCACGCATTGCTACAATCATGAACGGGTCCATGAACTTGGTCAAGTACTTGCGCATGGGGTCACAGAGCGCATTAACCACTGAATTTAACACTGCAATGGAAATGCCGTACGACATGAGCATTGCACAAAACTCTCTCAAGAGCTAATGAGAGAAGAAAAGGTAAAAGGTAGTGCTGAAGACTGCGAGCGTCCGGCAATGGAAGTAGCTGTTGAGCTACGATCGACTGCATTATTTGGAGGTTGTAATTGGTGGAAAACGATGACAGCGTGACGTAATAACTTGCCTAACGTGACAAGGTCTGAATTGATAACAGATAAATATAACTGACTACACCGCGATCGTACGAAAGTAATGAGAGCTTTTCTTAGCTGATAGATTTCTACGGTCCTAAGGATATCACTTTAGGCAGTTTTTCGGTCAAAGGATGCGGTAATGCGTTATGATTATCGTCGCGACAGTCGCAGGTCGTACTGCTAAATTGTCGATACCAGTGCTGTCACTCCTTTAGCAGGATTTGCAGTTGGCTTGCGCGATCGTGTAGGCCGGTGGATCTCTAGACGCCCGGTGCCAGTGATGACGTACAGGTATTGACAAGCTGATGCCATTGTAAACAACATTATAATATGCGGCAGTATGATTCATACACGAAGAGGTCTGGGGTCTGTCTTGCAGGTGTTTTGCAAGCCAAAATGCGGAAGTGCTCGCGATACAAAACGTGTCCTCACTAGCTGTATCATCTCGTTGTCGATTCATCATCCACTGTTAGTAAAATTGTTGTATTGCGTCGTATCCTGACAGGTCTCCACTCGCAAGAAACGGCACAAGCAGCGGATCGTGTTTTTCACCGTCCTTAAGTCCGTACCGTGGAAGCAAATATGACGTCATCACAGGCGTGTAGTTCTCCGGGATCCGGAATCCTTGACACACTACAAACGCCTCATTGCTCTGCGCACGACTGCTCATAGGTTTAGAGCATGACACATGCTCGAAGAAAATGCTGAGCTGCGTAGCCAGCAAATCGTACTGCTCACAGCGAAAAATCTTGGCCACAAAAGCTCCGCCTTCCTCCAGTACATGGGTGGTAATGTTGAGCGCCGCAGCGAGCAGCTCCGCCTGCACGAACTCGTCAATATCGTGCACTCCTGTGACGTCGGGTGCGCCGTCGCTCACAATCAACTGGGCTTTTGCACCGTGGAAGTGGCTGATTATCTGCTCGGCCGTGCGTTTCGATGTGATGTCGCCCTGGAGCAGATCTACACCGACGATCGGCGCTATCTCCTGCAGATCCACCGACACGATGCGCACATCACCAGTGTTGACGCTCTGCGCATTGCTGTTGTCGTACAGCTTACGACTTAGCACTTGGCTCCAACTTCCAGGTGCTGCACATAAGTCCACAGCACGCTGTACATTCCGCAGAAAGTCAAACTGCTCGTCCAATTGCAGCAACTTGAAAGCCGAACGCGCACGAAAACCTACTTCCTTGGCCTTGCGGTAATAAATATCCTGCTCATAAGACAGTGAAGGTTAGCAGAGGTGCACATAAAGAGAAGAGATATATGTAGAGAGAGTAAGTAGTAGTAGCAATGTACGCACTCGATTCGATTCACTGGACTTAGTCATCTAGGAAAATCTCAAAAAATGCAGTCTATAAAGAGAGATATATTGTGACTTGACGGTTTTCTCCCTTTTATAACGGAATACAAACTCACTCGCCACCTGACAACGGCACACAACAAGTCGGTCGACATTAGCCCGTACTCGACTGGAATTACAGTCATGCACGCACAAAGTCCATTACCCGGTATCGGCTACGCCATGACCATGTCTGGTAGAAATAGTGCTTTTCCCTCTGTACCCGACGAGATGTTCGAGTCCGCTGTTGACTGCTTTGTGTGCGATAAGAAGTTTCACGCCTTCCGTCGCAAACATCGCTGTCGAGTACGTACTGCTTGGTTTCTGAGTCTGTAATTGATACGCTCCTATCTGAAAGCTAATGCTGTATGCATGATTGTAGTCATGTGGCAATGCCGTCTGTGGCGGCTGCTCGCGGACCCACAAAGTGATGCCAAGCACCACTATCGTTCGCTACAATAACGAGCCTGTGCGCGTATGCGATCGCTGCATTCGGGATCAGAATCAGTTGATGATGGAACGACGACGTGCGGAAGATGTGGAGAGAGCACGTGCACGCCAAGTGGCGGTGCTGGAGGAGGAAGAGCGTCAACGCGAGGCGGAACGCAATCAAAGGGAACGAGAAGTGGCAGAAGCGCAGGCTCGACGTGAGATGAGACTGCGCGCAATTGAAGAGAAACATTTGGGCCCTCGTCCAAACTTACGCACGTTGCGGTCGAGATATTCGAGAAGTCTGGATGATGGTGCACAAGATGCCCCGCCTCGATCACTTTACTCAAAGGAACTAAGCTCGTTTCTTGAAGACGCTGAGAAGAGATCCGTTGCGTTGGTTGCGAAGCCGTATGCGACTGGCGAGATTTTTGAAGATAAAGAAGATTTAGATGGGGCAAAGACGGTAGAGACCACGGTTGTTCAGGAAGCCGAAGAGTGTGCCATTTGTCTTGAGACCATGGATGTTGGAGACGCGATTTATACGACAGCGTGTGGACACAGTTTTCACTGGAGCTGCCTCAAAGAGATCCAGAAATCGGACTCAAGCAATTACGACAAGTGTCCGTCGTGTCGTGCTACCATGACAGAAATGCAGGTGAAAAAGCAGTGTGATCATCCGCGCGTGCGACTTGGACATCGATTTTGCCGCGACTGCGGCGCTTCTGCCACAGAGAGGGATGCAAAACCTCGAGTTGATGACACGACGACTGTGAGCAGCTCTGGTATGCGAATGTCAATTCCTTCCGGTGAGCCGAACCTGAATCAACCGGTGTCATACAGTGCCAGCTCGCACGGTGCACTTGTGCATTGTCCACAGTGCCATATTCAAATGCGGGTGCTGCCCCATATGTATAATATGTACGTTTGTAAAGTGATTGTCAACGGCTCCTTGTGTTCACGAGCTAACATTGTGCTCATGCGTTTGTTTGATTTTAGGCGCGTGGCATGTCCGTCGGGCCACATGTTCTTGGTTCAAGTCGCTGGACAAGTAGGAAGTGGCGGTGATGTACGCGGCGGCTACGGCCTTGGATCACAAGGTGTGCTGGGTGGCTCAAGGATTCCCCCGCGTGGTATGAACATGGGCTATCCGGGCTCATACCATCGCTCTACAAACGCCTACTCCGAACTGTAGTAACGTAAGAACAAAGACTAGCAAGACTAAATAAATGTGCGTGCAACATGAAGCGGAAGTAGCTCTTAACTCGGCATCAACCCAACCAGAAAACGATGGTTTGCAAACGCTTTTGTACTGAAAATGGACACACGATGCTTGCACGTGATAAGAAGAAAGGAAAGGACTTCTGACAAATGACAGAAGCGTCTATATGCTTTCGAGGCCGGCATCTCGTCTTGTCGGGGTTTGATTTGGTCGATGTGATGGATATGGAATAAGTACTTGCTCATTTTCAATGCAGTTTTCTGGACGCATCATTATCTTTATTTCGTCGCTGTTAAGGGCGTGAAATGTTTTGGCCTAGCGTGTGTGCACTGGTACGCCGGCCACTTCCGCAAAACGTGGACCTAAGTCACCGAAATTTAGCCTCAAAGCGGGATAATAAGCAATCTCTGTCGTCCGTTTTGTTGCAGTTTGCGTGTGCGAGTTTCTTGGGCTTACATGTGACTTATCAATTTGAGCAACAACCCGACAGAGCATACTTGCGCATGTATCCTCGGCAACCATGTTAAAATGAAACACCATCATACACCGCAAATCTTGTCCTAGAAGCATGTGTCACAGGGTTCCCTCAATGTAAAGTACCACAATTAAGACGACATGGAATTGTGCAAGGTCAACAGTGCAAACCTTGGCCATGTTTGACTAGATCCTGGTGCGAGCGTCCAAGATGCGCACTTTCAGTTTACCACAAGAACCGCAATATCTTCAGCAGTTCCTCGTAGACTTGGTACTAGCTGCCACAAATCCAACATTTGCAGAAATTATTTCGTCGTTGTCAGTTATTGTTCAGGCCTGGGCCATGCGTAAAAACGCTCAATGCATCTGTAAGTGTAGCATAGACAAATCGTGCAAGTCACAACTTCACCTGAGCATCGTTTGGGATAGACCCTGCTACCTTTAATCTACACGTTGTGGCTTCTCAATATAGATCCACTCTCGTCTGTTTATCATCTTTAACCAATGTCATTGCAGTCGTACGTTGGCGAGCGCTGCCTCACCAAAAAAGATTCCATCTTCTCTCATCCATATCTTTAGTGGTTGGAATACCTTAGTATCTGCATCAAGATGTAGGCTAGCGCAGCCACCTCACAGCCTCAACTCAGTCTGCGGCCTCACCTGCTTCTGCTAGTTAGAACATCCTGGGCGCTGGCTGATCTCCTCTTCCTGCTCATCGGCATCTTCTCCGCCCCGTGTTCAGTAGCTCTTGCAAGCTTACTGCCTGCCCCATTAAGGCAATCATAGGCAACGTTCAACTATTCGACAGTCCAAAGACGAGGTTTACCAGCAGGTTGTCGCCGTCTAGATCCACCGGCACTTGAGCCAAAGGGATCTCCTCAAAGTCCTTAAAGCTCAGTCAATTGCTGGTGCACATAATGTCAAAGCTGTCATCACGATCGGTGGCAGCAGCCGACACATTGTGGTCTGGTAGTCACATATAATCTCAGCATGTTGCCATTCGGTGGCAACATGCTTGTCAAAATGAATGCATGTCACTCCTACTTAACCTAACCCGACACCACTGCAGCAGGAGTGATGGTCCTGCAAGTTGAAGTTGTCCGCACGGCGGTGAGTATCAGTCCCAGTCCGCACCCACAACATTAAGGAACAAGAGTCATGTTCGAGAAAGGCAGGGAGACGAGCGTCGGCTACACCCGTCTGGAGAGTCTACTGCAGAACCTGACGCAATGTGAGGAGAACAAGAGACAGCAGAAAGTCGAGAGCGCGGCCGCCGAGACGAGACACAAGCTATTGAACGCTCAGCTAATACAGAGCAAGAATTCAATTCTTTGCGTCGGATAACAATAATGACGCTGGAAGATTATGAAGCAATACTTACTTACTGTCTTTGAATCATTTAGCTCAGGAAGAACTCGTTGCTGCTCAAGCGAGCAAGGCCAAGCTGTGTGAGGAGATTGGGATGTTAAAGCAGACCAAGCAGCACCAATCGAAGCAGCTGGACAAGTACAAAATTGACTTGCAGACGGCACGAGAGGCAAAAGCAATGATGACTAAGAAGGTGGAGCAACTGGAGGCGTCAACATGGACTATCAAACAGCAGTATATTCGGTACGTACGTCCAGTTGTTACAAGAATCGGAGCAATTGCTTGCAATTCGAGCTTGACTACGATTTATGTACTGTAGATCGCTTGCTTCCCGTATCAAGACAAATGCTCTCGTGCTTCAGCAGCTAAATGTAGCGAGTCAGACCTCGAGCAGTGCTCTAGTTGCTGAGAAATGTACTGCGTCGGAGGAGACGAAGCCCAACAAGCGCAAGCGCATTCTAGAAGAAAATCAGACGCAACAAGCAAGTGAAGACGGCGGCAAGGTATTCTCGTGGCTCTTGCTCTCTGGAGCATGTTGATCTCACATACTATATATCAGCCCGAGCACACAGGAGGCCTTGCGGAAAACGAGCCGCGCTTCAGGGACAGCCAACCTTCTGAATTCGTTGCAGTAGATGACCCTGCAGCTATAGCAACACCAAGTGATGATACCACCATGATGAAGAGCTGCATGCTTTTGCCAAGCGCAAGTCATGATGGTCGTACCTGCGATGAAAGATGTGAAGACCGTCCTGAAAGCAAGCATGAAGTTGGTGAATTGCGTGCCAACGTTACTAAACTCGAATCGGAGTATTTGGTGCTGAATAGTAAGCTAACCGAGTGGCTTGAGTGAGGGGTTGATTCTAACAAATGTCACGTTATAGATAAGTATAATGCGCTTGTCCGCGACCATAATGAGAGTTTAGCCGAGAGAACGATGGCAGCTGAAAAAATCAAGGCAAAGCAATCAAAAATTGAGGAGTTGACGCAGATGTTAGAAAGTTTGCGGCCAAAGCCGCATGATGTCACTACCGATACAAGCTGTATGAGTGAAAAGGATAAGGAAGCTCAAGAAGGGCGCTTGAAGATGCTAGAGGTATAGCTCGGTGGCCTACATGACGTTGGTGTGGCACTGATCATTGCTTTGTCTGCAGGAAAACTTGGCACAAATGAACGGATACGCTGATCAACTAGAGATGGTTATCGCGCAGTGTCCATCGTGCACCATCAAGCTTCGAAACGAGAGCACGCAGGATTCCGTGGCTAGCAGAACCGAGTAAGAGATTGGAGAGACCAAAAAAAGACGCGCATATATTCCCCAACCAAATTGTATCCGTTCTTAGCCCGTTGCATCTAAAGCAAAGGAGCGTAGTTGTGAGCTAGGTTGTAGAACTTGGTACCTTCCCGGTTCAGCTCTTCAAAGGTGCCAGTTTCGGCAATGATGCCCTCCTCCAGCAGAATGATGCGGCTGGCACGCTTAACCGTGTTTAACCGGTGCGCAATAACAAAAACAGCCCGTTTCGCCGCCGCTGACTCAAGTGCACGCTGAATCATGTCCTCGCTGCGACCATCAAGAGAGCTCGTGGCCTCATCGAAGAGCAGGATGTTCGTTCGCCTATACAGCGCACGGGCAATAGCAATGCGCTGCTTTTGACCGCCAGACAACTCCACACCTTTTTCACCCACGAACGTGTCGTACTGATTTGGTAACTCCATTATGAATTCGTGCGCGTGTGCTTCCTTGGCAGCAGCAACGAGCTGCTCCATGTTGTGCACCTCCGCACCGTACATGATGTTCTCAGCAATAGTAGACGCAAAAAGCGATGGTTCCTGCGCAATAAAAAGAGTAGACAGCAGCAATTCGTCAACGTCTAACTAAATAGCACAAAGCCAAGCAACATACATCACAACGAACCTGATTGACAGCTCCAATCTGTTTGCGCAGCCATGAAGCGTTCAACGTAGCAATATCCACACCATCCAGAGTTATCGTACCACTTGTGGGCTTGATGAACTTCAACATCAGTGATACAATCGTAGTCTTACCCGCTCCGCTCTTACCAACAATAGCAACCACCTCACCAGGGATAATCTCCATGTTAAGACGGTTCAGCACCAAGGTATTCGGGCGCGACGGGTATGCGAACGACACGTTGTCGAAGCTCACACGGCCCTTGACACGGGCCAGCGTATTCTCTCCATCCGCAGCAGGCGGAAGCGACAGCAAGTCAAATAGCGCCTCTGACGACATCCGCGTCTTCTTCATCTCGCTTAAACATGACGACAAACCCGAGAACCCGAGGCCCATAAATCCACTATACAAAGCAAATGACGTAAGCGTTCCAATGGTAAGTTTGCCCGACCCTACCATGAATCCACCAAAGTACAGCACCGAAAACAACGAGCAGTTGATTGACAGCGAAAGTCCACCCATGAACATACCACGAGCACGTTTGGCACGTTTGGCGTTCGCCAAGATGTGCTTGTTTATCTTATCAAAGCGGTGCAACTCATCCTGCTCCGCTGAGAACAACTTGACGGTGAAAATGTTATTCAGTCGTTCTTCCACCACTTCCGCCATGTTTACAATCGAGTTCTCGTACTTTGTAGTCAATCTACTCGACAGTTTACTGAATAGCATCGCACCCGTGCCCACCAATGGCAAGATCATCAACGACACCAGTGTCAACTTGGGGGAGATCGTCAGTAGCATACAGGACGCACCTACTGTCGAGTTCAACGATCTGTAGCCATTCGACAATACGTCCACGACGGCATTGGCTATCTGCTGACAGTCGGTACTAAGTCTCGTCACCAATTCTCCCACTCTACGGTTATTATAAAAGCCCGTCTCTTGCAGCAACAACACCTTGTACAGTCTACGTCGTAGTTTCGCTGCAATACGTTCAGTCACCATACCAAGTGAGTATGTGCGCAGGAACGAGCCCACAGATCCCGTGACAAACGTGGCGAGCACCATCGCCACAAAACCCTTACGACTGAGACCACCGGGTGCCGGTTTTCCAGATGCCACATCAATAGCTTTTCCCATAATACGCGGAAACACCAAGTTCGTAGCAGACGCAATCGTCATGCCCGCGATACCAACAGTAAGCGGTAGTTTCTCCTCCTTTGTGAGCTTGAGAATCCAGCCAATATGGAGCGTCTGTTCGTCCTTTTGGTTCTTCTTTCGACTCAACACATCATCCTTTTCATGTTTCGAAACTGGTGCAACGGCAGCACTGAAGCCGCCATCATACGGCGCGCTCAATTTTTGCAGCAAAAACGACTTGGGCGGGATCATTTGAACAAGTTGTTTCGCAGTACGCAGCTCTTCGGTAGTATCGTACCGATTTTTATAGGTACGATGTGATCACGACCACCGATCAATAGCTAACTTGTCATGAAGCGTGGCTTGATCTCGTTTTCCCGCTTGGTTCTCCGGACCCCCCACCATGCCTCTACTTCTACTATCCGTATGATCTCTACGTCTTTATCTCTAACTGATAATGCTGCAGCAACCGAGACCCATAAGTCTCGTTGTGTAGCTACAAATCTACGTAAAAGCAGCTCAGTCCTAACTTCTGGACGACACCGAAGCTCGCGTGCTCAGGTACTTAGTGACTTGGAAGGGCTGGTACAAGAGGCCAAGCAATACGGTAACAACTTCCAGCCAAGTACAGAATACCTATGTCGTGTTGGTGCATTGCTGCAGGTCTGCAAGTCGAGAGAGCACTACACCGCCGCAATTCCACTCTGCAATATCGTGCAGCGGTCTGCTACGATACCTGACAAGGTAGAGATGGAGTGTATCCGGATCTATCAGAAAGCAGGACGCAATAAAGAGGTTGTCACTTTAGCTGCGAAGCTCATAAAACAGGACGTGTTTCTGCTGAATTATGCCCTTGCCAGTGCTATTCAGGCTTGTGCAGCCTTAGGAGAAGTGGAAAAAGGGTTTCAGTTCTTTAAGACGGCGGTGCAGCGAGGCTCAATCCCAAACTTGGGGGTGTACTCGGCGTTGCTTGCTGTTGCAGGGGTATCAGGGAACCCCGAACGAGTGCAGAATGTGCTAAACCAGATGGAAGAAGCAAGCATCAAGATGAACAACTTTACATTTCATAAGTTGATGAGTATCTATGCACGTGAAGGAAAGACGATGGAGGTACTGGCACTGTTTGATAAGATGCAAAAGAAGAAGATTCCAGCAGATGAACACACGTACGCGATTCTTATGGATGCGCACGTTGAAAGTGGAAATTTTGATGACGCTATTGCATTTTTGGAGGACTTGAAGAAGACGCCGCTGCAACCTAATCTTGTGCACTACAATGTCTTGCTTAAGGGATGCGGTAAGAAGAGTGATTTGACCACTGCTTTTCAGCTGTACGAGGAGATGAAGGAACGCAAGATTCGACCGGACCTTGTGACGTTTATTACCATGATGCACGCTGTGTATCATGGTGAGCTGGGCTCAATCGATCAAAAGAAGGTGAAGGCAGCTCTTGCAGGAATTGGTCTAATGGGAGCTGCGTTCATCCCGTTCATCAACTACGAGGAGTACATGGTAACTACGCTGTTTTGTGGCAGTCTTGTGGGCTCTATGAGTTTGGCTGCGTACATGAATCCGGATGGCGTCATCCGTGCGCTTTATCCTAACACCGACGAGCCTCGTAACGACAGCATTATTGAGGCATTCTTTCGGCGGCTGCGCGAAGAGGATCACTGCGGAAGATCTATGTATTTGTGGCGTGAAATGCTAAAGTTTAACGTGCCTGCAGATCCACGCATGTATGACGTACTGGTACGCACCTGCGTGCGCAAGCGTCATCCAGAATTGGCTTATGAAGCTTTATTCGAAGAAAAGTTGCCGCTTGTTGACAGGAAAGATGTGTTTGTTATATCGCTACCCACGACGCTGAATCTGTTGCACTCTCTTTTGGCCCAGACGCGTCTGAATATGGTGGACACCCTGTATGATGCCGCTCGTATCCACAACGTATTTGATAAGGTATTCTTTGAAAAGGGCGGTTCCTACGTGTACGATTTGCGTACATTTCTGAACGAGCAAGTACGCAGCTACATAATCATCAGGTTGATGGATGAGCTGCGCGCAAACGTGGACTCGTCCGAGGGCAAATTTATTGTCCCGAACGTTCAGTTTTTGGTTCAGCACGGATACGAGCTGCTGGACCGTCTGGATGCAGACAATGCAAGCCTTCGCACACTGTTTTTGATGGATGACATGACATGCGTTGGCGCTTCAGCGAATGACAGGACGCTTGCACGTTACTACTTCCGGCTGACTATTCCCAAAGAGCGACTGCAGACATATTTCGAGATCACACCTGCAAACGCGGGCAAGGAGCGACGATTTTAACCAGCCACGGTAGGAAGCAGAAGGACGCCTTCAAGTTTTGAGTTTAGATGACGATTCAGTAACAGGAATTCAGCTCAAAATCGACTGTGATACCAAGATGAGATCCATTTGACTGTCCGTCTGTTGTAAATTGACGTCGAATGGTCATGATAAGATCACGATTTGTTGATATGGCTCAAACGTTATCCGTTGGGTTTGTCAAAGGTAGTAGAATTCAGTTGAATTGTCGAGTTTGATAAGCCTTTGATGGTTGGTCTCCCTCTAACACCGTAGACAACTGCACCATTATTGCCTATGCACCAACGGATAGTAGCAAATTTTACGCACTCATGGGCACACGAGTGTATTTCGTATTCTCCGATGTTTTGCGATGTCAGCCGGCATATGGCAATGTTTTAAGACTGCGTTTTTGAAGACACGCTTGATGCTGGATTCGAGTTGGAGCTTTTAGACCTGTTGGCAGATTCTAGTGTGGACTAAAGAGTACACCCAAACAACTGGTGAAGAAGTTGGCCGAAAAGAGCTGGCCGAGACGCACGCCAAGCAGAGTAAAATAAGTGATTTAAGTGGATGTCTGTTCACCAAAGCCATTATATGCGTAGCCTGCAAGGCTAGAAGCTGAACGACGTCGGCTTCAGGATCATGTTGCATGTCGATCAAATCTACTTTAAAAGCTAGTGATTCCTTGTACTTGAATACAGATTTGCAAGATGACGGCTCGGCGATGTTGAGACCCAATGACTCCGTTCATGCTCATAGATATCTGGAATACATCCCAGCGTAACAGCAAACTCGCAACGTTCTCACCGCGCCGCATGTAGCTGAAGCTTCGTTGACTTTCTGCACACGGTTCCGTAAAGTAGACGAGAGTACGTCAAGAAGCCAGATTTGTAGCTACTTCCTTTTGCGTCTTGCCAGACAGAAGAGCACCGTAACGATCCATGCATGATTCGATGTATTAGACAAAGGGTAGAGTGTCAGCAACTGTAAAACCACGTCAGACCAAGCTGGCAGCGCACACGACGCTTTGGCTACACATGCTGCTCAGATGTCGAGTTCCCCCTACGACAGTTTAACGTTGCAACTGATGTCTTTAAACCTCAAAATGGCTGGTGGTGCGTAGCGGGAATGGATGCTCCCGTTCATCAACAAATAACCGTCAATACCGAAGTGCATCCAACCGAGAAGCTATTTTGAACCAACAAAGTGCGCAGCACGACATCGCTTAGGTAACTTTGTTTAAGGGCGCTTTTCCTACAGTGACTTCATTTAAGAAGTTACTACAGACAAGAAGCAATTCATTGCATTTTCCGTCACACGGCACAAACCCATTGACGATGTTTGAATTACAATAGACGCTCCAGAGCACGAAAGGGTGCAGTTGTAAAAAGTTTATGTACTGTTCAATAAGTTCTACCTAACGACAGTCATCCTAGCCGATGCTCTCCCAATACTATCATGCTTATCTCTTCTGGTGGTTCAGGAAACGCAGGGATAGCACCGCAAGAACGCGAAACACCACGATGAAGATAAACACGTACCCAAAGGACGCCCACATGTCCGAGTAATACATGCCAAAAACAGATCCCACGTACTCCTTAATGGTGATGTGGTCAATCGATACCGGCAGGCCCGTCACGGGCTGGCAACCCAACTGAGAGCCAACGTTCTCGTATACCTGCATGCTCTCGTTCCACGTAGGGTCCACGTCGCACTGACCAAATACCAATGAGCCCAGAATCGCCAGCGGGTACCGCAGCGACGTGATGGTGTACAACTATTTGTAGCCGCCCGGAATGGCGTTGGCAGGTGGATTAAAGCCCATGAACAAAAAGAAGATCGAATTCATCAGCACGCCGATGATAGCAGCGACCTCCACACTCGGCAAAGCGTACGCTAAGAACTGGCCCATGTACGTCTGCAGTAGAATCAGCAGCGACACGTTGATCCAGTACAGCAGCGCCGTATCAAAATCGGTGAAGCCAACCATGAAAAACCATACGAACGTAAATATGAAGCCGCTTGCAAACACATACGGAATCTCCACCAGCGTCGAACCTACGAAGTACCACAACGCGTTATACGTCTGAGCGGCACGCTCACGGTAGAATGATTCTCGCTCCTCGCACGAAATAGGCAGCACACTGTTAAATGATACGATGCCGTTGAATAGCGTCGTCATAAACACCATGCCCAGACCGCCATTGATGCCCTGATACGTCTGGTAGTCGCCGTTCAAGAACAGAAGACCGAACACCAGCGCCAGCAAAAAGTCACGATGAAACGAGTAAGGTTGTACGACGGCGTGCGCCAGTACATGTTCATGAATCAACCCACCAGAAAGCGGGCCTGCGTCCACGAACTCGCTGCGCGCTTTTTGTGTGAATACCATCTCCGGGTAGTTTGGCGACGGGATCGTCACATCCTCTTGTACCAAGTCCGCGTCCAGAATACGCTTCTCCTCACTCTTCTTAAAAGCGTCCACGAAGTCGGTCGGCCCGGCATCATGCGGTACCAACATCCACGTCGCCGGGTTGTAGCCTTTTGGAAGAGGAGCCGTGCCAGGGATCGCTTCAAAGTACTCCATCAGCTTGTGGCACTTATGACCAAGCTCGCCCACAAATGCAGTCTCCCCGCCACGCTTCAGCAGAAGCAGGTTGTCAAACAGGTAAAAAACCTCCAACGATAGCTGATCACTGACCGAGCGTCCAGGCCGCTCGTAGGCTCATCCAAGAATATCACGCTGGGCTGAGCAGCGATGTCCACACCAATGGCGAGACGCTTCATTTGCTCCACAGAGCTGCCGCGATATCGTGCATGTCCAGCAGGTCCAGCACCTCATCCACCGAGTCGTACTTCCTGCCGTCAGGCACGCTGCTATCTTGGCGAAGAAACGCACTGAAAGTGAAAGCTCGCATCGTGTTTCTTTGTCAAGATAGCAGCGCGGCCGGCAGTCACGTCCATCAGCGTCGTCTTACCAGTACACGACGCGCCCATCAGAGCCGTCACCGAACCAGACATCGTAAGCTGCTGACACCCTTCAGCAGATCCAACATCTCGTTCGGTTTCTTCGTGTTCGGCACCGAGTACCACAAGTCTTGGAACGCCAGCGTTACCGGAATAAAGCTGCTCCTTTACCTCAACGACAAAAGCCTCGCCATTGTTGTAAGACTTGCTCTTCTTCGGAGTCGCCACCAACGCGTAGCTGCCAGCCTCGTCCTTTCTTACGGTCTTCTTGGTCAGAATCGTGTGCTTTGACTCTCATACCGACTACAGCACTAGGCAGCCTAGAAACAAGAACACCATGTACGCTACGATCATGAAGATGACGCCGCAGATGATCCACGATTTCGCGAACGGCACGTCATACAGCGACCATGTACACGTCGAAATCTGAGCAGTGGTCCGCGCCCTTGTACACGTACATCATAAACACCGACGAGCGGTACTGGTTCATGACTGGCCTAAGTAGGAACAATCCAGTAATCCCCACCAGCCCAGTCAGGCATTTGATAAAGCCGGCGAACACGATGGTCTCCACAACCGCCAGTGGGATCTCGGACACTGAGTACGACACCGTGTGGTAGAAGTTAGTGCCACGTTGCTTGTAGAAGATGTCGCGCACAGCCATGAATGTCGGGATCTGCGAGGCCTGACCCAGTGACAGAAACAACACCGCTGGGCACACCCAGAACCACCTGAATGCTTGTCGGGTCCACGTTGCAGAACCGACAAACCATATCAATTACCATGATGCCATGGCTTTTGAGAAACTCCATGTTGGGTATGGTCACCTTGTTCTGGCGGTCTGGAGCGCCTAGAACGACTGGCGGAACTCGGGCATCGAGGCGATATCGTTGCTGACATGCTTCAGCAGCTGCAGATTGTACGGAACTTCCAGCACCGCCAGCATGGCGCGGTAGTGTCCACGACCATATCCGTCGGTATATGCCGTTACTCACATGCTTATGCGGCGAAAGTGCTTTACAAGCTCCCTCGCCCGTCGGGTAGTGGGCCGTCCCCAATAGCAGCGTCGACTCGTACTTGTGGATTTGTTTAGCGCAGCAGAACACAGGAAGTAGATGGCATATGATTCGTCTTCCACAGGAACTCGTTCTCGCTCACAACCGTGCCTGACTGACTCGTCGAGCGCTTGCCACTCTCCGCACGCAAAATGAGCTCAGAAGCCTTCAGTAGGCGCACATTTGGAAATTCACTTGCGATAGCGCAGTATATAACCAACGCAGTCTTACAGGCTCCGTGCTCGCCGTGAAGCAGCACCGACGTCAATGGCGCCTTGTCATTCACGCAGACTTTAATCGATCACACGGATCAGCGGAGTGAACAAGCATACACCTAAGCGCTGCGCAACGGGAAAATTGTAGGTGCTCACAACACTAGCTTGCACAGTATTTGTTCAAGTCATTTAGACGTGTGGACGAGCGCCATTCGCTCATCCTGCTGGGTCAGATCGATATGGAGAAGCATACATTGCTGCACTTCAGCATCGAGTGATACATGCGGCTGATTCACTTTCCGCCACAGCGTCGGTGGGATGATAGCACTGGCGATGATAAAGCGATGGGATGACAGCGACGATTGAAACGCAATTTTAATGGTGATAACTCGCTTGGCGATTCCTCAGATCACTCGTCTTCGATTATAGTGAAGATGCCGACAACGCTCCCACCCGAAAGATGACGTAGACTGCGCTACCACTTGAAGGAATGCGTGAAAGAGTCCATTTGATCAGCTGCCGATTGTGATGTTGTCACTACATCGCGGCGTGGACAAACTCGTTCTTCGTCTGATGACATAGTGGCAACGCCAGGACCTTTCTTGCTGTCGTCGGAACTCAGAGATACGCGACGATGTTTATGTAGAGGAAACAACATTACTTCATTCTCCTGTGCAGCACTTTGGTCATTTCGACGTCGTTTCATGTTCCAATTTAACAAGTGCCAATCTCTTTAATTCAATGTCTTCCACACCACTATTCATCCATGACCATTTGAATTATTCCCGCGCGAAAGACTCTATCGCGTCTACTCACTTGTCGATATCATCATCTACACGCCGCTTTCAATGGTAAACACACATGTACCAAATCTCATAGTCTCTGTTCTTTCATTGCATACCTCTTGCGCTCTCTGAAGCCTTCTACAATCCTCATAGTTTCGAAAAAACTGAAAATATAACACCGTCTTTTATCTGTGATTTGATTTTACTACCCAGCTGGCACGAGAAAACCTACCACCTCAAGTGGCTCAGCGCTTGGCTCGTGAGCTCCGGAAGCTCGTTGTAAAGCCTTTGAACGGTGTCCGGTACCTCCCACAGGAGGAGGAACAGCTCGGCGAGATTCACGCCGAACTTCGCGGACCAGAGGACACCCCCTACGAAGGCGGGTACTTCACGGTAAAGCTTACGCTTACCAAGAGTTTCCCGGAGCAGCCACCGCGTGGAGTTTTTCTGACCAAGATATTCCACCCTAATGTGTCGCAGCCGGCAGGAGACATTTGTGTCAATACACTCAAAAAGGACTGGCAGCCGACACTTGGACTTGCTCATGTGCTGCAAGTAGTACGCTGTCTGCTGATTGTCCCGTTTCCAGAGTCCTCGTTGAACGATGAGGCTGGAAAGCTGTTTCTCAATAGTTATGACGAGTATGCAAGACGTGCAAAGCTGTGGACAAATATTCATGCACCGAAACGACCGGCCATCACTTGTGACGAAACTGCAGAAACGAGTGGAGAGGAGGAAAAGAAGAACTGTGGTAGTAATAACAACGGCAGAAGCTACCAATACAAGCGATCTGCTGATGATACAGCAAACTCGGAGGACAAGAAGGATGCAGCGTTGTTAATGACAAAGAAACAGAAGACTGACATCCATGTTGAAATCTCTCTCAAGAAGAAGGCCGACAAGAAGAAAGGCCTCAAGCGACTGTAATTCATTGCTTACGCTGTTTCTCGTGCCGAGTGTGCCGAGTGCTTTCAGCTTAGGCTTTATGAAAACTTTGAAGTTAGCACTACCATCTAATTGTAGTACATGGGACACTTTAAGCGTCCTAAATAAATGTAGCTACGCCTGATGGAGGCGTTATTTATCAACCACCTTTTTGGTAACCATCAACCACCCCAAATTTATTGAAATCTGATTGGTCACAACGCCAGTTTATAAAGATATTATACTTTTTAATTTTGTGCTGCTGGTGCTGCTAGTGCTGCTGGTGCTTGACGACGACAGGTTCAGGCATTTTGGCCTGTCAGTCACGATGATGACAGTATTGGATACGGTTGTGTAACGAGGAAGCAAATGGAAAAGTAAATTTGCTTTTCTGCGCTATGTTTTCATACAGGAAAACATAGCGCATAGATACCATCTACTGGTACAAATTGACTAGTCTAGCACCACATTTCTTAAGCATTCAAACAAAATGGTCTTCCGCCATTCCAAAAGGAACATCGACACCAAGCAGCAAAGCTTTGACGTCACCGTCTTTCGTATTGCCGATTTTTTTTTGTGCTCAATCACAGCAACATAACTTTTCTGCTGTACATGGGCATTATTTTGCGGCTCTTGCTTCTTCTTAACAAACTGCGGCGGTTATTGTGGTTTTACTATTGAGGTGCTGAACATCATCGAAATGATGCCGTACTTAGCGAAGGTCAGCGAACTTAGTATGCTTCATTGCACGTACTTAACGAGATTAGGAAGTAGCACGAATGTTGTTTGATTTTATATAAGACATCGTTTGATGTTGTCAGAGACGTATTTCCACCTTTTTTGCTAAGCATCAACCACCCCAAATTTATCAAATCTGATTAGTCAGATGTCGAAGAAGACACGAAAGTTGCATCGTGATGACGACGACGGCACAAGTGAAGCTTTACCGGACGGATGGGATCAATTCACGTCTTCGGATGGTCATGTGTACTACTACAATGCTGATACAAAGGAGAGTAGATGGGATTTGCCATCCAAAGACAAGGAAGAGGTCCTCGTACCTTTCAAATTAAGTCGTCGGGATTCCAAGGATAACAACAATAAGGTGTTCGACCAAGCTGAACCCCTTATAAGGTCCAGAAAGGTAAAAAAAGAGAAGCACAAGACAAACAAGACGACGGAGGAACACGACACAGTCGCAGCTGGCAAACCATCCAATGTCATGTTTCAGAAGCTCCAAGCGTCGCTTGGGGGAAAACTTGAGAAGATTCATACTGGACCACCTCCGATGATGAATATTCGTCGAGAGGGGTTGTTGGAATATACAGAAGGAGCTACTGGACAAGAGGTAAAGACGCCGTTGACGTCGGTTGAAGAACAATACGAGACTGAGACAGCGGGGATGAGCGCAGCTGAGCGATTTCGTTTTTTAAGGAAAAAAAGACAGGAAAATATGATGGCAAAGAGAGAAAGTAGTATGGGAGATGACTTTATGGCTGAAGTAGCTAAGAATATGAAGAAGAAGGGGGTCGTAGTTTTAAGAAAAGAAGAACGAGAAGGAAATGAAAAAATGGTGAGTTGGGAAGAGCAGGAGAAGGAAGAAGAAGAGCGAAAACGACGACAGATACAGGAAGAGATAAAAATAAAGAAAGAGAGGAATGAACAGATTACTAAAGAGAGAGAAGAACGACTAGAGCAGGAGCGTGCGAAGCAGTTAGAACTAGAGCAACCGGAACATGACGAGCAAGAAAAAAAGAGAAAGAAACAGGACAAGAAGGAAAAAAAGAAAAAGAAGAAAAAAGATGACGAGATCGACGAGCGCAATGTTGGCCTTGTGTCTGACTGCCACGAAATGAGTGGTACTGGACAACATAAACAAAATCAATTGAGTGTTGTTGAAAATGTTGTAGAGCAACATGAAGAGGATTTGGATGTGTCATCGCCAGAACGTGTGAAGTATAAAAGGCACAATCGAAGTCAGAATAGCAAACATGACATTTCTGTGGATCGACAAGCGGAAAGTGTTGAAGACGACCATCCTCCAACAGATGATAGACTAAGCCCGAGGTTTGAGATTAAGTCTAATGCTGTGCAGGATGACAAGCAACGTATGCGTGAAGAACGGCGTGCTCGAAAACAAAGCGAAAAGGACATGTTAGTTGCATCAAAATTGAGTTCGGTGACATCGGAATTACCACGACCTAAATCAACGTCAAGTTTAAATGAAGTTCGTAAAGAATCTCAAACCCAGTCAACTAGCAGCATTGAAGTTGGTGAAAACACTAAAGCGAGAAAGAAGCAACTGCGGCGTGAAAGGCGACAAATGGCAAAAATGGAAGCAGCACTAGCTGCCCAAAACTTGGATAGAAGCGGTAGCAACGAGAACGCACAGCCAGCAATGTCTACCGAGTCACACACGGATAGCAGCAATGGCCCGACTACTGGATTAGCGCACGCTGGAGGATATCGTATGAGTGGGCAGCCACTGTTAGGACAGCCACCGCTCGATACATACCTCAGTGGAGGTATGTATCCACCATATTCTTACATGATGATGCCACCTCCGCCCTCACCGTATGGATATTACTATTCGTACATGCAACCGTGTTCCATGCCGATACCCATGTATCCTTCAGCTATGGTGCCTCCAGGATACCAATCGATGCCAACTCCTTCACAATTGGCGAACGGGATGACAGTGCCTTCGGCATTAATTCCATACGGTACAGACACAACACTAGCAAATGCGTGTGGATATGATATGAATTTTGGAGGCACATCGGGTCCAGAATTGAGCAGATGCGACTGCTGCAAAGGCATTGGTGTTGGGTTGGTAGAAAAGAATGGTGTCTGCGCGCATTGTAACCGGTTGCGCCTTGCCTTCATTCTGGATTCTGCTCAGATGCGACTGAGGTGCTCAGTATGTGGCGGGTGGGGTTTTCAATTGCTCCAAGCGAACGGAATGTGTGAGCACTGCTCTCGCAGTGCGCAAAAGTCGCAATGGAGGCTCTTAGCAGCGGCAGCAGCAGGACGTCCTAGTAGTGTTGCGACAACTACTATCACTGCAGTTCAGCCTCGGCAAACTTCAGCAAAGACCAAGTCAGAGAAAGATAAACTTGATGACATTGACTGGGATCAATCCTCGGTGGATGACTCTGATTGGGATGATTGATCAGTATTGGTGGCATACGTGTAACGTGTCTATTTCGCTCGGAGTACGAATTTGCGGAGCAATGGCGGATTCAATAGCTCGAGACCGTTGCTGTATTGTGCTGACGCGCCAATACCTACACTACCTGATACGTACACTACCGGCTGATACGCGCAATAGTATAGAACAAGTAAATTACTTTCGCTATGCCGTCTTTTCCGGCAGTGCATGTAAATTTGCCGTGCTCATCTATTTAAGATCAAGTATTAGGATACAGACCCGTTGTTTTGGTTTCTTCACAGCAGACCACGTTAAGGTAGCATTGCGATGTTCGAGAAAAATTAGGCAAGAGCTCAAGACGTATGCCGGACCACAATTTCTCGTCTCTAGTAATGTACGGCTGGAGTAAAAAGCTGTCAGCATTGAAGTATATGCTACGCTGCATCCATGTGACCATTGTAGTCATTTCCAAAGAATAGCAGAGTAAAGCTACTACGTCGACACAGATGGGTGACGCTTCAGCAATGCCTGCTCCACTATAAATTCGCCAAACTGCCGCGTCAACCTCCGTAGATATATCTCCAAAAGGCTGTAGACGTCACGCATCACAAGCTCAATGACGACTTCGTCCAAGAAAATCGCTATACAATCAACCACAACTGCGCTAAGATGGGAATATTAAAAGACGTAAATACAAAACTTCTTACCGAGATCTTCCAACTTCTTCAATGTAGCGGAGTTTAGTTGCGATCCTCCCATTTCCGCCTTGTGAGTATTAACTCGTTCTTGGGTACCATCGGTATGTGGTTGGAGTCCAAGATGATTTTCTGTCGACAAAAATTCATTCCACCAAGCGTAGTCAGCTTACAAAGCAGTTGACAAGCTGATTACTACTGTACTTTCATAGTACTTTCATACCAATGCTCCGCGTGGAGTTGAAGAACATACAGAGCACAGCAGCATACTCATCCAATTCATCGATCGATCTAGTCAAAACCGCAACAAAGTTGGTTACACATACTTCAGCAGCAATAACTATCTCACCAACGTCAACTTGGCACGTACACTGAAACAGGAGGTGCAGCTCCGACGCGTTCCACAGCAGCAATAGCTTGTTTTTTGACCATGCGTCCAAACCCAAATGCTAGGTTTGTCAGCTTGCCAATATTTGATGAGTTAGCATCTGCAAGTCCTTCATCAGGCTGTCAACCGTTACATTCGTCAGCACCATAACACCACTGATCTTATTTTTTGTTATGTTAACTCACTCCATTGCTGCTCCCTCTCCGCATCAACTGGATGGTATCATTGCTCTTATCCTGCAGTAGAAAAGGGAAAGACCGGATCAAATGCACGCGTTCATGTCGTGTAAAATCCAGCAACGCGTCCAATTCTTTGATAGAAGCAGCATTCGTCGTGTCTAAACACAAGGACAGAGCGTGCTACCATCGAACAGTAAAACACATGAAAATAATCACTTTTAGGCTAGAACCAACAGCATTTTCAAGTCCGTTACACTGGTCTTTTCAAGTCCGTGTTTTAGTTGATGGAGAATAGCAAGTTTAAGTGGAACGCCAGCCAATTTGACTTGATCTTGTTGCCAAATTTCCTTGGGCACGAACAATTTTGGCGAAAAAAAAGCTCCCACTTGAATGGACTTTTCAATGAGCTGCATCAGGTGAAAACAGCAGAAAGGTCGAGGTAGAACTACTTCAGGATACCGTGACTGCAATCAAAACCAATCAAGAGAATGACAATAAAGGAGCGGTTAGAAAAAAAACTACTTGAATCGTCGATCACTTTTGAGACAAACATTAATCTCGAGAATCGGCGTCTGCTCTAGCATCTCTTTGGACACGCAGCGGCGTGGCGCAGGAGACAATAGCAAAGTTGTCTCGCGATGAGGGACAGCAGCCTCATTGGACACGATTGAGGCAGCTAAGGACATTGTCACCTTTTCCTCCTTCTCGCTTGAATCCTGCTCAAAAGTCTCCATTGCGGTCCGAAGAATGGATTTTATCTCACAAAAACGAAAATCCAAGCTGAAGTAGTAGAAGATCCAAGCTGAAGTAGATTGTTTTTGACCTTTTTCGCTCTACTTGTAGAACTTTGCATACGTTTTGCTACATGTGGCCGACCGCAGTATCGCCGTCTCATACTTTTTCAAAGGTCTCTACTATCTAACACGATAGCAACTTCATCCTATAATCATGGCAGCTTGAGCATTCCGACCTGATGAAAGTATCAAACAAGCACAAATGTGAGTTAAAGTCTATCAAGCGGCAATCAATACACCACATACCTCGCTTGATTCCTTGCCAAACGCTTGTAAGAGCTGCTGAACCTCGTCCACATTGTTGACGTACAAATGTGCATTGCTGGGCTTCTTGCCCACTGTGCATGTAAAGACGTGATGAAGGGGTCCTTCGTCGCACGCAGCGACAATGTCCTCATATGTACTGCTGCCAGGTCGCCCGTGCATACTTTCTTCCGTTCGCTCGGCGTAATAGTCGTAAATAGCCTTGAACATACTCTCATCTGTGGTGTCGTCGCCAATACAGAAGAGAAAGTCGGGGTGGCTGCGGCTGATGCTCGCGTCCTGCGTCAAGATCTGTCTGGCTACCACACCCTTGTTGAGACCTTCAGGAACAATTTCTAGCAGACCCTTCTTGCGGATAATATTCACCGGGAGGTCGCGGATTACTTCCTCTAAATCGATCTGCAGCGAATTGGCTTGCAACAAACCCCACTCCGGGTCAGTTGAACGAAAGTTCCAGGCAATACTTTGTTCAGTATACCGCACAACGCTACCATTCGTGCGTGTGCAGTAGACTTTCAAAATCGGATCAACTGCCTCGCGGACTGGACCCCAGTCGAATTTGAATCTGTGTTGGTGCCAGTGACGATCGGTTGGGTCTCTGTCACTGTCATGCTGCATATTCATGTCCTCCGCACTATCGATGTTGATGGATCGAGCCCACGAGTACAAGGCTCCGTTGTCAGATACAAGACCAAGGCCGCGAATATGTCCAAGTGACGCGCTCAAGTTCGACTTGCTCACGCCACTCACCACAAATACTGTGTTTCGCGGATCATTCGTCAAGTTTGTCAGTGCCTCCATCATAACAGGAGACGGCTTTTTACCCGTCACAGCTGTGAAGTCCTTCTTGACGTACATTGCGATATTCTCACGCGCGATAATGGTGCCGCCGTAGTCAAGCAGGAACACACGTCGCTTCGATTGCATGTAAGCTGTCATGACCTTGTCAATGTTCAATTGCTTAAAGTCAGATCGATCACCAACGCGCAATACGTGAGAGCGACCAATCTCCATATCCACGTATTCCATGTTCGTGTACTCCTCGTCACCCTCGGGGTTGTCTGTGACTTCATGGAGAAGTGACAGTACTTGTTTCGTCCAGTTCGCAGCGGGTTGGCTGGTAATGTAGGGTAAATCTCGTGCACGACGACCTAGCCGCTCTTCGTCGCTCATTGTCAATGCATGGTCCAAAGAGTTCACAAGGCCCGTGATATTCCACGGATTGACACGCACGGCACCGTTCAGGACGCAGCAGCACGCCGAAAACTCGCTTAAGATAACAACGCCCGGTCGATTTGTCAGGTCCACGCCCTTTGCAAATACAAACTCAAGGGGCTTCAAGTTCAGTCCTTCGCGGATAGACGTAACCATCAAAATGTCGCTGGCGAGCCACAGCGCCACACGTTCTTCTATAGTCGATGTGGAGGACGACTCCTCGTAGTCGATGCAACCCGGGCCGTACGCCTCGGTAATCCGATCAACAAGCTTGCGGATCTCATTACTACTATAGTTTTGATCACCTAGTCGAGTATGTGCCAGGTGTGCACGCTCCACGAACACAAGCTTATCCTTCCAAGTCGGACAGTTGCTAAAAAATTGCTCAAACGCCAGCATCTTAAGCGGAATGCCACTCAGCCGCTGGCAAACATCAACACCTGCAATAAGATGCTTGCCCGCATGTTTCTCGCGAAGCTTGCGTGCTGCCTCCTGCACCTCAGGGTTGTCAATCACCTCGCGAATAAGCGTGGTTTCAATACCCACGTGACTAATCGTGATAATCACATTGCGACCACGGTAATCAACACCCAAGTTTCCACCGCGTCGAGATTGATAGGTGAGACCCAGAAAGCGCTTGCAGGCATTCAGAAAGTGGCGCGCGTGATCGAAAGAGTGAAATCCTACAATGTCCACGTCCAGCACGCCTTCTAGCAGTTGCGTGCCGTGCGAAAGCTCTCGGAATACTTCCGATGTGGGGAAAGGTACGTGCAAGAAAAACACCATCTTGGGTCGCTTGCGGTTCTCGCTTCTGCATGTGTTGGCCAGATTTAATGGAAACAGCAGCAGGTGATAGTCATGCACCCACACCGTATCATTTTCCTTGCATAGCTCACCGACACGGTCGGCCAATAATCTGTTCACTGTCTGGTATGCTTCCCACCACTCGCCGTTGTTGCGCTCTTCCTTCCACTCAATCACTTCTGCACGGTCCCAAATCGCGTAGTAAATGTCCAAAATATCTACATTGTGGAACATAGGCCATAGCTTGCTCTTGCAGTATCCGCCGTGGTGATTTGCAGCCAGCTGGCGGTCAATAAACACCGGAATGCACTTCATCTCCGCCAAGATCGCCGTGATCTCGCTCTTGTCATCATCTGAGAGCTCTTCATGGTCACTACGCGCGTGGTATGTCACACAACCGACCCACGTCGTGTTCATACTCTCTGCAATACTGTTTTCGCTTCTTGAAATTAGACTATCACGGTTCCACTTGGCTGACCAAGATCCATTATCCAGCGACTTGGTAAGTTTCACTGGTAAGTGATAGCACACCAAGAAAAGCATTGCTTCAGGTGACGGATGATAACTCGATGGCATATATCTCTTGTATCTGCTCTGCATTTTCTTCTTTTGTCGGAACCTTTGACCAGGAGAGCCTGTCATACTGCTACTTGGAGACTTGACAGAGATATCTCCTTCATTCTTCTTGTCCAAAATCTTAGCAGCCACCATCGCCGATGTTGTCTCCTTCTTCAATACAGCAGAAGGAACATCAGTTATTGCTTCATCAGACATGCTATTTTGTCCCAAAGTCCTCGAGGTTTCATCTTTATGACGTGCATAGACAAGCGAACGTTCAATACGTTCCCCTGTCGGAATGAGTTCCATGTCCGGATCAAAGTGTCCATATTCTTCCACCACAATCATTTCTCGTCCTTCTGGTATCAAAACTCGTTCACATTGAATCTGTTCCCATGAACTAAAGACACCACCAGAAAACAGTGCGTACATGTATTGATGAGGGATTCCTCTTGGTAAGATCATCGGCTTCATCGTTGTCCAATAAGGGTAATCTTCTGGAGTCGTAACCAGAGTCATGCTCTCGTTCGGGTTAAAGTGTCCCATTACAAACGACGAGCCCGAACAATGGACCGTCTCACCCAAACGACTTGGGGCCTTTACTTTCAAGTGAACACGTGTATATGTGCCTGTATTGACATCTCCTGACGCCCCATCGGTCGATGAAGTTGACGATCTCCAGCTTGCCAAGTGGGGTAGGTCATCTGTTGATGATGACGGAGGTGCGTCACGCGTGGCCATAAAACGATAAGGACTGGCTTCGTCAGGAGCTGCACGATTTCGTTTCTCTGAACGAAAAGAAGTGGGCAATGGAGGTCTTTTGTCATCATTCATACCACCTTTAGGCCACGTCGCGGAGCTCTCGCTCGGGGACAAATCGTAGCGTTCCGCCATGAAGAGGGACAAATAAACTGGGAAGAAACGTTGGCGCTTTTTATCCAATCCGATCGAGAGAGGGGATTGTAGACGTTTTAGTGGATGAAAAAGACACGGGGAGAGTGAATGTACGTGAATGATTGTACACGGACCCACTCGATCAATAAATTGACTGGAGCAAACGAGTCCGTCATAATCGTTCTAACTAACTGCTGAAGCCATGGCGTCCGAGAAAGCAGCAAAGTCTGTACTGAGTAAAGAGGAGAAAGCGGCTAAGAAAATTGCAAAATTAGCCCAGAAGCAAGCAAAAGCTGCAATCGCTGAGAGTTTTCACGTCAAGAAGAAGAGCAAAAAAGACAAGAAGGACAAGAAGAGCAAGAAGCGCAGGCGGGACGAGGATGAAAATGATGAGACGGACCCCGTGTCGGAGACTTCTGACGAGAGCGACAGTAATGATTTATCGTTCAAGAAACTCAAGACGGAAGTCAAGACGACGAACGTTGGCGGGACAGAGAATCCACAGCTTGAGACGTTTGACATTAGCAAGGAGACCCAAAAGAACCTTCAAGCTCGAGGCATCAAGACACTCTTTCCTATCCAGGCCATGACATTTGACAAGATTATGGCTGGAAAGGATCTTATTGGTCGTGCCCGGACCGGTATGGGCAAGACACTTGCCTTTGCATTGCCAGTCATTGAGATCCTACTGAAGGATAAGCGACCACGTGTGCGTGGACGTGCGCCTCGTGTGGTGTGTATGGCCCCGACCCGTGAATTAGCCAAACAGGTGGCGTCCGAGTTTGAACTCACTGGGCCTTCGCTTAGCACAGTCTGCATCTACGGTGGAGCATCGTACCAGTCGCAGAACAATGCATTTCGCAGTGGTGTAGATATCTTGGTGGGTACAACGGGTCGTGTCATTGACCACATTGATCGTGGGAATCTTCGTCTACACAATTGCGAGTTCTTGATTTTGGATGAAGCTGATACGATGCTGGAAATGGGATTCCGTGAGGACGTGCAGAAGGTGTTTACTGCGATGCAGAAAGTGCAGAACGACAGCTCAGGCAAGCGTCAGACGCTGCTGTTCTCGGCTACGATCCCCAAGTGGGTAAAGGATGTGGCTGACAAGTACATGCAGAAGGCAGAGTTTGTTAACCTAGTGAAGGACTCGGATGATCAGGCGTCGACGGATGTGCAGCACATTGCAATTCCGTGCCACTGGCAAGGACGACCGACGCTGTTGGCTAATCTGCTTGGTGTGTACGCTAAGAAGGACTCGCGCACGATTATCTTTGCAGAAACAAAGAAGGACTGTAACGAGCTTGCGGTGCATCCTGAGATTAAGACTGACAGTCAAGTTTTGCACGGAGATATTGCACAGGATCAGCGTGAGACGACCATGAAGGCTTTTCGTGAAGGGCGTCTGCGTCTGTTGATTGCGACGGACGTTGCTGCTCGTGGTCTGGACATGAACGTCGACTTGGTGATCAACTCGGAGCCGCCTCGCAAGATGTCGGGTATGGCTGACGTTGACACGTATGTTCATCGTTCTGGTCGTACGGGCCGTGCTGGTAAAAAGGGTATTTGTATCACCTTGTACACAACTCGCCAGCGCGACCAGCTGAGCCAAATTGAACGCAAGATCGGCAACAAGTTTATTATGAAGGGACCTCCCGACCAAGAGGATCTGATCAAGGCATCTGCTGTTAAGGCGCTGAAGGAGATTGGCAACGTCGACCCCAATATGATTGAGCTTTTTCAGAAAAAAGCAAATGAGCTGCTCGAGAGTATGGAACCTGAAAAGTGTCTGGCTGCTGCGCTGGCTTGCATCACGGGCCACACCAAGCCACCTCGCCGTACGTCGCTCATGTCTGGTGTGCCTGACTACGTGACTATTCTGTTCACGAGCTCGAACTGTATTCGCGCTAAAGGCTACGTCTGGAATGCTTTGAACCGTGACATCCCTGAGAGCATCGCGGCCGACATCAAGCAATTGACCCTGACGGAGGATTCGATGGGTGCTTGCTTTGACCTCCCGATTGCTGGTCTGGAGCTCTTGGAGAAGCTGATAGAGGATGGTGGTATGCATTGCCCGTACTCGATCCCAAAGACGCTTCCAAAGCTCCAACAGTCAGCTTACCAAATGCGTGCACAGAGCTTCGGTGGAGGTCGTGGTGGTGGTCGTGGTTACGGTGGTGGTCGCGGTGGCCGCGGCCGTGGTGGCAGTGGTGGCCGTGGTGGCCGTGGACGTCGTTTCTAAATTGCTTCGTGCTACATCTTGCCATCAAGTGCATGGCGAGGTAGTTAGATATGTCTCCCAACTCCCTAACATTAAATATTGTATAGAGATTTGTCATTCATGCAATGGTGTCTGATGCTTGTCGTGACATCCAAAACCACGGCCAAGTTGCTCTGCGCAAGCTTCATTCGAGATGGTGCTGAACTCAAATTACTTTGTGATAACCATCACGTGATGTACGAAAAAATGGCGTACCAGCTCCAGTAACATTATGTGCGTATTCATCTGAATTAGATGAAGATTCGAGTGTCATCGCATTGATTGGTGGGCTGTCAGCCGACAAAGCCTCCTTATGCCACTTCTAGGTCCGCTCTCAGCCGAGGGAGCAACGTCATTCCATTTTCCAGCATGAGTCTCCTGCTCGTAGTGTTCATTCTCGCATGCTGCGACAGTCACGCCACCAGTGATGGCATTGTCCCTGTCAAGAAACAAGAAACGGGCTTTACAACCAGTGGTAACGTAAACCGCTACCTCAGGGGTAGCAAGACGATCGGTAACAAAGCAGAAGAAGTAGAAGAGAGAGGGTCTCCCATAGCGAGTATCACCGAGCTGGAGACACTTTTGAAGAAGGTTGTTTCTCCTGAGAGATTTAACACTATAATGGGAAAGAACCCCGAGCTCGAAAATGTGAAGGTCGTGACGGTCAAGAAGGAGTACACTAAACTCGACGGGTGGAAAGCTATTGCGAAAGGGCAAGTAAAGCCGGTAGCAATAATAGCAGCCATATCGCTGGCTGGAGGATATCTTGCATATCTGGTGAAGGGGTAGTATTGTGACATGGAGCGTTGACGTTTTTGGGTCGGTTGATGCATACTGTCTTGAAGTCTACACGACTTTTCTGCGATTGCGTAGCAAGAAGCAAGAGCCCATGATATGCCTTCAACCTAGTTTAGTCATGAGGAAGAGTGCAGCACCAAGCGTGCTCTTAGACGAGATTTTGATGTCCATCGTATGATTTTGAACACACTCGAGGGTGCTTCTTTCCCTTCTGATACTCGCTCTGACCGTGCCATATTTTTCATATTAATCTAACGACGCCTGACAAGGCTATAGTGTGGTTTCGAAGGTACGCGCTGAAAGCGCTAACGATAGCCGTCATTACCATGCCTCCAGATCATATGACAAGTATAGAAATTGCTTATAGCGGTCAAACCAGAACTGAAAAATTGCTAAGTTGGAAACCGTGGAGTAAGATATTTTCATGTTAATTCGTGCTCAAGTGGCCCCAGTACGTGTTCTTTATTCAGAAGTTTTCGAAGTGCAGTTAGTGGCAAGCAAACAATTCCCATCCCACCTCTTTTTGTAGTACTCAGTGATGTAACGCCCATTCTTACGCCAGATCCCCCATTCTGTTTGCTCTTTAAACGAGAGCGTTGGAAACAAATCGTCGAGCATGCTATAGTCAGTCTCAATATTGTGAAGCAGCATTGTATCCATCACATTGTCGTAACGTAGACGTTGATTGCCACGCACAACAGACAACCTGCGACCCGGCATGTTACTATAGACTGCACGCTCACCAAACGTGACATTGCGCTTAAGCGAGCGTCCGATACCAGTTTGGATGAATCCTCCTTCTGGAACACCCGTGATATCCGCCAGCGTGTTGAGAATATCGTAGTGTTCTACAGCATCTTCGATCAAGAGTCCCGCAGCCTTTCCTAGTCGTCCCTCTGCAATAATGGCGCCTGGCACTCGCGTCACGGATTCCTCTTCATTGTATATAATGTCAACCTCAGGTGCAGCGCCATGATCACCCATGATGACGACAATCGTGTCTTCGAGAATGCCCTTGTCTTTCATGCGGTCCAAAAATTTGCCGAGTTGCATATCGGTGAAGTACCGGGCCTCGTAATATTGTCGAATTTCTTGCGCGTGCTTCTCTCCGTCATAAAGCGCGGAAAAATCGGGTTTCTTAGATTTCGCGTACCATGTAGGCAATTTTACAAATGGCGAATGACTACTGGTGGTATAATGCGTAAGAAACAACGGCATTTTGGGCTCACCGTTTGCCATTCGTTGGTTTTGCTTGCTTGTCTTGTTCACAAGCAGGTCGCCAAGAATCTCAAAATTCAAGTCATCATGAACACCCCATCCATACGCTCGCTTCTCCTTGCCTGACCAATCTGTATGGGAAATGTTAAGATCGTTTTCGGCCAGCTTCTTGACCTGGTTCACATCCCATACGGTTTCGTAACCATGAGTAGGAAAAAATATGTCCCACTCGTCTAGGGTGATAGAACACCCAGTATAGAAAAAAGTCTCATACCCCTTAGCCGAAAAGAGTTGTGGTAGGCCAGCTAGTTTCGTGCCATTTCTTCCTCCCGTAATGCCGCTTTTCGCAGCACTGTCATACGGAACCTGGGCGAACAAAATGCTTTCCACCGACCGGCTGGTAGGAATGCTTGTCCAGAGATTGCGGAGACCAACTCCATGTTTCGCCCATCTATCGAAGTTTGGCGTAATAGTGAGGTTTGTGTCCTTGTACACGTTGGATGGGTCGTCCTTCCCGACCAGGTAGTGCGAATCCCGGAAGCGAAAAGATTCGACTACAATGACAAGAACGTTTGGTGGGTTGTCGGTTGAGACGTCAACGTCAAAAGCCAGATCTCCGCGAAACCCCGTTGTAAGGCGGTAAAGTGAATCATTATCGAAAACCTGGTATCTCTCGGTCGGGTGTATATACGTCTCCATCCACGATAGACTGCTATTCACATTCGTATACGTGGCATCTGTCGCTGCTGAAGGCTGCAGCGCATGTCCAAACAGCTCGTTCAAAGTCGCGTTCAGCGCCGCATATGCCACCACTGGTGAGAACACATAGCGTACTACCACAACAATCGCGGGGATTACCACAAGACCCACGAAAAGAACGACGACTTGGATAGCATAACTCACAATAAGCTCTCCATATCTCCGGCTTTTGTTCACTGGAGACAGCTCGTGCTTGGCCACATCTTGTCCCTCTTCAAGCGCAACTTCGACATATTTTGCGCGTTTGACAACCTTTCCAGTTCCATTTTGTCCTCGGTTCTTGACCGGGATCACTATCAAGTGCGTTGGGTTCCAACAAGCAAGGTCAGCCCAGCTAGCGCATGTTCTAACGAGAGCAAAACCTGTAGCAGTAGCCACTAGAAGAGCTACCGTCATGTAGGCTCTTTGGAAATCCTCGGTTGATATGGGGGCATCTTTTAAATGCCGTTTCTCCCTGATCAACGTGGCCAAAAAGTCCATGGAGAATCGCATATTCCGACTGATGACAAGCAACAAGTCTAAGGCAAATGGCACTATCACAACAACAAACAAAACCCACGAGACCGTGAACGTCGCGATGTTGCTGATGACTCGGACGAGCAACTCATGGTTTCGAGGACTCCATCGTTTGACGACTGCAAGCTTTAACATATCAAACAGCCATAAAACACACGCCACATAGGTCGTGCAGACAAAGTCCTCCATAAACCCGAGACTCAGAGCGGCAAATTTGAAGAATACCGTGTAAGCTTGAGGGCTGCCGTACATGGTGGCCAACGCCTTGAGAGCAATGCACCGACCGGCCGAGAAGCAGGAAAGCAGGAAAGCAAATACGAACAACCATCCGAACCACGGGCAAGTCACGACATCGGTGATCCAAAGAATCTTTGTCGACTCCGTCCTCGGTTGAGCTTTTTTTGAAACTGGTATCTCTATCTCTTCGTCATTGGTGTCGAGGGGTTCCGAAAAACGATGTCGCATCGATTCTTGGTCTTGGGTGCTCGTTCCAACGAAACGCAGAGATTCCATCATCACGATACCGACTCTGATGTGAGACCCAGAGAGAACCGAAGATTGATCAAAAGTGAGAGCAATTTAGGAGCTTCTCATCTCGTCCTGACAATCGGACGAATTGTGGCCAACTGTTTCGGCGTATCAGACGAAGCATCGGATACAAGGACACAACAAAATATAATGATCAGACTGTCTCTTAAATACTGTGTCCGTCTTCTATGCACATTGCCTTGTCTGACAGCTATTTCGTCTTCAGAACGTAAAAGCAGACAACATCTGATTCGGCGTGCGTCAGCTCGTCTACTTGGCCTTACTTAAGCATATGGAAGCTTAAGTAGAACGGTCGAGCTAAATTAACTTCGTTTTTAAAACCGCTGATGTCTGCCACACATAAAATATGGCTGGCGAGGAACGTACGTTGTGCTGCTCTCACTGAAATGTTGCTCAATGCCTGTCTCTGCTGCATTGCAGAGCCAATTGCTACACTTTGGTTGCACTAAAACTGACATGATGACACTTTTAATAACTTTATTCTTTTGCTTTTTCACTGTGCTTCCAACCAGTTGCGATCAAAGAGATGGCGGCCACGCCCGCGATTGTTGAAAAGGGAGAAGAGGAAGAACATCCGTTACAAACGGGATGGTCGCTTTGGTACGTAATGCAGAGCAAATGTAGAAAGCTCTTGGATAATGCTGATAACTGACGTGAATTTGTGTCCCTTGCTGTGATTTGACGCAGGTACGACAAGAAAATGCCCAAGAAAATTGACGTTGGGTGCGTGGAATGTTGCAGTTGCTAACATTGTTGCTGAGAACTGACAATTGTGTTTGTTGAGACAGAACGTACCAGTCGAATTTGCAAAAAATTGCCACTTTCAGTACGGTGGAGGACTTCTGGCGGTCAGTAGTAGCTGTGATGATATTAAGAGAGGGGAGAAGAAGCTGAAGTTGCTTTGGGTTTTGGTGATTCTGCTTGTTGTTATTGCAGCCACTATATCCATGTGAAACGTCCATCGCAGCTGAGCCGGGATGTAAACCTGTACTTGTTCCGTGACCAGTCCAACTGTGCCCCGATGTGGGAGGCATTCCCGCAGGGTGGTTGCTGGATTCTGAAGATTAAGAAGAAAGCCAATGTGCTTGGAAAGATGTGGCAGGATCTAGTCTTTGCCGCTATTGGTGAAGCTTTTGAGCAGCTTGATGTCGTGGGCATCGCCGTGGCCATCCGCTCCAAGGAGGATATGTTGTCCGTCTGGAATGCTGACAACTCGGATGATAGCACGCGCTTTGCCATCGGGTGTGTACTAAGTTTGACGGATTGAGTATATTGCTATCGCACTAATCCATGTGTTTTGTTGTTGTGCTCGTTATAGCGAGAAGCTGAAGGAAATCCTTATGCTCGACTCCAACACGCTGGTGGAGTACAAATTCCACGCAAACTCCATCCGGGACATGTCGACCTTCCGTAACGCGAAACCGTACGTCTTCGCTGCTGCGACGCCAGCCACGGCCAATTAAGCTCGAATTGGAAGCCAAGTTTATTGACTAAGTCCACGACTCGAGCAGTAGCTTGAGTGCAGACGCAATGAAAGCGGAGACACCTGTGTGGCAACATTCTGCACACCATCGCGTTGTTGCTTTATTACAAAACTTCTCTTTTGTATGTTTCGATTGTTTTATGCTGATTCATTCATTGCCACCTACCTACCAAGGCAGTTGATGCCTATTAATCTGCAAGCAAAAGATTCTGATGAATCGTGAGGAATTTCAAAATCACGCCGTTTGTCCAACCAAAGCCAAACTGCGGAAAGTACTCACCGCCAGCACCTAATCCACCAATTTCAGACGCGTTGTACTTCTCAAACATCAAACCCGACTGCTTCCAAGCCGTAAGACTAGTCCGCGTCCATATTTGTGACAACTCGCGAGCCAAATTGTGCGATTCCGTGGTATTGACGGCCAGCAAGCCTTCTACGACAATATCTTGCTCCGGCGGCCATGCATTGGGCGAGTCCCATTGTTGCCCCGAAAAAGTGGTTGTCGTTTGCACACCACCGACCTGAATTAGTCCCGAGTTCTTGAGTGAAGTCACGACGTTTTTCAAACGGTCAATGTTGGTTGCATTGTACGCTTTCGCCCACAGCGGTGTGTAGTCGGATACAGAAACAATAGTCGAATGAGTGTCCGTCTCCAGATCGTAATCTTTCCAGGTTTGGTGCTTGTCGCTCCACAGAATTGCGTCAATGGCTTCGAGTCGTCTAGCAGAAGCGCGCTCAAAAAATTGTGCCTGCTCGTTATTGCCAAGGTGTTTGTTAAACTCCATCAGGTTGCGTTCTACCCGGTACATGATCGAATTCAGATCAACAGGAACCACGGAAGAAGTCAACATTGTTGTCATGTCCAATGGATCTCGCAACCAGCGGCTACTGAAGTCCCACCCGCTCTCGGCAGCAGCAATCACATTGTTGTAATACTTGTCCTTGTGTCGCTCTGTGGCCGCAGCATTCCCATCGTCCATACGAACGGTGCGGTCAAAAATCTCGGAAGCAACCAAAACATCCTCCCGATACGATTCGGGTCGTGGATGGTTAGCATTGGACGTGTAGCGATTCAACACGTATGTGGTTTTATTCGTTGCTCCCGCCCTCGAATCCCTTCGTGTTAACTCGACTGCATGCCCACAAGGTCCATGCTGCATCCAGAAGTCGTACTCACGCTCCAGGATAGGCAATGCAGCTCGCAGATACTCGTCATCGTACTCAATGTCGGTCCCGTTAACAGAAAGACGAGCAACTAATTTGACCATATCCGAGAGCATGGGCGGCTGGGACCGCGTCAAATAGTAGATTCTTCCTCCATTGGGCACAAACCCAAACTCGGACACGTACTCCAAAAGGTGATTCACGATGCCACGTGCAGTGACGGCCATATCACTCACCAAAAGTCCTTGTACGATCCAGTAGGAATCCCAATAGTAGCTTTCGCGAAAGCGTCCACCAGGTACAATCAGCACGTTAGCAGGCTTATTCAAAATTGGTTCACCTAGCTTCCGAGAACGAAGAAGCGACCCTTTCACGCGCGGGTTGCGAACTCGCCCAAGATTCGCCCATATTTGGTGCAGGCTAAACGCCCATTCCCGGAGTTCTTCATCTTGTATGTCAGCTACCATAGGCGGGTGGAACTGTCCCTGGTAGTCGATAGGCGTGATCGGCAGCAGATCCGTTCCTGGCAAGTCAAAGTGGTCATCAATGAACCGCCGCAATTGTTGCTCGTGCGTGTCATGGACATTGTCTCGGTACTCGGTCGTCGCTAGTTCACGATGCTGGAAATCCATCAAGATGTCAAACGCACTGCTGTTTACTTTGATAGGCATATCGACAAAGTACTTGCTATCCGAGTAGACATTGGCCATCTGAACAGCATGCAACAACGGCCCACGACAGTAGATATCCATAGATCGCTCTAACTCCACATCAACTCCTAGTGAAACCTCATTGTCAGTAGAGAGTTTACTCAGCTCTGGCGATTGACTCTTCATATGACGAAGAAAAGAGCGCAGACGATTGCCGCCGCTTACAAATTTGCCACCAGAACGGTGCAGTGAGAAGGTTGGTGCTTTTTGCACCCCATGGCCAATTGATCTGGTCGACAGTACCTTTAGACTGATAGCAATCACGACCATAACGGCCACAATTTCCAGTGCCCGTAGCAAAGTCTCACGACTTCGGCCCGGCCTCTTCGGTGCAATATCATCATTATCGGCATCTTGACGCTTCAACAGGTCGTGTACTTGATCACTACCCCGAGTCTCTGGAATTAAGGGTAGCTTCTCCTTTTCACGAGCAACGTCACGGTCATCCCGCCACTTGATGCAATCGGCAAACAATGAAGCGCGTTTCAAAGTTCCGACCTTGTGACCTGAATTTTCTGCTGTGGAGTTGCAGCTAGAAGCACAACTCGGGGACGACGGGGACATCGACTGGTTAGCGTGAAGAACCTAGTACACGCTTGAACGAAAGTTGACGAATGACGACGATAGAGGTCCTCGAAAAGACTGAGGACCAATGCTTTATTCTCACGGCGTTTCCCAGAGGTAGTACATATACATGTTGAAGCTGTAAATATTTTGTATCACTTGTCTGCAGCTACTAAGCCCTGGATCAGTTTCTATCGAAACACTAACGATCGTTGAATTCATATCGGACGTGAAAAGGGAAATTCCGAGGAGTATCGTCTGGACGATCGTCGATAAATCTGCTCCAATCATTTGATTTGGTCGACGTTGTCCGTCGGAACGTACCTCAACGCACTCTCAAAGACGGAACTCTCACAACCCAAGGGCAAAGAAGATCAATAACAATGAAATAAGAAGGGTCAAGGCTTGGTATTGAATCGTCACGCACCTTAGTCAACTTGACGGGCATCAAAGTGTGCGAGTGCGTGACAGACATGACGTCTTTAAGTGTTCCCCCTCCCATTGCAGCGTGCTATTGCACACTGTAATGTAAAGAAAGAGCAACAGGGCCCTGAAGATGCAAAGAAGCAGCTAAACATCTAAGCTAATGGTGAGGTCAGTAGGAGAGGAGGAAGGAACAGTTCGGCATGGCCGACATTCTACACTAGCATTTCCATCGGTTGCCACAATTGTGGCACATGACAAACACCGTCATCGGTTCATCTGCACTGCGCGTCTGCTTCTGTGTGTTACTGGTCTTGGACGATTTGCAACGTCCGCAAGTAAACAGACCCTTGGTACCTTCAGTACCCGTCTGCTTCTGAATTTTGTCATGGTTTGCTTCAGCCCAATCCAGACGTGCTTCCTGGAATGCATCATCCCTTAACTTTTCAATCTGCGCTCGTTTCTCCTCCGTTGCTAGCTCTTCTGCCGTCATCTTGACCAATTGATCTCCACTGACACTATCATCCAACAAATTTTGCCGCAGCTCCCCGTTCTTCTTCAAGTTAAACGACAACTGGCGATACTTGGCCATATACTCCTTCTTCTGCTCTCCAGGGGCTCCCATATGGTACGTTCTTGCCATTGCCACCTCAATGGCAGCCGCCACTTGTCCAAAATCCCCGCCACCTTCGGAGATTTCTAAGATCTCTTTCACTTTTATCCGTACAGTGGCTCGAATCTTGTCCAGTCCCGCAGGAATAAAAGATGAAGAGCTCACTTTAGCTGCTTCAGGCTTGGGCGCTGTCTTAAGTCCATTAGAGCCAGAGATTCTCGCTTGAAGAGACTCTTGAGCTGTATTGCTCAATGGCTTGCGCTCTGGTTCGGAAGTCGCGCGAGGGGACAACGCCATGTTTTTCCATGACTTGACCAGCAGACGAGCCAAATTCGCAATCTTCTCGTTCTCGTGTTTACGTAACTTCCCAATCGTGTGTCCCATTTTTGTCTCCTTCAAAATGGTGTACGTTACAGCAGATTTCTCCAATGTACGCAGGATATCCAGTGCATTGTCCTCATCCGTCGCATCACCTCGTGTGAACTTGAGTAGACGACGATGCAGCTGCTTGGCGTCTTCCATGATGAGTTTTACGGCTTTGCAGGGGGTTTGACGCGTGCGTATTTTAAGATTTTGTGGCTTCAAACGCCTACGATTTACACGTCGCGTATTGACTGATCTTGGAGCCTCTTGTCTCTCGTTCGACTGACGACTGGTCAGTCTTGGGAAAAACGGATGGTGTGTACCCCATACATTATGTGGTTCACATAAGCTCTATTCTGGCCAACAAAATGACGGCGACAGCGTTGGCAACGAAAGCATCGAAGCACAAGACAATTAAGCCTGCAACTCACTGGAGACTGGACTTGCCGTCGGTGTCAGGTCAATAGTGACGCGATGGCGTCGAAAGACATCAGTAATATGGCCATTCCTGAAGATGTCATGTTCCCAATGTGCAAACCACTGGATGATCAGCACAAACTTTACAAGCTGCACACGGACTGCAACTTTGCTGCCGTGTTCTTGCAACGCTTCCGACCATTTGAATTGAAACTCGTTAACGTCGCTATCACGCTCGAGGTGAGGGAACTTGCCTAGTTAATGAACTGGAAACACTGCGACTGAACTCGACGTTGTCTCTTGTTGTTGCTATCGTGCTTTAGTAGAATTTTGCCAACGCGCTGCTGCGTCCAAAAGAGGACGGCTTGTGCGCAGAACTACACTCGTCTACTGACCAATGTAAGTCCTGGCATGTCAAAGTACGTCTGGAACGATTAGCCTCAGCTTTGGTAGCCACTAATGACCGAGTTATCATTGTTTAGAAAGTATCATTGGTCTGTCCACCTGCCTTGTTTTCAGCGCCAAGTGGAGTATCCGGCTATTGCCAATGGCACGCATGGTACGACGAGCAGTAGCGAAGGTGGAAAAACACGAAAAGGTGGACTATAATGAGTGGCAGAGAAAGTGGCGATCCTGAAGTTTCTGTGGCAGTCACTATCTCGTAGAGTGCTTAAGAACCTCACTCGACAAAAGGAGAGACGGATACGAAACGAGCATAGAAAACACGAGCTTGCTGTCAGCGGAATACTAAGTTGTTCTGCCAGCCACTTCAAAGGTATCGGGCGTCGCTCCTTACGCAACCGGCAGCAGATACATTACACGAATGTTGATGCAGAAGAAGAAGCTGTGGCGGACTCAGACAACAATGGCGATGAAAAACATGACGTAGTTGAGGACAAAGTGACAACAATGTCGACAGCGAAACAGACGGAGACGACAAAGACAAAGACCAAACTTGGGAACTCCACTGGCAAAAGTAACGCCCATATCAAGAAACGAAATACTCGGCACGTTTTTGTTCTTCTTCCATGATGACGATGACTTGGATAATGACGATTCGAAGATGATGATGACTTGAAGAATAGCAATCAAATATACGATACCATTTATTTGGTCCAAGCGAGACAACCGTCTCTTGTTGTCTTTTCAACTTTCTTTTAGCCAATGAGAGCGGACGAAACCGAGTCGGTGCATTATTCAAACAGCAGCTTTCCTCCTCACGACGCGACGGCTCCGCGTGAACGATTGTATTTGCGCTTTCACTTGATCTCACGTTTTGCTTTCTCTCTCGCTTGGTAATCGACAACAACACCTAACTGCTCTCAAGAGTACACTATCTAACTGTCTCTCTATTGTATATGACACTATATTTTGTGACGACCTTGCGCTAGAAAGTTGTCGCCATTTGTAGCGACTAGGATGCAGCCCACAACACTGGATCCGACGCCTTTGTCCAGTGACAATGGTCCTTTTAATTCTGCCTTTGGAGAGATTGTGCATCGTGGCTGGCTTAACCTGAAGACTCGCAGTATGGTGAACGTACGACCGAGACACATGCGCTACTGTATCTTGACACGTGATACGCTGCTGTTTAGTACGTTCAAGTTCCAGCCCAGTACAGGTGACTTGCAATCGGGACTGGTGAAGCCTTTACGCAGCTATAAAGTGCTGGGTGTGGCGCCCTGGGATGGTCGACGCTTTGCCTTCCTCATGAGTGTGAAGCAAGTGGACGACAATGCAGACAAAGTGCTGGAAATTGACGACCCTACGGCAACAGCTGCTAGTAATTGGATCCACAATTTAAGAGCATTGACGAGTCGTGAAGACGAGGAATGGCCTTTGACTCCGGCTTTGGTGCCAATAGGAGGAAGTGGTCAAAGCTCGTCATCCGACTCCCCGTCTGAGATGGTTAATTTGGCTGCCAATGACAAGAAGGAGGCCAACTTGTGGGTGAAAGGAGCATCGGTGCATCGAGGGCTGCTCAATACTTCTGGAGAGAATAATTGTTTCTTGAATGTGGTGATTCAAAGCTTCTGGCACTTGACGTCTATGCGACATTTCTTGCTGCATGTGGAAGTAAAGGAGGAGTCTCGTACAGTGGAGACAAATGTACTGCGTGCACTGAAATCAATGATGATGGAGTATGACGACACGTCCAGTGGCGTGCTGCACTCGCGTGCTATTCGTAAAGGATTGAGTGTGCTGTATTCAGCAGACAAAAACTTCCAAGAAGGTGCTATGTACGATGCAGAGGAGACGCTTCTTGCGCTACTCAACTTAATGCACCAGCAAACGGTAGCGATGGAGATCGAGGAGACGCATAAGACGACGATGATGGTAAAGTCGTTGGTCCGACTTGTGAGCGCCGATGCATACGAAGAAAAGCCGCAGGCAGTCTTTGATGACAACAGCATCCCACACCTGGTCTTTTCACACCAAATTTATGATCGTTATTCGTGTGGAAGTTGCAATCATAGCTCGCCATGGGACCTGTACTCTAATCTCGTGTACTCGACGTACGCGAGTGACTTGTACGCTTGTAAGTACGAATCGATGGAGCATATGTTGCGTCGACTCACAGCACAGGAGGCAGATGTTGCGTCCAAGTGCGAACAAAAGGGATGCAGTGGCAAGCTGAGTAAGGAGCGGGTTATTCATCGCTTTCCCATGGTGTTTACAATGTCAATTCTTTGGGCAACTCAGAATGCAACGAAGGAACAAGTGCAAGGAGTGCTACGAAACATTGAAAACCGCATAGATTTGGCCAAGTGCTTCGATGCCACTGGACCGGTCATTCGTTTTAAAAATGGTGGAATGCGTACAACATACCGCTTGCGTGGTTTTGTTTGCTACTATGGACGACATTACGTAGCTTTATTCTACAGCACCGCGCACGAAATGTGGTTACTTTTCGACGACTCGCGGGTTCTTGAGATTGGTACTTGGAGCAATGTCGTCTCGGAGTGTCTGAAGGGACGGTTCCAGCCAGTTTTGCTTTTTTACGAGCTTCCTGGCCAACGCAAGGATTCGTCCGTTGGTATTTTTATGAATGATGGATCATTTAACGTGGAGAGACAGAAGAGTTTGTCGATCGCGTCTCAGCCTGGCGAAATGATGCCACCGTGTATCAAGGAAGAATCTTCCGATATTGAGCGGCACAAAGACAATGGAGAGCTTTATAGTGTAGATGAAGAATCGACCCTTTCCAGTGAGCGAGGTGCGCAAGCAGTAACGGAGCTGGAAGCAAATCCAGACTTTGAACTGGAAGAGCTAAGCCTTCGCGACTCCATTATGCAGAATATCACGCCGGTGTCGGCGGCCATCGCCATGTGCCCTCGTACGATTTCTATGAATGCACCTCTGGGTGAGGACGAATACGACGTGCGCTTTGGTGATTCACGCTTGCTTGGTATGTACTTAGAGAAGGTGGACAACGAGCTGTGTGTGACGAGCTTTCCGCGTGGAGCGAAGGGTGGTATGTTTGGTGCCGAAAAGTGCCGGCAGATCGGTATTTTTGACACCGTTTTGCAGGCCAACGGACACCCGCTTCAACACTACCAGGTGGATCGCGCTCTAAAGATGATCAAGGCTCAGACACGTCCGCTAGTAATCCGATTCCGCAAGTCCAAGCGTGTGCAGACGCTAGTTGACATGGGTTTTTCCCGCGAGCTTGCAGTATCTGCATTGCTGAAGAAAAATGGCGACGTACAAGCCGCTGCTAATTACTGCTTCGAAACAACGAGCTAGTCTATGGCTGAGCGATAATAGGACAGTCATGCCAATGCACATATATGTATACATATATGTATCGTGCTTTGGGAAGCGAAATAATGAATGAAGTATTTTTAAGTCAAGGTGCTCATTTCATTGTGCGCGTCTGTCTCCTAATTGCCACATGATTCAAGCTCTACTTCAGGTTAAGCAGAGACATCAAGGAGCAGTTGCAGTTGCAAAGGCACTGATCCCGATCTTTTAAGACGTCGGTGCCAACGAAAAAGTTTTGATTTCACTAAGTCACTGCAGGACACACCATTTGTAGTGCTGTGGTCACGTCCATACGCCGTGTGCACTGCATAGCACATCGCCCTAGCAGTGGAATCACACAAGAGACATTATTGCTTGTGGCGCCAGCAGTGCACGTCTGACTTGACGGCTAAGAAATGGTCAGACGAGCTTTAATCGGTGATAAACTTCCCTGCTATAAGTGCACAACAGGCAAATACAGTTCTAGCAATACTGGAAACCGCACCGTTTTCCCATGACGTCGGATGCGTCGATGTGATGATAATTAAGCCGTTTCATCCCGGTGGTCCACACCATATATCTCTGGAACCCTGTCAAATCGCATGCATTTGTACGGCTCACAAAGCATTAACTTTTGTTTCCAGAAAAAAAATGAAGAGCGTCTCCCGCGTGGCACAGATGGCGTTTTCCCACGCGCGGGGATTCCGTTCCAGTGCTACGCTAGCCAATGGAGGGGTAGCAGAGGATCCGGCCATGACACGTGTCTATGGCGGTCTTAAGGATGAAGACCGCATCTTCACGAACGTGTATGGAGAAGACACTTGGCGTGTGGATGGCGCATTGCGTCGTGGAGATTGGCACCGCACGAAGGATCTTCTATGTATGGGTCCAGAATGGATCGTACAAGAGATTAAAGAATCGGGTCTACGTGGACGTGGAGGTGCTGGCTTCCCAAGCGGCCTCAAATGGTCTTTTATGCCTAAACAGACGGACGGTCGTCCTTCTTTCCTTGTAGTAAATGCTGATGAGAGTGAACCCGGTACATGCAAAGACCGAGAGATTATGAGGAAAGACCCACATAAGCTAGTAGAAGGCTGTCTTCTTGCTGGTTTTGCCATGCGTGCTCGTGCTGCTTACATTTACATTCGTGGCGAGTTTTTTAACGAGGCTTTGATCCTTCAGGAAGCTATTCATGAGGCTTATCAACGTGGATTCCTTGGCGAGAATGCTTGTGGATCTGGATACGACTTTGATGTGTATCTGCATCGTGGTGCTGGTGCTTATATTTGTGGAGAGGAGACTGGACTGCTGGAGAGTCTGGAAGGCCGCCAGGGAAAACCTCGGCTCAAACCACCTTTTCCGGCTAATACGGGCTTGTATGGATGTCCCACTACGGTGACGAACGTGGAGACAGTGGCTGTGTCTCCGACGATTCTGCGTCGTGGGGGATCATGGTTTGCTAGCCTTGGACGTAAGAACAACCATGGTACCAAACTTTTCTGCATCTCTGGACATGTTAACAATCCATGTATAGTAGAGGAGGAAATGAGCATTCCTCTTCGCGAATTGATTGATCGTCATTGCGGTGGCGTTCGTGGAGGATGGGACAACTTGCAGGCGTGTATCCCTGGTGGGTCTTCTGTCCCTGTGTTGGATGAGGAATTATGCCAGGATATCATGATGGATTATGATGATTTGAAGCAGCGTGGTGGGTCCGGTCTAGGCACGGCGGCCGTCACCATTTTCGACAAGAGTGTTGATATGGTGGGCGCTATCCGTCGGTACGCGCACTTCTACACCCACGAGAGTTGTGGTCAGTGCACGCCGTGCCGTGAAGGCACAGGTTGGATGGAGAATGTTCTGACCCGCATGGAGACGGGTGACGCTGAACTTGAGGAGATCCCGATGCTGGAGGAAATTTCGCGTCAGATTGAGGGTCACACAATTTGCGCTCTAGGTGACGCTGCTGCCTGGCCCGTGCAGGGTCTGATTCGCAAGTTTAAGCATAAGATTGTGGAGCGCATCGAGGATCCGTCCAGCTATAAGCCGGAGGATCACTTCCAAAAGTCGTGGCCCGGTGCCCCCCTTGAGAACCAAACGTGGGTGGACAAGTTCTCTGATGGCTCGGCTTACAAGTCCGCGTAAGCTGCGGATAGCCTGGGTGTGGCCCGAGTACGGACTGGCAAGTGTGATATGCTGTACATGAACGAAACGACTGAACACGAAAAATTACACGCTTGCAAGAAGAAACAAACCATACGGAATGGCCCGAGTTGGCCATGGAAACCAATGCAGAGGCCAAACACTAAATACATTACAGCTGATTTGATGCAAGCAATTGAATTTGCGTACGTGTATTTCTTAGTTTGCTTGGCACCTTTACCATGATTATGGTAATTAACTCACGACATCTTGATACAAAAACGTTGGCCTCGACTCTAGGTGAGCCATTTAGGCTTTTGCCTCTCATCGTATTGAATTGTAGGAGCAAAGAACTCGATGAACTGCTGGTCAAGTAGACGCATGCGCGGACCAGCAAAGCGGCAATACTCGTCGATGATCGAAGTGAGCGACCAGTTTTCCATCTTGCGCATGCATCCAATCACACAACCTGTACGGTGCTACAAGAGCAATGACAATAGCAACACCATACCGATTAACGTGATCCCCTTTCCAACACTCTCCAATGGCTGCTCACGTACTGTTCCTTTCGTACAGTGCACCAATATCGGATGATTCCTCACATCTGCAAACAATACAGTGTCGATTGTACAACTAAGCCTTCAGTATCTACGTAGAAGTAGTGTAACATACCGAGTAGATGACGCAACGCATCAGCCATTGCATCTGGATTAATGCTGATGAACGGCTCCTATCAAAAAACTTCGTAGTCAGTTATAACCTACAGCTTCCATCCATCTCATACAATTGGTTTCTCACCTTGTTGCCGTCAATGGGGCATTGAAACACCTCAATGTTGTTCTCTTTGAAAAAAAGCACATTTTCCAATTGGTGGCCTTGATGACAGAGATATCTGTGTGGAATATCAATAGAACAATTTCATCATAAGGAACCAGTAATCAAGAATTTTAAGACTTTTTACGTACAGAACAGACTTGAGACCAAGTTGTTGAAGAAATGCATGGTTCTTTTTATTCGGAAAACCTGAGCGATAGACGCCTGATGCTACCATGGAGAAGTTGAGCGGTGGGATCAGCGTCTTTTCATACGTCGACATCACCCTGTAATTTATTAAATTCGGCGAAATTTTCTTCTGATTCGACAAATTTTTCTCGTTTTTATAATAATTGGCTTACCGAGTATCACTATTCCAATATCACAAAATCAGTTAAAATTGACCACCGATTTGTGTTTTTTATCGTCGTCTCAAACGACGATAATATTATTCCTAGCAATCTCGTGTGTACCACATCGATATATCCTTATGGCGCCGACTGCCAAGACGGACTCGCTCTTCCGGTGGGTTGAAGAATGTGAACACAAGCACCTCAAAGTCTCCAACTCTTCATGGGGACGTGTTCTCGACTCTGGTACAGGCCGTCATTCTCTTACGTGGCTGCTACGTGGTGAAGCGTCTTTTCTCATCCGACAAGTTGTCGCTGTGACGGGAGAAAAATCTTTGGCCGCTGACCTTACGGCCGAATTCGGCTCCAATAAGACGCCGCGTCTTAACATTCATGTTGGCAACTGGCAAAATGATGATTTTTTGACGAATGAGAAACCGTTTGACGTCATTATTGCCGGTAAACAACACATCCAATACCGCAAGTTGATGGATCTAACGTCATGATGTGAATATGTATTGTAGACTACTTAATTGGGGCTATTGAAGGCTTTGCACCATATTATCAAGACCATATTTGTTCTCGACTGGAAAAACTGTTAGTTCCAGGAGGAAGGATCTACTTGGTGGGATTGCAGCCGTGGAGTGAATCTCAAGCTCCAGCAGGTGCCAGTGATCAAGATATTAAGGCTGAGAAACTGATGCAGGAGGTGGCACGTACACGTGACGCTTGTCTGCTATTAGCAGGACGTCGTTGTTATCGGGAGTATCCGATTAACTGGTCGCAACGCCAGCTTGAGAAAGCGGGAATGGAAGTCACCGGCAGTATTCGGCTTACCAATGTGTATGGACGCTCTGCTATCACGCGTCAATTGGAGTTGGGAAGACGTCACGTACCGATGTTCAAGGACAGTGAACTGGCTAACAACATGATTGAAGCAATTAACCGTATAGACGAGCGTCTCGAGGAAGAATTTGGGTCCGAAGGACTTTCCAAGGAGAAGCAACACAGGATACGTTTTGGATTTGATTACGTTCTAGCTGCTTGCAAGTCTTTTGAAGCTTAAGACGAGTTAACCTAAGTCGTGTAGCGACATTGAAGTCTATAAAGAGACCCTTCTCTCAGTACTCCACTTGCCGAGCATCTAGCTGAAGAGTTTGACACCTCCGTCAATATTTCGATGGAGCAACAATTACCAACAGCAGTGAGTAAGATTACATTGGCAGAGCTTTTGACGTTTGTTTTTGCCGCTCAATCGACACGAGGAGCAGGATTTGAGGTGTTAACAATGATTTCTTTATTGATACCAATCCATCTGTGCATTTGTGCATGCTATTGTAGGAACCCAGAAAGAATAAGTTACTACGATAATGAGGCCGTGTGCATCGTAAGACAACATGACTCATGGTCAAGCGTGGTCCGCGTAGCTGATGCTGCGCTCGTGTCCCGTTCCTACAGCCTTCTATCACGCATGAGCGCATCTCAGCGACAAACTACAAACTTTGTCTTCTACGTTCACCTTAGCGACTCAAAGCTTCTATCTGTTTACGCACAAAATAGATGCGTCACACTACCACCACCATCATGCATGACAAGACATTACAGAAAAGAAAAAGAAGTGGAGTCGGGACGTGCAGTAGAATCCAGTCTTAAAGTGCTTGAGATAGTGACGGAGATGTTGCGTGGGCGATTGAGGGCAGGTCGAAGTGCAGCTCGTAACAAATTCCGTGAGCGAGCAGGGCAAGTCGAACGGCGGTATACGTGAACATGATCAGTGTGGTGCTGGAGCGAATAAACTCTTGGCCTTCATCGGATTGACGAGCGAAGGGACTTTTTAGCTACTAGGAACTAGACAATGAACAACATCACATTAAGAATCACTTTTCCGTTACGAGTCCCACGTGACAATTTGTGTTGATCTGCTGAACTCATCGACAGCGGCCCAGTGATAGGCAGGCAATACGTGGACGGTCAATGGACGCGATCAAAGAATGGGTACGGAACACACGGGTTCGAAAAGAAAAAAGCCGGGGTAGCTACGTCAAAGACCCCCCCCCCGTTAACAATCCTGACGTGTGGTTCCAGTACCTTATTGACATCCTAAGACGCATTGGTCGTGTGTTACCAAGACGCCCATGATATCAGAACATTCCTCTCTCTTCTTCTGGCTTCAGCTTTGGATCGTTACGATTGCTCTTGCTTTAGGTCGAAGGTTAATTCGTCCTACTCTGGATGTTGGGTCGCTCCAACTCATGTCTGTCAAGACCACCGTCAGTCAAGCAAGTCACAGTCTCAGAAAGCAGGAGATTGAGCAACTCCAGCGTATTTACTGTCGGGGTGAGTTACTGCATGAGGTGCAGATGCAGGAAATCTTTCCAGATAGCAAATACTTTGTCGACATGCCTATTAAAGTCACGTCGTCGGTGGATGAAGTTCTGACCAAGTTCCAGACACTCCAAGCAATTTTTGGGAACACGACAAAAGGAAAAGATTGGAAAACTCAAGTTGCTATGTTCGTCGACCAACACTTTGACCCACCAGGATCAGAGTTAGTCCCTATCACCCCACCAGATTATCAAGAAAAGGAGATGCCACCACAAATTGCAAAGATCAGAGATGAATCTCTGCGTAACTGGGCTATGGAGCTACACAAGTTGTGGAAGTTGTTAGCTCGTGTCCCTGCATTTCTCTCGGCAGAGCAAGTGTCTAAGAGCTCATTTCTTCGCTCACTTCCTATTGTTTCATCATCGAATGAGCCACTTAGCGCATTAAGACGTCAATTTAATGGAGAAAACATCCTTGTTTTGCCTGGTGGACGTTTTCGCGAGAGCTATTACTGGGATTCGTACTGGATTGTTCAGGGACTATTGGTTAGCGGGTTGCATCAAACAGCTCGCGGAGTCGTGAATCACTTGCTTGAATATGTGGCTGAATTTGGGTTTGTTCCCAATGGAGGACGCATCTACTATCTTACACGTTCACAGCCGCCAATGCTCTCGGATATGGTGAGACTTGTTGCAAAGTTTGACAGTAGAAATGCTTCAGATGGTGACATTAGCGCCTGGGATCTTCAATACTTGCGTGGTGCGGTGCCTTTGCTTGAGCGTGAATACGATTTCTGGATGGATCGTGGCACTCAAGGTCATGCTGTCGAGATACTCGTATCAAAACCTTCGCAATCTGCAGGCGAAAGTTTTGTGCTCAACCGATACGTAGCGCATGCAGATGAACCCCGACCGGAATCGTACCGTGAGGACGTTCATACGGCATCTGCTGTTGGTGTCCACGAAAATGGTACGGTGGACAAGGTTTCGATCTACAGCGAAATCATCGCGGCAGCAGAAAGCGGCTGGGACTTCAGTAGTCGATGGTTTGGCGACTATTCAACTCTCAAAACAATTCATACCTCTCGAGTCATTCCTGTGGAGCTGAATTCGATTCTACATCGAGTGGAGCTTAACCTTGCGAAGTTTCATGAGATACTAGGAAACTCTGTCGCTTCGGTACGATTTCTTCATGCAGCAAAATTCCGGGTGGCGGCGATGGACGCCGTGTTGTGGAGCGAGTCGGAGGGATGTTGGAAGGACTATTGGTTAGACTCCCGCGAGCATTCCAAAGTGGTGTCCGTGTCCAATTATTCTCCGCTGTGGGGAGGAATTGTCGATTCCTCTAACACATCGCGTGTGGACAAGATCGTGACGTCTCTAGAAAAGTCTGGGCTGGTGCAGAAAGGTGGTGTCCAAACCACAACTTTAGTCACAGGCCAGCAATGGGACGCAACCAATGCCTGGCCGCCTTTGCAGGATATCATCGTTGAAGGTCTGCAGGCAGCAGGCACTGAAAAAGCGCGCGCACTTGCGAAACGCCTTGTCGAGATGTGGGTGAAGGCTGGTTTCGTAGCATGGCAGAAAACGGGTCTGATGTTTGAGAAGTACAGTGCCCAGCAACTTGGTGGAGTTGGCGACGGAGGCGAGTATACGACGCAAGTTGGTTTCGGTTGGTCCAATGGTGCAATTCTTACTTTCCTCGCCAAGTACCAGACTAAGTAGATGAAACCGATGAGACCGTCGATTCTGGCAACACGCAATGTGGTGCTGAACTGTGCTGAGACGGGTTGAGGTTGATAAGTAGACTGCATCCTTGAGCATCTTGACACAAAACATGAAAAAGCCTATCGAGCACTTCATGTTCTGTGTCAAGATGCTCAAGGAGCAAAGCATATAAATATGGCTTTGCTCTACCTAGTCATTTCAACAAAGGAAAGTAAGAAACACGAGCACATTGATGTTGCCTCTGCGGTGGAGTGATTCTAAATGATCAACCGGAGAGGGTTATCTGCGTGAAGGCATACCAGCGGCTAGTACTAAGATCTCAAGCTTAGGATAAAAGTTGTTAGGGGCGAGTAGCAAAAATAAGTCCACTAGAGCTCCTGCTTGAATGGGTTAGCCTGCTGTCATGGAAGGGATTCTACCACAACCAAGTCTTAAATAGAGACAGCAAATGAAAATTTACACAAAGAGCTGCTCTGTTCGTGGACAATCAGTGATTTACTCGAGAGGTCTCCACAGTCTTTCAATACTCACGCCAGGCGTTATCGTGCATCGGTCGATTGAGTTGCAGAGAGACAACCAAGCTTGAAGCATGAGCATGTGCCGCAAGTCGCTCCACATCGTGTCGTAGTGCAGACGACGCCGTCGAGTTGGCCGCTTTTTCACTTGCTTGACTCTGCCATCACCATAGCCACTGAGCTCGTTACGAGCTGTGGTAGTCGAGCGGGTCGCACCTCACGCCGATCTTTCGCTCCGAGGTCTCTCAAGCTCTGTCGTTCCCGGCCTGCTGTTCTCGACACCTTGCTGACGACGGCTGCACACATTCAAAGCGGAACCAGCAGTAACGTGACCAGCAAAGTAGAGCATAGAGCGTTTTCGGTCGGAAGAACAGTTCAGCACTGAGGTGAGAGCAAAAGTCGGCAGGACGTGCGTTTGCAAAATAGTCGGACTCTCGTGTGTGCTTCTCAATATATTCCAGACGAAATTGAGCAGCGTTTGTCACGAGAAAGCAAAGATCTCATAGACCAAAGATTTTCAGGTCTTCAGGTGCACCTTATAAACTGTAAGGCCATTTTTCTTAACACGGAGAGATTCCGTGTTAAGAAAAATGGCCTTACAGTTTATCGCGGCGATCGCAATCGGAACGCACAGGATAGAAACGTCGTCAATAATGTAACCAGCGATACTATTCACTGCATCAGCACGGAAGATACAAAGACGCATGGTATGGAGGCCTCGCCTACCAGCAATTCATTTCTTAACGTCATTTTCGTGCAAGAAAAGTTTAAGAAGAGAACTGTGAATTCAAAAACTTATTGATTCCACACATCGAGAATCGAAAAATCCAAACGGATTCATCACTTAGACACCACAGTCCCCCTTACGCAGTGAACGATTACCCTTCGTAGGTGGCATCTCCGTATTCGGAGTCTTCGGCATATCGATAGATGGATTTTCCATTATCGCAGCGGGTAGTGGTAACACGCCGGGTACGGGAGGTGACATGTTTTGGTTCTGCTGATTACCACCCATCTCCTTCTCCCCCTTTACCTGGCCATTTTTGCCCTCCTGGCCGTTATCCTTCTTCATCTCCTCCTGGCCGTTATCCTTCTTCATCTCCTCCTGGCCAGCCTGGCCATTCTGACCAGAAACATCCTTCTTCTCCTCCTGGCCATTTTTGCCCTCCTGGCCGTTATCCTTCTTCATCTCCTCCTGGCCAGCCTGGCCATTCTGACCAGAAACATCCTTCTTCTCCTCCTGGCCATTTTTGCCCTCCTGGCCGTTATCCTTCTTCATCTCCTCCTGGCCAGCCTGGCCATTCTGACCAGAAACATCCTTCTTCTCCTCCTGGCCATTTTTGCCCTCCTGGCCGTTATCCTTCTTCATCTCCTCCTGGCCAGCCTGGCCATTCTGACCAGAAACATCCTTCTTCTCCTCCTGGCCAGCCTGGCCATTCTGACCAGAAACATCCTTCTTCTCCTCCTGGCCATTTTTGCCCTCCTGGCCGTTATCCTTCTTCATCTCCTCCTGGCCAGCCTGGCCATTCTGACCAGAAACATCCTTCTTCTCCTCCTGGCCAGCCTGGCCATTCTGACCAGAAACATCCTTCTTCTCCTCCTGGCCATTTTTGCCCTCCTGGCCGTTATCCTTCTTCATCTCCTCCTGGCCAGCCTGGCCATTCTGACCAGAAACATCCTTCTTCTCCTCCTGGCCATTTTTGCCCTCCTGGCCGTTATCCTTCTTCATCTCCTCCTGGCCAGCCTGGCCATTCTGACCAGAAACATCCTTCTTCTCCTCCTGGCTATTAACATTCTGGTCTTTTTTCTCGTCCTTCTGATCCTGCTCCTGCTGAACATTCTCCTGGACATTCCCTTGCTGGACATTCCCTTGCTGGACATTCCCTTGCTGGACATTCTCCTGGCCGTTCTCCGTCTTCTCGTCCTTCTTCTCGTCCTTCTTCTCGTCCTTCTTCTCGTCCTTCTTCTCGTCCTTCTTCTCGTCCTTCTTCTCGTCCTTCTTCTCGTCCTTCTTCTCGTCCTTCTTCTCGTCCTTCTTCTCGTCCTTCTTCTCGTCCTTCTTCTCGTCCTTCTTCTCGTCCTTCTTCTCGTCCTTCTTCTCGTCCTTCTTCTCGTCCTTCTTCTCGTCCTTCTTCTCGTCCTTCTTCTCGTCCTTCTTCTCGTCCTTCTTCTCGTCCTTCTTCTCGTCCTTCTTCTCGTCCTTCTTCTCGTCCTTCTTCTCGTCCTTCTTCTCGTCCTTCTTCTCGTCCTTCTTCTCGTCCTTCTTCTCGTCCTTCTTCTCGTCCTTCTTCTCGTCCTTCTTCTCGTCCTTCTTCTCGTCCTTCTTCTCGTCCTTCTTCTCGTCCTTCTTCTCGTCCTTCTTCTCGTCCTTCTTCTCGTCCTTCTTCTCGTCCTTCTTCTCGTCCTTCTTCTCGTCCTTCTTCTCGTCCTTCTTCTCGTCCTTCTTCTCGTCCTTCTCGTCTTTCTTTTCTTCTCATCCTTCTTCCCCTCCCCAGCATTGCCGGCCTGCGCGTAAGGCGCCGGTATTGTAGAGGTTTCAGGGACCATCTGCTGGTCTGGCATGTTTCCCAGGTTGATTTGGGCGGATATTGTCCCCTGGCCGTTGTTCTCCTCGTTCTGGAGAGTCTGGTCGCCAGTGCTCAGCACCGTGGGACCACCGAAAGCAGCGCCGTTACCCAGTTTGCGCTGCGTGGTTTCTGCGACGCTGTGGGTCTTCGCATTGTTGGTGTTTTTGCTCGGAGTCATCCAGCCCCAGGCGGCATCAGCGGGCGACGCAGCTGAAGTGGCAATCGATGTAGCGAGTGCGACGTGAGCAATGATACGTGAAAGTTGCATACTTGCAAAAAAAACTTGAGGTGGTTGGTAGTATTGGAAACTGGCTTCCAATGAGGTAAACGTTATTTGCGGAAGTTGGCAACTTGCAAAGTGAGCTTCAAATGCTTGTATGCTCGAAGGCGGAGCGAGGCCTTGGAAGGAAGCAAAGGCGAAGGGCTCCTTTCACTCTCGAGCTTACAATATCGCATCAAATCTACGGAGCATCCAACCGGCTTTTGTTCAGAAAAAGGGACTCATCGTCTCTACGCAGGAATGTTTATTCAGCTCTGATAGATACGCTACTACGATTTGATTCGCTGGTATGGTCAGACCCGATACTTGCCGTCGTGTTAGCTTGCATTCACAACAGCAATATCGAGAACACTGCTGGAAAATTACTCTTCTAAGCGGTTACGAGTCATAGATTCAATATTTTGGTGATAATCCACGCAGTTTCGGGGAGACACGATCTTCCGAGGAGACAACGCCGTACGTTTCGTTGTGATTGTAAGAGATGGGCAATTCCTGGCGATAGGGTGTTCAGATGCGATAGCCGTGCTTGCTATGCGCGACACTGAGCTATACGTAGACGTCCTGATCTTTTTATGTCTGCGTCGCGTTGCAATCTCTACGGACATCCCAGATGGAAGATGCACTCTAGGTTTTCCACAAGTGTCTCTAGATTGATGAGACTTTCTTAGTTGCAAATATCTGGCATGGAACGCTCCGCAATGAACAAGTGCTGTTACTGTAATTGTGGACAGCAATCACGAGGCCGCATAATTGACTGCCTCTTTGTCAGGATTACCAGCTTCTCGCTTCATCGCGCTACATGCACTGAAACGGAAGGCCCATCGCTCTTTGTAAAGGCTCGCTGTAAAGGCTCTGTGAAGTTCTTTGCTCCCTACGTTCCTGTCGAAATTTTGGCTACATGATGTACGCGTCACTTCGTAAATTCGACTTTCTCACTTTGTCATATGCACCAATCATGAAAGCCGCGGTATCCGTCGTCGAACGCAAAGGTATCCACAATTGGACGCGTCAACGAACCGGCTTGCACCCTGGCTACTTCAACGTACGAACGATTGCAGAAAAAAAGAAAGCGCACTGCGGTCCAAGTGTCCATAAGTGACCACCACATCTGTTCGACTATCCATGCAGACTAAAAAAGCTTATAATCTCGACTGAAACTCGTAATTACGTTGCTATCGCGGCCTGGTGCCGGGTTGCAAACAACACTCCTCGTTGCCCCTGCATAAGTGTCTGTTTGAATATATCGTTTCTGACAGGTCTCCCGAGGTTTTGAGGTAATTTGCGACCTCACCTGATCGGCTGTTGGATGACATCTTGACAGATGGGATGAGGAGATCCGCGCCACATGGGCGTTATAGTATTGACTACCGTGAAGTATAACACTGCATATGTATTATTTTTACCTTTGCACGAGTGCAACTACCAACTTTCGACACTCCCAACAATAACACTAAAGCCGTTTCATGCGTATCTTATGTGCTGCAAAACCTCGATTAATATTTTTCTATACCCATATGTCAGCATTACTATTCTTGTTTATAACATGTTGTGTACTACTTTACGACGTCGCGCTACGAAGTGTGATGGTTAACTTAGGTTTTAGTCTAGTTGGTCAGAATATCATCTATTGACAAGCTTTTGAAGGCGTCATTGTTAAGTAATTGACTACTTTTCCGCGTTTACTGTACAAACTTATTATTAGCCTGTTGAGAACGATTCTTGCTTTACGACTACGAGTTAATAATGACTTAGAAGCAGGTTTAATGAGTTGACAATCGATAGCTGCTAGCTCTATCACTACAGTATGTGCCACAATCATTGACCCTGCGAGCTTGCAAATTTAGGTTCTCAGTAGGCATGATTAATCAAGTGTACGAATGCTGAAGTGACATTAGACTACTGGTATCTTACCAAACGCTACGAGTAATAACTCAATACGTGCGAAGACTTAAGCTTGTAACGACCACCTGAGGCGACTTCCTTTTCCAGTCGCGTGTCGACACATAACACAACTTACCATTATTACAGCCACTGGAATCTGACAACGACGAGTGACACCTTTCCTGCGGCCAAGGCCTCGAAGCCAACCTCTTGTTCAGCCACATGCACAACTATCAAGCAGTAAGAACGCTGTTTATTTAGAAGTAAGTTGCACGCTGTGAAGCGTTCGGGCTGAGTATCAACTCGTCTTAAGCCTTACAGTCTGAGAGTCATTTTTTCGAAGTAAGAACTTGTACGTATCATTCATTACTAAGGAAATGTCACGTCAGGAGGACACTCGCCTGTCTCCTATTCTACTTCCCTTTGTCATGCTATCTTGTCGTCCTCCTAACTATCCTTATACCATTGCTGCCGTCATGCCGTTCTTATCATTCTTGTTCTTCTGGTCCACATCTTTGCTCATAACTTTAAACAGTGCTTTCTTCGGCTTCAATGGGGTGCTTAGAGCACTCCCCTCCACCTGCTCGGCAGATCAAGGAGACTGTCAGCCAACAAAATGAGCGGAAATGACCTTGTGTTTCATTAACTTGAAATGGCGTCCGCAAAGCGTTTAACGTCCATGACCGCAGTCCGTCAAAAGCAAACCCAGGATGGAAACATCAACTGTTCGTTGTCCAACTGATGTGCTGGTGCCAGCTGTGTCAGAGTGTCCATTCCAGTATCTTCAATGCAGATGGTAAAGCGACTTTGACGACTCCTAATTCCAAGACAAACGTTGTTGACATTTATTGCTAGTGCTGACTCATTCTCACTAACGCGGGTCATAGGCCGCGTGAATCCTCCATCGCTGTACTGCGTCCTGGATCACTTACAGTATCGCTCAGCGCTGAAAGTTTTCATGGCGTAATTTCAATTCCAGATGCAGTGTTGTGACTGCAATTTTTTACCGCCGCCATAGCATTACGACTGCATTGGACTTTTCCAATGCATGTCACGGCAGGAATTCCATCGCATCTATACGACGTCTACCAGGCGCAGCTCTCACCACGCAAATTTATTTGAAATTTTCTTGGTGTATCAGTGTATCCACGAAACGGTAGTTTGCGCCGTATAAACTACCGTTTCGTGGATACTGATGTTGAAAGGCTATTGGTATCCTTCCTTGAAGTTGCTGGTGTGCCTCATCGGAAGAGGCACCTAAGATGTATAGTTCCAAGGGATACGAGCGACTCATAGGAAACCAAGGAAAGATCTTAGGAAAGTAGTTAACATCTGACTAACAACATAAATACATATTTACTTTTTCATTTCCAACCTGCGCGGAAGACCTTGTAGATTTACAACTGATACACCACGAATTTTTCATTTCATCGATTGCAGTTATCACTCCGCAGACCTCACATGTTGTAGGTGCGCCAGCTTTTAACATGATCGAGAGTGCTAAAGCTATGGTCCTAACCAACATCACTGTTTGGATTCTATGCTCAGAAGGGATAGCTGTAATCAGAACAAGCAAGTTAATGACTTGACCGGCTCCATTGGTCATAACCGATTGAATCGCGGCGACGACGCACAGCTTCGAAGTAGCTCAGACTTCAGATTGCTGCTTCGGGTATTCATAAAAGTGCTTGTAGCCTCGATGCGAGGTACTGCTATTTTTGAATAATGGGCCACTGCATGCTACTAGCTCCAGCATAATTGAGCTGAGCTGAGCACAAGTGCAGCTTAGCCGTGGCACAGTTGAGACTCAAGGCAATTTGCTTTCATTACAACAGAAACGTATTGGAGCGCATCGGTACTGCTGCTACGTCATTGAAGTCATATAAAGCCCTTGCTCGGATTGGAATCGTATCTGTCACCAGGCAGCATGAGAGCAATCGAAAGAACACAGACAATGGATGCCGGAAGAACTACAAGGGAAAGAAGCATGATTGCACGCTAGACTATGACAATCGCGACCTTCGAGAAAGGATCCGATATCTCAGAAAACGTATTTGCTCCATTCAGCTTCTCTTTTAACGAGCACCCACTTTCTACAGTGCTCACTTATATAATTTCGCGAGCGGTAACTCCCACACTTTCATTCGCTTATCGTACGACACGGTTATCATTATTGGTGAACCGGTCGAAGATAGAGTGACAGGGCACACGAGGTCTCTCACTAAACCTTCGTGAGCGTCAAGCGTTTCCACAACACGCTCCGAAGCAATGGACCACACAAAAATGGCTCCATTTTTTTCATTGTTGGAGATCGCATACTTTTCCGATGGATGCCAAGTTGCGCGCGGCTGGCTGAACGGGCCAGCCTGGTGTCCATAGAGGCTACGCAGTACCACATTCTGCTTGACCTGCATTCATAAAGCACACAACCACGGTGAGAATCACTCAAGATACACAATATATAGTTCATTGCCTATACAACGTACAGAAAAGATGAAGTTTAGGTTCGCGTCCGTGGCCGCGAGCAAATATTTGCCACTGGGCGATAGGCTCAAGTCCATAATCGTGTAAGACACGTGCTCAATGCCGTCTGAGTTCATGTTAACTCTAGGCACGTTTGTGTGTGGCATAAACTCACATTGACAAGTCAGTCTCCCATCAACAGTCGATGAGCATCTCTTTCTTACCTCTCCTTCTCGAATGTTAAACAGTTGACATAATGCATATAGCAGTCGTCTCGCACAGCAATCACCAGCAGTTCATGAGAACGCTTGTCATCATCCGTCTCGGACATTGTGTCTGGAGCAAACACAATAGCCTCGACCGTCCCATTAAAGTAAAATGACTTGATCTTTTCACACTTTTCAGCTCCTGTTTGTCCTCTTCCCACCAAGCCCGAACACTGATAAATATTCAGTGACTTGTCACTAGAGCCTGTAGCAAACAGCTGTCCTGACGCACTCCAAGCTAATTTAAAAGCTCCATGTCGATTATGATCATGGAATTGCCATAGCATCTCGATGTCCCATTCATCTTCTTTTTCCTGTATTAACCGATAGAGTGCATGCTTGGCATCCATCCCTGCAGCCACAAAATAGTCTGCATACTCTGACTTTGGATTAAAAGATAGTGTTAAGACTGGGCCACCGGTCTCTATCACACAAAGTTTCTTCCCTGTCTTCCAGTCGTGCACACTAATGCACTTGTCTGCTCCTCCCGTGATGACAAGCTCAGGCCTCGTAGCATGTGCACTGACACTCAATAAATTCCCAAACGTGTGCACTTTATCTAGTGTCACCAGTGGGTGAATTGCCAGCTCTGAACCGGGCAATAGCAGCTCGTCCGGCACTTGGAAATGACTTGGAACGTTTGCGGAAGATACTGGAGAGATCTGTGCTTGTTTTTCGAGCAGCAAACGGTTTGCTTCAGCTAGTAACTCGTTCTCGTCCGTCAAGTTGTGAATCTTCTTGGTGGTTAACGAGTCGAGACGCTCATAGCGCTCCTGTAGCACACGCAATGCCTCGCGTAACGTCGCATTCTCGGCCTCGAGCTCCATAACTTGGGTGGAAGATTTGGCTTTATGCAATTAGGAGGGTTTTCACTGGTCGATAGTTTTGATCACTCACCGACAGAATAGGGCATTATATCAATTGCCCGCGGACTCGTCGCAGATATGGAGACCTTCTAGCTAGATACCGGTAGAATACCAATAAAAAGGGGGAAAAGGAAGGCCTATTTCATTCGTTTAGAAAAATGGTTTAGATACACTTTAGCCGGTTCAACGTATTGGACCGGTTCAAAAGACCGTGCGGTTGTAGGCAAACCTTCATTTCTATTCGCAACACTTTGATTTGTAAGCGTCGTAACTAACTTGATAATTGTATGCCTTTGTCCGGGAGCCAACGAGCCAACCATTTATCGCTGCCGACCGATTCCATTGTGCATTCGCATTCGCTGTTCACCGAGTTGATATGGTAAGACCGAGCTTCTCTTTCTTCAGCGTCGATGAGACAGCAGCAGTAGCAAACAGCAGATGAAAAGTAAGAGATGACAGATACGAACCACACAGGGACTTTGTCCGTATGGGCAGCGAATGATTATTTCAGTCCGAGACATCATGTCATCCTCGACCTCTCATCTAATGCTACTACTGCTCTCGCCACTCTTTCTTCCAATTAAGGATGTGAAAATGACAGGCCGTGTGTTATGTATGCTTGTGCCTGCGCAGCCGTCCCGTTTTTCCAAGAACCGCAAGAAACGCGGCCACGTCAGCGCTGGCCACGGTCGTATCGGAAAGCACCGCAAACATCCCGGTGGTCGTGGTAATGCTGGTGGCCAACACCATCACCGCATCCTGATGGACAAGTTTCACCCGGGTTACTTCGGTAAGGTCGGTATGCGCCACTTCCATTTGCTTCGGAACCGCAAGCACTGTCCCACGGTAAACGTGGAGCGTCTGTGGACGCTAGTGTCGGAGAAGACCAAGGAGCAGGCCGAGAAGGCCAAGGACGGCAAAGCCCCTGTCATTGACGTGACCAAGGCTGGCTACTTCAAGGTGCTCGGCAAGGGCCGTCTACCCGAGGTGCCCGTGATCGTGAAGGCCAAGTACTTTTCTTCGGAGGCGGAGAAAAAGATTAAGGCGGCTGGTGGTGCTTGTCTTTTGACTGCTTAAGTGATCAGCTAGTAGCTGGCGCAATATTGCGGTGTTTGCGAAGCATAATGGGAAATACACGTGTTGTGACATGCTTATCCTCTCATTGATGCGATTGTTGTTGGTGTTGACTTGTTGAGCTTGCTTTTATTCAACGGGTTGCTGTGCTTTGAGTGTCTTCCAGGTATAATTGATGACTGCATCAACTGGTGAATCTTCGTTCAACAGAAGCTAAACAACACGTACTTCCCATTGTGCAGGCACGTGACACGGCAGATGAAGCTGCCGACTCGGGCGGAGAAGATCAACAGCTCTTGAACGTCCATTGGTGCGCCCTCATCCAGCAAACTTTCACGAACGTCCGATGCCCGCAAGCCTGCTCTATACACGACATCATAGCAGCGCTGATCACGCAAGAGCTCCGTCTTACAAGCCTGCAATGCAGTCTCCATATCATCATCTTTATCCATTCTCGTCTGCTTCAAGTCATCAACAATCATCATCTTGAGCTGAAGATACCAGCGTCTTAGTGACGTCAGCCATTCATTGTCAACTGCTGCCGTATAAATTCTAGTGCATTAAACACCATTTGAATTAAGAAATAAAGCATTGTATCAAAGCAACTAATCTTTTCTACCTGGTCGAGACGTGACCGCCTTGACATCCGCCATAGCCGTTGCTACTATTGGAGCTCGATCATTTTCTTCAGATCGACTAGTGAACTTTAGCTTATTACGGCGACAAGCGCGACGTTCCTGAAGCTGCAATTGGCATCGGCGCTGATGAATCACTTCTTCCACGTTATCCAATCACATCGCGGAATATATAATATAGCCAATCATAAGTATGAAAAAGAGCATTCGACTATTACCACCACATGTCACTGATAATGCAAGCCGCGGAAGCTCTTGTAGTTTATGCACTGCACTCTGTAAATAACACCAGCACCCGTCAACTAGTAGTGCTAAGGCACTTTTCAACACACAAATTGCATGACTTAAAGTAGTAAGCAGCATTAGCCGCATACTTCATAACCGCTCATCAATTCTTGCTGTAATGCATTCTTAAGAGTCACATTCTGTGGGAATACCACTAGTACGTATTTGCGATCAGTAGCTAGTGGTATCGACGCTCTACAGGTGAGAGAATGAGAGTTGAAGAGGGCCGTCACGAAAGCAAAACGCAACGTTTTTCAGGTTAGCGACTGGCTTGTCCATTTCGGATAAACTTGCGCGGCTCCACGCAATCACTTCTGTGGACATTATCAAATGACAGCACGCCTCTGTAGTAGCTGATTTTCCCCTTGAATCGTGTCGTCGTCTTCGTCAATTACCGTTCTAGGCTCAATAACAACGCGTTCGTGAAAACGTAGACTCGTACGCAACATCGTTTGCGGAACGAACTTTGTACAATTTCGCGATTTCAGTGGCTCGGATTGACGATAAAAGTTTCCGCTTCGACGACCATGTAACATTTTTTTCAGTTGTCTTCGTCGTAGGAAAGTTCACATTTGCATATCTGCCATCCAAGAGCAGCAAATATTACACCAGTACACCTTCTTGTCGTCTTCATCTTCAGCACTCCCTTTCCGGCACCTCTGTCTCAGTAATCATAGCAGGAAGAGGCAACAGCATAATGATCGCAAGATCCCAAGCTGCAACGTGGCTTTTCTTCTCTATGCTAACCATGGTGCTACATTGCTTCATCCTTGCATTCTTGGGTGGACGGGGAACAATTGCGCTTGCCGATTTTCCTGCAATGCTATTGCGACTTCGTATGCTGAAGGTCGCTGTTTTGGGTCCACATGGAGCAACTGTTTAATGATAGCGCCAATGAGTGGTGGAATGGAAATAAAATTCACACATAAATGACACGCCTTGTGATTGCAAGTGGCATCAATATGACTAAACATCTCTTTTCGCCAGTTTGTGTTGGATACAAGGTACGTCGGTCCACCTCGAAACCCCCACACAATACACTGTACCAACTTATCTCACCATAGCAGCAAGAAAATTAGCCACACACTTCATCCAACTCAGCAACTATCAACTATCCAGCAGCAACTTACAATAACCCCAACAGCCCACATATCCGCCGCAGCGCCATTAAACCCCGGTCTTGGTGGTGCCATCCTCTGATGTGCTCGCACTTCTGGTGACACAAACACCGGTTTGCACTTGATGCCCACATAACCAGCCCCGACCATGCCTCTATTATCCATGAGTTGGCTGCTACCGAGATCAATAATCCTCGGACACACTTGTCCATCCACTGCAACGTTGTACACATCCAGATCCAGATGTGCAACATTCTGTGCGTGTAAATACGTCAAAGCTCGTACAATACCTTGAAAGATCTCGAGTCCTTTTTTCATCCATTCATGACCTGAACCTCGATAGACATAAGAAATACATTCTAATTTACTAGGAGCAGCTTTATAAGTTTGTGCAAACTCTTGCAAATGTCGGAGCATTAAATGATGCACCTGACGATAAGCATAAGCTTGTAAACTGCCATTGGCGACATACTCAGTGACTAAGTATTGATTATAAACATCACTGGCGTATTCCCAGCGGATCATGTACTTGTTGGCCAACGGTGCATCAATGCCACCCATTTGCAGTTGACTCATGACCCGGATCTCGCTCTCGACGTCGTCTCTCTGAAGTAACACTTGAGCACGGTCCATGGTCTTTAGCGCTACAGGCAGTTGCAGTGCCGTAGCTTGATCAATTCGGAAGTAAACACCAGCCAACACGAAACCACAGCGACTGACGGCCAATTGCCGCTCCCGACGACGTAATGCAATGACGCCGAGCTTGGAATCCCATGCTAAGTACAAAGATGGCACATGCATTGTGTATGGACGTGTAACAGAAGACACAGCAGGGTGATGGACAGTCTCGTACGGAGGATGATTGCCATACTTGGGATACTGCGTCGTGACGAACCAGACGTCCATGATATGACATTGTGGGTACATTATATAAGTTGAAGTAACGAGATGAAGTGTATTTGGTGTATAATACACAAAAAGCTATTCTGCTGCAATCATTAAAAGATGGCTACGATATGTAGCAATAAAGTGGTGGGAGGTAGCATCGATGGTGCAGTAGCGACGGCGAGGGACGAGCGATGTATTCTCTATACTTCTGTATCGATATCTAGCCACAAGTACGTACAAGTTTCCAGCGCAACAAGCGTTGCATTCGCTCAGCTGCGACGTCAAGAGGACGGATCAGCGCTGTCGTTTGGTCTCCTGGAAGCATTGGACGAAAGTGAAGGACGACAAATGACGCTACAAGTGACATCTGACGTAGAACAGGACGTAGAACATACTGAAATCAAGTGTGGGTGTAAATGTGGTGTCATTGCAACTGTCCGTGTGGCTTTTCTGGACCGCAGGAGACCTCCCAATGCTGTGCTCCGAGGATTGCAACGGATTGCGGCCAAGCTGCTGAACGGTGCAGTGGTGTGGAACGGAAGAAGGTCGTCTGTTAGCTGGTTAAACTGTAGAAATGCTATCAAGTTTGCGGACATTGAGTGGAAATCAGCAGGGTCTGGATGCTGCAAGCAGCTTGGGACAATTCTCAGCGTCTCGAACGTTAAGTTGAATTTTGTCGGGGACGACCGACCACAAATGATGTGTCGTTCTGCAGCAAAGTTCAAAGCGGTTGATGCGTATGTCACACGAATTGCAAGCGAGCTCGGAGGTGTTGAAAAGTACGCGAGAAGCTTGTTGCAGACAATTTTGCAGTGTCTTGAACCGCAGAAGTGGGAAATAGCGGTGAGACGTAATATCGGAGCGATGATTTGTGGACTTCCTGGTATCGGCAAAACGGTGTTGGCTAGAGAAATTTGTAAGTGTCTAGGCGTGACGACAATTTTTTTGAATGCAGCAGACGTCTACCAGACGTATGTTGGGCAGTCGGAGAAAAAGTTGGTCAAGATATTTGAGAGTGCAGTGCTCCAGTCTCCAAGCATTTTGCTGATCGATGGGATTGAGGCAATTGCGGGTTCTCGACGCGCTTTGGCTGATTCACAAAGTGTGCTCGAGATTGGTGTCTTAGGCGCGTTGCTTTCGTCTCTAGAGAGGATTAAATCGTCAACACATCGGGTGTTTGTTCTAAGTACCACAACGCGTCCAGGAGATGTAGATGCAGCAGTACTATCGAATGGAAGACTTGACCAAGTTGTAAGCATCGAGCCTCCAACGCAAATTGAGCGGCTTGCAATCCTGCGAATCATCACGAAGACATGGCGAGGCGACGAACTTGACGAGAGGTTCTTGAACCAAGTGAGCGAAAGCACCGGTGGTTTTGTTGGTGCTGATCTGCTGAGCCTTTGTCAAAAGGCACTCCAAGTGTGTCTGAACGAGGCAGCGACAAAAATGGAAGGCAGCGCAATGGTTTGTCCACGCCACTTTGAGCAGGCGCTTACAGTGACCTACCCTTCCGTACTTCAGGCGGATCATGTCATGCAAAAACAGCAAGAACTAGTGTCTAGTTTCATTCACAGGAACAGCAAAAACAGATCACTAGGCGCTTTCTCCGGTGTGTTCGGCATGAGTGATGCTATTCAAACGCTTCGGGTCTCACTGATAGAACCACTTGAAGATTGCACCCGTTTCTTGAGGTTCGGAACCACTCCGCCGAAAGGTATCCTGCTAACTGGTCCTTTAGGATCTGGCAAGACGCATCTCGCCAATGCAGTTGCTGAACAAGTCCGCCGCTGTGGATTAGCATCGTTTGTGTCCGTCCAGTGCAGCGACTTACTAACGAAGATTGTTGGTGGCACTGAAAAAGCACTGCGAGAGCTTTTTGCAACGGCGAGAAACGCTACACCTTGTGTGCTGTATTTCGACCAGCTCGAGAGTATTGCGCCTGTGCGAGGTTTCGATACGAGTACCGAACAAACGTTTGACCGAATGCTGAGTATGCTACTTGTCGAGATGGACGGTTTCAGCACGAGCCGTACGAAGTTTAAGCAAAGCTTAGTAAGTGATGAAGCGCGCATGGCGTTTCTCAAGCAGCATGTTGTTATCCTTGCTTCAACAACAAACAAAGAGCTGCTAGATCCAGCCATTCTTCGACCAGGGCAAGTAGCTCGAGTCTCTTTTTTTTTAACCTTGTACGTCAAATTGCTAACTCGCAGTGTTTGTGATTTACCTCACAGACGTTTCGATGTTCTCATTCATGTCGGCTATCCGGACGAAGATGCGAGGTGTGCATTTATCCTTCAAGCGTTGGAGAAAGTTCCTGTCGATTACTCGTCCGATGCAGCACTTGATTCTCGCGAGGCACTTGCCAGGTATGTGGCCAAGCACACCAGTGGCTTGTCAGCTGGAGACTTGAGTGCCATTGTTCGTGAAGCTGTTATGGCGTCGATGCGTGATGATCTCGACTCCACAAGTGTCGATATCAAGTATGTGCTGCAGACTTTGGACGAAGCAACAAAGTCGTCAACAACTGCACCATCATCACCCACAGCGACGCCGCTATTTGCACGCTAATATGATGGGAGAGAAAGTGACACACCTCGAGCATCATTCCGTAGCAACCAAGTAAGGCAAAAAACAGCAGATGCATGACGATTTGGCATTTAAACGACGTACGTGGTGTTATTGAACCGCATTCCATCCAATTTATTTTCGCTTCACATAATAAAAAGCTGATACCGGCAGTACCGGTATTGATCAATAGACCTTATGCGTGGGTCAAGACGACGGCCAACGCCGCATCTCGGCGCCTTGACACATGATCGAAACCAATACAAAAAGAACCCGCCGGATTTCTATGCATTGGGCCAGCAATACCCAAATTTCAAGCAATAGTAAGTCACGTAATCCAATAGTCGATGTGCTTTTAGCAATTGAACTCATTGATTCCAGTCTGCACAATCTAGACGACTTCAATTGTCGCGCTTCTCTTTCTTGGGACGATCCTTTTGCTGTCAGGTACTGGCAGTTTAAATTCCAGTCAGCCATTGACAAGGTTATGAATGGGACCTAATGTTTCGATGGCTGTGGAGCAGGGAATTGACCAAGACGCTTCTTTTGCACGACTTTGGGTTGCAATGGGATATCCCAATCAACCGACTGTGTCCACCGGTTGGTTCATGAGTATCGAAGCTGTAATAATGTTTATTACTTCTTCTCACTGTTGTTTTTGATGCTGTTAGCTGCCAAACCGATTAAATTATCTCCATTGGATTGAAGATTTGCTCAGTCAAGCACCTGGCAGCAGGTTGACAACGCAAGGGCAAGAGCAAAAAGCGGCTGCATCAAATAAAGAGGTTGTGTCTGGAATTGACGTGGGAACAGGTGCGAACTGCATCTACGCGTTACTTGGTGCGACAATGAACAAATGGAAGTTTATTGCGACGGAGATTGATGCCGAGTCCTATGCTTGTGCGAAAGAAAACGTGGCTCGGAATCATCTTGAGGCGCTCATTACTGTGAAGCGGATGCAGACGAACAAGTTGTTATTGGAGCCATTGCAAGACGAGTCACTAGAGCGCAAATTTCACTTTGTCATGTGCAATCCACCCTTCTTCGACGACATAGATGAAGCGGATACAAATCCAGCGTCGAGTTGTATGGGCAGCGCCAACGAGATGGTGTTTCCGGGAGGTGAAGTCGCATTCATTGGTAAAATGATTGTGGAGAGTGTAGACTTGCAGAATCGCGTGCTCTGGTTTACCTCAATGATCGGCAGGAAGGCGAGTCTGCGCAAGCTTCTAGCTCAGCTCCGCGAGAACAAAGTGCGGAATACTCGCACTACCGAGTTTTTTCAAGGACGAACGAAGCGATGGGGAATTGCATGGACATTCTCCGGAAATGTGATGGATGATCCTTCTGTACGTTGGTATGTCAGTAGTGCTTCGGATGATAAGCGCGTGCTCATGATGTGTAATTGCGTGGCTTGTGCAGAGAAAAGTACTGGGTAAGCGGAAAGAAGCCCATCGTCAACAGGAAGTTAGCTTCCAGGTGCCACTACAAAGTAAAGTTTGTCAGGAGCTATATTGTTGCGATTCCTTGTGCAGGGATAATAACCGATTGCATTTCTTGCTCCACATTGCAGCAGGCAACGGTTGTGCTACGATTGAGGAGGTTGTTTTGAGAATTCGTGAATTTGTCGAGGCGAACGAGGAGCTTAAGCTGTCGGAGGATACTACAAACTATCAGGACGAAGAGAAGGCGAAAAAAGAACAAGGATATCAAGAGTGGCAAATGTATTGGTTGGAACAGCACAAACCCGATCCACAAGCATCTGGCACTAACCGAACCAAAGTGCATTGTGCTGGTCGAGTGGAACTATTCACCTTGAAGGACAGCGAAGATGGCTCTAAAGTTTTGATTGTGTTTGAAGAAGGAGATCGAGCTGCATTCTGGACGATAGTCAATTTGCTTCAAGCATCCATCGTTCGTACAGGGCGTCAGTGGAGAAGAAAGCTGCAACGACAGCAACAGGATTGTTCACCATATAAAATTGCCTCGTCTCATCCTTCTGCTTGATACTTTATTTTGTGCCGTTTTTATCGTTTTTGTGATTTAGTCCTTTTACTTGATGTGGTGCACCGAAGTGCAACATTTTGAGAGTGTTGGTGCTGCTGCTGCTCATTATGGTGATGCTCGAGATCTGCGGTATTCCCGTGGAGTTTCCATTCCCGCCATACGATTCCCAGCTAATCTACATGGAAAAGGTGATGCTATCACTCACATCCAAGCAAAACGCTATTCTTGAGAGTCCCACAGGTACCGGCAAGGTATTAATAATTATCAGTAAACAATTATTATCTGCTATAATTAAATAGCGATTATTATTGTTCTAATTAGATAACATTATTATTTCAATAATGTTATAGACATTATGTCTTCTATGCGCAACGTTAGCATGGCGTCGACAACAACAGGAAATTCTAGGCACAAGCAAAACTATGACACTAGGAACGAGACGTTCTGGAGGCTCATCTTTGGTCTACGACGGCGATGACAGCGACAGTGACGTGCTACAGTTCCCGAGAATTATTTATTCATCACGAACCCATTCTCAGCTAAAGCAGGTGGTTCAGGAGCTCAAGAATACGTCATACCGTCCGAATATTGCAGTGCTTGGCTCTCGAGAGCATTTGTGTGTGCATGAGAAGGTGTCCAAGCTCCAAGGCACGAAACAGAACCTCGCGTGTCGCTCGACTTGCAAAGGCAGAAAGTAAGTAGATTAACAGACGTTTCAAGCTTTTTTTGGCTGTGTGACGCCTCGTCCTCTCCCCCTGAGGCTCTAATTTTTTGTGGATTTTACTGGTCAGATGTATGTACAAATTGGGCGTTGACTCTTATGTCAAACGGTTAAAGAAACAAGCACAGCCAATTATGGACATTGAAGAGCTTGTGACGACGATGAAGGAAAAGACGGTGGGGCAATGTCAGTGTCATGACGCACTAGCCTGCTTTGTGATTTGACATCTTTTTTGTGTCGATGTTTGTAGATTTGCCCGTTTTTCCTGACGAGGAATATGCTGCCTGAAGCAGAGATTATTTTTGTGCCGTACAACTATCTTATTGACCCTTTGGCACGACGCTCAATCGGTATTTCCATCGAAAACTCGATTTTGATTTTTGACGAAGCACACAATGTGGTACGATTTGTGTTGGCAATATGTGTGATTTTGCACTGTCTTGTTAAGATTAGTACTGCCTGCTTAGGAATCGATTGCAAGTGAAGCGGCGTCGTATGCTCTCTCATCGAACGACATTTTGGGTTGTATGTCAGAGGTTGACACATTTATCAGGGGGCTATCGAACAAAAGTATACAATTGGACGCGGGGAGCAATTTGACGATGGAGGTACGAAGACGACGTGGAACCTCTACGCTGTTACAAAATGAATAACCCTTTGCTTTGCAGTCGACCCAAACGCTGCGAGCTCTATTGATGGAAATTGACAAAGGACTGAATGATTTTCCGCTGTCTTCGAGTGGAGGGTATACAAAGGTAACGAGACTGAGACCATTTTAAAACGAAGTGTGAGGTTGCTCATATTGCTATGTCATATTTCTAGCCGGGAGAATACATTTTCGAATTCTTCGAGCAATTCAATGTAAACTTCGAAACATGCCCACTTGTCCTAAGCATGATTGAGGAAATTGTTGAAGTGGCACATGATGGAAACGACTCTCAAAGAGCTGTATCAAAACTTGATACGATGCTTTCATTTCTGGGCACAATCTTTTGGAGCAAAGAACAGCACCTGACGGTAACCTTATCTGCGTTTGCTCGAAGCCTTGGTATGCTGTTTCTAATTTTTGCATTTGTTTTTAGTCAGCACCATACTATAGAGTTCACATCCAAGAAATGAGAGAAAGGTGTGTTTACGAAATTTTACTGCCTTGTGTAACAAGGCAACACCTCACCTTGACGTGTGCTGTTTAGACCTTTAAATGCTGGCTTCCTGTTCAACGCTGATCGAAAGCAAAAGAAGGCTACCCGCGTGTTCAACTATTGGTGCTTCCATCCTGGTGTAGCTTTTCGCGAAATCTGCACCAACAATGTCCACAATGTCATTTTGACCAGGTTTGTGCTCTCCGCATTGCTCGCCTTTCTTGGAGACCGGCTAACTGGGTTGATCTGTCGGTATTTAGTGGAACACTCTCACCGTTGAATACAGCGGTCAAAGAACTCGGCATTGATTTTCCGGTGCAACTAGAAAACAACCACGTGGTCGACGCTGACCAAGTCTGGGTGGGTGTCGTGGGCACAGGCGTGACCGGCAAGCGATTGAATTCCAGCTACAATTTCCGGTCAACCGAAACATATCTATTGGAACTGGGCAACACAATTGTGAATTTCACTCGACTAGTCCCGCACGGCCTGCTTGTATTCTTCCCTTCCTACTCGATTTTAGCAGAGAGCATCGATAAATGGCAAAAGTCTACAGCGGGCGAGTCATCTTTGTCAATTTGGGAGCGAATGGTTCAGCATAAACAACCATTTGTGGAGCCTCGAGGTCGGGCGGAATTTAAGGCAGTGGTTGACGAATACCACCAAACTATCACCGACAATCCTAATGGCGCAGTGTTTTTTGCCGTGTGTAGGGGAAAGGTATAAGTGTCGCAGAGCTCTTTCCAAAGTCTTTCATCTTACATGTTGTTGATGCTTTATGAATGCAGGTGAGTGAAGGCATTGACTTTTCGAATGATAAAGGTCGTGCTGTGGTCATCACTGGCTTACCTTTCCCGCCTACGAAAGACCCGAAAATTGTGCTGAAAAAGAGCATTTTGGACTCAGCAGTGGTGCCACCTGGGGAACTGGTCAGGTGCCTTGAGTTTGTAGCTGAGATTCGTTTTACGGCTAACACACATTGTTGACCTATCACCAGAAATTGACAGGAAACGCGTGGTACATTCAGCAAGCATCGCGAGCAGTAAACCAAGCCATCGGTCGTGTTATTCGTCACCGCCACGATTACGGGGCTATTATACTGTTGGATGAGAGGTTTGCATTGAAACAACAGCAGGAATGCCTGTCAAAGTGGTTGCAACCCTACTGCCACGTATGCAGAGGATATGGTAAGTGTCGATATTCGTTGGCTAGGATAACGTAGAGATTCTCACACTGCTACATTCTGTAGGTGAAGCACATATTGGCCTAACTCGTTTCTTCAAGGGCAACAAAGCAAGAACAGTACATGAGTCATCTGTGAAGAAGATCTTTCAACAGCCAAAATCCATTGGGTTGTCTAAGAGAGCAGTGTTAAAAGTTTCCAAGGCATTGTCCAATAGCGAAGGCGGTCAAACGAGTCTGCCGATAATCACGTCACAATTATCCAATTCTCAACCTGCAATTGGCGACGGACAATCATATGTAAACCCACAACTTCTTCGACACCCACCAGGTTCGGAGGCAACAGGTGCGTCTGTTGTGGTTTTAAGTGTGAAGTGAGATACTGGCTGCTGACCGGTGCAGTTGATGCATATCCTTTGAAACAGAATCCAGCACGCGTGCCGTTCCACTTCCTGCGCAAACTAGACCAGTTTCTGATCAGAAACGTTCGCTAGGGTCGCTGTTGACGTCCGCATCAAAATCAGCAATGGTAGACACGACGTCGTCAATTTTGCGCCCATTTACGATGCCAAAGACAGCAATCGGTGGAAGCTCTACTGATAGCGCTATTGTTGTAGATGACGACGATGTGCAGTCGTGGCAAAATGCGAAGCAACAGTTTGTGGTAAAAATGGAGCCTAACGCTGCTGTTCGAAAAGTAGAGCGAGTTCGCATGAGAACGTCCGCAGCCGAATTCCCTGCAGTGGCAAGGAAAGTGCTTGAACCTTCGGACGTGCCGAAACTTTACAACTTCATTCGACAGCTTCAAACTGGTAAAGATATGGAATCGTCACTGAGTGGGATCTGCAATCTGCTACGTGATCCTGCTTGTAAAGAGCTACTGGAATTGATGCCGCAAGTTTTGAACGGTGCAATGTGTGAACAATTTATTGAGGTGGCGAGAAGTCGTGGGCTTTTAGTATGTGATAAAGTTCAACGGATCGTTACTGATGTGCAATCGTCAGACATGTCAACACTATTCAAACGACTTCAGCAGAAAAGAAGGAAGACCCATCAAGGCAATGTTCCAACAGCAGCTGTCGTTAAAGATCCGCAGTGTTTTGTGTGCTACGATATTGCGCGTAAGGCATATGCGTCATCGCAATGCGGACATATCTGTTGCCAGCCCTGCTGGAAAAAGGTGATTGGCGATTGTGTTGACTCGTGTTGCTGTGAACTAATTATGTCATGTGGTAATTCGAATGCAGATGGAGAAGGACGGATTCACATCCTGCCCAGTGTGCAAGGTCCCAATCAAACTAAAAGAGCTGAGCTTGATCCGGGCAGCAAAAAAATCGTCAGATCGCACTGCTTGTGTCGACGTGCCATAGAAAAAAGGATGGAAAAAACAACGACTCGTCACTTTAGGGTATCATCGGGTGGCGGCGGGTGGAATCAAGTGTTTCAATAGACCTCTGACCGTTTGTGTTGGTTTTAGATTCCAGCACTGCACTTAAACTAGTCTGATCATCCAGGGATACTCGATGCGAAAAACTGGTTTTTAGATGAACCGTGCGTTCATGACTGTCAGCTTTTGTGCTGTTGCTCAGCTACGTGCGTCGTTTCATCCATGCGTGACATGTTAGTCCGCATCCGTTTTTGCATTTGTTGGAGTCGGAAAAACGAAACGGTAAGTATTATATAACGGTCCAACCTGACACTCGCTCGAAACGGATGATCCGTTAGTGGCAACGATATTAATAGTCAATCAACGGCAAATGACGACGCTCAAGTCTTGGCCAAATAGGCTTATCAGCAACTTCTACATTGTGGACCAGTGTGTCCATCAATACCGACCATCCTTTCAACCAACGTTATAGTCAGGTGGTCGTTTCTGGTCGTTTTGAACTACTACCTGCCTCTTGACTGTGGTGACCGCTTGGTGTACCGACTGACTTGTTGCCTTCCGACCTTGGCACGTTGCCACAACCGGCAAGGTGGATAATCATCAACTCACTTCTCGTCTTCCCGACTCTACGGCGAAGCTTTCCACAGTCACGCCTCTCGCTAGCTGTACTCCACCTAAAAACGTTTGTTGAAGTGTTGCAATTGTAGTACCTCAACACGTAGCTGGCCACTCGACTCTCTCATCCATTCCATATCTTCAAAATGTTCTTTGCCAATGGCTTTGTTGAAACGGACCGACGAGCGTCGACAACCGAAGAGAATGACATCATTCGTGAGCTTTTGCTGGATAATGATTTCATGTCCCCACGACAGCTCCAGCCCACGACAGGAAAGATGTTTGAAGACTACATCGAAAGCAGCAATTCAGCTTCAACAACATGGACCTCCAAGTGCAGCAACCAACAAGTAGACATTTCGTTCCCGCAAATCTGTTTTGAAAACTCGATCCACTTTACACGTTTGCAACCGTTATCCACCCGTAGCTGTGCAACCTTGTCGCTACCAAACCAATCACCAATGTCAGCTTCTGCCGTCAACGCTATTGTCTCACCACCGCGCGTAGTCGAGCAGGACTTTGCTCGTCTTTCTCAGCCGTTTTTCTATGACAATTTGTCAATTGATTCGGACATGCGTGGGATGAAGTCGGAAAAGTCGACTGTATCGTTCCTGAGGTCTTGCCTTCCTCCTACACCACTGCCCATGTTGTCAATGCCACCTTTTAAGAAGAGCAAACTCTCGATTGTTACCGTTGCATCAAGCAGTGAACGAAAACAATTGCGTTGCACACACCCGGACTGCCCGAATCTTCGTCGGTCAGCAGGGTTCTGCAATCGCCACAGTGGCAAGGTGTGCAGTATCTCCGGCTGCAACAAGTCTGCACTCAGTCGAGGAAAGTGCCCCGAGCACGGTGGTGGTTCGCGCTGCAAGAAAGATGGGTGCTCCAAATTTGCCCAGACGCGCGGACTATGCAAATCTCATGGTGGTGGCCGGCAGTGCAACGTCACTGGCTGCACCAAGAACGCCCACCAAAATCGATTATGTCGTTCGCACGGCGGTGGTAAGCGGTGTGACTACTTTGGCTGCCCCAAGTGGGCACAACGTTCAGGATACTGCTGCGCCCACACCAAGATGAGTTCCAGTGGCGCTTCAACATCAAGTGGCGATTCCCAACATTCTCACTCCAACATACCAGTAGTAGTCACGTCGTCACCAGCTTCGTCTCTATCTATGCTCCCTGCTCCTGGACCATCGCCGACTATGCTGTCCCCGCATCGCCTTTTTTCGTTGCTTCCGTAATTTCGACTGATTCCAGGTATCATCCAATCAAGCAACCCATTCTCGACACCCGAAGAGGATACCCACATCAACACAAGGTGATAAACTATTAATCTAACCACACCACTTTGAAATTGAACAAGTGCACCGAACACGCAAGAACATAACAGGCCGCAAATAATGCATCGTGTCACGCACGATGCATGTACATCCTAGCACAATTAGCGTCAAAGCAAAACAGATCCAATGGAAGATTATGTAAAACCAGCAGCTTTAGAACTAACTTGTCTACATCATAAACAACCAGCAATCGATACTTTATCCATCCGATAACCTCGTAGTATTCTACTGTTTATTACACTGGGGTGATCACTCCACGCTCGACAAGGTCCGGTACCTCTGCAGCAAGCCACGGAGCCAGCTATCACCACCATGACAACCACATAAAAGTCAGAACCTTTCCCAACTTCATTGACACCTATTAAAAACAGCCTTACACCAAGTGCGAGAGCATGAGCAACGCCAAAACGTGGCACATTCTTCTGCCAGAGCGGCGCAAAGTGGATTGTAAGGCATATTTTACCTCCTCGATACATCTTGGACGTCTTGCCCTCAAGCTCTGGAAGACAAAGTTCCGGATTGGCTACTGGATACGTCGCTGGGATCTCAAACTCAAGGTCGAACTCATAGCGAAGTCCATTGTAAAACGACCAGCATTTTCCAGTCCAGCGCGTCCCTGCTTTGTTACTTTCAATGGTAAACCAGTCGTTATCCATCTCTTTATTCATTTTCACATACTGAATGAGTGCGAGATATTCTTCCTTTAGACGTTTTGTCCAATCTTCACCATCACGCGGCCCTGCACGTATTGTCAGCAGTGGAATCTGCTGCACTGTACGCTTGGTCTTGTCGTCAATTGGCGTGTTCATCGTGACTTTTCAGTGTTAGAATCGAGAATTGCAAAGTGGAGATTTTAAGATTATAGGACGGAGTTTGATTAATCCAAGCCTCAGGATTGAAGGAAAAGTAACCGGATGACGACACTTCCATAGCCCTGACGACAAAGATGTATGCAAAAATTGCGTGCCAAAAAAAGTGATGCTCGTTGACTACATGTAACATCAGTAGAATGCCTCAGACGAAACCCTGCGCCTGCTGTAATCGTCCTGCTACTGCACAAAGTTTTCAACTATAGGAATGACATTTGCGTCAACGACTTGCACACGATGTAAAGCAGATCCGGGACTAGACGCAGCACAGCACATAATGGTTTCTACTCATCCGAGTCAAAGCCAGCTAATTGCGGCGACGCTTGCACGAGCTCGTTGACGCAGTAAGGCTCGGTGCAGTTTCGACTTGCAGGTCTGAAGCCTTCGTAGTTTTACTTGACGTGTCTGCCTCGTTCCCCGCAGGAGTCTCAGCTGTTTCAGTTTTCGTGTCTGCCGCAGAAGTCGCATCTACTTCAGTTTCCTTGTTCTCACCATCCTTAGCAGGCTCAGTTTGCGCGTCTGTCTCCTCCTTAGCAGGCTCAGTTTGCGCGTCTGTCTCCTCCGTAGCAGGCGCAGTTTGCGTCTCTGTCTCCTCCGTAGCAGGCGCAGTTTGCGTCTCTGTCTCCTCCGTAGCAGGCGCAGTTTGCGTCTCTGTCTCCTCCGTAGCAGGCTTAGTGGTCTCACCAGTAACAGCATTGTTGGCTGCGCCAGCCGTCGGCGTGGTCTTTTCCGCGATCTCAACACCCTTTATCGTCGAGCCAATGTCACCGACACGGATGTTGCTAAACGTGACACTAGCATCTGCCTGCGTAGCAATGACTTCCTTAGGTACACCCGACTTAGTAGAGCATGAACCGCGCGAGACACCGGGCTTCGACGCAGCGGCCGTCACGGGGTAGTCTGAGTCTAACCAAAGGCATTGCGCGACGTTGTCTGTCCACAGACTGATGGCCATTACCATACCACGCTTCATCGAAAGACTCATTTGCTTTAAGCCGCCCTTAATCGCGTGGTCATCTATATCACCGAAAAGCTTCTTGGAAGCAGAGCATGTCTTGTCCGTCAAAGAATTCATGTCCTTGATGGCCGGGTAGGTTGCGTGAGGCATCTCGTGAGTCTTGCCATCCTGCACGAATAAGCGAGTGACTTCAGTCAGGGTGCCCGTCGCCGTGTTATCGTCCGTGATAAACCGAGTCACCACTGTGAACTTCTTGGACGAGTCGATCGTAAATTCCGCACCAGGGCCAAAGAACGTCTTGTTACCCATACGATACGGATTAAAGTCGCAGCCGTCCTTGTCACACACACCATCGTAGCGAGCCTTGTCATCCCCACACTCCTTAGCAGTCATGCAGCGAAGAGGACCAATAGTCTTTGTCGATGAGGTGCATGGGTGGGTCGTGTACGCGTTACTGATCCTGTTCGCCTCCCAGATATCCAACTCAGCGCAGCACGCGCCGTACTTACCAAAGCCAACGTTGGGATCCGTCTTGCTCGGCGTCCAGCCGAGCAAGTTCGCCTCTCCACTGATGAACTTAATGTCTCGCGGGCATTGGGCATCGCAGTAGCCTGTACCGTGTCCGGCGCCTGCTTTGTTTGTCGGGAAGCGCTTCATACCACCATCGGCCTCCATCTCGATAAAGTACAGAGCACCGTTAAGACCACAGTCAAGGGCTGACACATCCACGTCGAACGTAAATTCCTGGTTCAACAGCTTGTACAACTTGTAAGTCTTTGGGGAATCCATGACGTACACGCGCGAGCCGATGTTGGTGCTGTACTGACCCTTGGTCACCAGTTTCATAGTCAAGCTGTCGCTCTCGGTCGTGATACCATACGTCCCGGTGTAGTCGGCTCCGTCAAGCGCACAGCTCGATGCACATGTCTTGGGATCCGAGCAGATGGTCGCGTCCCATTTGCTGCCGGTATAACAGTTTGTTGACGTCCCCTGCTTGTACAGCCAGCGCCAATTGGAGTCCAGCACAATAGACGTTTTGAGGTCATCCGTGCAACTTCCTTCAGTGCAGGTTTGAGTCGTGAGCGGAGGGTGAGTTTCGGCCAAGTTGGTGCCGACTAGCTGAGCGTTCGTGGTCACAGCAGCAAGAAAAATCGTTGCAGCGAGAGCCACAAGACGAAGCACACTCGGAGTCTGCATACTTAGATCGAGAAGCGGAAGGAGGTTGGTCGATGAAGGCAAATTGAGTTGTGAGAGGCAGTGACGGCTGCGGAGTTGGACACTGCATCGATCAGACAGTGCAAGGTAGCATTGTGATACAATTGTACGACCAAGGAATACATAAAGAAGATGCTGTCGATTATCTCGTTTTGATACTGTTGGTTTTGGCATATTTCCAGCTGCTTCCACCGATTGTGAGACGTTCCACTGATCTATCTATATATATACTCTACGGATCCATGCCGAAAAGTGGCAGTGTCATGAGAAATTGTAAGAATCAAAACAGTGTCTCTTTATGATTGCATGAAACAATACCAGATAGCCAAAGTTCTCGGCTTGGTTGGGACTACACTGTCTCAGCCAGTGTGATGAACACTACGTACATGATTTATACATATTTGTTATTGCATGTAATTCCAGTGGAGTGCAGCATGTCCGATAGTCTAAAATACATGCAGATGCAGGTCTTAGAAGCCGTCTCTTACTTCAAATCCCTTCATATACCTACAAATCAAACGGTCCGAATGGAAGAGGTTCCCCGTCCGAGCTCGTGCTGTTGTACATTTGACGATCTGACATCATGCATGCATAACGGTGTCATTGAGCTTTCAGTATTTTCAAAGCTTAATAATACTTTGCATACCGGCAGGAGGTATATGCAGTCGAGTTTCAGATTCACTTCAAAGTTGCAACCCGTACAGATTTACCGCAACCCCACGAGCTCCACAGCAACAACGCAGCGTTGTCGTAGTCTGTAGAGCCAACGACGAGCCTCATCGATGCAGCTTGAGTCAGTAATTCCCCAGAGTTAATGAGTTAGCATTCGCTCTGGCGGTCTTTTCAAACGAGTCGAGGTGCTTGACGCTATCTGCGCGACTTTTCAAATTGAAAAGCTTTCATGTGCTTGGCATGCTCAATGATTCAGGGGATACCGTTTCCACGACGGACCGCTTCGTCGTAATCGGATGGGATCTGGCTTCAGGGTCGAACCATCGCTTGCCCAAAATAGATTCTTTTTCAAAAATTATATAATATGTCTTAGAAGAAATGACCATATGTAGCGTTTACTATCTCGACCGGATCCTGGATGTGAGCAGAGAGTGTTTTTAGAGCCCGACAAGTCTATTTAACTTTATAGGGATTGCGGGATGTGCTGATGCAGCATAGCAGCAGACGTGTACCGTTGTTTATATCCTTATAGGCCGCTCGAGCGGCCCATTTGTTTGAAATGCGTGGTAGCCAGAGCAACGGCGCGTGTCGTGGGGTGTAGCCCTTTTATGATCGCTTGCGAGGTCCGTCGAGCTGACTTGTGCGAATGCCGAAGCATTGTCTGGTGCGGGGACGCCACCAGCCGGGTATCTTCCCCTGGTCTGCTGTTCGCACGACCGGTGGCCGCGCGAGATGCATTTCCGAGACATGATCTCACCCACTTCAGCTCCCGCGAGGGAGCCTTCCCGCCGAAGGGGTGCCCGTGATGAGGGGCTGAGGCTTGGAGAGCTCGAGCATGACCGCGAAAACTTGGAAATGCGAGTAGAGAGATTGCACAAGAACGTCTGATGGGATTTCGCCAAATTGGGAACCCATTGTAATCTCATTGGATCGGAGATCCCGTCCAGGAATCACCACGTCATTAGGGAGCCTCGTCTTGGTTGCAAATTGCGCCATTCTATATGTGTAGGAGGACACTTTTTACTTCACGCCTTCGAGCAACAGCAGCCAAGGGACAAAGATCTCCAAAGAGCCGGCGGACTGGTCCCTTTGCCCTGAGCGGGAAGCCGCTTAGGAATTTGGGGGAAGGCTTTCTTTCCGCTGCGTGCGCTACGGGAGGCAGCGCAGCGTGCAAACCGCAAGGGGAGCAACAACCTTGACATCTCGGGGTGAGGGGCACGGTGACAGCAGTTGTTATCCCCACCTAATTCTTGCTCTTCTACGTCAGCCTTCAAGTCGCTGGCCCGGTCGCTGAGCGCGAATTCCAGTCTTACGAAGTGCCTAGAACGTGACTTGATCGGACTAGCCCAGGTGCGTCAGCGGCTCATGGGAATGATCGGAGTGGTACCCGGCGCTTTTCGCAAACTTAACGCCCTGTATGCATCCCGGTCTGGATAACCGATTCCACGTGCTCTTTGCGGAGTGTCCCCCGTGAAGCTTGACGCCTCGACCCAGCAGACTGAGCTAGCGAAGAGAAGACTGATGTAGTTTTGGTAGAAGCATACTGATATCGTGTATTTAGTCGACATTTAATCTCTCCTATGTGTAGGAGAAAGACAACATTGGAACAGCGTCGAACGCCTCCGGCTTGTAAGAGGTACGTACTAGGCATACTGTGAATACCTGTGGCCTGTGTTTGGAAACCGCAGGAGATAAAGCCCTAGCATACTATGTTAGACGTTCATGTATCCTTACAGTAGACAAAACCGGAAAAGGACCCCAGAAGATCATGGGATGTCCAGGAAAAGAGACTGAGTTGATGCTAGGCTTGTTAAAGATAAGCATTAAGTTTTTCTTGCTAAACTTACCAAGTTGACATGTAGTATTCTTCTGTCATTTCTTGCCACAGTAACAAATTTTATTAAACACAAACGTCTAACTACGCTTGCTTAGAGACAGCCCGCGCCGGGTACTCGTGACACAATGTCCTTTACCAGCGCGTCTGAAAACTTCTGTCCATCCATAAAGGACTTCATGTGCAAAATGGGTTGCACGCCAACGTCCGTGACGGACTTTCCATGGATGAGCTCGCTGTATTTCTGCGGATAAAAGGTTGCTAGTGGATCAGGACCGTTCGTGCTCACAGACACACCTTCCACCACGCGAAACAGGGCATCGATGTCGTTCATTTTCATGAATGGGCACGTGGCGCAGCCACCCGCGGTCGAGCATCCTTCGCCGCCAGCAACGCCAGGAACCAGCTCATCGCCTTCCATAGCAACAGCATCCGCTGACACAGGGAAAATGATCTCAACCTCCGGCTTCACACCACCCTGATGCGCGTTCAGCATCTCCATGACACCTCGCACAATGGCTGTGATCATGCCAGCTTCCGTTCCTAGCACGAAGCTGAGCCTTTCTTCAGACTGGTTATTTAGTGCCTCAGCCGTCTTGGCCTTGATGAAGTTAAGAATGTTCGACGTCGAGCCAACGACGCCGCGACCCTTGTTCTGCGCCTCCATTGCCAGTGTGAACATTTCGCCGGGCACTTCAAAGTGAGCCGTGTAGTAGGCATGTTCATAGTCGTCACGCACGCGTTGTGTTACCTTATCGCCAAACATGTGGTGCACGACGCAATTGCCCTCTTTGAAGTAGTCAAACCGCGTGAGCAGCTTCGCAATAGTCGTCTGGTTATGTTGCGGGTGAATCTGACGGATCTTTTCATCCGGAAGCTGCGCAATGTGCTCAAACATCTGCTGCAAATTCTCGCCCATGTACGTGTCGGGTCCGTACCAGATATTAATGTCCGGGACCTGTGCGAACGCCTGCAAGACCGTCTGCATCACGTTCGAGGACGTGCAAGCAATCGTCGGCACCAAATCATGAGCAAAAGCCTTGCTACGAAGCGATGTGTTAATGTACACAATGTGCAGACTTGTGGGAGTCTTGGCAGCCTTCTGCAGGTACGCAAGATACGCCTGTTTCTCCGCCGACTCAGCCAGACTGCAACCGATCTTTTGCTCCGACAGGCGATACACTGGAATGTGCTCAAAGTTGTTCGAGTCCAAGTTCGCACGCACGCTCTCCGACATGAAATCAACGCCTAACACGGCCACTGACTGAACGCCCTTCTTGGCCATCTTTGCTGCAGCTTCTCCCATGGCCAGTGAGTCAGCGATGAATGTATGCGGCCAGGACAGCGATGATAAAATTCCCTGGAGCTCTGGGTCCATGTAAAAGTGCGCAACGATCCCCATCTTTTTCTCGTGTAACAGCGTGTCCAGCTCTTCAACCACTTGCATGTCAGGCTCCAAGTAGTTGGCCTGCGCCTCAGCAAACGAGCCCTGGGCAGACACTCCCTCAGCAGTAACCTACTGATCATGACTATGATTAGTATCCTGCATTGTGTATGGGAACGAGACAGGGGGAACGCACCAGAATGGAGGGAAATGGACGGTCCCATGACGCAGCGAGCGACGCAGGTGCTGCCGTACTGGATCGCAAGCGGACAAGGCGCGTGGCAGGCGAGCGTAGCCAACGAGCGAGCTGTAAGGCGGTGCGCATGTTAAAACACGGAGTGATGGTCTGTGTAGGACGAGAAATGCGAAAGTGAGGAGGTACGCTGATGCTGACGTGTTGATCGCCAGAATAAGACTAGGATACAAACATCAAGTGGAAGCAGCTGATTGCGTTACCAGACGAATGGATGGAAATTAGACGGTGTGAAACAAAACGAAACAAAACTTGATTAAAAACGGAAAATTATCAAATTGCGGCGTCCCCTCTGATGACTGTGATATTTGAGCTAGTAGTTGAAATGAAAGAACTCGTTCAAAATGGTGGATTGCACATTCACGTGTAAAGTCCATGTTTTGACATTTGAGGTCAGGTGATGTAGGCGTCTCCATGACGGGAAGTGTGACTCAACACGTTAATCAGAAACAACTCAGGTAACAAAAAAATGGGTTTAGTAAAGGTAACAAATCGCAGGCAAACTCCAAATGAGCCTTAACATGAGCTCAGTCGAATACCAAGGAAGTCCACGACGCTTCATTACGATATACTTACGATGGCGCGCATTGAATTGTGAAAAGACCTACGGAAGTGGCTGAGTCCACACACAACCTTTAACAGACGACACGTCTTCACACATGTGAATGGACGGATGGCCTGCTCTACTATCATGTGGTGCCTAAAATCCTCCTTGAATCATCAAACCAGGACTTCAAGTATGACGAAAATGTGGGGCCGAGAAAAATTTACCAAACGGTCTCTCCAATGTCTTTTAGTGGACCACCGATTACAAAGGAAAGTACTTCAAGGCATGATCAGGATCCATGTGTAGAGTCTGCGCGTTACGCTTCAGCTCCACAACAGAGCCTGCCAGTAACAGCTGCTGAAGTCGTTGTATCTGGACTTTGCTTTCGGTCTACCGGCTAAGGACCGGGCATTTTGGTGTTCGTGTGCCGCGTGAACAAGTACACCATTTTCTCCTGCTTTGGACAGCGTGACGGACACCAAGCTGTAACGCCATTTCTACGACATGTCTACTCGAGACCATCGCCTTTGGTTGACAGTCGCTCTCCAGGGAGCGATTTTGAGAATGCTGTTACAATTAAATCGCTAATGGCGACCGGTCACCGTCTTAGGCTGTGTTTTATAGAGCTCTAACCGCGTGCTCTAGCAGTGTTTATGGTGAGGCACCATGGTCGTGGCCAGACCTTGAGATTGCACTAACTCTTTCTTTTGTGTATTGGCGGACGAGTCTTGCCCGCGAGGTTGTCCATATACAGGCAACAAACAGTACGTGGCAAGCCCAATGAACTGCCTTAGTCTCATGACATCTGATGCCGAGGTTTTTATCGAAGGTACACTTCTTCAGGTTTGCATGCAGACTAGAAAAAGTGATAATGCAGGAGCGTAAAGTAGCTCACGGAGATGCATCTTGTAAGCCTCAACATCGGTATTTCTTCCACAGCCCTAAATGCATCGTCGAAGTAGTGCTACTTAGCCGGGTGCAAGTCGTACATCGCGCGCAACAAGACTGTCACACGTTTGTTTAGCATAGTAAGATGCAGCTCAGACCTTGTGATTTCACAAGTCACTCCGAAAGGCATACAGCCACTTGTGCTAGTAAGCTACTTTAATGCTAGATGCTTGCAGGACTCAAACTGTTAATCTCTGGAGTTGATATACCTTAACGCTTCTCGACAAAGGTTTTTATGAAAATGATTTAATCAGATTCGTGCTCTCATCACTAATGTCTGTAATAAGGTTTCTTCACATTTTGTTGCAAATCAAAGTGTTGCAATAACATGTACGATTTCACTCTGAATGACATTTCAGCCACGGTCTCACTACAAGGTCGAATATACAAACAATGCATTCGCTTCTCTGTAGGGCCCTTCGCGGTAATGCCTCCAAACCATGCTAGAGTACAGAGGCTTCTTGCGGTCAAAGACGAAAAGCGTACACTGTCAGTCTTCACCATGGCACCTGCTACCATTATGCTTTTAGCACAAGTCACTCGAGGTTCAAAGGGAGTACGCTCACTTTGAGGTCCCGTTAAGAAGGACACGATTTGGCTTGTTCTGTTGCTTCTTACACTGAGATTCCTTCACTGATGACGCAGTCCTTCTCTTGCATGTCCGACCAAGAAACACGCGACTGCTTCACTAGCAGGACACCCTTCGCTATTTTTGGTCGCGGTGGTGCCCAGTATCGCCGCGTTGGCCTCTCGCTTTGTGTGGACAGGGATGTGCACTCGTGCGCAGAGAGGTCATCGCATTAGTAATAGCGGATGTCACTTTCCCGACGCTATTGATGAATACAGCTGTCACATTCGGATCTTCCACTTCACCACCTGATCATAGCCTCGAAGGTGGGACTAACTAGTTTAATGAGCCCATCTTTGGAGCCCTTCACGCATCGTCGATCGGTCATTTTCTGATATTGAATCGAGAAACTCGGCCTGATTTAGTTGATGTTTTAAAGCTTTCTCTCGACAAGATGCATGAATCGCGTAGAATTGACACTGCGCACACTAAAGAGCAGCAGTAATTTCAATGCAGTTGTATTGGTGCGATTATGTATTGGAAATGGTCTCGAATCGACATCAGTTTCAGTTATTGCGGTAAGAAGACAGAGGAGTTTCGTCTAGACAGAGAAAACAGCCATCACCAGACCCTCATGGACGTAAGATGTACTTATAATATAAAACGAATTTGCTGTACTTATTCCAATTCTTCCGTGCTACGTTGTACTTCTATCTTGCTGCAGATGGCAAAGAGCAGCGATTCCGAGAACGAGTACGAGATCCTTTACCCTGGGGAAGAGGCCACTCAAGCGATTTTGAATGATAGCGAGTTCTACTGCAAGTTTATGCCCAGTACCGACACGCTGTCCGAGTCTGTCCTACTCTTTTGTGGGAGCTCTCCCATCCGCATGGCGCCGCTGATCGCGGCTTCGCTCGTGCGTCGATTTACAGATGCACGCTTCAACTGGGCCACAAAGACATTGCAGTCATTCTTGGAGGTCATTTGCTGGATCAGCGTCATGTATGCGACCTACTCGCTCGATGGAGACGTGCTCTTTGCATTGGAAGTCGGCACGTTTGTCGGTGCTGTGATGTCGGTGTGCGACGAAGTTGTGCTGCATTTCGTGCGCGGTTTGGCTCGTGTGATTCGTAATCAACCAGGAGGCGGAGACTTACTGCAGCGACTTGGCTTTGACGTGCCAAAGAATGGCAAGGCACCGACGGACGGCCAGGAGATCACGCTCATTAAGAATCTGGTGTTTGGTTACCTTGGTGTCGTAGCGGTACGCTCGTTGTGGGAGAACCTCCACGACGTGAAGTTTTTTGCATTGCTGACGGCGTGCACGGGAGTGGCATTCGTGATTATGGCCGAGTTCTTCTCTCTCTGGCTGCCGACGCGACGTGTAGGGTTGACACTGCAGTTGCGGTTAACGAAAGTTGAACAGAACTGGCAGGAGCACGGCTTCCGATCCCTATTTGAGTTGCTCTGCTGGACGCTGTCGACGACCTACTTGTACTACAGTTCGGAAGAGTTTTGGTGGGCCTTCCAGGTAGGAACATTGGTCGCAGTGGGTGTGAGTCTAAGCTCAGGACTTGACCACCTCGCAGGCATTGACACAAGTCATGTTGAGAAGAACGAGTACGGCTTTGGGGAGCAGCGAACACTGGACGACCCGTTCATGGTGCTGGCGAGACACTTGGTGAAAGCTCAACACGCACTCGAGTCTTTTGGGCGAATTTTGGAGGCGGAGGCTATGGCCATGTACGAAAAATTTGGCGAGTGAGTGCCATTGGAACAAGCAGGAGAGCCGGATCTTAGCTCATGTACGCAATGCACGATTGCTGGCGCCTAGTTACCTCTTCTCATTCATAGTGGCGCAGCGATGCTAACTGCGCATTGCATCAGCTACTCTCGCTATTATTGTGCGTCGATGCATTGCTACAGCTGTTGTTACTTCTGAATATGACACCGTTGTTTCAGCCCGATCATCTTGAACGCAGTAAGATGCGCATGATTCCGTGCTGTTTCTGCGCGCCTGCATAAGATGCGCTGACAATCAAGTTCCAGTATCCGATATCCCCACTAGAAATTCAAGCCAAGCTCATCAGGTTCACACCTTCAAGTTGGAATGGGCCCAAACATGGACACAGCCACTACCGATTCAGCGGCCCTGCAGGTGCACGTACGAAACAGTCACATCGGTGAGATGAACTTGGATGTGCTATCTACATCGGACTCACATGCTCGCTGGAGAAGCGTCAGGAGATGTTCAACACTTTTGGCGACGTCAAGTTCTTTATCGCGGGTGGCAGTGCCGAGCGCATGATGAATTTTGCACACTCGGTAGCAATGGTGCTGGGCGTTACCACGCCGTACGGCTATGCACTGTCCCCATCGGCAGCACATCGCGCTACACGGTGTGCAAAGTGGGCCCTGAGCTTGTGGCAAATCACGGCATTAGCATGCCGTCCATCTCCATTCTACTACACGATAGTCTACTACATATTGTTTTCGTTGGTGCACGATCTTAGTGCTCGGTCACCAAGTTGCTCGAGTACGCTGGCGGATACGACGCTACATATATCCGCATGGGCACGAGCGGTGGCATTGGCGTCGAGCCTGGCACCGTCGTCATCACGTCCGAGGGCGTGAACAACAAGATGGAGTCTGTGGACGAGGTGGCTGTACTGGGCTTCACTGAGCTTCGGCCGTCTACATGCTCGCCTAAGGTGCGTGACGAGATCATCATTGCGGCTGAAGAGGTTGGGCTGCTTAACGCGGTAAGCAAGACAGTCAGCTTCGGTTGGACGGCGCCACTTGCGAGTACACGCTCGAGCATAAGATAGCGTTCCTGCAGAAGTTGGCCAGCGACAGCGTCCGCAACATCGAGATGGAGGCGCGCGGGATGGCCCCTTTTTGCCACGAGCTCAACATCTCCGTCGCGATGGTGTGTGTGACCTTATTGAACTGCTTCAATGGCGACTAGGTGCTCTTAACCCACGAGGCTTTACAGGAGTTCGGCAAGAAGCGCTCTGCCGTATGTTGCTGCACTACATTAAGGCCAAGCTTAGTGCAGTGTAGATAGGCAATAAGCATCGTGATCAATACAAAGTTTATGAGAGGTACTTGGGTTGACAGTTGCACGATTGACGCTAAGCTTGGCCATCACATTCTGCAGTGCTAGCAATGTAAAAAGTCTAGAAATTGCTCTCTGGTAGACGCTATAACACATTCGCTGATGAATGCCAGCTTGCAGCGCGCTGGAAACAGTTCCGGCGCCCAAGCGAACAATATGTCGGCGTCAACAGCACGAGGTTAGTGTTCAGCCCAAGGTTATGAAAAATAAAGATTATCAGATATGCCTTTTATCTTCTGCATTTGTACCGGTATCTCACAATGCTTTTGAGTTTTTAAAAATTGCTTTTTGTTTGTATCTATTTCTATCTGACACTTTCAACGATCAAAGCTAATATTTCTGAAGAAATTCTTCTTTGATAGAATGTGGATAAAACACACGAAAACATTAGATATTATGTGTACCACATTCAGAGGCGTTTTTCGCCGTTCGTCTACAATGATGCGCCGAGCAGCCCGAGGTTTCGGCTCCCGATGCATCACGGCAAACAAACGCCGCAGTGTCTTGCTATACGATCGTAATTGCTCGCTATCCACTAATGCTACCGGTGCGATTGACTCCTTGCTCTCTCTATAACTGAACACTATGCTCATTTTTAAAAATGACAATGTAGAACTTGAGTGGATGAAAAATCGCGACCCTTATTGCAACGTCGGCGAATCCATAGCCGTCAAAATTGGTGTCAATTTACATCGACAGCCCAATCATCCGCTGCATATTATCAAGAAGAAGATCGAGAGCTACTTTGAAGGGCTGCACCGAAGCGAGAGGTGCGTCATCATACTCCAATGGCTCCGAAAAGCTAAAATGCCCTTAACTTTATTGAGTGCTTTGGTTACGCGTGGATGTACTGCAGAGCTCCCGTGTTTACTGTATTTGATGATCTGGACCCGGTGGTGACAATTTACGACTGCTTTGATTCGATGCTCGTGCCCAAAGACCACATCAGCCGCAAGATCACGGATACGTACTACGTGGACAGAGACCGCGTGCTACGTGCACACACTAGTGCACACGAAGTAGCGACGATGAAGAAAGGGTTTACGTCGTTTCTGATCTCGGGCGACGTCTATCGTCGCGATGAAATTGATGCGAGTCACTACCCGGTATTCCATCAGATGGAGGGCGTACGGATCTTTTCAGAGCTTGATGCAGAAATACCACGTGAGGAGAAGGTGGCACATGCGAAGGAAGAGCTGAAAAAAACGTTGGAAGGGATGACAAAGGAGCTCTTCGGGGATGTGGAGATGCGCTGGGTGGAAGCATACTTTCCTTTTACGGAGCCATCACTTGAGCTGGAGATTTTTTTCAATGGTGACTGGCTGGAAGTGCTCGGCTGTGGAGTGTTGCAGCAGGAGATTGTACGCAACGCTGGACTGGGTGAAGACGTCGGCTGGGCATTTGGTCTTGGCCTCGAGCGCCTTGCCATGGTGCTCTTCGATATCCCGGATATCCGTCTCTTCTGGTCCCAAGACAAGCGCTTTCTTTCGCAGTTTAAAGACGGCCATATCATCAGGTTCAGGCCATACAGCAAGTACCCTGCTTGCTTCAAGGACGTTAGCTTCTGGCATGATGACGATTTCCACGAGAATAACCTGTGCGAAGTTGTGCGCGACATTGCTGGCGATATGGTTGAGCAAGTACGCACGCTCCATCACCGTTCAAACGAGTCAATTCAAATATCTTGATGCTAATGCGTTTTCGTTCGCTTACTGCAGGTGGCTGTCGTGGATAAGTTTACGCATCCGAAGACTCAACGTCAGAGCAAGTGTTATCGCATCACGTACCGCCACATGGACCGCAACCTTACAAATAGCGAGGTTGACGAGATTCAGGTATGATCTTGCAGCAGCATTAGCAACGTGTGCAGTAAACTCATCGGTATCTTGATGTTGATGTAGGAGATCGTCCGTGGCAAAATTGTGAAAGATCTTGGTGTGGAGCTTCGATAGATTGCATGTTGTTCTTGGACCGTTGTAAGTCATTAGGTCTTCAGTGTACTCAAATTCTCCGGATTGCATTGGAACATACATACAGACAACATTGAAAGCCTAATAGCTAACGATGTGAATGGAAAACTTATCTCTTCGAGTGGAGGCAGCATGTGGCCATGAAAGCTTCATTACTGGATAATTTCAATGAGGACAAAGTGCCTTCTCTATAAGGCAGACAAAATCAGGGTTGTTTTAGAGTCTAGTTCGAAGTGGACTGCGTGGTGAAATCCCCTCAAGCGCACCATCCACACCTTCGCTTCCTCCGCCGGCCCGATGAAAGCTACACTGTAATTTTCCTTCAGCATCCAAGAATTTCTGTCTACTCACCGAACTCTGGCAAAGTCACGACGAAGGTTTAGTCGAGATTTGGCCTCTACTTGCCAGCAATTTCTCGCTTACACAACTTATATAGAGCTTTATGTACATATCGGACTCCATTTTGTCCTGACAATAGCAAGCGCCAGTAACCTCGCAAAGACTTACTCGAGTTAGTACGTGGTACATAATGGGGAGTCATAAGTACGTGCCACTTGGGTGAGGTACACCATGTGACCCTGGGATGACGTCCAGTAGTCACCAAATGACGTCACGGACAGATGTCATTCGCGAGCTTACATATATTGAAGCCCACCACGTAGGGACGCACAGCTAAACTGATGTGCGTTTAATCATTGCACATGAGCCAATAGCTTTTGATATGTATTTGAAACATTGTATGTAAATCAGTCTTACTATTTCAAACACAGAGCGCACGAAAGTACTACTTTGTTGAGTGAGGTTGCAGTCGGCTTCTGAAAGCCAGCAAGAAGAGCAGCATAAGAGAGTGCGCCGTCCGGGAATCGAACCCGGGCATCTCGTTGGCAACGAGATATTTTACCACTAAACCAACGGCGCTCGCATACACGCAACATCAACCACACCAAACACAGCCTTGCAATGCAAAACGCACACATCGCCTTTGACAGTGATCATCGCGCGCTTCCTCGCTGTCTATCAGCCATCGGCTTCCGACCGCCACAAGCCACAACGCGTCAAGAAGCAGTTCACTGCCAGTCCCACAACCAGTTATCACCCCAGTAATCACCCAGTTGGTAGAGCCACCACGCAGACAGCTCCCGTCAGCGACAGCTCGGTGACACCACCGTCGCGTTCTTACTGACATGATGTAGCTCACTTCTGACAGCCAGCAAGAAGAGCAGCATAAGAGAGTGCGCCGTCCGGGAATCGAACCCGGGCATCTCGTTGGCAACGAGATATTTTACCACTAAACCAACGGCGCTCGCATACACGCAACATCAACCACACCAAACACAGCCTTGCAATGCAAAACGCACACATCGCCTTTGACAGTGATCATCGCGCGCTTCCTCGCTGTCTATCAGCCATCGGCTTCCGACCGCCACAAGCCACAACGCGTCAAGAAGCAGTTCACTGCCAGTCCCACAACCAGTTATCACCCCAGTAATCACCCAGTTGGTAGAGCCACCACGCAGACAGCTCCCGTCAAGCGACAGCTCGGTGACACCACCGTCGCGTTCTTACTGACATGATGTAGCTCACTTCTGACAGCCAGCAAGAAGAGCAGCATAAGAGAGTGCGCCGTCCGGGAATCGAACCCGGGCATCTCGTTGGCAACGAGATATTTTACCACTAAACCAACGGCGCTCGCATACACGCAACATCAACCACACCAAACACAGCCTTGCAATGCAAAACGCACACATCGCCTTTGACAGTGATCATCGCGCGCTTCCTCGCTGTCTATCAGCCATCGGCTTCCGACCGCCACAAGCCACAACGCGTCAAGAAGCAGTTCACTGCCAGTCCCACAACCATTCATCACCCCAGTAATCACCCAGTTGGTAGAGCCACCACGCAGACAGCTCCCGTCAACGACAGCTCGGTGACACCACCGTCGCGTTCTTACTGACATGATGTAGCTCACTTCTGACAGCCAGCAAGAAGAGCAGCATAAGAGAGTGCGCCGTCCGGGAATCGAACCCGGGCATCTCGTTGGCAACGAGATATTTTACCACTAAACCAACGGCGCTCGCATACACGCAACATCAACCACACCAAACACAGCCTTGCACTGCAAAACGCACACATCGCCTTTGACAGTGATCATCGCGCGCTTCCTCGCTGTCTATCAGCCATCGGCTTCCGACCGCCACAAGCCACAACGCGTCAAGAAGCAGTTCACTGCCAGTCCCACAACCAGTTATCACCCCAGTAATCACCCAGTTGTTAGAGCCACCACGCAGACAGCTCCCGTCAACGACAGCTCGGTGACACCACCGTCGCGTTCTTACTGACATGATGTAGCTCACTTCTGACAGCCAGCAAGAAGAGCAGCATAAGAGAGTGCGCCGTCCGGGAATCGAACCCGGGCATCTCGTTGGCAACGAGATATTTTACCACTAAACCAACGGCGCTCGCATACACGCAACATCAACCACACCAAACACAGCCTTGCACTGCAAAACGCACACATCGCCTTTGACAGTGATCATCGCGCGCTTCCTCGCTGTCTATCAGCCATCGGCTTCCGACCGCCACAAGCCACAACGCGTCAAGAAGCAGTTCACTGCCAGTCCCACAACCAGTTATCACCCCAGTAATCACCCAGTTGGTAGAGCCACCACGCAGACAGCTCCCGTCAACGACAGCTCGGTGACACCACCGTCGCGTTCTTACTGACATGATGTAGCTGACTTCTGACAGCCAGCAAGAAGAGCAGCATAAGAGAGTGCGCCGTCCGGGAATCGAACCCGGGCATCTCGTTGGCAACGAGATATTTTACCACTAAACCAACGGCGCTCGCATACACGCAACATCAACCACACCAAACACAGCCTTGCACTGCAAAACGCACACATCGCCTTTGACAGTGATCATCGCGCGCTTCCTCGCTGTCTATCAGCCATCGGCTTCCGACCGCCACAAGCCACAACGCGTCAAGAAGCAGTTCACTGCCAGTCCCACAACCATTCATCACCCCAGTAATCACCCAGTTGGTAGAGCCACCACGCAGACAGCTCCCGTCAACGACAGCTCGGTGACACCACCGTCGCGTTCTTACTGACATGATGTAGCTGACTTCTGACAGCCAGCAAGAAGAGCAGCATAAGAGAGTGCGCCGTCCGGGAATCGAACCCGGGCATCTCGTTGGCAACGAGATATTTTACCACTAAACCAACGGCGCTCGCATACACGCAACATCAACCACACCAAACACAGCCTTGCACTGCAAAACGCACACATCGCCTTTGACAGTGATCATCGCGCGCTTCCTCGCTGTCTATCAGCCATCGGCTTCCGACCGCCACAAGCCACAACGCGTCAAGAAGCAGTTCACTGCCAGTCCCACAACCATTCATCACCCCAGTAATCACCCAGTTGGTAGAGCCACCACGCAGACAGCTCCCGTCAACGACAGCTCGGTGACACCACCGTCGCGTTCTTACTGACATGATGTAGCTCACTTCTGACAGCCAGCAAGAAGAGCAGCATAAGAGAGTGCGCCGTCCGGGAATCGAACCCGGGCATCTCGTTGGCAACGAGATATTTTACCACTAAACCAACGGCGCTCGCATACACGCAACATCAACCACACCAAACACAGCCTTGCACTGCAAAACGCACACATCGCCTTTGACAGTGATCATCGCGCGCTTCCTCGCTGTCTATCAGCCATCGGCTTCCGACCGCCACAAGCCACAACGCGTCAAGAAGCAGTTCACTGCCAGTCCCACAACCAGTTATCACCCCAGTAATCACCCAGTTGGTAGAGCCACCACGCAGACAGCTCCCGTCAACGACAGCTCGGTGACACCACCGTCGCGTTCTTACTGACATGATGTAGCTCACTTCTGACAGCCAGCAAGAAGAGCAGCATAAGAGAGTGCGCCGTCCGGGAATCGAACCCGGGCATCTCGTTGGCAACGAGATATTTTACCACTAAACCAACGGCGCTCGCATACACGCAACATCAACCACACCAAACACAGCCTTGCACTGCAAAACGCACACATCGCCTTTGACAGTGATCATCGCGCGCTTCCTCGCTGTCTATCAGCCATCGGCTTCCGACCGCCACAAGCCACAACGCGTCAAGAAGCAGTTCACTGCCAGTCCCACAACCAGTTATCACCCCAGTAATCACCCAGTTGGTAGAGCCACCACGCAGACAGCTCCCGTCAACGACAGCTCGGTGACACCACCGTCGCGTTCTTACTGACATGATGTAGCTCACTTCTGACAGCCAGCAAGAAGAGCAGCATAAGAGAGTGCGCCGTCCGGGAATCGAACCCGGGCATCTCGTTGGCAACGAGATATTTTACCACTAAACCAACGGCGCTCGCATACACGCAACATCAACCACACCAAACACAGCCTTGCACTGCAAAACGCACACATCGCCTTTGACAGTGATCATCGCGCGCTTCCTCGCTGTCTATCAGCCATCGGCTTCCGACCGCCACAAGCCACAACGCGTCAAGAAGCAGTTCACTGCCAGTCCCACAACCAGTTATCACCCCAGTAATCACCCAGTTGGTAGAGCCACCACGCAGACAGCTCCCGTCAACGACAGCTCGGTGACACCACCGTCGCGTTCTTACTGACATGATGTAGCTCACTTCTGACAGCCAGCAAGAAGAGCAGCATAAGAGAGTGCGCCGTCCGGGAATCGAACCCGGGCATCTCGTTGGCAACGAGATATTTTACCACTAAACCAACGGCGCTCGCATACACGCAACATCAACCACACCAAACACAGCCTTGCACTGCAAAACGCACACATCGCCTTTGACAGTGATCATCGCGCGCTTCCTCGCTGTCTATCAGCCATCGGCTTCCGACCGCCACAAGCCACAACGCGTCAAGAAGCAGTTCACTGCCAGTCCCACAACCAGTTATCACCCCAGTAATCACCCAGTTGGTAGAGCCACCACGCAGACAGCTCCCGTCAACGACAGCTCGGTGACACCACCGTCGCGTTCTTACTGACATGATGTAGCTCACTTCTGACAGCCAGCAAGAAGAGCAGCATAAGAGAGTGCGCCGTCCGGGAATCGAACCCGGGCATCTCGTTGGCAACGAGATATTTTACCACTAAACCAACGGCGCTCGCATACACGCAACATCAACCACACCAAACACAGCCTTGCACTGCAAAACGCACACATCGCCTTTGACAGTGATCATCGCGCGCTTCCTCGCTGTCTATCAGCCATCGGCTTCCGACCGCCACAAGCCACAACGCGTCAAGAAGCAGTTCACTGCCAGTCCCACAACCAGTTATCACCCCAGTAATCACCCAGTTGGTAGAGCCACCACGCAGACAGCTCCCGTCAACGACAGCTCGGTGACACCACCGTCGCGTTCTTACTGACATGATGTAGCTCACTTCTGACAGCCAGCAAGAAGAGCAGCATAAGAGAGTGCGCCGTCCGGGAATCGAACCCGGGCATCTCGTTGGCAACGAGATATTTTACCACTAAACCAACGGCGCTCGCATACACGCAACATCAACCACACCAAACACAGCCTTGCACTGCAAAACGCACACATCGCCTTTGACAGTGATCATCGCGCGCTTCCTCGCTGTCTATCAGCCATCGGCTTCCGACCGCCACAAGCCACAACGCGTCAAGAAGCAGTTCACTGCCAGTCCCACAACCAGTTCATCACCCCAGTAATCACCCAGTTGGTAGAGCCACCACGCAGACAGCTCCCGTCAACGACAGCTCGGTGACACCACCGTCGCGTTCTTACTGACATGATGTAGCTCACTTCTGACAGCCAGCAAGAAGAGCAGCATAAGAGAGTGCGCCGTCCGGGAATCGAACCCGGGCATCTCGTTGGCAACGAGATATTTTACCACTAAACCAACGGCGCTCGCATACACGCAACATCAACCACACCAAACACAGCCTTGCACTGCAAAACGCACACATCGCCTTTGACAGTGATCATCGCGCGCTTCCTCGCTGTCTATCAGCCATCGGCTTCCGACCGCCACAAGCCACAACGCGTCAAGAAGCAGTTCACTGCCAGTCCCACAACCAGTTCATCACCCCAGTAATCACCCAGTTGGTAGAGCCACCACGCAGACAGCTCCCGTCAACGACAGCTCGGTGACACCACCGTCGCGTTCTTACTGACATGATGTAGCTCACTTCTGACAGCCAGCAAGAAGAGCAGCATAAGAGAGTGCGCCGTCCGGGAATCGAACCCGGGCATCTCGTTGGCAACGAGATATTTTACCACTAAACCAACGGCGCTCGCATACACGCAACATCAACCACACCAAACACAGCCTTGCACTGCAAAACGCACACATCGCCTTTGACAGTGATCATCGCGCGCTTCCTCGCTGTCTATCAGCCATCGGCTTCCGACCGCCACAAGCCACAACGCGTCAAGAAGCAGTTCACTGCCAGTCCCACAACCAGTTATCACCCCAGTAATCACCCAGTTGGTAGAGCCACCACGCAGACAGCTCCCGTCAACGACAGCTCGGTGACACCACCGTCGCGTTCTTACTGACATGATGTAGCTCACTTCTGACAGCCAGCAAGAAGAGCAGCATAAGAGAGTGCGCCGTCCGGGAATCGAACCCGGGCATCTCGTTGGCAACGAGATATTTTACCACTAAACCAACGGCGCTCGCATACACGCAACATCAACCACACCAAACACAGCCTTGCACTGCAAAACGCACACATCGCCTTTGACAGTGATCATCGCGCGCTTCCTCGCTGTCTATCAGCCATCGGCTTCCGACCGCCACAAGCCACAACGCGTCAAGAAGCAGTTCACTGCCAGTCCCACAACCATTCATCACCCCAGTAATCACCCAGTTGGTAGAGCCACCACGCAGACAGCTCCCGTCAACGACAGCTCGGTGACACCACCGTCGCGTTCTTACTGACATGATGTAGCTCACTTCTGACAGCCAGCAAGAAGAGCAGCATAAGAGAGTGCGCCGTCCGGGAATCGAACCCGGGCATCTCGTTGGCAACGAGATATTTTACCACTAAACCAACGGCGCTCGCATACACGCAACATCAACCACACCAAACACAGCCTTGCACTGCAAAACGCACACATCGCCTTTGACAGTGATCATCGCGCGCTTCCTCGCTGTCTATCAGCCATCGGCTTCCGACCGCCACAAGCCACAACGCGTCAAGAAGCAGTTCACTGCCAGTCCCACAACCAGTTCATCACCCCAGTAATCACCCAGTTGGTAGAGCCACCACGCAGACAGCTCCCGTCAACGACAGCTCGGTGACACCACCGTCGCGTTCTTACTGACATGATGTAGCTCACTTCTGACAGCCAGCAAGAAGAGCAGCATAAGAGAGTGCGCCGTCCGGGAATCGAACCCGGGCATCTCGTTGGCAACGAGATATTTTACCACTAAACCAACGGCGCTCGCATACACGCAACATCAACCACACCAAACACAGCCTTGCACTGCAAAACGCACACATCGCCTTTGACAGTGATCATCGCGCGCTTCCTCGCTGTCTATCAGCCATCGGCTTCCGACCGCCACAAGCCACAACGCGTCAAGAAGCAGTTCACTGCCAGTCCCACAACCAGTTATCACCCCAGTAATCACCCAGTTGGTAGAGCCACCACGCAGACAGCTCCCGTCAACGACAGCTCGGTGACACCACCGTCGCGTTCTTACTGACATGATGTAGCTCACTTCTGACAGCCAGCAAGAAGAGCAGCATAAGAGAGTGCGCCGTCCGGGAATCGAACCCGGGCATCTCGTTGGCAACGAGATATTTTACCACTAAACCAACGGCGCTCGCATACACGCAACATCAAC